>JAPMIB010000026.1:0-1200000 GCA_034770305.1 Trichogramma dendrolimi | reverse complement strand
TTTAAATAAATTCAAATTCTTAAATAATGTTAATTATGTAATTGAAATTCTTACTCATGTTTGAAGTCTCATTGTTTATGTTAGAATTAGCTAATCAAGCTAATCTTTCTCATAAGACTGTACGTCTGATTAACTCCTTGGGTGTGGGAGCAAAGTTAGCTATGTCGGCTGAAAAATGAGTATAAAACAATAGCGTTTCAATGGATTTTCTTTAAACTTGCACATCATCAACTTTTGCATATCCACAAATTCTTTGCAAGCTCACTTCTGCTCATCATGACGCACCGTCCGCACGCCATCCACACTCAAGGAGTTAATCCACCATCACTCATATCATCGAACCAGAACAAAAAAAAGTTAAGATTCAAGCCACATGATAAGTTATCATCAAAACCAGATGCATTCATTAAAGACATCTTTTCTCAACTCATTTTTCTACAACCTTAAACAATTACTTTACCAATCTTAATGTTTCAATAACTAAAGAAAAATTATGTATACATATAATAAAAACACGTTATTCAAAAGAAAAAGATGTGTAAAAATTCAGGTAATTATCATATAAGCATCATTCTCAAATGATTCATGGTTTTCAAGCACCAACTCAATATCATAATTCATCCTCAAATTCCAACCAGCAATCATCATAGCTCACAAAATCATCCAGCATCTATTATACATGATAATAAAATAATCATCACAATTATTCTCAGTGATGTTTATTTAATCCAAAAATTGCGAATAATTCGGGCCTGTACGACTGTTTGTGCTCACTTACACATATCTTTTACACACATATTCAATATATACATGTTTATAAAGGTGTGTTATATACAATTTGTGTGAGGCTATCAGACACACAGACACATCGATGTATCCGGTTTTGCACACGCGCGCTAGCAAATGCGAAAGACAGACGGAGCAAGAATGAGCGAGAACGTAAAAGAGAGAGAAAAATCTCTGAAACCCAGCAAACAATTCGATATAACAATTTATTGGGCAAGCCAAGAGGAATGCGTCAGTTTCTTTAAGCAATAGAGGCGAGCTCGTGAAAATGAATTTTTTCACTTCGATTAGTTGCGCATATATCGAGCGCCCAAGGCCACGAGAGTCGGCGATGTGTGTATATATATGTAAAATTCAAAGGAAATATATGAACTTCCACCTGCTCAGTCTGTCTCTCTTCCTCTTTCGCTTTTTCACCTTTCTACATCATAAGGACATGCAAAACTGCTCTTTTACACTTGTGTAATGTAATAAACGTGTCTCTAGGGTATAGGAAACGATTGCAAACATGAATGTGCACTTGTGAGAGTCACTGATACATTTACTCGAAATTATCAACATACAGCACGAATCCAGAACAGTTGGATGTTCATCGCATTCATCATTGCAGACATTTTGGCACACGCATACATTCGTGCGAGCGCGAGGGGACCTATCTTCTTTTAGAATATCCTACAAAGTCTCTCTATCAAAATGTAGCAAATTCATAGATTCTTTTACACACGAGTAACATGCCGCATTGTGTGCGCGAAGCGAATCGCCATTTCTTTCCTTCGTATTGCCTCGTAATTCCGAAGAGTGAAGCGCGCGTCGCCCTATAACGGCCGATAATAATAATCATGCCAGCGAAGAATAACTCGGTGAAACATAAGCTGCCCTGCAAAGGGTAGCTTCTACTACACAATGGACGATTAATTATAGGAGCAACGGAGGCAAGACGACGGCGAAATTGGTCGCGTCGCGCGGCTCATTTCCAACTTGACATGTAAAAAGGTATATCTATAAGTAAATTTGGCGCACGACACATGGCACTACTGGTATTCATACACATATGCGTCGCAAAACAGATAGGCTTAAGATGGACGATTTAGGCAATGAATGTCTCTGAATGAGCAACTTACATCTTGGTCCTTGCCCTTGTTCTTGAAGACCATCATCCGATTCTTGTTGATCATGTCGGACGCCATCCTTCCTGTGTTTTCCAGCTTGGCTGCTTTTTATTTATTACAAGTGACGGAACAAAAGTCGAATCGATTTTCGCTCCGAAGATCCGCGTTGTATTCTCTTATCGACAGTCTTCTCTTGCGTTGATGTGCGACCGTGCGTTACGTACGCGTGCGTGCGTGAACTGACTCTCTTCGACTGTGTTATAATACAGGCTTCAGTGTATGTACGCGCCTGTATACTCTGCGGGCGCGACAGTTGCGAATTGGACCGTTTATAAAATTTCTGATCGTGTTGCCAAACGAACGACAATTGCTGCCTGTCGCGCTGCCCCGTTGTCGCTCGCTATAATATTTTGTGGGTTCCCAGTGGCTTTCGCACTCGAGCCGTGTGCTAGTACAGAAAAAGAGAGATGAGCGCACACAACGTGTATGACGCCCCTTACGGCATTCCACTTCAAAGTCCCCGAGAGATGCTCTGGCTTCGACTTTCGAGATAGACAGAGAGAGATAATGAGAGAGACTATATATATATATTTTATATATATATATATTATCTTCGACCAACCTTCCTGAGTATAAGTATGTTTTGTAGTAACTGACTCGACGACCAGCTATTTCGATGTGCTGCCGCGAAATCAGCCAAGTTCCGTCGCAGAAACCTACGTTTTATTGAAGACTTTGCCTTGGCTTGCCAGTAGCGACACCCGCGAAAATTTCACCGAGGCACAGTTTCTATAGCGTCTGATCGTCTTTGAAAAACGCCAACGATCGCGATATTTTTGCATTGACTTATCAAGAATCGCTCCGAGCCAGATGATAAGACCAATTCGCTCTTTATTTGCAGCGCGAGAAACGTGTCGATATGAGAGCGTGCAAAATTATAATCTATCATAATTATAGCATTTCAAAACGAAGATTAAGGTCAGCACCATCTACAGACCACAATAACGAAGTAATATGTTATTCGAGGTTATGGCCGACACTCTGCACTCGGCAGCTGCTTCACAACTTTTGATAGTGTCGTTATTTTAAGCTATCATTATAATTACAATATGCATTTTTAAAAGACTCAATTTTCGTGTATTGAAAGCACGTCGACCAATTAGCATTCCAGTGAGTCTCGGTTTCAACACATGAGATTTTTGCATCAATGACTATTACTTTAGGTGTACGAATAAATTGAATTCAAGGAGTACGCTGATTTTTTTCTTTTTATAAAATAAAAAAAATTTCAACGATATAGTCGATGAATCGGCTTGTGCAAATTGACACTCTGCTGTATTGCGATGCCAATGACTTAAAACTTCAATTTTTGTAGAACACAGTTTCAATGACTCACATTAATTATCAGAATTATAATCAAATTTTAAATTTTAACTATGACGAAGATGAAATACCAATGAATCTTTGAAAATAATACCGATCGTCCTGATCGAAGAAAAGTTCGATAAAATCTGGTATTTTTGAAAATAGCTTTTTTTCGTCCCTCTTTTAATTCCCGTTTATTTATTTTTTTCTTTTTCATTCCAGTGAAAATGAACGGCATAGAACTTTACAAGAGGCAGCTAGCGATCGAGAGACGCTCGCAAAGAGAAGGAGAATTATCGAAGATTTCATTATCGTTAGCGATTTGCATTTAAACTGCAGAATTTGCCGTTGGACTACGATTTATCATGACTTGACGCATTATCGTGGCATTGATAGTCTGTCAATAAAACAATTATTCGTTGTATGAATATTATCAATAGAATGTTATTAACATTTATATTAAATAATTACGATTACGAAAAGTTTCGATTAATTTTTCTTATCAATTTTTCATTTCCAGTAACACAACACAATTGAAAATGGCCTTGAAAGGCATTAAAATTTTAGAGTTAGCAGGTTTGGCTCCAGCTCCATTTTGCGGAATGCTTCTTGCTGATTTTGGAGCTTCTGTAATAAGAATCGATAAAGTAAAGTAACTTTTTTTCTAAGCTATTAAATGCTCAATTATTATGCATTGTTAAAATTGATATGCTTTTTAGATAGGAGCCCCACACTTGGATTCTTTAGGAAATGGAAAAAGATCAATTGCCTTGAATCTAAAGACAAAAAAAGGTATTGATATTTTCAAAAGACTCTGTGAAAGCTGTGATGTTATTATTGATCCTTACAGAAAAGGTAATTTTTCATCTTTGGTAGATAAATTTCATTCTTTTCATATATCTAAATGACTTTCATTAGGTGTCATGGAAAAACTAAATCTAGGACCAGCAGACCTCATGAGCCAGAATAAAAAATTAATTTATGCAAGATTAACTGGATTTGGTCAAGATGGTCCTTACGCTAAAATGGCTGGTCATGACATAAATTATGTTGGATTATCAGGTAAAAATATTAGAAAATTGTTACATTTGAAAGTCATTTCACAGTTTCATTATCTCTCAGGGTTACTATCCGTATTTGGTCGTCAACATGAAAAGCCTACACCACCCGTAAACTTGGCAGCTGACTTTGGCGGTGGTGGTTTAATGTGTGCTTTTGGAATTGTTATGGCTTTACATGAGCGAAACCAGAGTAAGAAAGGGCAAATAATAGATACTTCAATGGTAGAGGGTACTGCTTATTTAGGAAGTTGGTTTTATAGATCAATAAGTATTCCTGGATTGTGGGGACAGCCTAGAGGAAAAAATGTGTACGTTTGATATTCAATTGAGCTATTTATTAATAATAAATAATAAATGAATATTAAATAATAAATATTTCCAGACTTGACACAGGAACTCATTTTTATGATACATATGAAACCAAAGATGGTTTATTTATGGCTATAGGAGCTTTAGAGCCTCAGTTTTATGCAGAATTGTTGAGTAAACTTGACTTGACTGAAGATGAACTACCACAATATGATAATTATGAAGAAAATCGCAGGAAATTAACAAATATATTCAAAAGCAAAACTCAAGCACAATGGTGTGAAATATTTGATGGTACTGATGCATGTGTTACACCAGTTCTTACGTTCGAAAATGTTGCATCCCATGTACATAATGTATCACAGAACAGTTTTTCTATGGGCAAAGATAAAATAATTGTACCAAATCCATCACCAAGATTATCTCGTACTCCAGGAGAATCTTGTGCCACAAAAAATGTAAATACCAGACCTGGTGATCACACTTTGAATGTATTAAGAGAATACAAATATTCTCCTAGTGAAATTGAAGATTTTATTAAGAATGGTATAGTTGAACAATCTGAACCAACATCAAAATTATAAATACAAATTTGTATAGATTGCTATCTTTTTATGTCAGAGTTGACATTCATGTAATTTTATAATATGGTGGATTAGTAATTAATGGTTTTTTGGTTTCTTTTGAATAATTTAAATCAAAGTTTTTATGTTTGAAAACAAAATTTTTATTCTTCATCTTAACTATATACATAAAAAAAAAATTGTGTCTTGAAAAGTTCATTCTTTATAAATAAAAACTTAATCCATTAAGGCTGGCAAAGGAACCTCCGTTATTACAATATTTTTTTCCCATAAGTCTCTAACAAGTTGAACTTTTTTAACAATATCTTTAATAGGCAGATGATCTACCTTAATGAATTGTGGATACACTGTTATAAGTTTTTTAATCGCAGGAACAAATTCTTTGTCTACTTCTACAAATTGTATATCATATTCATGATACTCTTTAGAATTTTCAGAAGAATAATATAATTTATGTACTCCTTCTTCACAGACTAATCTTGCGCAATGATGTCTTATTAATCTTACCATGTTATCAGGCTCTATTTCTACTCTATTAACAACTTCACCATTTTCAATCATCTTTTCTCCGCCTTCTTGAACTGTGCAAATAGCTTCACTTTCATCTAGCATTGGTGGCAAGAAATCATGAATGTGATTTTTGGCCATCTGATCAGCAGCCTCATGAACATTTAAATATTTATCAAAGACGGTTTGAACCAAAGATTTAGTTTTATCAACAAATTCTTTTAACATATTATCGTGTTTTTTATTTTTATAAACTTCTCCAACATGCTTTAAATAGTGTAATGGTAAACCTTGTCTAAACTTTGGTTCATTTTCAATGGCATTTTTCAATGCATTTGGGAGCAATTTTTCCAAAAAGTCTGCCCAGCTATTATTTTGATAAACACTTAATGTAATGTGCAAACTATGTTCATCAGATCCAAAAGTATCTCCTTGATGTATGGTACCTCTTGGAAGGTACAGTAGATCACCAGCATGAATGACATCATCAAAAATCGGTTCCCCTAATTCTTCTTGTGAAAAATTTGGAGAAGAGTATCTAGGATGCAACTCTTTCTTATTTCTTGATTTATATAATTTCCATCTCTTTTTACCTTCAATTTGTAAAATAAAAGCCTCAATGTCATCATAATGGGGAGCAAACCCTTGACTATTGGGAGGAGTTAAATAAGAATTGGCTCCAACAAAACATCCAAAATACTCTTGTAATGCAGAATTGATTTTATGTACTATAGGAATAAAAGTTTGAGGATTCAACATGCGCACTGAACAACCATTGAGATAATAGTCCCATACAACACTTGGTAAGGCTCTTCCAGGTGGGTTATGAGTTTCTCTGATACCATCAGAATACGATGTTATATCTAAATTTTTGGAATACATTATATAATTTTCCCTTAGAAGTTGATCCAACAATGGAGTTGACATCATTGGAGAAAAATATTTTGGTTTATTTCGTCTCACATGAAGAGGCTTTTGCTCCCAAATATCTTTCATAAACGTATCTGGTTTAATGGGATACACCAACCAGTTAAAGGCTTCCTCACTAGCTTCGATTGGATTAGCATGATCTTCAAAGTATTCTTCATCACTTTCAATTGACATTGATTCACTGCCATGTTCTGGGAAGTATACAAGCTCTGGTACATCTGAACAATCACTTTCATTACCATTACTTGTTATAGTCTTACCTGCAGGAAGTTCAGATCGATTTTTGTTATTGACCTCTTGCTTTTTGGTATTTTTCTTCTTTTTAACAACTTTTTTCGGCTGGATAGGCAACTTTTTAGTATTTTTCACTGGTTTTTTTGTGATTGCATTACTACATTTTGACTGCTCGTGTGCACCGTTTTGTAGTTGGAAGGGCACTTTTTTATTGGTTTCACTTGAATTATTTTGTAATTGACCATGGTTTTCGGATTTATTTTTAGCATTTTGTTGTGGAAAAATTTTCGTATTGACTATCACAAAACCTTTATTTTCTTTAGGAGATTTATTTTTGGATTTGCTCACACCATTTTGTTTTTTTTTTATCAATTTCAATTTTTTGGATTTACTAGTTTGCGATATTGGTTGAGTCTTTTTTGTAGAATTTTGAAGTCTTGCTACTTCGTAAGCTGATAACATTTCCATGATGAAAAATCTTAGTCTTAAAGGATTTCTTTTAAAATTGACTTGCCGGCTAAATTACGCCGACCACGTGCAAGTTTTGGTGTACAGCAAACTGTTAAACCAATGCGTCTTGATTCACTAAACACTTACAGTCAAATAGTCTAGAGCACTTGCGAGCAAAATTAAGGCTTGAAAATTTATTAATACCTTATAAATGGATTATAACTAAACAAATGATTGCTTTACTAAAGTGGTAACACGTGCTTTTGTTACAAGCACGAGAACGACTGTAGACGATTGTCACGATTTTTACTTTGTGTTGTGAGTTGTGACTTGCGACTATGAATGAGCTGACGACTTGTTGCGCGCGCATCGTAATTCGTAACACCTAAAACGTAGGAAAATACTTAAAATTTTATAATTTCGCTCCCTGTGAACATTTTTAAGATTATAACATTTCAACGTTGTATTGCTTTGAATAAAATCTGTCATTTAAAATGAATTTATTTTCATAATTTGTAGAATTTTAAGTGATTTATTAAATTGAATGAATTTCGTCCAAAGTTCCCGCACATCGGGGTCGGCAGATCTTTTTATCTCATTTACTTAGGTTGTTTACATGGTAGTGCATGTCGCGTACTGTGCATACTGTGTATAATCCAAACACCAGAAGAACTAGAATAATTATTTCGTTTATTTTTTGAAAAAAAAATCATTTATCAAACTGTTTTGTTAAGTACGAAAAATATAATGGATGTACAAACATCAAAAGAAGAGTACTTATTGAAGAAAGCTAATGATGCTTTGGCTCTTGATATTCATTCAGCTAAATCATGGTTAATTTCTGCCAAATCTCTATTCCCACACAGTATAAAAGTTCAGGTGAAACATTTATTAATTATAAATAAAATTCATATTAAGAAATATGCAGTTACTAGCAGATCTTTTTAATCTATTACAGTTTGAAGCTTATCGTTTTGAAAAACTATCAAAAAATACTCAAGGAGCAGCAGAATGTTTTACTGAAATGTAATCTAATAATATAATTTTTTTGTTTCATAAAATATTAATTGGCATGACAGTTTTCAGAGTTTTCCAGATAATATTGAGATATGGAAGGAAACCGAAAAAATAACAAAATCATTAAGGTCTGAGAAAATCGAAGATGAATCAGAATTCTTATGTGAAATGTTTCAGTTTATACCTCAAGAACTTCAACACCGTTTACTATTACTAACTGCTGAACGTAGTGAAGAAACTATTGAACATTGCAAATTGTTATTGCTATTGTTTAAAAGATTTCCTCAAACCATTTCTTCATATGGGGTAAAAACATTTATCAATCTAAAAAATTTTTATATTAGAGTAAATTCTTTATTTATTTTTTACCTTTTACAGCATCAATTAGTAGAAACACTAACAACAGCTGAAAAACATAATCATGAAATGCATGGTGTGCCAGTAAATGAAATTAGAAAACTATTAACTTGTGAAGTACTTCCACTGCTAAGTAATGCACAAATTGAACTACCTGCAAAAACAAGTCAACGACTACTGACCAAAGCTGTAGAATTTTATTTAGCTTACCTACAACAACCTCAGGGTACTCAAATAGATACTCCCTGGGACAAATTATTTCAAGTATTAGAATTGATGGGAAATAAATTAGGGTGGGAATTAAGTAAATTATTTGCTGTTCCATGGAATCGACTCATGTACTGCGACCGTTTGCATCAATACGCTAATGCGAATGCATCTAATTTGAATGATGAGCATTCAAATAAACAACTTATACTTTGCTGTATGGTTGTTTTCATCAGAACTCTTCAAGAACATTCATCTTCTTTTGGATCTCAGAATTATGTGCTTGTTGAAGCTTTTGCAGAAGAACCACTTTCGAGTAAGAAAATATTTTCTTTAAATAAAATGATTAAGCATATATATTACATAAACTATTTATAATTTCATTCATTGCCTTTAATTAATTTTAAAGTTCCATCAGAACCAAAAATCAAAAAACGTAAAAAAGAAGAACAGCATAATATTGTCATTACTTGTGATGGAGAATATGATGGTGATGCTTTAATTTTAGCTGTAAAATTGTATGATCTTATGAATGCAAGTGAAGTATCTCAAAAAGAGTTTGTTAGGCTTATAGCACAACTACGATTGAATGCAGTCTTAACATCATTTGTAAATGATGTGTCATTGTATAAAAATTTGCATCGGGATCTTTTACTAAGGCTGCCTCAAGAAGCAAACAATATAAGTGTACACTTACGGATGGCAAGCTCGTGTTTTGTTGTAAAAGATTATAAGGTGATTACAAAATTTATAAACAATTTTCTACTCTACTGAATTATTTATTTTGTATCATTATTGTGTTTCAGGCAATGTTAGAGTATATAAAACCTGTAGTTGATGCATTACCAAGTGTAGAAGGTAAATTATCTTCTAAACTAACTGTCATTGGGTCCAGACATTTACATTACTTGTCTTTAACAAAAATTCCTATACTTCAGTATTGCTGTAAACTTCTTTTATTTGCAATTAAAGTAAGTATAGAACTGTTTAGAATCTATGCAATCAAGTAAAAAATAGTACTAACATAACATGTTGATCAACAGGAAAGTTTATCCTGGCCTGGAAGAAATCATGATTGGGCTATAGGTCATGCATTCGTTTTGATGCAAATGGACTGGCCCCAAGAAGCACCATTATTTCATTATTTCACAAAAGAGATTTTAAATCAAAGGTCATTTCATTATCCAGCTTTTCAGGCTTATCTTATCAATGTAGATATTTTGGAAGAACTTACATATTTATGGACAGAGCATGGAGGAAATGTACATTTAAATATTAGTGGATCTACTGAAAGCGTACCAAGTAGGTTTATAACTTTAAATTTTCTTGTAACTTGTTTTGTTATTCGGTATATTTTCAGCAACGAGTCCGAATATGTTTTTTTTCGGAAAAATTCCCAAAATTTCCGAATTTGGTGTTTTGACGAAAAGCATATTATCACGGCAAAGTTTTTTTTTAAGCTATCATCTAATAAATATTGTTTTAAAATTTTTAGACCGCAGAATTGGTACACGAGGGGCAGATAAAGGTGTGCGCAATGAAATAAAAGAAATAATGCGAAAACAGGTTGCGAGAGATGAATTGGAACCGATTGACGAAGTACTGAAAAGATTTATTATCAATGAAAAAACAACTTTGCAGCATATGCTAAAATTAAGATGATAAAGGTTCATCAAACATAAATTTTGTAAAATAAACTCTTTTTCTAATAACAATAAACTGAAAATATTATTAATCTTTTATTCACTATTTATAATCTTTAACATTTTCATAATTAAATTTTTACAAAATTATGAATGAAAGTAACAGTAATTGTATTATAAAAGTTTCATGCTCCAAAATTGTATAAAATGCCTTATGTGATATATATTTATAGTAAGCTTTTATGTATCATGAAGATAACACTGATGAATAACAATGATACGTCACAAACAACCCAATGTTCAATAATGAATAACTTTTCCTTCCTATTTTCAACAATATTAATATTTATTTCGCGTAAACAAAAAGTTTACCTATACTGTTGGTTCTTCACTTCAAAGTTTGAATATTTAAATTGTCGCACACCACTTCATTTTATTTTACAATCTATGATTTATAACACTAGTCGTACAAAATATTATAGTTATTCCATTTTTATTTTATCTTTTTTTAATTTTCTTTGAAACAAATAATTAAATCTGTAAACAAAAAGATCCTATAACCATAAAATAAAATTTTTATGATAATCTGTTATAATATATGCTTTTTAAAACAAAAATTTTTAAATAATATTTGTCAGTAAGAGTTCAAATCAAGATAAAATTTTCTCTGCAACGTTCGGTTTACAGTTAAAAAAAATAAGACTTGGAAACAAAAGTAAATGTATAGAAATGCATTTCCTTCTATTTTATTGTGTAGATAAAATATAATAATTATTAATTATAGCACAATATATTTATATATAAAGACGCACAGAACATAGAGCGCACTCTATAAAAATTAAAATCACTGACATAGCTTTCTACATTTATGTATTTGCATGTCGTTATTAAATCAATTTTTTCTTTGTAAATTTTTTATATTATATATTAATATTAATAAAGATTGCAATCAGTACTTTCAACGATAAATAAACGATATGTACAAAATATTTTTTTTTATGAGGTGAATTAATCTTCGTTTGAAGTTCAAACATCTCACATAAAAATCGATGCGCTTGATTTATCTGAGATAAACGTTAAGTTGAAGAGCAGTTTGAAGTAATACTTTAATTCCAGGCATGAATGAAGCAATCTGACTAAAATCTTCTGGACCGGACACCAGCTGAGTATGTATGCTCAGACCACCTTGATAGTCTCCAGCTTGTACCGTATCACATATTTGGTGAAGGCCTTGTAAAGTGCTAGGCGAGATCTGAATCATGAATTTATATTAGTTAAAATTTCGAAAATGATAGCTGCATGAAAATTATTAAAAAAAAACTCACTTTCTGCTCACGAAGATAATCATAAAAAACTTCTAATTTCTTTGAAACATCCTCGATCTTTTTCTTCAGTTGCTGCAAAAAATATTAAAATTTATTCAGAATAGTTTTAAAAAGATTATTAGTAATAATTAAGTCTATAGAATAAAGCCTTACAGGATTTCGAGCAACTTCGAAGCATCTATCTTTCAATTCATTAAAGGTACTTTGTAACTTTTTATGCTCTTCTGGAATGGGTGCTTTCGGTTTTTCGGGCTCAGGTACTCTAACTATTTGAGCCGGCTGAATTGGTGGTTCAGCGGCTCTATTGTAAGATTGCATTCCTGGGGCAGAATTGAACTGATTGTACGTGCCTTGAGGTCCCATTTGTTGATGTTGTTGGTAATTTGGATCAGGCTGGTAAACCTACAACATTAAACATTATAAAATATTACGTGAATTAGAACTTTTGGATATCACTGTATAATTGATAAAAATTATCGGCGCTTAAAGTTAAACTTGAAGGAACTTGAAAGGCAGTGAAAAAATCGACGTGTTTCTATTCATTTGAATTCTTATTTTTTCACTAGCGAAAATTATTTTAGAGATTCCAAAAAAATTTCAAAGTCATTTCAGAAATATTCGTTCATGCAATTGCTTCTGAGTCCTGTAAATATGAATAACAAAAATACTAACCGTAGGTTCTGTCATATGTGTAGCACCTCCCAGAGGATGCATTATTGGATTTTGCTGCTGGAATTCTGTTTTTGGCTGCATGGGATAAAAATATCATTCATGTTAATATATTTATCTAAAAGAGCTATGCATTCATTGATTATTAGCAGTATTCAGTAATGCAATATTATTTGTGAATCGAAGAACACAAAACTGACATATTAGCATTAATAAGAAGGTAGCTGTTCTACATGAATCACAAATATTTATTTCAAATTTAAAATGATTCATATATCTTTTTGTCCAAGCAATACTACTCTAATTGATGAGGGTGTTCAGACATGTTCTATACAACTTTAAAGTATAAAGTAAATGATACTAATATTAAAACTCAATCATTGATGCATGATTGTCTATAGTGATATTTAGCATCAAATAATCACACAAAATAATTTTATTTTAGCAATACGTAAGCATATGCGGGTGCTACTGCAAAAAACGAGATTACATGTCATTTATCAATAAAAATCACGGCAAATGCATTTTTTACAAATGGCAGGAGGATAATCACTCGGGTCGTGTGAATCGTGATTATTTGTTTCGGTCGTTATCTACCTTCGCATCAACGCCCTTTGTGTGCTTCGCTTTCCATCTTCTGCTGCCGGCATGCTCGGCGCACATTTCGTTTTTGATGACTAAAGCCATTACTGGCTGTGTACAACCGATTATAGAAACATAACGACAGTATAGAATTTCAACGATTCAACTATTTTTTTTATTATAGGCTAAGAATATCAGAAGTATCTGATAAATAAAAATTGTTTTCAAAATGTTCAAATGCTTGCAATTCTAACAGTTTAGGTTGCATTTGAAAATTTTCATTTTTTCCCTGGACTGTCATAAAAAATTAGATAGAAAATTGCGCATAGTTGCTACTTTTTTCAAAATTAAATCAGCCTTGAAAAATTATTTACCTGAGCTTTGTTTGATTTGCTGTAAATAGGTGGATCATTCCACCCAGAAGATTGATTACCAGACTGATACGATGGGGTATCGTTGGGATAAGTGTAAGCAGACGGAGCTAATGTCTGCGCAGCTACTGGAGTCGGTGTGTATAGAGATGGTTGCTGTACTTGTTGGGGTGTTACATTAGGTGCGGATAGCTCGGCTGAGGTTGTTGCATTCCACCGTAACCATAGCCACCGGTCGAGCCGAACCCACCGGTCGAGCCGTACCCACCGGAGCCATAAGTTGAACCAGATTTTACAGATGGGTCGACGACGTACTTAGATTTCGATTGCGGTCCGACGCTTCCTGGCCTCGAACCACTAGACTGGCTGAGATTCGTTGCAGACGTAGGTGGCGGAGGTGGTATGGCTGGAGTCAATGGAGCCTGGGGCGTGTAGGGATCTTGCATCATCGACGGAGGTCCTTGTGGTACCGATGGCACGAAAGGTGTGGCTGGTTGTGTCGACGGATAAGATTGATTGTTCGCCACTCCGGGTAATTCATGGAAGAGTTGTTGAAGGATTGTTTCGTTGGAGCTGTGTTCCAGGAAGGCTGTTGCGGTGGCATGGAAGAGGCATTACTTGGCGGCTGGATAGGATTAAACATGTTCGACTGAGCTGGAGGCTGAATAGGACTGAACATGTTTGATTGACCTGATGGCTGAATAGGATTGAACATGTTTGATTGAGCTTGAGGCATTCCAGGAATGGATGTACGTTGCAAAGGTTGATTTTGTGCATATCCAGTCTGTAATTGCAATTAATTAAGAGTTTATTTATTCGATAAAAGAAGAGATCAAAATTAATAAGCAAATTTCTTACAGTGTATTGGGCATTTCTGTTAGGACGCTGAGGTTCGATTTGCACAAGTCCAAGTGATTTGTGCAATCGATCTCTCAACATAACAATGCTGGGCTCTTGACTATTGCCTAAATAGTTTATTGCTGCTTCGAGATCGCCCTCAGCTGCAAGTAGTTCAGCATAACGCGTAAGTACCGATGCAATGTTGCCTTCGATCTCAATTTTTTGCATCAAATGGAATTCGAGAGCCTTTTGCATGACAGTGACGATCTCTACTGTTTCTTGAAGATCCATTTTAGCGACTTCGATGGTTTTATTCAAGTTGCCCGAGCATATATAGCAAATCTGAGCGTCTTTTCGATGTTTTTCACTGTCACTTGCGGCAAGACGATCGGCCAAAATTTCTAAAACATAAGTAAGATTGAAAATATTCTGGGAATAGAAAAATTCATTCATTCATTTCAAGCTTACCAATCAATGACTACGTCTTTGTGCATTAACATGTGTAAATATACCGATCAGTGCCTCCTTCCAGCAATCAATATCACAATTTTTTGCGACATCCTCCCAGTTTTCACTAACCAATGAATTAATGAGTGAATTCAATGTTCCACTGTGTTCAGAAAAATATCTTTTTCTTGTTTGTGCTAATAATTCTGCACCACCGGCCATCGACAAGACGATAGCGTCAGCATATCTTTTATTATCAAAACATAATGCTACAGCAGCTTCAATATTTCCTAATAAAATAGCTTGTGTAATAAGTCCTTCATTTCCTGAAACATATGTTTGAGATTTGGATTTTAAACTAACTTGCACTCAAAAATCGTGACTACACGTAAATTACTTTACCATTTAATGTGTCTATCTTGAAATTAACATCTAATTTCTTATTTGTCAATACAGAAGATACTGATTTATTCTGTTCCTTTTCTGCAATAGCGTCAAAAGCTGCACTTCCGTCCAAAGTATTGCCATTTATACCCTGTGTACAGTCAAAAATTTAGATATTTTTGTATTGAAGTAAAAAAATATTTTAACTTACATTGTTTAAATTTTCAATGCCTTTCGTAACATTTTCTATTTCTGGGTGAGGCACAAATTGATTCAATTTATTATTCATACTTTCTAATTTAAATCCTAAAAGTTCCAAAAGTTCCTGCGAAACATTTTCACCGAAATAAGCACCAATACAATTCCACACTTTTCTGGTATGTTCATCTTTAGCATTATCTGCCTTTCCTTTACAAAAATCACTAAATTGACCAGTCTTGACAGCAGCCTCAAGTTCATTTGATCTTTGAATCAGATCTGGGTTTGTAATGACTTGAGATACATAAACTCTTCTGTTAGTATTTGCTGGCATGTTTGGATCGACAGGTAAATTTTCAAAAGTTGTAAGTTTCCCACCAAACTGAAGAAAAAAAAATGTTTAGATAAAGTTTAATATTAGGATATTTAAATCCAATACTAACTCCAAATGAAGCACCAAATGGTTTTTTAAGCCACTTTGGAGCTTTTTTGAGCATAGAAGCTTCATCTGTGTGATGGACAGCAGATGGTGGTGGCTGAGTAAAAGGGTCCATTCCTGGGAAAGATTCTACAATTTTATTTGATGTTACTGCTGATTGTTGATTGTGTCCACCAAGAATTGAATAAACTGTAGCAACTCCATCAAAACTTGTACCAACTACTAAATCTGGATGTCGAGGACACCATAAAACATCAAAGTTCCATTGACTAGTTTGAGCTAATTCACAAACTACTTCTCCATTCTGAAATAATTAACAATAAAATAATATTTTATAATTACAGCTTTTAAACCAAGTTTTCATGACTTACAGGAGCATCTGAATTAGGATTCCAGCAAAGTATTCTATTGTCTTTTGCACAGCTGAGTAGTAAATCTGAGTCTTGCTGATTCCAAGCAATAGCAAGAATACCACGTTGATGGTTATGCAAAGTTTTAAGGGGTGATGTTGCAAATCGTAAATCCCACAATTCAATAATAGGACTTTGATCATCTTCAGAAGCTAAACATAATTGAGTTGCAACATCAGGATGCCATTGTACTGATTTCCACCTCACCTAAGAAAATTTCAACATTAACGATTATCTTATTTGTTTATTTTGATTCAGCTACACAATTGCAACCTACCCTTGAATTTGCATCATGCAATTTGATGATAGCTTCATTTTTCCTAAGATCCCAAATTACACAACGCTGAGAAAATGTTGATGCAAGAATATGTTCAACTGTCAAAATAATTATAAGTATTGATAAATTACAGATGATAAAATGGAAATAATAATTATGATGCAATAAAAATTTTTTTTTTAATTTACCTTGTTCATTCCATGCAATATGTTGAACATCTTCAGCAGGCATACTTTTGGCACCAGGGGACATTGGTGTATTTAAATTATTTAAATCCCAAATAAAAATTTCACTTTCAGTACTTCCGGTTGCTAATAAATTTGACTGAAATGGGTTCAAGTCCATGGCTTTAACAGGTCCTTTATGTCTTTCAGGACTACTGAGTAAAGAATTGCTTTCTTTGGCAAGCACTTTAGCAGCAGAATAAATTTTAATTTTGCCCTGATCGCATCCTCCCACAATGATACCAGCTGGATCATTTCCATAAGCACCCCATACGATCTTGTGGAATCTAAACATTGTCAATAAACATTCAATACCTAATGCAATGAAATGAAAATATTGTCTCTAATAGTTAAATGACAGACCTTTCATCACTTGGTACGCTAGCACTAAGTTGCATGTCATATCCAGGCTGTTGTAAATTGAGGGAATAAAGATCCAGACTGGCATTGGTGCTGAAACTGGCATCCAATTGTTGGGCAGCAGTACCAGCTGCCAAAAGTAACGGGTAGTGGGCCTGCGGTGACCAGGCCACGTTGACGTTCTTATGAAGCTCTTTTACCTTCATGTTGGATTATCGAAGGGCCGAAGCTGCACATATGACAGATATAAACCGGTAAGTAGCCAAGTTAGGACAGTTGTTAAAATTAAGCAAAATAGTATGTAGGTGTATTACTTTGATCGAGACAGCGCTGAAACACCGAGCCTGTGGATAAGGATCGCTTCTTTTCAACGTAAACACAGTCACTGACACAAAAACAATAAATGTCGTGCAATATGGAATAGCGCTTTAACCTATGCCCGCGTCACACAGCCTGCACTTATGGGACAGAAGCAGGTTCGAGGAAACAGTGGGTGCGATGCACTGTATGTTTCATTCGTGCAACGTCGGCGGTGGGCTGGCAGAATATTTTGCGATACGCATACACTACGCAGCTTGTCAGTCGACGCGAACGCCCTCGTAAGTCGCGACGGCGTGGTGCCGAGCCGAGAGCGCAGACTTTAAACTGTGCAAATAAATCGCCATAATTCGAGGTACGATCGATTTCGGCCTGAGCCTTTTGTCGATAAGCGACGGCCATCGGTTGCGTTGCTTGCGAGAAAATTAGTTCTTTGTTTTTGATGACCCTTAAAAATATCCTCGTTTCGTACTTTTATGCTACAAACATGAAAAAATTCATGTTTAATATTCGGCGAAATCTATAATTGCGAAAAATCGGCAAAAATAGTGAAAAAATCTATTTGCGATTATAGTCAAACTCAAAGCTATAGGTTGATGCACTGACTTTAGGGATCTCAAACCTTTGGGATCTTGTGTTTTGATCATTTACTAGTGATCTAAGAGACTATAATGCCAGGGTTTTTGCAATGTACGCAATAGGAGCTTGTCCACAGTATTGTCATGAGCCGTAGGCATATTTCTTTACAAAGCACATGACATCGGGCGACACGTACTTCAAGACGTGGACCAATACGTCGAGCTCCGTTGTTTCAAGTTCACTACTTGTAGCTATTTACTGTTGGCTGGTGCAATAAAATGTGTAAGATTAAATTCGCCGAGGTTCGCAAAGATGGCACCACTTACAAGACCGGCTGACCTTTTCTGACATCGTATAGTATATATTGTTCTGGCAATGTATCATTATGATCAGGTCCAATAAAAAATACATTACTAATAATAACCTTTTCTGACCCAATAAAAACCTACTACTACTTCAATGTTATGTTAACTCTCAAATGAATAAAAATAGAATATTTGATCGCTTTTACGCCGATGCTAGCGGTAACGAATTATTTGTATGTACAGTCGGTTGAATATTAAACAGATACTGAAACAAAAGTAACGAATATGTATGGAAGCCAAGCTAAACTTATGAAAACATTGCTTAAGATTTTTACTTAATGTTTTGAAGCTTTAATTTTGTTGTTTTTATAGACATCCACCTAGAGTTTTAGAAAATTATCAAGTGGATAACTCGGAATAGATATTAAAAACTATTAATTTTCATGCAGGCTTCAATAATCCTTATAAGATAAGAAAATTTGAACATTTGGCTATCTTCTTGTTCACTCACTGTCTGCTGTGTCTAACGTTGAAAATTAAAATAAATATGAAATCTAGCCTGTGCTTGCGAGCCACTCGAGCAATCAAAGTGAGTTATGAGGCCAATATTACTATATAATTTTAACTTGTAACCGCGTTGAGAAAAATGTTGAGTGTAACGATGGACGGCCTAAACGCTAATTATAAAATTATCGAGGCGAAAGTAGACGACGGTAACGATGAATTCAATGAGAAGGACATACTTAATTGTCGAGGTAAACTACAAGGCCGACCTCGAACAACACTGGAAGGAGAATCGACGGAAAACAAGGGCATCGTTCCTCCGAGAGCCTACCATAGTTTGGTGCAGGTCGAGGACGTCGACAGCGTCGAGAATGAGCTTTTTGAAAATTACCTTCGCGGCTCCAAAGACGACCAATACTCCTTGAACGTCACGATGATGAAGGCTCTGCATCAGCAAAACCTCGAATAAGTTGAAATGGGGAATAGAAATCCGGCCTCTTGACAGCTCGGGCCGTACCTTCGTCCACGAGGTGAATTACGGAGACGTTACAGGCGTGACGCACCTCCACATCGCCTGCGCCATTGGCAACATCAAGGCGGTTCGCCGTCACCGGAGCGGCCGGACGATTTTGCACGTTCTGGTCGAGGGTGGAGAAGAACGAGAGCTACGTAGCCGTGGCTAAATGTTGCTTGAGAATTTTCGGCTCGACGTCGACGTGAAAAATTCAGATGGACAGACGCCGCTCGACGTCGCAGTGCACAATCTTAATATGGATAGACGAGGCTGCTTATTCGTCACGGCGTCGACCCGGTCTTCGTTACACTCCATTGGCAAGAGTTCAATTTTCAAAAATTTGAAAGATCGCCGCTGTGGATGTACCGAGACATCTGGAACACCATGCGTGTACTAGTATCGGCGGTATTCTGCATGGACTGGGAGCAATTCCTTCAAATTTATATTATTATTCGGGCTTTAATCGAACATGTTTGCATCGGCAAACGGAATCGCATAACGAAGACGTTGCAATACGGTAAGTATGAAGACCAACAACTTTTCGTAACAGGCGAAATAGAACTATTCCAAAACACTTACGACAAAGTTTACAAGGATAGCAGTGAAAAGGACGAGCACCAAATGCGCAAAAATCTGCTGTTCGATCTTTGCGAGTATCAAAATATCGTTGAAATCGTCAAAATGAATACTGCCAATGGCATCCCAATTAAAAACTTCATGCTCTTGAAGGTGGAAAGCTTGCGCGAAGAGATCGGCATCGGAGATAAAAGCGTAGATCTGGCGCCTTATAAGCTGAAGATCAACGAAGTGGCAAAGATGCCGATCAACGACAAGGGTGAGACGCTCCTTGATATTTGCCAATTCGACAGCTTTCAGACGTTCAAGTTACTACAGGGAGGCAATACCGATTTGCTCTTCCGCAAAGCTGACTCTTTGCTCCTGATCGGCGAACTCGTGAAGAGCTACGTGTTCAAAGCCTACGGCAGAGGCTACTGCATCTTGGTCGGGGCGAATTTTACGACGAGGTTCTGGCAGATCCCAAAAAACATTTCCGAAAAAATATTGGACTACTACATGAAAAATGAACAGATTATGCATTACGTGAGGTAAAAAAAATTAATGAATATTATAATTACTGCTTACCATTACAAGTTTCATCTCAGAGTCAAGTTTCGTGTGAATTTAAGTACAAATTTTCTCAATAAACTTCACTATTCGGTTACCGTAATAATAATGTAGGTATGAATATTTTTTTCTCTCTCTCTCTCTCTCTCTTATTACTTCTTCTTCTTAGAAGGGCCTGCAGGAGGCTTAGAGCCCGTGTGCAGGAAGAGATTATTACCATACCCCCCTCCCTACTGTCTCGCATTTGCCCAGGCCCAAGGACCTATGGGGCAAGGGAAACCTTTTAGAAGAATATTGAATTTTTTTCGATTCTTAAAGTTTCTTTCAAGAAGACACCAACGTTTTAGTAAAAACATAAATTCAAACGTGTTTTCCGAGTGTTCAACCGAATATTTTTGTGAAATATTACGAGAGGTATTGGGGACTAAACGATTGTTTTAGCTAAATTACAAGCACTCCTAAGGTTCTTATGAGACAGCCGAATAGAATTTACAAAGGGCTCTGACTATCGTTCAATCTGCAATATAAAGACCAAGCAAAAATTTCTATAACTTTTTACACAAATCAAACTTTACATTTACTTCTTGGCTCAAGATTCCTTTAAAAGTACGAATATTATGCATTTTACGAAAAAAGGGGGGGTCGAAAATCCGAAATCACTTTTAGCCGAATGGTGGTTTTTCGAAAACTTATATGATTGAATGTTCATTTATCCTAAACGCGAATGAACTAAATTCAAAAATCTTCAATTTAGAATGATTTCAGTCGATTTCCACACTAGATTTATGGTAAAATCTCACTGAATTGAAGATTTTTGAATTTAGTTCATTCGCGTATAGGATAAATGAACATTCAATCATATAATTTTTCGTACATGAGCTCTTAGTTTCATGATGATTATGATATTTTGAAAACTGAATTATTGGATTCTTATTTAACCATTAGGATTATTAAACAACAGCATCGGATGCTTCATTTTCTATAAAAACCACTATTCGGTTATAGCACGAGCCTTCGGCTGTAACGAGTTTTGTTTTCGCGCCGGAATTCGCGACGATATCGCGACATTTTCCCGTGCAATTTTTTCAATGAAATCACGGAAATGAACTGCCAATGAATAATTTGTTCATTGACACTTGAAGTTCCTAAAACTGTTTGAAAAATTAAAATACACGGGGTAGAACGTGATTTGGAGCGAAGTTACTTATTTTTGCAAAATCAAGTTTAATTGTTTATAACGTTATATCTTGAGAACCATTTGTCCGACGGAATTCAGATTGCGCACACTTGAAGATATCTGTGGTAGCTTCCTTTAGCCGAAATTTCGAGTCTTCAGGGGACATTCCCATTGCAAATTATAAAAAAAATCATTTTTTAAATACTTTTTTTTAAGAAAATTATAAATTTTATTCATTCCGGACCTTTTGGGTATTGTTCCTTACATATGAAACTACAAAAAAAATTTTTTTATGGAACTTGAGACCCATTTTTGTTGGCTGTAGACTGAATTTGCTGAAATCCGTGTTCCAGCTCTTGCCAGCGATTGAGAGAAAACTATAAGTCCGATCCGCATGTTTCATACGTCGTTTTAATCGTTACAACTTTCTCTAGAACACAAACCTCTAAAAAGCTAGTATTTTGTTCTCTAAAGTTCGAGTTGAAAAATAGCAATGATTAAAAACAAAAAATGGACAATTTTTGAACTTTTTCGGATTGAAAATGGCTTTTTTGAAAACGGACAGGATTTAGAGACCACTATTGGGAATTGTAGAAAATATGAGAACTGACATTTTTTTTAAACGAACAACATCCGGCTCAGAGCCATAATCGAACATTTTGTTAGCTCGATCGTGGTACTCAGTAGGTTCGATCAGCGAGAAAAAAGCTCGAAAATCGTTATATTCTCGAGATCATCGAGGAAAGGGAAGAATTGAAAGCCAAAGCGTATGCAGGAGTATCTGCGAGCGGAGCTCGTGCTTATAGGGATGTTACACACGTAAAGTCGGGGCTGTGTAGATAAAGGTGGCGATGTCGCTGTACATATATATATATAGGCTCCGCGCGTGTACGTGACACGCTTGGCAAAACTCTAATACTCTCCTGTCTCGCTCTCTCAGGCTTTGTGCTTATATTATTATAGTCTAGCTCTCTCTCTTCTCCATCTCTCCGCAGTAACAGGCAGGTATATATACTCTGCCTTTGATACGTGTATTTGCAGGCTAACTAACCAGTCTTTGCATGTATCACGTCGCACACGATAGTCGCGTATACTATAGAGAATATCCGAGTCTGACTATATATCTGTAGACTATATCAGTATAATGGTGTGTATCACGAGCTCGAGCTCGCTATTTCTCTAACGCCACATACACGTATCCCTCTTTCTTTCTGCATTGCACTTCAGACACGAAGACAGAGAAATTCCGGGTTTTATAGAAATATGCGCGCTACGAGACATTTTATCTCGATTCAATTCATTGGCAATTGGCTCTCGATATATATTCATAATACATCAGATTCGATCGAATATTATGTTTGAGAGATTAGATCGTGCGTTTCTTTGAGATTCAGACTCCATCGCAATTGATCGCAGCGATAACACTGTTGTACTTTTGATATTTCGATAATCGTGTAGTATATAATTGTAAACTAGGTAGAGGAATTTGTTTCTATACAGCTATCATTGTACTTAAATCATCGATAATCTAGAGCATAAAAAAATGTAATGCATGATAAAGTTGACAATTAGAATAATCATCAAACCTGCCTGACTGTAGTAATTTGAAATGTACAAATTTAAATGAAAGGTTATCATTGAAAAATTATATCTTCAATGAGACTCCACACTTTCATTCCGAATTGATCCTCCTGCACCAAAGACTCCATTATCCAACGTTTTATTTTTCATGTCAACACTAAAGCGACGTTTTAGGCGACTTAATAGTGTCTTTTTCAGTACACAGCGCAAATTACCCGGAAATTATCATTGCAATTATCGTCAATTATTGCGCGCATAATAGCCGAACATTTCGTTTACGCACGCAAAGTCCTAAACGCCTCGAAGCGAGCATGCACGACTTTCTTTTTTAGTTGCGAAAAAACAAATAGACTGTACAATGCTCGAGCTGCGGTTTTTAAGATCATCGCGAGTCGTATGCGTGGTCCTCATTGTCTCCGAGAAGGAGAGAGACCAAAATTCAATGGCATGGTTAAACACCTGTGTACAATACGTCTAAAAATATCGAGGGAGAAAAATGAGCCTCTCAACTTTGAATTCGAAGAAGACTCAAATTAACGAAGGATCGGCCTAATATAGTCGCGTGTGCAAGCGACGCTCTGACATCGCGTTTTTTTATTCTTTCTTTACTTTTTTATTCACGACGTTTGAAATAATAACCCGAAGCAATTTACAATGCGATCGAGAATGAACAATTGAGCTATGAACGTAACTTTCTGTAGAATTTGAACAATTTTCATAAAATTAGTAGTTTGGAATTGATGCAGTATTTTTAGAAAAACTTGATTGATTCATACGCAGGTAGGTTTGTCTGGAAAGCTCCTAATGGTCTTTACTCGGGGGTATTAGTTACACTGGTCTATTCAATAGCGATTCGATACGCGCGTGCGGCTTCTTACGTGTATAGATTCGGGCGGTGGCACTATCATCCCTTGCTCCGGTCTGGCAATAAATCAAAGCATTCGAAACGCAATGTATTATCATTTACAGGACCAGTCGTGACTGCTCGTGTATTTTCACATAAATGTATACTTAAGACCGCTCAAGCTCATAAACCAGGGGGTACGAGCCGTTGCCGCTCTCCGACTTTACAACTCGGCCGAATATGAGTGTAAGCTAGGCGAAAAACGTCGGCTCGCGATGTTTGCGGTTTATTTTTCTTTCCATTTTGGATTGATGATTACGTTTCGGAGGGCTCGCGCAATATCCGGATAGATATTTCAATTATCCTTCAAAAATCTCCGTATCGACGCGTGGAGCAGATTATTAGCTTGGGATTTTTTTTATAAATCGTTTGGATTTGCAGCATTATTCGTGACTTGTATCGATCAATCCCGTTATTGCTTGAATCGGCACGCTTTTTTGCCTTTATAACCGTGTACATTATAAGGCACCAAATCAATAAAAAATCATAATTCGTCCGGTGGGTGCCAAGCATACAATTTAGACATTTTTACTCGTATACAATGTAGCATGGGACACATATAGTGTAGGCTGAGCGACACCCTCGTGGATTTTGAACATGGATATTTCGCCACGCATAAATCGGAATATTGAGCCGATATATTTCCACTTTGGGATTTACGCGCGAATCGAAAAAATAATTTTCAGCGCACTAATAGACAAAGTCATAGACAAAGAGTTAAAATAATGGAAAGAATAAAAGAAACGTTTCTGGGCTAAAAGCGAAATTTATCGGAGCGTAGTTGACGATTAGTCAAATAAGTATACTAGGCATACTCTGCGGTACTCACTATAGGTGGTCCACGCTCGGGTCCGGACACAATAAGTGTAACGGAACCTCCGCATTTATAGACAACATAGATCCGCACGCGCCGCATGCACTCGGATAATGCGAGGCTGCGAATTGCTTATATAGGGTCGACGACGGCTAGCGGAATCGAATCTGTCAATTATTTGCGCATGCGAGTCGAGCCGTGAGCTTAACGCTTGGTTAGTGTTAATTGCCAACAATGGCCCGGGCGCTCGCTATGAACACATAGGTGTGCGCGCGCGCGTATTACAGGCCGTAAACACGTATAGTCCACCAGCTGCTTGTACATAGCCTCGAGGTATCTTCCAGCATCGGCTTTATGTATACCTAATAACGTTCGACGCGTGTGCGCAGCGCACGACCAGTCCTACATTACGCACTGTTCACGTATAATACGGGTGCCTATTAATGTACCTATTAGTTTTCACAACTCGTTCTTCCTTTCGAATTTTTACCATAAATTTATATATATAAAAGAACAACGCAAGAGAGTTTGAACGCGTAAATCTCGAATAGACTTTAAACCCATGCAATATGAATAGAGATTGGAGGAAGGTATCGCGAAAGCCTCAATTTGACATGCGGCTCTGCTAAAGCGTTGATAAAGCTTGCGATTTCGCGGAGCAGCCACGTATACACGAGCTCGTCGCGCGCGTCTGTTCCTAGAGAGACTCCAGAACTCGCTATCCGGCGGCAAATGATTGAAATGCCGCTCGTGTTTGCGCACACCTCCGGCTTCGACACCTATATACTTGCTGTATTATACACTGCTGCAGCCCCGTGGAAGCGGTGCAAGTAAGCGAAGGCTAATTCCAGGAGCACCCGGACAAAAGGTATTATTCGCGCTTCTCTGCCTCGCCACTGCTGCTGCTTCGTGCTATATATACGACGCTGGGGCATTATCAAGCCTCTGCGAAGCTGTATATACATCTATAATAGAAGATAGCTGAAGAAGTTTTGTGTTTCATGGAGCTCGAGGAGGAGGAGGGCGTCTTAGTTAATCACTATAATTGATATTCCAAGTCGCGCTGCGCGATATCGCGTCGCCGGCTCGTCGCTACCTAACGGGATAACGAACTAAAACTGATTAAAGGGAGAGTCTCCTTTATTGACTGCTGCATGCCAGCTCCTTCGTGCCAGCGGCAGCAGCAGTAGTCTATATATAAAGCTCCTGACTCGGAGGAGGACGACAGACCGAGGACTCTCCATGTATAAATATAGAGCTCGTTCTCTCTCTCTCTCTCTCTCTCTCTCTCTCTCTCTCTCTCTCTCTCTCTCTCTCGGGTGCAGCAATCGAATTATTCGATTATTCGACACCCCTTTCGCGGCGATATATTCTCGCGCACTCCGAGGTATATTATAAAGACCGAGAGCGAGAGAAAAGTTTCATGACGGTCGCAGCTCGCGCTCGAGTCGATAACAAACTGTTTTATCATGCATTTATGCATGCTAGTGACGAACTTGCAAGAGAGAGAAGGGTAAAAAACAGCAGTCCACAGAACTCTTTGCTAGTATTTTGGCCTATCGCTTTCGCGCATTTTCGCAACATAAAGCGATACGCTTATAACGCGCATATCGCAATATAAACCGCGCTTATACCCGCGGTGACTAATTTTTGTTTCAGTTCTACGCCCATCGCAGCTTTTCTCACCGGTGACTGACGCGCAAGTACGCGCATGCTTTTTAGAAAATTCCTGTCTTTGTTGCTTCGCGTACAAGCAAACGTTGGATCAAATTATAAGCGAGGCATTAAACTGTCCGCGATGTCCTGTTTTTTTGCACTCCAAATTGCCGACATTATCATCGCGTATGCAAGAAAGAGAAAAAAAGAGATGCAGGATATAACGACGTTAAAAAGAAGCGAACGTACTCGGGGCTTACAGTATGCATATCGCCATTGTGTTTTTGTCGTGTAGAGTTTAAGCTGTCATAGCCGATGCCCGTATTATATTATTATACGTGCGCTGCAGGGGCTCGCTGCGCTTTTGAGCAATGCAATACTAATTACATGAGACGGAGAAGCAGCGACAAGTTTGCCTACGATGCGCTTGAAATCGCGTCTGAATACGCGTGCATTGCTCGCGCTCACAATACGTACAGAGTTTCAACCTGTAAAGCACGTCACAACGTGAAATTATGTTTTTTTTTTCACTGGATTAATGCATTTTCGCATGTTCTTCCATGAATAGGAATAGCTTGTGGATATCGTGTCAAAATTCGATATTGCTAAAAAACATTCTGCAACACGCGTGATCGAGGTTGTTCGCTAAATGTGCTCAGGCTGTACGTAGGCCCTTTGGGCAGTATGCGATAAAACGCGCGACCATATTCGAAATCCGCGCACCAGGAAATCGACGCGATCCCCTTTTGAATTACCCTGCTACACTGAAAAAAACAGCCCAACAACATAAAGAAGTCGAGAGGCAGCGAAGCTCGAAACATTATACAAAGTCATGAAGTCGGACTTAATTGAATGCAGGCGGCAACTATATTACTATGTACGCGACGATTCGTAACCCAGTGAATTCATAATGTCACACGTAATGTGCCTGTATACACGAGTTTTGTGCATCGATGAATGCCACGTAAATACAATGTATGACTCCAATCGAAGCGCCGATTTTGACGCGTTGATTTTCTTTTTGTCCCCATTCAATAATAAAATGTTCATGATCGCCGTGTCGGCACAAAAAGTTTGAAATAGCTCTTAAAACTGCTGGTAGAGATTATAAGAATATACGTATTATATATGAGCAAATCCAGAATTTTTCTTCCATTTCACGGGCTCAAATCGACACCAAAAATTTTTTCGTGGTACGCGAGTAAGGGTCATGGGAAAACGTTCTTTGGGGACCTAGAAACATAAAAAAATGCGTGAACACGAAAAATTTTGATAGTGAATTTTTCTATATGCACTTTTGTGCACCGCATATGAAAAATCACGATTTAGCATGGTGAGAGTATAGAAACACTTGTGAGTATCGCAAAATAAGCGTAAAAAAAATTTCAAAAACCCCTTACCCAATGTATTTTTCGACGAGGAATCCAACGGTGACCTTAAATTTGACCTTGAACGTAACCTTGAAGCTCCAGCGATCCAAAAATCGGTTTTTTTAAGGAGAACCCCCATTTTTATGACAGATTTGAAAAGAGTGAAAAGTTTTACATTAAAATTAACTTTTTGTATTTTTATCCAAAATATTTCATTGATCCACCAATTGCGAAACTGCGAAAAAAATAAAGGTAAGGGAGGTTTAAATGAAAAATTTAATACAATTACACTCGGCAACAAAATTATCGCAACAATAAATTTCATCAAAATCTTGTCGATTTTCAAATGCTTCTATCTTGGGCTATATTTAACGTATCGACACGAATTTTTTTTTGATTTCTTGGCAATTTTGTCCTCTTTAAATCCATATATATACTATGATTAGATTCGAGTTAATATCGAGTTACCAGTAGTATTTGAGCTCAACACTAAAAATAATTACTGAAATAAATTGATTGTTTGAACGTGTACCAGTACCACAGTAATTTTTTTATCGAAATCTTACATAGATCATCGCAAAGTACTCTTTTCAACGAGTAATTTAAAAAAAAATAGAGCTCTCTACGTTTTTTTTAACGCCCCGTAGGTCGTTTTGAAGGTACCATTTAAAGTACGTAAAATCCGTCATTTAGCTGAAATCAACACGATTTTCTGGGCATTTTGCGTACACAAATTGTACCTTCAAAACGACCTACGGGGCGTTAAAAAAATCGTAGAGAGGTCTTTTTTTTTTAAATTACTCGTTGAAAAGAGTACTTTGCGATGATCTATGTAAGATTTCGATAAAAAAATTACTGTGGTACTGGTACACGTTCAAACAATCAATTTATTTCAGTAATTATTTTTAGTGTTGAGCTCAAATACTACTGGTAACTCGATATTAACTCGAATCTAATCATAGTATATATATGGATTTAAAGAGGACAAAATTGCCAAGAAATCAAAAAAAAATTCGTGTCGATACGTTAAACATAGCCCAAGATAGAAGCATTTGAAAATCGACAAGATTTTGATGAAATTTATTGTTGCGATAATTTTGTTGCCGAGTGTAATTGTATTAAATTTTTCATTTAAACCTCCCTTACCTTTATTTTTTTCGCAGTTTCGCAATTGGTGGATCAATGAAATATTTTGGATAAAAATACAAAAAGTTAATTTTAATGTAAAACTTTTCACTCTTTTCAAATCTGTCATAAAAATGGGGGTTCTCCTTAAAAAAACCGATTTTTGGATCGCTGGAGCTTCAAGGTTACGTTCAAGGTCAAATTTAAGGTCACCGTTGGATTCCTCGTCGAAAAATACATTGGGTAAGGGGTTTTTGAAATTTTTTTTACGCTTATTTTGCGATACTCACAAGTGTTTCTATACTCTCACCATGCTAAATCGTGATTTTTCATATGCGGTGCACAAAAGTGCATATAGAAAAATTCACTATCAAAATTTTTCGTGTTCACGCATTTTTTTATGTTTCTAGGTCCCCAAAGAACGTTTTCCCATGACCCTTACTCGCGTACCACGAAAAAATTTTTGGTGTCGATTTGAGCCCGTGAAATGGAAGAAAAATTCTGGATTTGCTCATATATGAAATTTAACGATGCTATAGGGCGTTTCATTTGGTCGATTTATCCACTGTGCGTGCTCGAGAATTTATGAATCAAATATAAAGCGGCAATTGGCTCGAGAGCTAAATAAAAGATTGGATCGATGTGTGATAATTATTAGTTTTATTGGCTCATAAAAACAGCAAATAAACAATTAAATTGTGTTTACGTACTGAATATGTAGGTACCTCTAGACATTATTGTTTTGGTAAAGAAATTTAGTTGAGGTTTGATGATAATGTAGGCAGCTCCTCCTATAGAGTCTTTTACAATTTGAGTATGATAATCGCTTAGCGATTCTAACGATGCCGGATAGATGATCGTACGAATCATCGCGACAAACAAAATTGAAAGGAAAACATAAGCGACGAAAGGGCCGTTTCTCGCAAAAATTGCGAATTAATGCAGCTAATTAGTGAGAAACTCGAGCCCGCCGCGCTGCGTACGACAATAACACTCGTAGTAGGTGGTCCCTGACAGCTCAGACTCGGAATAATACGTATACATACAGGCGGGTCGATTCAGGACAACGTACGATGCAAAACACATACATTTACCGTTTCAACACGTATAGCATTGCACACATATAGACGTGGAGCTACGGAAGTTTAATTCAGCGGGCGTCGCGCATAATACACGTGCATTATGTGCGAGGGTCAGCGTCGCTCTGCGCATTCGTACAGCTGTATGTAATAAATATATGTGAGTGGACATTAGGTGGTGTACGGCGCGGCGAGTATACATGCAGAATCGAATCTGTCAATTATTGACACGAACGCGCGAAGCTTACTTTACACTTGATTAATGATAATTGCCAACGATAGAAGCTTGCGCACGTGATTCAAACATCTGCTTTGTATCATCGTATACTTACTGCGTGGACTCGGAGCAGCTCTAGAAAAGTCAAGCCAATAGACGCAGCCACTTCTCTCTCTCGTGTCAAATGGTAATTTCATTGCGTAAAAAGCTTGCAATTATCAAGTATAACGTACAAGTGTAGGTATATGATCGCGCGGCTGCGTTGACGCGCATCATAAACACCCTTACGTCGCAAGCTCAATAAGCTCGAACCACAGCGAATGAGCGAAATTTGCGGAGAAATTCGCATATAATAGCGTCGTGGTTCGTCGTTTGTGCGCTATGTACACGGATATATTCCTGACACGCTCTCTGCTCTGCTTTTTCTCTCTCTTTCTCCACCTCGCTTTTAAGAACATAAAGCTACAAGAACAGCCGTAGAGCAGCAGCAGGCACATTACGCGCAGGTGTATATGCGAGAGTATAACGTAGCGCGCAATTAGCCTTGAGCTGGGAAAACACCAGGCTGCGTTGAAATATTTCAGCCTCACGCGTGTAGCAAGAGCATACGCGAGCGCAAAGGGAGGCAAAAGTGTCGCGGCCCTGCTTAAATATTATCTCCGCGCGCGTATCTTTCTCTCCTACGTATGCGAGTGCGTGTGTGTTTATATTATACGTACTCTGCTTTCCGAAAAGCGTCGCGCGTTAAGCGTGCGGAATACGTGTACGCGCCTCGGAGGTGTACATATTCCGGAGTCACTTTTGCGCTCCGTGTCAAGATTGGGCATGAATAAAACATATCGTAATAACGTCTTGATTGTGCCACTCGCTACACGGGGTGTAGCCTTGGTATTTACTCAGCGTAGTGTTTTCTATATGTTCCGCAGCTCTAAGACGAGCAACGAGTTGCTCTTTAGCTCACCCAAAGCTTCTATTATTCTACCTCGAACGGAGCTAGCGTCATTTTTCTGCGTAATTATCGCATCGATCGATCGACTTCTCGAATTTCTCAAAGCGATGCATTCGGTATACCATAGATCGTTATGCACGAAGAAATGGCAAATATTTGGCCATCTCTAAAGCCGAATAAAATTGATAGCTGGAGCATGTGCTGCGAGCTAGCTGTAATTCGAGTAGCTGCCAAATCTGTATAATGCACGTACGTGCGAAGCGATTGCCTAAGTAAACACGTTAGGTGCGAGCGGCGACGCGCCTCGTCTAGCCTACTCCACTCCGACGAGGGGTGTGAAACATACACTACAGCGTATACTGGAGATATCACATATAATCGTACGCTCGTTCTTTTCCCGTGAGATAATTCGTGGCCAACAGGACATGATGGAGCGTCGAAGCGACGCTACCGCCAGCAGAGAGTGCAAACTTTCATTGGGGAAAAATAAGTAGCTATATAGCAAAGTGTTGAAGCGGTGGTGGTGGAGGAGGTGGTGGCCATACGCTGATGGCGGCGGTGGCTGAGCTGCCGTCGAGAGGTGGGATACGCACTGCCAGGCGGCGAACGCCATTTTACGAAGACGAATCTGCATAACGATCGCAAGCGCCTACGCGCCATATATACTTGTATATATATGTAAAGCGAGAGAGAAAAAGAGAAAGAGAGAGAGAGCGAGAGAGCGAATGCGAGCGAGGCTGCTGCTGCGAAAGCTGCGCGCGTGTTTATCAAAGCTTTCGCAGTCGCGAGTTCTACGACGACGACAGATCTGCATAATTTTCTCGGATCCCCAGCCGCTTTATATACTGCGAGCGAGCGACGAAAGAGCTTGGGAAAAGGTTATATTATAGCCGGGGCCGACTTTGCAATCTCGCGCGTTTTACGTGCTCGACTTGTGAAACTTTAACGACCTCGGGCCGAATAAATTATATATACGCGTGCGGAGCGGTGGCATGAGTCGAGCTCTCGGTGAGCCATCCTGTATAGCACTGCAACAACAGCTTACAGCACAAATATTACGCACACACACACATCTTTTTGCTATTTCATAGCATATTTATTAGAAAACAAAAGCCAATCGATGGATCGAGCAATAGTATATTTCTCAACGGGTGCACATATGGTTTGTTAAAAAACCATATCTGCACCAGTTGATGATACTATTTTTTCCAACGAGAGCCTAAAATTAGCGGCAAGTTGCGTAAAAGCAAAAATGTGACTCAATTAATAGGTGTGCGTCATGATTTTTGTGCGCGAGACTCCAAGCTCGTATTCATAGTTTTTCTCTGACCAGCTGCTCGAGTGCGCAGTCAAGTTAACGTAATATCGTTAGGGGTTGGCAAAAAAGCGTCCCGTACTTTCGGTTCGCGCTCCAAAAACTCGCTCCTTACTTATTAGGGTTCTACTGGCACGTATAGTGTAGCTAGCCTAGCATATGGACCACTACGATATCCAGTACTACTACATACGTGCACACTTGTATGTATGTGTAGAAGCTTAAAGAGCTCTCGGATAAGATAAGAATCTCTCTGGAATAGAGATCGCACAAACTGCCAACGAATCGACGAGATGTCCTCGACGAGCAATCGCGTAGAGCCTCGAGTAAAAGTGTAAAGCGGCAGTAAAAAAGAGCAGCATTTGCCAAGGCAGGTCTTGTATTACAAGGGATTAAATGCCTCGTTTTACGAACGCACTGGTGAATCTATTCGCGTGCATGTGTACGCGAGTGGTAGAGTCGATGAAAATCGCACACATCTTGTCGCTGAAACTATATATAGCCCTTTTCATCTCTTTCGCGCATAAAGCCATTGACAACTTGGATCTTATCGCGACCTACCAATATGTGCATTTAAAAGCCACTGTAGACTTACGAAAATTAAGATATGCGCGTTGATTATCGCGTATCAATATTATATATTAGGTACATAATGTGGGTCGAATTGCAATCGAATCGGCATCGAATTGCGAAAAAAAAAACAATTATCCGAGTTTTAGCGACGAGTAAGCTTTCAGACCACCACGAGCAAATGTAAACACGGCTCTGCGCAGGTTTTGAACCGTATTTATACATCAAGCTGCATGTATATATGCATAACGCAGGAGTGAAAAAAGCTTAACTGACGAGCTGCCGCCGCGACAGAGGCAAAAGAGAGACTTTAATATTTTACACCTCAAATGCGAGCGCGACAGAAATGCAAAGCAGCTACCGAGAGATCTTGATGCTGCAGCGCGCTATATACAATCTGCCGGTGCTTTCAGAGAGCGAGCCAGAGAAAGATTGGATTTAAAACATCGAGCTAATTTGTTGCGCGACTTGGATATACGTGTGTAAAACGTAGCTGATGCAAGTGTGTTTATGTGTGTGAGGCTGTTTGTATGTAGAGCAGCAGCTGCCAACTGCGCTAGTTGTAAACATACAACTTTAATAAGAGATGTAGGAGTGAGCCGAGTTACGTACGCCTTTAGCCCAACTTTTATCTTTTTGCGACTGGAATTTAGTTCTTGCCCAACTGAGAGAAAGATAAAAAGAGAGAGAGGGAGAGAGAGAGAGAGAGGGAAGGCAAACAAAAAAAGAGAAAGAGAGAGAAAAAAATGCTGACGAGATGCTAATGAATCCGCACGCGCGAGTTTTAATTCGAAACGCTACTGCAAATGTCGCGCGTGCTCTACTGTACATTATAACGCTGATTCTCATGATGTTTAATTACACGATCCCGCACCCACACTCGCGCGCATTACATACGTACGAGTGTGAGAAAAGCTCGAGAAATTCCGCGTGAATTATTTTTGTTACTTTTTTTTAACCCGACTAATGGCACACATATACGCCCTGAAAGCAAATATAATCAGCTCGAATGCAGCTCGACGCAGAGATTATAAACGTGGCTCGCAGTGGGCTACATTTCATAATTCTCGTGCGATTGAAAATGATGTGCGCAGTGGTATGCCATGTTCATATAGCATTCACGTGTATGCCTTACGTACTCCTTTCGTAAGGAAATAATCATCGATTCGAAAACTTTTGCTCGTACATACAGGTATACAATTCCTTGCGGACGTGCGCCTCGTTATTTCATATTTATAACTATCTTCAGCCGTGCGCTGCGCTCGGCGATTTATGATTTGAAATCTAGCTAAATTATCGCTCCTTATGCATTATGATGTACGCGCACGAGGGGCATTAATACTTTTCGCAACGAGTCCTAGTATATAGCAGTACGATTATTGAAAAAAATTACGATCGACCTTTAATTTCGATTGTTACATTTGTCACGTTTGCGCAACGTACATTAAAATTACCGAAGTAGACCGGAAGCTTTTTTCACGTTTAGTCCGTATGCATACGTGTGTGTGTGTTTGTGTGTGTGTGTGTGTGTGTGTGTGTGTGTGTGTGTGTGTGTGTGTGGTGTGTGTGTGTGTGTGTTCGGGCCGGTGCGGCCTGGCCGATACTACGCGATCATCGTACACAATCCCATCGTATATTATTAGGCTTAACGCGTGCAGTTATTATTTTATTAGCAGCTTCTTTTCTCTCACCATCGTACTGTGTATATTTTTTAATCAGCGTGGCGAGCGCATAACGTCGGTTTACTTGAGCGACGATAAATATTCAACGCACAATGGCATGTATATTATGATGTAAAAATTTTCACTCGAATGAATGAGAAATCACGAGGTGCGCTCATCGCGTATACTTACTTATGTACTGTGCGCGTTCCATCTTTATGATTTATGCTGAATTTACAATTTTTTATTCTCGCGTTATACTTTCCTGAACAAGCTAAATAACGTGATCGAAATAATTTATCGATCTCGTAGGATAAAATTGCTATAATTTTCGGCTAATACTGATTAAAAAAATTGTCAAAAAACTACAAGATTTTTTTTCTAGTTCACCAAATATTTCATTGATCACTACGTTTTGTCAACTACTTGACTACTTGAAATATGTACATTATGTCTCAAAGAGACGTAAATCAGTCCTTGTAATTAATAAAAGATTTTTTTTTTTATTCGAGCAGAAGAAATAATATTTTTATTGTTTCACTATTTTTTTCATAATGGTATGTTTAAAAATTATTCAGGTGCAATAAGTCAACTACCCTAAAAAATCACATTATTTTTCTTAAATGCCCGAAAAAGTAACAAGGTTGCTATAATTATATCGAACGATACACATTGAAAATTAAAGGACTTGCACGTATTTAGACGTATTTAAAATTTAAATTTAATACGTAGCGACCGCATGTAAATTATATATTATACGGATCCTCTTGTTTAGAATAATGGAACATCGAGCGGAATGTCATGTATTTAAATGTGGGACGATGTATTCAAAAAGGACCCGTGGATCATTCCGCTACGCTCGTGGATGAAAAAAAAACGATTTATGAACATAATAAAGCCCCCGTCGTCGAGCTATTATCTACGTATCATCGCAGCAAGAGTATCGAGCTAAACGATGTTTTAATACACTCGAGCATGCTCGAAATGGTTTATTCCCATGAAGCCTAGTGCAGGTCGAGCAGCATCTCGAACGATAACGCACGTGCTGTATCGTATCAATTAGCTTCGGCGATTCTGCGATGACAGGACATTTATGGTGTATTATATGCGAGATAATACGGCGGACGAGCCCCATACAGGGGCCATGGCCATAAAAATTCGAAATTCATTGCGCTTTTTATGCAGGGTATGTATCGTGCACGGTTACCCACGCACCTATGAAGTTCGAGTGCATTTATTAAACGCGTGGGTCGTCTGCGCGATGTAGCTATGTGGGATACACGTCGAAGCGCAGTGACCTTTTAGACAACCATTACTGGCAGTTTTATGCACAAATGCGGTACGTCTCTTTTTACACACACAAGCGTATATATGGGGAAAAAGTCCCTCCTCATTTCCAAGTTTGCAACAGCAGCATATTATGTATTCTTATATTATAAAACCAAAAGAATGTCGCTGCCACGGTTAGTCAGCTGCCTATCACCATTTAAGAATGCTCCTCAAATCTACGTTAACTAAGTTAACTAACTCATACAGTTTTCGCGATGAAAGTTGAAATTAACGAATTTCATAAAATGTATTTAAAATGTCCAGGGGGTTTTCAGAATAGCTTACTCGAAACCAAGCGGGAATAACAATCGATAAATGGTAATTATTGAGATTTATCATTACTGTTGATAAGTCATTGGGAAGTTTGCTAACAATGATCGGTGCACGATGTCGCGAATTACTTTATACAATCGTATCCCCCCGATGGTAGCTCGTGTGCTCGCTGCAGTTATACTTTCCTGCACGATGTGCTCGCGAGGGGATGGTCGCTCGTGACACAGACGCAACTCGGCTATTCAGCGATCCGACGAGCGGCAGCAACTGCAGCAAATGTATTTATTGTACGTACGAAGACTCGTGCGGATGTTTGTGTGAGTCGCTAAAGGTTATTTTATACAGCATTGGGTTAGCTTTATGGTCCGTTCAGTTCCGCTCTTCGTTCATTCGCTTCGTTCGGCTCCGCCATGTACGCATCCCGTTTTGTCGCGATCATATACAGCGTCCGCACGATTCAGCCACGTGGAGCGAGTTTGCTTTACCATAGCGATTTGCAGTAGCAGCAGCAGAAGCAGGCCTAAACGGAGACAGGATAAATCGATAAAATTGCCCGGAAAAAGCTCGCGATATCGAAAGGTCGAGGCCTCGTTTGCCTGGCATTAGGGTTATTTTCTTTGTACTTTTTTCGTACATGTTTATTCTCGTCTTGGCGCATTCGACTGCGAAAGCTCAAACGCTCGACTGCAACTAATAAGTTTTCGAAGCACTGCACGATTCGAAACGGGGAATTAAATAGAAAGAAGTCGTGCAGTGTCGCATGGCGTTTCACGACGAAGCAGTCCAATATAGCACACACGCGCTTGCTCCAATATACGTGGGCAAAAGTTGACTCGTGCAGAGCTCGTAATTCAGCTTTCGAGCTACAGCTGGTATATACCGACCAATTAATCTCGGTCGCGTAAAATCGTCGAAGCCTAGCTCGCTCGACTCGAGGCAGCGCAACTCGCGCTCGGCTCGTGGAACACAAAATCTCACTTAGTTGCCACGCGCTCCACCTATAATACATTAAAGCTTCGCAGAGAGAAAACAATTAATACGCAGCTATCGATTAATAATTAAAGCCCTCTATTTCTCTGGAGCTTGGCAAAGTTATAGGTCTCCGTCGGAGCTTGCACGAGCCAACTCGTCGACTTAAATTGATGACTTTACGGCGCGTCGAGCATTAAAGGTGTTTATTCGCGGCGCAAACTTCCGATCTCATTCTCTGCGACATCGTATATAAGTACAGCTCTCTCTCTCTTCTCTCTCTCTCTCTCTCTCTCTCTCTCTCACTCTCTGATACAAAATCGAGTTTAATAAGATACGTCGATCGGTGCAGTGCATCATGACCCCGCGCCGATAATATATATACGTGCGCTCGTGCAGCCTCATCGATACGCATAAATTCATGCGCCAGCGTGTTATATAATATATAAATGAGTGTATACGTCTCTCATCCTTCGAGTACTTGGAAATTCATAGCTCGATATCGTCGCGAAGCTGCTCCTTCACGGCAATACGTCAATCTATATAGAGTCGAGAGCGGAAGGGGCAATAAAAAAAGGGAAGAAGGAGCGTATAACAGTTCTCGGTGTATAGCTACGACGTCGACGGACGCGCTTGGTTGGCGCGCTTTTAAAAAGAAGCCCGAGCCAATTTGTAGGCTGTCGCAAACTTTTAAAACGCCAACTGACAGCGAGCGAGCTATGTAAGAGCGAGAGAGAGATACTGTACATATATCTGCTGCCGCTACAGCAGAGCAGCGATGGATTGTGAAATAAAACTAACTTGCTTCTTTCTCCAGCGAGTAAGTCGACGACGCGCCCCCGTTATCCTATATATTCCAACGCAACTGCAGTTCAACTACTCAGCTCGACTCGAGCTTCGTGTATGTAGTAGCCTACACACACACACACACATACATATAAGCGTGCTAAATCACATTCTCTCGACTCGAGACCGACAAATTTTCCTTCTTTTCTTCCACCCACCTCTGCTATGTGCTTCTGCCTTTTTTCCAACTGCACAGCGTACATTTCTCGAAAAGTTTTTTTTTACTCCCTGCATGAATGTTTTCAGATCATTATAAAAAAATTTGCTACGTTACTAAATTTATTGTATGAGGTATTATTCATAAAAACGACAATTACAATCCAGGTTATTTTTCTCGACAAAAAAGAAGCCTAATAAAGTAAAAGCCAAGCAGAGAGAAATAATGGATGGGTCGGAGATCTCACAGGATAGCGGCAGAAAAAACCGAAAGCTCAGATTGCTTATCGACGAGCAAAGAGAGATAGAGAAATATAACCCTCGATTGATGTTGCGACATTTAAGAAGTTTAGGGGTTTTCAAGTCATTTTCCGATGAAAAATGCTCGAGCAAAGTGGCCGTCACGCGTCGCGACTCTCTTCCGATTTACGTAAGCGTACACCGACATCCAACGACTTCCATACCATTGAGCCTTAATAATGAATGAAAGGTTCTTTTCCTCCCGCTTTAAATATGCACGTAAAATCGATGCTCTCGCTTACTGGAACTTTTGCTCGTTATGGGCGGCGCACGCGGAAAAAATAGAAGGATACGAAACCGATGCATAAACACTCGCTCTAGTTCAACAAATTTACTCGACACATCGTTTTTTGTTTTTTATTTGGTCAAATATCACATTGTAGTCTTTATTCTCTGGAGTCATGCATTTCAACTTATTTTATACATAAACTATTTTAAATGCTTATTGCTCATTGCATGGCCAATTGAAAAGCAATTCTCGTTTACGCATACATACAAACTTTGAGACAATCATTCACACATCTTACATAACTATATTTACATTTTTTTAAATTATCGGTTAGAAATTATCACATGGCTCATTTAATGGATCCTTTTCAAACCATTGTGAAAATTTGCCTTGACGGTGGGTAAGGGCTACGGTCGAAACTGAACAATCCCGTGGAGATGTAGGACGGAGTCTTGGGTAGATTTGAGTCCATAGCATTGCCTTGAAGCTGAGAGTGACTGCTCACTCCGGCCAATGCAGTTCGATCTCGCTTGTTCTTTCGTTGTCAAGCCATTCACGGCGCGCGTCAGATACGATCATCCAGAAGTAGGCGCTAAGTACTGGAAAAAGAGAGAGAACAAATTTTTATAAATTTTTATTAATCTATTGGATATTTTTGTGATTTTCCAAATAGACTTACAAAGATAGGCACTACAGGCGGGAATATACCAGCCCGATTTATCGTAGTTTTGACTATCCCCGCTCTTAGCCAATTGTATCATCAAAGCGAAAGTCTGGTCGGCGATGCTGATCATTTGGATGTACATGTATGGCAAAGTGTAGGATGGTTTACGCTGCAGAGTAAAAATCATCTTTAGTCTCGTATTATGTCGAAATTGATATTTGCACAATGAACTAGTGCAAAAGATGTATTCGTTAATTATTCAGGGAAATATGAGTAAATTTCCAAAACGTGATCGTCTTGAGATACCCTGATGTTGGACACTCGATTGAAAATACATACATAATCTTAAAGTGTAACTTATATTGAAAGTCTTAATTTAATTGCGATCGATCGAATTTGGGGTCAATTATTGAAATTGTATTTAATCATGGATAAATACGGATTGATTATAATGATCTGTATTGCTTATTGAGCATTTGTTGAAATTCAATCATGCTAGGCTTTTTTCATCAATATAATTTAAAAAATATGGAAATTTGCAGAGCTGCGCGTCAAATTAAACATTTAGTTTCAAAATTATCTAAAGCGGCCACATTCTGGAAATTTGCCTGCATAAGCGGTATTGTCTGATAAATCGATTATCTATGAATTGGTGTTTGAATACTTTTCGAATTTAGAGGTCTCTTACAACACATTACGATTTTTTTTAATCGTGTATGAGTAATAAATTCGTCAATATACAATACGTACGACCCAGGCGATACGCACGCATGAGCGAATTTTATTTCAAATTGATGGCGTATAGAAAATGCGCATGGAAACTTACCAATAAAGCTCCTAAAGCTAAGAGCGCATTGGCAAACAACGAAATCAGCGTGTAGATGATCACGCACGTCATCAAAGCTTGGGCTGGAAAACAAAATACATTTTTTTCATCTAGCTCATTCATGCACGCACTTTGAGTCTCATATAAAAAAAAGTCAAACTCACCAGTTTCTACGACTTGCAGGTTACGCATTACGAAGGTCCAGTTTAAGCCGAACAAAACCCAAGACTCGATGGCAAGAATGAAGTCCTCCTCTTCCGGCCGGGCGAAGAAGTTGCTTACCAGCATGTTGATCATCAAGATCGACAAGGACTGCCATAGAAACGAACGACAGATAAAAACATGTAATCATTTTAAATCGTTTCTACGATCGAGCAACTAAACTATAATCGAGTTCGTGATTGCACATAAACACATATATCAATCTTTAATTATAATTAAAATTAAATCGCGCGCAGATATCTGTCTTTACACTCGTCGCGCGAGTGCGAGAGTCAACAATGAAAAATTTCGCGCGCCGCTTATCGCTAATTTACAGAACAATACCTACATAGTTCGAGAGCGAGAGAGGAAGATAACCGCGAGACGCAGCGAGTCTCGAAAATATAATATCGCATGACATTTGTAAATTTATCAACGAAAATAAACGAGGCGCGTCGACTGACACCACAAGTGTTGCGTACACATACATGCAAATATAAATTTGCACCTTTATGTATAATCAAAAGTTTCCATTTAAAATCTTATTTATTATGCATAAATCCAAGTACTTACCAGTCCAAAGGTACCGATGAGCTTGACCGCCAATGCCCGATCTACACAGCAGAACGCGGACATTTTGCCAAGGAAGGTTGAGAATTTTTCAGCTTCTTCTCGTGGAAAAACTGCGGAGAATTTAACGCGTCCCACGCTCGTGGCACACTGAGATCTCTCTAGCACAGATCCAACGCTGACCGCAACAGAATACTGACGATGATCCGGTCCTTTGAGCGACTTGTATATATTCGAAAACGAGGCAAACAGCCGTTGGTAATATCTATGTTTGTTCTTCTCTGTTTATATTGCTCGCCACACCATGGGAAATTCGACGCTGCAGACTACTGCGTTCCACCGATTCACTTGAATTTTTTCCAAAAAAAACTTTCACTCTCACGCCTGCCTGCGTGTTTTGATGTAGACCACAGCACTAAATGATCACTTTAGTCTTACAAAAATCTATCGCTTCGAGATGCAAGAGGCGTATTTGTTGGCCTAGCAGCCCAGACGTGGTTCCGAGCGTTGCGACGGGTCCACTTGGCATTCTAGGTACGGTATGAGGCGGCGATGCGGTATTATTATTTATGCGAAAGATCACAGAAAAGCTGCAGCGACTATCAACTTTGACGATCAATTTATGCACGGCGTTGTTTTTTTTTTTATGTCACAAGCGAATTCTCCAATTTTACATTGCACCTGTATTGCCGCGACGAGCGTTTGATTTTCAATGGCTCGTTATCGTGATAAGCGCCTGACTTTATAAGATTATTAATAGGCTCGTACCAATACAACATATATACCTGTACATACACATACGGAGCAATGTGTACCGAAGCAAAAGTTTTACTTTTACGAATGAACGAGAATCGAGGCAAGATAATTGTCAGCGGCAGCAGGCGACACATGTGTTCGTAATTAAATAACCCGAATGTATAGCAGAAGATGGAATAACAGAACGTGTGACTCGATGGCGCTTCCGTCGCTCCCGCCGCCCACCGCGTGTTGCTGCCTGCTGCGCTGCGGCGCTGCCTATATTATTGAAGCTTCAGCCTACTGCGGCGGCTGCTAGTTGCTACAGTGTAAACACGTGCTTTTAGGTTAACTATACACAAGTGCACTGTATTTTTGTATAGTTTTGACAGGTTCTTTAGATTTTTTATACATAACACATTAAAAATGGATATTTGTTTAAATGTCGTGAGCGGAGAGAGAAAAAAAAGTAAGCCAGCTGCATATTTTAAAAAATCAGCAGTTGCGAAAAGCAAAAAATTTTCTCGGCAGAGAAATGACGCCGAAGACACATTTGTTCCAAACAATTCTATTAAGGCAATTGTCAATAAAAAGAGAAACATTTCCGATGGTAAGTGATTCTTTTCGTAGTACATTTTACAATTCATCAACATTATTATGTAATAATAGGTGTATAAAAAGTATGTGTTTGTTATTATCAAATTGCTGGTAATGTCCACTTGTCAATTTTTAATTATCATTGAGGGACACAGTAAAGATAAATATTATAAATATGTTATAATATTTTATAATCCCAAAATTGTTTTAAATCAATTGGTGCTTATATTCTAGTTGGCAATGCTACATCAGCTACTCATCAGACTGATGCACATGTTACTGCAAACTCCAAACCCATTGTGTCTAAAGTGCAAGAATCATCTGCCAAACAACAAGTAACGAGTATTTCTCAAAATTCCCTACAGAAACAAGAAAGCTCTCTAAAAATGGATACAGGCGATAAAGTTGAGGCTGATCTTAAAAGAAAGTTTTCGACACCAGAAAACAAAACTGGTCTTATGTTAAATGTTAATCAAGAATCAGATGGTGCTCCTCTTAATAAAAAAAGAAAATTTGGCACAGATAGTGCTACAAGACCTTTTGAAAAATTTAATGAAAAAACTAGAAGTGATGTACATGCAAGTGATCAGAATTCAAAACTTCATTCAAAAAGTGGTAAAATATCTTCTCTGTTTGGAAATAATCCTATTGTTCCGCACATAGGTCAACGTTTTGTAAGACCTATTGATGAAAAAGTTTTTACTGCTGAAAAATTCAGCGATCTTAATATTCACCCTCATGCAGTAGCAAATTTAGAACAAAATTTTAAGATTACTAAGATGACAACTGTACAGAAAAAAGCAATACCAGTAATTATGTCTGGCAAAGATGTTTTGATCAGATCTCAGACAGGTTCTGGTAAAACACTTGCATATGCCCTACCCATTATTGAAAAATTACAGAGTGTTAGACCAAAGCTACACAGAAAATGTGGTATTAAAGCATTAGTAATCGTACCAACAAGAGAATTAGCTCAGCAAACATACAATTGCTTTTTAAAATTAGTCAAGGTAGGTGAAGAAATTTTATTTACATTAACTATATAAACATACTTTTAAATTAATCATTTATTTTTAGGCATTCGTTTGGATAGTTCCTGGTATTGTAGCTGGAGGAACTAATAATCATAAAGAAAAAGATAAACTAAGAAAAGGCATTAATGTATTAGTAGCTACTCCTGGAAGGTTATTAGATCACATCAAGTCCACAAAAGCTTTAACGTTGGATTCTGTTCAAACATTAGTGTTAGATGAAGCTGACAGAATGTTTGATATGGGTTATGAAAAAGATATATCAGCGTAAGTGAATAATTTTGTATACTTATTTAAAAGTGAATTTGGATAATCAGAATAATGAATTTATGTTTCAGAATTGTAGAAGCTCTCAAAGGGCAGAACCAGAATCTAACGATTCTGATTACAATCCTATGCAATTGCTCAAGCAGCATATCAATCCAGATGAACAAAAAGAGGATGTTGACAAAGACATTGTCGGACAAAAGAATGAAGACAAACGTGAAGTTGAAGACGAAGATGACGATGAAGATTCTGAAAAAAAGAAGCAGATAGAAGAGGCTATAAAACGATATCACTCTGGCAGTGAAGATGAATCAGATGATGAAAGCGACAAACTACAGAAGAAATCAGTTACCAATGATAAAAAATTTGAAGAAATAGATGTATCACCCTCCAATGATAATTTGTTCCGGAGACAAACAATTCTTCTATCAGCAACATTAACCCAAAAAGTAGACAAGCTTGCTGGGTTAACTATGAAAAATCCAACATTTGTTGATGCTGCTAAAGATAATATAGAAGCAGTAAATGGTGATATGAGTGAAGTGAATGAAGACTGGGTAGTACCACAAACTGTAACTCAGAGTTATATTGTAACTCCTCCCAAGTTAAGATTGGTAGCATTGAGCGCTTTTATTGCTAGCAAATTTCAGGTAAAAACTCATTTAGTTTTTTACTTCTTCATTTCTTTTGACAACATGCAATGATTATATTTATTTGGGATTCTTACAGTCACAGAAAAGTCAAAAGATGTTGGTATTCATGGCAACGCGGGGTATGGTTGAGTTCTATACAGAAATTTTGTCTACAGTTCTGTGCGAACCCGACAACGAGGAATACGGAGTAGGTTTGAATACTCTGGATAACGTGCAATTTTTCAAATTACACGGAGACATGGTCCAAAAAGACCGAGACAAAACATTTAAAGATTTCTGCGCAGCTGAAAGTGGCGTACTTCTCAGTACGGTAAGTTTTTATGGTTCTTATCAGTTATTGAATAACGTGTGTTTATGTGTCTAATGATAAATTTTGCGCGTTTGTTTTGCGTAAGTGCGCAAATATTGAGTTTCTTTTTTTTTTTTTTTTACTTTTTTCGTAAACAATTATTCGTCGCAAGCTATTCGCGTGACAAATTGGAGCAAAAAATTTCATTGTAAAGAGGTTTTTACACAACTGTAATTCTCTGAGAGACTCGAAGGTGGCCAATTTTTTGTCCCCCCTCTCTTTCTCTCATTGCTCTCGTTAAATTCCATTGCTATTATAATTTCTTGCACGAAAATACAACTCTTAAAATCCTCGCTGGAACAATAGCAACGACACTGCAAAATGACCTCTTAAACTCAAAAAAACTCAAAAAACACAAAGGGCCTTTTTGACTGCGGTACCGCGTGTATCTCTCTCTTTCGAGGCGCATTCACAATCAAAAAAGGGAGTATCTCTCTCTCTCTCTCTCTTTCTACCTACATATATACACGAGTGGCGGGCTTATTACGAGCGAGCGAAGAAAGACAAAAGCGCGCAACCGGAGCTGTAAATTAACCAGCGCGCACATCCTCTTTTCCTGTCTTTCTCTCTCTCTTTCTCTGTGCCTTAAAAACGAAATTAAATACGAGCTTCTCGCCAAAAAAAGCCAACACGTAGGATACAGCAGTTGGTATTATAGAGCTGTAATTAGAGTAACAGGCCATGGATATTAGTAAACATTTCGCACAGGTACGCGTATGTGCGTACTCGGTGCACTTGTGCTCGCGGGTTATATTCGAATCGGACTGTAAAATCGCATATTCTCCGCTGCCTCCCTCTTCTGTCGCGCGCTCCCAGTGACATGTGCTGCATAGGAGCTTAATGCACCTACATTGTTTAACGAGCTCATTATTACTCGTCATTTTTATTTTTTGCCCCGTCCCGTGCAAATATAACGACTCGAATTGTGTATACTTTGCATACGCACGCATATATATATACAATCGAGCAGACACGCGTTCCTCTTTGGGAAAATTGCTCTCGACTCGGCAAGCGCGGGCGCGTGCACTTACGAACGATCTGTCAGTTCGTCAAAATGTTTGCCAACTCTCGAACTTTTTGTTTGTTTGTTTACTTCTACGAGTAATAATTGCGATTTGCTCGTCTCAGTCACAAGTTTATTAAATATTGTTGAAAAAACGAGCCCGTCTCTCGAGTGCCCTCGAGATAACGATAATAATAACTCGTGCTCTTTCGCAGACGAATGAGCAGCGCAAAGAAGCATTATCCGAGAGCTGCAACGTATAGGCAACGATTGAATCGAGCTTCAAATTAGCTTTCTTCCTCGGATCGCGTCGATTCAATTAATCTCTGGCGATGCAATTTAAGGAGTTTCTACGTAATCGCCCGCAATTACTCTGCATCTCTGCTGCTGCTGCAGTATCGGTGACGGCGCATGCCGCGTTAATTTTTAAACAGCTTTTCTCAACTATCATTCCAGCTAGTAATGTTCGAGTGCGACGGAGATAGAGAAAGACTAGGTATATATCATGTCAATGACGAGGTAGCGTGTACATATGTGTACACTCAATCTCATTATGTTTGTTTCGATAAAAGCAAGTAGTCATACCACGAGAAATATGATCTTTTCATATTGCCTATCTGCACAATGTAAGTATGCACGATCATCGCGACTGAGTTCGCAATGGGACGAAGGAAAAAATAACAATCATTTCCAGATTGTCGCGTGTCCAGCAGATGTACAATGACCGACTTTTGCCGAGCAGTCTCTATTATATATCCAAGATAAATAGCTAATCAGTTTCGTAAGACTCTCTGCAGTGCATGTATACGCGCAAACAATCGAGTCGAATCACAAATGAAAACAGCCTCAAAGCAAACTCATTTTCGATAATTTACTCTTTTTTTACTCGCATGCATCGAACTTTCTCTAAACATACACCAACTTATGCACGTAAATTTTTCGAGGAAAAAAATCCCTACTTCTCACGCGCAGTCCGTAGGTACTATACTCATGCATGTATACAGCGGCACTATGTAGAACTTATGGCAACGCGTAATGTGCGTGGCACACTTGTTTTCTCTAATTTTGACATTTTCCATTGGCTCGAGAGGCAGCAATGGGTTATAGGCATATTTTCGCATGAAGAGCCTTCTCACCAAGGCATTATATGTATTTTTATAGCATATATATGATATGCAGATAGAAAAACGAACGAGGCGGTGGCAATTTGTGCGTCGGCGAGAAACGTGGGAGCGTCAGGCAGGCATGAAGAGTCGAGAGCTTCGAGTTATATAGGTACCAAGACTACCAAGTAGCAGCAGCGGCAGTACACAACGTAAAGCGCATTCGATCATGTTCGAACGTGATTGCGGTTTGGCAGAACTCGTCCGCGTGTGAGACTGCCACGAGGAGCCCATGATGCAGCATGTGTACCTCGTACTTTTACAAGCTTCTGTCTTGAATGCTCGCGTGCATACATGCTTATTATTCTTATTATTATTATTATTACAATCATATGCATATGTGCGAGTGCGTTAGCGTTCGAGATCCGAATGACCGGCGAAAACAAAAGATCTTCGACTATAAAGATATGCGCGAATGAATAAGCGATATGGGTATAGCTCCGATTTTTCTTGCGGTCGATCATCATGCATTTCTCGTTGTATTAGTACAGGTAAATTCCTAGGATGCGTCATTAAAAATTTAATCAATTTTTTTATGCTTTTCTAATTCTGTGCAGTTGTTTAATTTTTTTTCTCATCCTTATTTTACTGCGCAGCCGATAAAATATGTATTCGATCGGTGCGTAAAGAGCGCTCGACTCAGAATGCGGTCCTTGCGATCTTTGCACGTAACTATTAAACATATGCTCCGTAAAAAAACAGAAAACAAATGAAACAAAATAAGCAAACGAATATGGAAACTAATCATCCCGTGGTAAACACAGGGCGCAAGCAACTACTCGAAAAATAACAAAGAGGCTGGTCGAAAAGACACCGCCCGCGCGGTACCGCCGCCAACAACAAGGATACCCGTAGCGCAGAGACTTGCGCGCCGCAGGATTTTATATATATGCACTTTAAACGGCCGAGAGCCTGATCTATGGCACGAGTGAGATGTTCTGAGTGGCCATTTTTCACCGATCGCTTTATAATATTCCATATCTCGGCGGCTCAGCGGTGTGCATATGCGCTGGCTGCACTTGTTCTTATAATATGCACATGGTAGTAAACGATCCACTTTGGAGCCGAGCAAAGGATATTATGCGCCTTGGACGAGCTTATATGTATCCAGTGGCAGCTACACCGTAATTCCGATGTTTAATACTCACGCAAGACCGGCTTCGGCTTTTTCTTCTTTTTCTTCATCGTTATTTCGCCTTACTCCTCGCGACTCCACAACTGCAAATCGGCTCCATATCCGAAAGCTATTAATTGCCCCGATTGACTTATTAATTTCAGCGACGATACTACCCGAGTTCATACATACGTTTCATCGCGATTACGAAATAGACCCTTGATTATTCTCTCCATCTCTTTTCTCGTTGCAGTGTAACGAGCAAATGTCAAATGACACGATCAAACTAGTTGCGTGCACCGATGCGCGTTTTACTTGGCGTCGTTGCTGTTCGCGATTGTTCATGCAAAATCAATCTTTCTGTGCGCGTGTGCGAGCTTCTATACACGTAGCGCACGCGACCACGCGAGTGAGAGTGCCTAATAACGCAATTTATATTTATATACTCGTTATATCGATCTCTCTCTCTCTCTCTCTCTTTTATTGTATGCACGCAGTCTGCGAATTTCAAGGTTTTATCGGGTATTTCGACAAATATACACGTTTACGTATTGGTATGGAAATAGAAGTAAACTAAGAGCTAGGAGGAATTTCGAAGATGCGACGACGAACCTCCCATAGAGCCAAATGCAGCCTCGTACGATGGATCCGCGCGGGTCCAACCTCGACCGTTCACATTGCAAGTCTCACCGGGCGAGCGGCGAGCTCGAGCGGCCACGAAAATATTATAAGCGAGCGATTCGTCGTTTTCGCAGCGGGGACGCGGCACTGCTATAATTTCGCCGCCAGACTTTGCTGCACTGTAAAACAGCCTTTTGTAAGACATTTGTTAAGCAGCCCTGGACTTCTTTTTAACTTCTACGATTTCTTTTTTCCTTCCTTTTTCAACATTTTCGAAACTGGATTATCTTATTAAATTTTTGAACTCTGCGAGTTATACTTAAGGAGACACATACACCTTAAACTCAAAAAAATTTTTATTGAATTTTCGAGTAGGATTTTTCCGTCCCTTTCCATAGCATTTTTCGAAATTCCAAAATTTTGATTTTGCACTGAGATACAGCTGTTTCCGTGAGCCATTTTCGTATACTTTGCGTGTTAAATTTTTTCTTCTTTTGCACCTCAGTTGTCGTAACTTTCAGGGTACCGATTGAGCTACAGCACCAGGGTCACGTACACTTCTTCAGAACATCAATGGTTACGGTCCCTACCGCGGATGAGACGATCGAACCAATAGGTCACTCTCAAACAGTACTTTTATGACTTAAATTTCGGTAAAAACGAAAAATGGAATAAAATGTGTGCTTAACTGTTCATGTAGAGCAATCTACCGTCTCATCCGAGGTAGTGGCGGTAACCATTGATGTTCTGAAGAAGTGTACGCGACCCTGGTGCTGTGAAGCTCAATCGGTACCCTCTGAAAGTTACGATAGATGACCAAAAACACTACTCGCCAAAAAACGCAAAAGAAGAAAAAATTTAACACGTAAAATATAGGAAAACAGCTGTATCTCAGTGCAAAATCAAAATTTTGGAATTTCGAAAAGCAATGGAAAGGGACGGAAAAATCCTACTCGAAAATTCAATAAATAAATTTTTGAGTTTAAGATATATTTGTCCCCTTAACCGACGCAAAATATGAATAAATACAATACACAGCTGCGAACGATTCAATTAGAAAAAAAATTAAAGAGTGCGTTGTCTTGATTTTTTATTTTTTTTTTACCAAACATATGAGTGTTACAAATTCTTTCGATACAATGACAATATTTAGCTTCAGAAAAATGGCTTTTTGATTTATCATCGCTTTGGATATTCCATATTTTTCGTATAGTCACTTTACTTTGTACGTTACAAACAGTATTAATCAGTCAGTGGAATATTAATTGAAAATCGGTAATGTTTATTTTTTGATAAAGTATAATGACTTCAAAGTTGCTGAACTCTCAATAATATTTGACTGCTGCTTAATGCAGTGTAATTCGCATACTTTCACGATAAAAAAATCATTTAAAGTACTGTAAACAGAACTTGATAATTTTACATGCCACATCGTCAACAAAACGTAACGGTCGTAAAAGAAAAAACCGCAACTCGAGTGCATCATTGTCAAACATTCGCTCGCTTATGACTAACTGTGAACATTTCCACTTTTCAGGATGTCGGAGCTCGCGGCCTCAATTGGGACGTCAACACCGTCGTCCAGTACACGGGTCCGACGTCGCTGAGCGACTACGTGCACAGAGCTGGACGCTCGGGACGGGCCGGCGCCTTGGGTTCGTCCGTGATCTTCCTCGTGCCGTCGGAGGTGGAGTTCGTCCGGTCTCTGGAGAGCCGACGCATACGGATCAAGCAGGACGTGGACGTGGAAGTGATCCTGAAGGAGCTCATTGGCCGCTTCACGCAGCAAAACGACTGGAAGGCCGGCGCGACCAACCTGCAGAATAAGTTCGAGAGTTTGGTACTGGAGAATAAGGAATTCAAAACTATGGCGTTCAACGGTGAGTTCTGCGGCTTAAAATTATATCGTTATATTTACAGATTGGTGCGAGTATATAGTTTTCCCTTAAGCGAAAAAGGAAGAAATTGAATCGTCTGGTTGGCGCAGTTGGCGTTTGCATCGTTCGTGGATATGGTATCTCGTGGATGCTCGCAAACTATGAAGCCGTCGTCGTAAGCTGGATATGCAATATTACACATAGAACGAACACGCATCGTTCAGCGAGGTTGCTGTCTACGTCGCGTCCCTGTATAATATGCACTCACTGCCGTCGTTTTATAACGAGTTAACGAACAGTGACGAAAGCCAATTGTGTTGGCCTGCAATTTATTTCGAATTAGAATCAATCAAAGGAGCAGAGAATAATAAAGCGAGTTGGGCGTCTGTCTCTCCGTGCAATACATATAATTGCGAAGGAACGAGCCGAGCTCTGCATGCGTATAGAGGCGAAGCTTTTCGTCTTCCTACGCATGAGAGTCACGGCTGCGTGCAAAAATTAAGCCAATATCCCAGATACTTTGATAATAATTTATGTATATAATGCCAATAGTAGCTATCACCCAGCCACTCACGCTCGTTTCTATGTGTATTATGTGCGTGTGTATACAAGAAGAGAGAAAGTCAAGCCTCGAATTATGCTATGATGTGTAGGGGGTGACGACGACAAGCTGAGCATCGCCACCGTTGCTACACCGCAGTGTGTATGGTGTGCAGAGCAGCTCGGTTCAGCAACTAGTTTACCCTTCGATATTTACATAGTCTATAGACTGGCGGGGGATGATGTTATTTGTTCTCTATACACACGAACTGACGCACTCACACAGCGTATTCGCGTATACAGGCTCTATTAGGGTTATTACGTGCTTATACAGGCGACGAGCTATATACTAGTTGGGCTCGCTAGTCGCTGGCGGTGCTTGGGCGCGGGTGCGGCCAGAGAAAAGAGAATTTATTTTGCGCAATAATAAATCCATTACGATGCTACTACTGTGCTCTACATCACGGGGATGTGTTTTATCCCGTGTGTACACACGCACACGCACACACACGCAGAGGAGGGGGTTAGCTTAAAGATGCGCCGCCCTCGTGTTATACGAGATGTATGTATATTGGGTGTGCGTGTGTATAAAAAGAGCTACTGTACATGCTGCCAGTGCAGAGGGATTCGCACTCCGATTTGGGGAAGTTTTCGCTCGGGCGGGGGGGATCGACTGTCTATGTGTATTATCCTTCCCGAGTCGTGCACAGAGTCTTTCTCTCTCGTTCTCTGTTTAAAATAAAACGAGCGCAGCAGCAGCAGCAGCGAATCAATAGCGCGCGGCATATAAAGTTTATAACGGTTCGAGCGGTACAAGTGCAGATATTACATTCGCGCACGGGCGCGCAGCCACTTAAATATTCATGTGGCTCGAAAAAAGTTGGCGCCTTCGCAAATTCTTATCAATTATTTAGTGATTATGACTCGCTCGTATACTCGGGACTATATTAGTTTTTCTTATTAGCGGCGCGTTGCAGTCTTTTGTGCTTGCGCATGTGAGATAGGATGGAAGCGCGAGCACGATCGTTATACATCATACGTATGTATAGCCGAGCGAAATCAATCAGAGTGTATCATTTAAAGTATCCCGCCACCGCAGCGCCGCGCCGTGCAGCTCTCTGTGTTTATTTGCCTTGCCGCAGCAACAGCAGCGAGGAACCAAAAAGGGGAGTTAGAGCCTTGGCAGCTCACACACACACATATAAAATACAGTCACACACGAGCGCAGCGCCGACGTGCCATAAATCTTTCTAAAAGGTTTTCTGCGGCTTAGAATCGTTGTTTCGCTCTTCGCTTGCCTCGTTCGCTCGCTGTGTGGCTTATATCGTGCTCGTTTCGATCGTTCGAGAACGAAAGAGAGAGAGAGAGAGAGAGAGAGAGAGAGGGCTAGCTTACGCCCTTACACGTACGTGCGTATGTGTGTGAATAGAGCTGATCGACACCGCAAACTTTGCGCTTGTAGGATTTTTGACTGACGCTACACAGCTAGCCACTTGACCACGTTTCTCTCTCTCTCTCTCTTTCTTTTTCTCTTTTAGCGCGCGATTCGTTGCAAAGCTTCGAGTGATTGATGAATCGATTGTCGTGTGCTAGAAATGCATGTGTGAGCGAGCGCGCCCTGTACATGTGTATTTATTGCAGATTGCCGCCGAGTACGAGTTTTCCCTTGGCGTGAAAAATCGTCATGATTAATTTATCAGTGCTGGATTTGTTTAAATTTTTTCCCCGACTTGTAAGGTATATCGATAAGCTGCGGCTGTTTGCCCCTCGCGCGTCTCATTAAGCCCCGTGCAGATTTGCGATTCCGCGCGACCGTCTCGCAACTCTTTTATATGGGACTTTGGTGCGGCTTTTGTATACGTGATCGACTGCCAAGACAATAACAGTTATCCGCAGTGATACACCCTCTGGATTCTTTCTCTCTGACTCTCTCAAACTCGTTGGACGATTCATTTAATTGTCCCGCTCCCGGCGACAACGACGACTATATTTCCGAAAAGCTCATGCTCTAAAAAAACTTGTATACAACTTGTGCTCCGCTGAATATATGTACGTGGCTGCGGCGAGAGGGTGGGGACAACATAAAAGGGCCGAGGAAGTAGAAATCTCGCTAATTCGCTACATTATCACCCCGATGGAGTCGAACGACTCGACTATACTCTTTCTTTCACTAGCTGCTACACGCTCTTATTCTCTCTCTTTCTCTCTCTTTCTGTATCTTTATGCGTCGACGGGGGGCACGATGATTGTGTGTGTACTATAGCGACCATAATATAACGCCCGAGATTCATCCGCTTTGGCGCCACCAAGTGGCGCGCAGAAAGAGAGAGAGCCCTCGACATCGCTCCACTGCTTTGATTATTCTCTCTCTCTCTCTCTCTCTTTATCTGGTAGTCTCTTAGTGTCGTGTTGGCTCGTCTGAATTTGTCGTTCAGAGAGCGAGAGAAAGAGAATAGCTCACTGGACTGAATGATTAAAACGTGCCGATGATTCGTCGATTTAGATCGGCTTCGTGCATGCGGTAGAATGTGCCTCGCACACAACGATTGCGCTGCGGTCAAGTTCGGCTATACAATATAATGGGGCGAATGAATTTACGCGCGCCCGCGCATGTATTAATCTTCCGCTTAACGCGGAAATAAAGGAGGGATGCCCGGCGACATTACCGCCGATGATTTTTCCGTATTTATCAACGAGAGCGATAGTATAAAGGTGAGCCGTATATAGTTCAGGCGGCGCGTCGAAGCGCGTCGGTTATTAATGATAATGCGCTCTCGCCTTTTCGTTCTTTTGTGCAGCTCGACGAGAGAGAGAGAGAGAGAGAAAAGGAACAAAGACTTTCTGCCAAGACACTGTCGTCTTTCTATTAGCGCCGGCGGTATATAAAGCCTCGCGCGCACATACGCGAAAGGCAATAGCACGAGGCATTGCCACAATCTAACCACTTAATGCGACTTCCGCCAAAGGCGCAGTAACTTAAGGCTTTGTGCTTTGCGCCACGTATATGGCACATATAATAGGGTAGCGATGCTGCGCGGCATTACAGTATGTGTGTGTACGCGGGAGGGATGTTTCATATATACACGGCACAGATTCTTGGTACAATGCGAGATATATAAGAAATAAAGCTGCACTTATATTACATTAGGAACAATAGCGTGCGGCGAGCGAGAGCATAGAACTTTTCCTTATATTTTTATCTACACGCGTAAGCAACAACAACGATAGAATTTATGTGCTAAATGGAGAAAAATATTTCTCTCCCCCAGTCTCTCCTCCTCGTATATCCGCTCAATTTCAAAAGCTCACCGACTTTTTTCTATCTCAAACAATCGTGCTCGCTATACAGCTGGGTAAATCAGCAGCAGCAGGAGGCGGACGCAAAGTAAAACTTGTACTCGAGCTTCAGAGGCGCGTTGGTGCGATTTTCCTTCGCGGAATCGAGAGCTTTTCTTCCTCGCGCGGCGCTGAAATGCGCACTCTGAATGTATATAAGCGTGTGTTGCGAGAGAGCACGGAGCTTTAGCTATACTGCAAGTAGCTGTTGCTAGAAGCGCTCGAAACTTGTTGAGAATTATACATGTACTTTGCCGGAGCTTTTTTTATTACACTTGTACGTTCTTGGGGCTCTCTTTTGCTTCGCTCCTCTCGCTCTCTTTTCCAAGCTCGATGCATGCTCTGTTTCGCGCTCGCCTTTTAAACTATTGAAGACTGGTATTGTGTAGGCAACTCTTCGACGCCGTTGCCTACGTATTATATAAAAATATGTTTCGGGAGAACACAACGGAGCACATATCGTAGCTCGAGCTTCGTGTAATTCAAGTCGTTGGCTAACGCTTCGTTTGACGAATGTCGCACGTGTATAAATGATATAAATATTTCACAAGCTCAATACACTCCTCGTCGAGTGTTCGAGCCGATTCGTTTATGACACATCAAAAACATTACTATATACGCGCGCCCTAGCGCACAGGCTTACGTAATGTACTACTTTTCACGCTTTATAACATTCATGAAGCTATACAGAGTCGAGGAAATTTTCCATCGATGTATAAGCTCGATGACTAGTGCTTACATGTTCTAGGGCCGTTAATAAAGCGACGCTCCTGTAATTTCTTCGAGGGAAACTAGTATAAAAGCACATCGAACGTAAAGCCAATTCAAAGCATCACTTAACGCCTTAATTTTTTCTCCTGTCTATATGCGTCTCGCTATTACATACACCCAGTCAACTTTCGCACGACGCAGCAAGGCTACTATGTTGTAGCACGTATAGATGCCTCTTCCGGCTTTGCAGCATCAGCATATAGTAGCATGTCGCGCACACGCATGCACGAGCTTCGCACAATGAGCTTGAAAACTTTCTCAGGCACTTGTCTCCTTTGCTGCTGCTGCTGCTGCTACGCGGGTGGAATGAACTACTAATGGCGTAGATGATAGCAAACTTGTATGCAGGATTTACACGCGCCTGCCCGATCGTGTATATTATATATATATACGTGTAATATATCGATGACTATCGAGTGAAGTAGTGGCGCCCCGTGTCTATGCTCTATAGTGCGACACGTGACGATGAATGAAGTATGAGGGTTGTTCCGCTCTCGGCTCGTTTATATATGCACGCGGCCGTGTTATTGCGGTGACGAGTTTGTTTCGCTTTGCGCTTGGCTCTCTGCGTAGCCGCCCTACTCTTCCACGCGTATTTTGGTGATTTAGTGGCTTATACATGTGTGTATGTGTGTACGTACGTACACATAAACACTTGAGCACGAGCGAAGTAATGATGCATGGCTGTGAGAAAATTACTGTAATATAGTTCATGTATCGCAGAATCATTTTAACGCGTTTGCGAGCGAGCTCAAGAGAGGGAGAGAGAATTAATTCCTATCGCAGCGAGAAATACGTGTACACTTGTGCACGAGGTGCGATGATAAATTTCTAGTCTCTTGAAATTTATACGATTTTGAAGAGTACATTAAAATAGCATTAGGCTACCAGGGCTCGGCGAAAGAGGAGCTCGGACAAGTAAGCGAGGAGTGCGATGCTGGTACTTACGGAAAAGAAAAAAAATGACGAGTCGAAGCCCTCTCGAATCCTATTAAAATTTTAATTGAAACGTTAACGAAGCAGTGAGCGATGCTCCGCAGACGTCCATTAACACTCTCGACCTCTTGTGTTTCTCATAATAAAAAAGCATTTTTCATTTCACCTGTACTGCTGCTGATGCCGATGCCGCCGTGTGTTGCACGTAACGCGCGCGCGCGCACGGGTGCACGTCGGATAAATAATGAACTCTCGTATACGTACGATGCATCGCACATACAATGTTTTTATTTTTTTACTCGCTTTTCCTTTTTTTATACTTATTTTTTTTCTTTTGTTTTTATTTTTCACAGCTTACACGTCATGGGTGAGATTCTACTCGAGTTATCCGGTCGAGATGCGAAGCGTCTTCAATCGCAAGGAGCTTCACCTCGGTCATTTCGCCAAGAGTTTTGCCCTGAGGGAAACGCCGAGGGATATCGGCGGCGCTGCCAAAAAAGACCAAGACAAAAAAAAGACAGATCAGCGCCAGAGACATCAAAAACCTAACAACAGAAACGGCAACAACAAAAGACGAGGTAAGTTTTAAAAATTACTATGACGATCGCATTAAAAAATTGCAGCAAAATATATAAATAATAACTTTTCATACCAGCGGCCCGAAAGTGACTACTTCCCTGCCGCTGCGCAAAGCGGGAAGAGCGATTTTCGGGCCACTGTGTATGAAAAATAGTATACAGGCCTATGTCGCGAAAAAAGAAAGCTTCGGCCTCGACTTCGCCTCGGCCACTAATTGCACGTACTCTGTGACTTTTCTGTTTTTCGCGGCCTAGGGCAGTAATATACTATATAATTCCTTCCGGGATTTATTATTTGGTTTAACGAACGGATAAGTAATTAAAAATTAAACGGAAATCGAGCTGCATATGCGTAATTTTATGTAAGGACACCTTGAACAACTGGACTAATTTGGGTATACAGTTTGGAGAACATTGGCAACGAATTAATGGCCGCTCGTTTTTACGAATTTAAAACGACCAGTTGGTCATGAAAAAGGAGAAAAAGTAAAAGAACGCAAAGGGTCACGCACACGTGCATAATACATGAACGAGAAGCATCAAATCACAATCATACATTTGAACATGAAAGGCGTATTCGGTATTAAAACCCTGCCGCATCGGGAGAGAGACAGACAGACGCGCGGCAGAGGTTCATCGGTACGGAAAAATTCAAATTAACCGCAGGCCGCTGCGAGGCCATCAGAGTATCGCCCCGATATTTATGCCGTGCGTATCCGCACATTATACCAGCTCCCTCTTTTTCGGTAGTACGCAGTACGTATGACACGAATGTGTACGCATTAAATAAACTCACTGCCTGTACGAAACTTGGAATGATTGTCCGGCCTTATTTTTTTTTTTTTGGCATAGTTGCCGGGCATTGGCAACGAGTCGCATCGTCCGCGATAATGACGATGATGCACTCTAGTCGAACCGAACTCGAAGACTGAAACAAAAAGAGAGAGAGAGAGAGGAGAAGGGGAGGTTAAGGTACATGAGGTACCCTGTATACATGTGTAGCATATATAAGGTGGGCATCGATATTAAAAGTTAATGGCATGTTTCGGTTTAGTAGAAATGGTAGCAATGACATACGCGCGTTTTGCACAGAGGTCGAATATACTTGGCGGGCAAGTCTGCGATTTTGAAGTGCTGCAGGTGTCCCTGCGTGCACTCGTACTACACCCGTACGATGTTGGCTGTATTTGTGTGTACTGCGCCGGAAGCACAGTGCGGTCGCTTAATAGTCCTGTACGCACAGACACATGGGCATCGGGATGCTTTAGGTATACATGGGATGGGAGGCATCATCGTCGTCGCGTGCAGCGCGCATATATGCGATTATATGAACAATACGACTCGAGCAGCAGCAGCAGCAGCAGCAGCAGCGACGGAGCTGGTGGCAGCATATTATGATGGTAAGGTGATGCTGCATAAACTGGCATTATGTATGTGCAGACACACACACACACGTGCAAGTGGAGTCGCAGAGATTCGTGACTCGTACGTGTAGATATAGAAACGCGCCTCGTATTACGGAGGACTCGTAGGTAGAATGCGCCGCGCGTCTCTGCAGATACGATGATGGTGACGGATAGCTTCTGCCTCCGCATTGCTTAAAGCACGCGGTGAGTGCAATTTTGATGCTATGCGTATATAACGTAGTCGGCAGGTAGCGCACACTCACTCACACACACACACACACACGCACATCCTTGGCGTATACATTAGACTACTGTACTCGACGGAGATAGTTAGCCTAGAAGGATGGATGTTAGGTACGGAGCGAAGCTTGTTACGCTTTTCGAGCATGCCTCGGAGGGCTGCTTCTGTTTATATATCCTTGCTCATCGCCGGAATCACGTCTTTCTCTCCTCTGTCTTGATACGAGAGCTTTGTCGTCTCATGGAGCTTGGCTCTGATTGATTGATAGCGCGTGTAAGCGCGTACGTGTGTGTGCGTTGTTGCCAAGCTTGCGATCCTATTATATTACCTGCATACTAAGTTTAAATAAGCGATTGAAATTTTTGGCAACGTATTACTTCTTACGTATTTTAAACATGAATTCATTAGTTTTTCTATTTTTGTCGTTGATCATTATAAAACGGCATGATTTCTGCCCTTTTCATGTAGTAACTATATATCATACGCACAACACCGCTCACTTAATCCATCGCGCGTTCATCGATGAGGCTATCGTGTGAGCATCTCGTCTGGCACTCAACTCTGGGTACCATCGATATAGTGGCAATTTTGCTTTCATTATTCTATTATTTTTTTGTTGTCATCATTCGCGATTGTTATCCGCGATCGTGTGCCCACATCTTGGCATTGCTGTATCTCGTGTATAAGCAATGGGTTATAGGAGGAGCATAGTATATAGGATCAAGTAGGAGGAGAAGGAGGAGGAGGCGATGGTGGGTTGCAGAGGCGGAGAAGCTACCGTTATAGATGCGTCATAAATGTATACTATGCAAGCGTGAGCTCAAGGCGTTTCGCAAATAATAAACCTCTAAAATATATTTTGGGATCATTGCTCATGACGATAGGATAATTTTTTGTTTCCTCTCAAAGGAACCTCTTTGATATGCCCGAGAGCGAGCTTTCGAACCAGTTGTAAAATAATTTTTTTAATATATTTGTAAATTATATTGAATTAATCCTATCGTCATAAATTGTATTTATTGTTGATTTTTATTAATGAAGCCTGAAAAACTTATTTTTATCGAAAAAAATTTATTTTCAATCTTTTAAATAGATTTTAGAAATACTTTTGTTTTATCGGTATTTTCTTAGGGTTCAAGTAATTTTTGCAATATATTCGTAGTGATTATAATCTATTCATAGTATCTATTCGTGTAGTATTCATAGTGATGATATTTCTTATTAAAAAAAGGGTACTGTTTTTTATGTTAGGGTACTTTATAAATAAAAATGTGAATAATCAAATTTTTAGAAGAAAGCTCTTTGCCAATGCACTCACTCGTCTGTCTCTTTTCCTTCTAAGTTAATTTCAGACGGATAAGTTTGTGTCAGTGTTGCAAAAATGCGGTTTCCACTTTATAACGTTTATGTAAATGTAAATTTTTTTCGTTAATTTTTTTAGCAGTAAATAACGAAAATTAGCCCTTTAGTTGCTAGTATAAATGCCTACAAACAAAAGTAAAAATAAGAAAAGCGAATGAGTTATCGAAGCTTACGTACGATATATATTTCGATACTGGAGCTCGTATTTGGTGTTCTTAATAACAGGTGCATGGTGGGGTGTTTGTGTATATTTGGTGCTTCGCGGAGAATATAGGATACATAATGTACGTCGGCAGTATGATCGTTTTAATGTTCGTCGGCAAGTTTTTAATGGACGAAAGGCGGGCTATGTCGGCTTGGTGACGGTCCAATGAATCCGAGAGGCCGAGCTCGCGATTACCTCCTCTCTTTTCACTTACTCGCAGCTCCGAGCGGGGCTCCCCTCCATATATACCTTGCAATTTCGAGCGCAATTCACTCGTATCCATGAACATGATACATAGGTATACACATATGAAGTGACGCTCTTATGCATTGGAGTTGTGCTAACTCGATGCACGAGAGATGAGCAGCTGTTGCTGCACGATTACGACGGCCAGCCCGTAGCGACGAGAGAGGGGAATTGTATATTCGAGAGCGAGTAAATAGGCAACGACTATAAATAATGACCGCTCCGATATATTATTTATAGCAGTTCGAGTGGTACTATGCGTATTGAGCTTTGGTGTGAAGTGCATGTAAACATGCATGGTTCATAGGCGAGCGCGCAGGGATTGAGTTACGTTCGAGTGTGATAATGCAATTTGGGATTTTGTGGATGCTCGTGACTGCCGACTCGTTTTTGTACGTACAGCACATCCATTGTAACAATATTGTATACAAATACGTAGATATGTGTGTGATAATAAGATCATGCGCCCACTGTGTACCAAATTTTTTGGCGTTTTTGAAATTTTCACATCTCCGCTACGCGTACAAGTCACCGATAAGGACAAATGTTTATTGCAAAGAGGTAGATTTGATTTGAGTTCGCGCTAGTTTTTTCTCTACTCCGTTGAAACTATCGGCGAATAATAGTCTTAGTTACAAACTGTATAGTTAAGCGAGTAACATGATATAACGATCGCGCAAACCAGTATAATCTAAATCATTCGTGCTTCATTCTCTGTTTCTCTCTTTCTCTCTCTCTCGCGATAAAAAGTGATACCGCCATTCTCGGTAGGCATCGCGTGGATTGTCTCTCTCTCCGCGTGTGCATCGCATCGACTCTCTCGCATTTAATAAGCTTCTGTCAAGTATCGAATTTCGTTTGGCATCATACCGGCGATCGTCGATTCACGTATCGGATACGTGCCGATGACGAACCGCAAGAACTCGGATGAGAAGAAGAAAAAAGTCATCCTCGAATCTTTTTGTCTTTCGAAATTCCACGTTTTATTTCTTCCTTTATCACACGAAGGCGCGTTGCATACACGGCATACGAGTGTCAGGTGGTGCACGCAGGTGCTCGTGCCAACACTTCGCTCGAGATCTCTCTTATAAATACGCACATAACACATACACGTATACTAGTATTATCGCGTGCGTTGTGTATACTCTGAAGTCACTTACTGATGTCTGCACTAATAGGCCTAATGCATAATGTCGCTTTTATATCGTTGGGGTGAGTAATTTCGGTCGAAAGCCTATTTGTTATTCCGATGCCTTATCAGGGACCACGCACGTATGCTGCTGCAGCGCCGGTGCCGTTGTTTTGTTGCGTTGCGACTGCAGTACGTATGTATACTGCACATGGGGCAAGCGTTGAAATGGAATCGTACATCTGTGAACTGCTACCTCGAGTTCGGTTAATCGAGCTGTTTTTGCTTTTCATACGAGGGCGATTTCAACTTGCGCATATGCAATATTTTTAATTAGCTTTTACGCCCTGTTCCATTTGTATATCAAAGCTTAGGGCCTTTTCTTTAATTTTCTACAATCTTCTAATTATCTTCTAATTATCTACAATCACATTTATTTTTTTGTTACTGATCATGAACTTTTAATTATGAGAATGATCAGGAAAACCACTTTAAGTACTGAATTCCCTAAAGATACTTCTACATATAAAGTAAACAATATATACTTCCGAGACATTTTTTCATGAGCTTTTATTTAGAATGGAATCCTAATCAATAAATCAAAAGATCAAGATACAACTATTGTAAAAAAATTTTCAAACTTTTCTGAAATATTTTTAAAACATAATAAAATAAACAAATTAATTCATTTACGAGGAACAATATAAAAATTTTCCTTGCGCATTCTATAGAATTTGAATCATTGACGAAAATAAAATTTGTTTTTAGGATTCAATTAATCTTAATATAAATACAACGAACCAAATTTCGTTTTTAAGCTTTAATTTCTAAGTAAATTGTCTGAACTTTCTGAAATAATTAAAATCTTAAACAAGCAATATCTCATTTAATACTATACAGTTGAGCGATTTGGTTTTATTTAAGAAATTTTAAATATTAAATCTATATTTTGACACTAAATAAGCTTTTTAAATCTGTTTCAGATTCCATGGGACATAATAACAATAAAGGACCGAGAAAACAATTCAACATGAAAACATCAGAATAATGTTAATTTGTTCCAAGGACATTTATTTGTAAATAGTTATTAGTTTTGTAAAATATATATTTATTTTAAGAAGCTATAATTTATTCATGAACTTTTATTTATCCATCCATGTTTACCAAAAAATCTTTCAAAAACTAATAATCATGTTTATTTATATACTGAAATATAAAATAATTTTTTAGACTCTCGTACTAGGTAAATGATTTATCAAATCGATTTGTTTATATCATAAATTGCCTCGCCACGCCGTAATTACACCCGTATCCACCATAATTTACCATTTTGAAAAGCAGCTACGTAATTATTCAAAACTACTAGGTAAACATCTTTATTATTCTAACGTTAAAAATCTTTTAAAATTAATAGCACAATGAGCATGAACTAGCTCAATATGATTGAATACACGTCACATATCACGGGGCTTTTACGAAAAATTTCAGCATGCACTCGTGACAAATCGCAGACTAAAAATTGCAATTAATTTCGCGCGCATACACACACTGTATACACTGTGTAATGCATCAGTGAAAGAACAAAGCATTTTACGCGCCGTCCCGCAGAACCACGAGCAGTGATGGCGATGGTAATTACGAAAAGCTGAGAGCCTGCGTGGTCCGCACGATTCTCGGCCCCGGGACTGTGTACTGTGTATACTTGCATACTATTTGCCCGGCTAATGTCCATGCGAAAAGGCGAAAAAATTTTTGCACAATCGGAGAGTCTTATTCTCAGCTTACAATACATAACTTGATAAAAGAGGGCGCGAGTTGAGCTGCGCAGTGGTGCGATGATTGATATCGGCTGTCGCGAGCACATTGCACAAAGAGACTTTGCAGGCGCTTATAATGCCACGAAGAGGTGCGAACCATTTGTAATCGCGCGTTCTAAAAAAGCAGTTTCTCTGCCTAATTGTTCATATTAATGTTTAATTATAGTACAAAAAATTTGCAAGCTTCTAAAAGATATTGATTAATTGTTCAATCTCATTTGCGACAACTTTTATTCGTGGTCAAGAATAGATACTATCTTAGATTACGCTGTAAATGTTAATTTCAGGTTCTAATAAAGCATAATCGTGAAAATTACGTCGCAGTCGAGTCATGGAAGTACAAGAATAAAAGTGCCTTTTCTCAAGCTAATGCCACTTCATAGATATTATACTGGAACTGAAAGCGGTAGATATATATACAAGGACTCGCGCAGGAGTCGAGAAAGAGAGAAATGTTTTTCATTTAATTTAATTGTGCAGCTCCTTTCTGCGCTACCGCGTCAGGCCAAGCCGAGCCCGCGTCGCGAAGCCTCGAGATGAATGGAATTATGTATTGTATGCGAGCGACGAGAGTGGGCTTTTAAAGTTGCGAATTGGGAGCGAAATGAAGAAAAATAGTGCGACGAAAGGACTTTTTATGTTTTTTTAAACAATCATTTTGCGAAATAAAGTGCAACATTAAGCATGTTTATATATTCTATGGGGGAATTGGTGATTTAAAAAATGCTAGGCCATTGTATGACGTATAATTGCTCGATCGAGTCAAACGATTATTAATCACGAAGGGCATATCGATCAATCTCTTTCTCATATACGACTAACGTTCCTCTTTTTACTCTTCATTATCGCATTTATACTTTTCGATGTAATATCTTTTGTTGAAGGCGTCGATGATCGGTCGGAACAATGGAACGCATCGAGTTGTTGAACCGCCACGACAGGTTGCAGATGCCCCCGAATGGATTCCAGGTGATCCCGAGCAGCGTTTGGATATATTCGAACCGCGAGATCGTTTGTTATTATCGAAGCTCCAGGGATGTATACGCCACGCTTATGAATCGATTTCACGCCTGTAATTAAGCGAACGACTCGTCGGGTGCAAAAAAGACTCGGACGATACTTTTTGTTGTTTTTTTCTCCTCGCAACATGTTTGAAATTTCGTTTAAAAAGCCGCGAAAGGAGAAGTTAAGAACGAGGCCGGACGGCGACTCGTGCACGCGGGCCAAGCGATATAACGACAACGATTGCTGCGAGCTGCTGGCGGGGCGGCGCTGAGCGCACAAGTGCACGTTATACAGCAAGCAGGCGGGGGCCAAAATGCAAACGTAGAAAGAGAATGAGAAGCAAAGAAAAGAACGGAAACATCGGAGAGAAGAAGAAATCCGTTTTGCGAAAGGCGAACGCGCGAGCGAGCACTTCGCGGGGCGAATTAGCATTTTACAGGCGCCCCCGGGTTTCGTTGGCATTTTATTGCCGCCGCGTGCGAAGAAGCCATAGCCGCCCGCCGCCAAGCTGCACTTCGTTAGACATACATTACTATATACACACACACACACACACACACACACACACACACACACACACACACACACACACACACACACACCAAGAACGCCTTTTTGCCTCGTGTTCTCTGTATGCGTGCGCGAGAATAATAGCAGTAACATTTATTCATACACACACGTACGTGTGTACGGGACTGCGTTTGTGTATATGCTTGTGCGAGTGTTGTGCTCAGGGCAATACAGAAAGAAGAGAATGAGAGCTAGGATATAATCCGCGCAAAGCAATACGCGCTACTTAACGCCCGAGACGTGTTAATCCGCCACGTCTGCTTATCGATTTCTGCGCTCGCTCGCGATATATACCTACATGTACAGAAACGTATGCAGCCTACAGTGCAGCCACTGCGTTAAATTATAAAATCGTGTCCGCATATACGCGGCGAATGCGGTATTTTGGCCATGCAAGAGCTTTGATGGCTCCGGAAGCGCAGTAGCGTACATCAAAATATATATGTGTGTATAGCTGCCTCGTACACACAAATACCAGCTAAAATTTCGATATTGCCGCGAGTTACCGTTTTTTTGTTTGTTTTTTTCCTTTTTATGGACCAATAGCTCTATCGATACTGAAATTGCAAGTATTCCTTTTGATTGTACGAGATACATTTACTCGTAAATATTACGTTACACGTACAGCATACAACAGCAGTTGATTTCTCGGAAATTGCACAATTTAAAATCATATTGCAAATTGCAATTAAAATTTATTATCTATATAACACTGTATAAGCTGTTCCGCGGGTATATACTATAATATGCCCCGTGCACAGCAGCAGCAGTACTATTCTATAAAAGTCTATAGTTTGCCAGGCCTGTGTTTCATCTTTTCTCTCGTAAAGCGTGCAAATTACTCGCTCTTTTCCTTCATTATCAGGCCATTCATATTATTATAATACACCTCGAGTTCAAATTATTTAATACGAAATAATTATCTATCTGCATGACCGTAATTATGAAACTAAGTATATGTATATGGACGCGAGTTTTTTCCTTTTTTCAGCTTAACGGCAGCGCGAAAAAACGTCGGAATTCTTTAAATTAGCCGTAAACTCTTGTTTGTGTGCGTGCGCGTAAAGGAAGAAAAAAAGGTGCATGAAAAATCATTGAAAATTCGCTACACATTTCTAATCGCGATTATAACATTAAGGCGAGCACATTCGCGCACTCTCTTAATAAATTACTCCAACTTGCCGAGTCGGGCGCGTATGTGAGCGTGTGTATGTTTTTGTACGCCTATACGTGAGCGCAGGCGGGTGTTAAAGCTGCACATTAGACGCGATTTTCATCGCGCCACATCGTGCGCGGGAATACGATTACCTAACGTCCATTATAATTAACGCCAACTTTCCCATCTACGAGAGCAGTGGCAGACACATACACATACACACATGAGAGCTCAGTGAAAAGTGAGAGTGAAGCGGCGGCGGCGGCTCGGTACATAATAATATAAACTATGTATCGGTGCAAAATACATATGAGCGCGCGAGTTTGTAGTTGTAATTTTATGATTTCCCCGACTGTATTTGCATGAAAAATTGTTTTCATCTGCAGAGGCGTAATGCACAAACAGAGAAACAAGGGGTCTTATTACAGCTAATAGATTGAAAATTTAACAATAGATGATCAGCTGTGCGGCACGAGCTGCTTTTTTCTGCGCTCCTGCGCACAGCTCGTATTGCTCTACGCTGCTTGCTTGGCTTAACGCGCTTTTAACGAAAAACGGAAATTCATTAGAGAATTTTGCATTATGAATTGCGCGCAGCGAACGACTGGAACATTTGACGGCGATGTAATTTACGCGTGTAGGAAGTCATTGATGTTTCGCTCAAGCTTTTAACTGGCTTATTAATAACTGTGAAAGTGTATAGAGGTACAAATTATGCAGCGCATCTTATTAGAAAATGATATAATAAACGAGCGGTGCTAAAAAAAGTGCAATATAAATTGTTCATACTACGCGATGTACACGATGAAATATTGTTAAGTCTATATGAAAATGACTTTTACTTGAGATAATGAACTCGAAAATATAAAGATAAGTTCACGTAAGATCAATAATTTCGAAAAACCCAATTTAAATCTGAAAGTCAAACCATTTATCATTATCATTATCATTACTAAAAATACTTTGATAAGAAAATTGATTTGCGATTATTAATGTTATCTGAAAAATTACCTTCCCTTGAGTGAGGTAGTAAAAACAACTACAAGTGTCTTACAGTCACATGAGTATTTACCTAAAGAATTTAATGCCGCGTAAAATAATGGGTTTCAATTATTCATCGATCGACAATTGATTGGTGAAAGATTTGAGCCTGTGCTATACTACTTTCATAAGAAACGGACGACACTGAGACATTCACTGTTATATGTTAATAAAGTGGGATGGTGTAATTTTCAAGTAAATCCCTATCTTCATTACTTAGCCCTGTTCTCGTTATTATAAGCCGTTATAAATTCTTATCAATCCCGTCTCTCGAACTTGGTCGAAGACAGAAAAATTAAGCCGCAGTGTATGTATTACTCGTGAGCGCGTGCACGTGCTCCTGCGTGAATTACGCGAATCTGCTCGCATTATCAGATCGGTATTGTTTCATCCCACTCGTATATCTAATATATTTCGCGATGCACTTTTCTCTCTCCACCTGCTGCCGTACACATCAAAGCTCATCGCATAACCAATACATATACACGTACATTATATGTGCTTTCATCACGCAAATACGCGGTGTGTATGCGAGCGTAGGATTATATACGCATCGAGACGATTTCTTAAACGCAAGATTCAGCAGCGTTGATAACATTATTATATTATATTGCAACTGGTGCGCGGGCTCGGGAATTGAAATTAGCCCCGCATGCGCTTTTGGTGTTGCTCGCCGTGTAGCTGCGTTGATGCGCGTTGCCGCCATCAGCGCGGGAAGCTAAATGGAGTAATTGTTGCCATTACTCGTTAGACTACTACGCTATTCTGCATGAGAATTCAGTCAATTATATTATGGCCTCTCTCTCTCTCCTCTCTCTCTCCTCGCTCTCTAGCTCTGCGGCGCTCAGCTGCCGTTGCACTCGACGAGTTATATATACATAGTTCGTGTATGTTCCCTCATCCTGAATCTCGCGTGTACAAATTAATTTCGATGTCTTAATTGCCATCGGTTAATTGTTCTGGAACGAGCGAAACAGCAATTGTGTATTGTTGTGCAAAAACCACACCAGCGCAGGTGGCCTAGGCTGTAACTCTCTGTACACGATCGCGAGGATGATGCGCTCGTATACTTAGCGGGCGAGCTTTCACCACCTGATCGAGCTGCATCAATTTTATATTATCTTTCCTGCGCGCTTGATTGTATTTGCAATGATGCTGTAGTTTTTTGCTATTGCTACATGCGCAGTCAACTCAGAGTCTTATAATATTCTAATTTTACTTATGAATAGAGTATGTGAATTCATAATTAGGGAAAGTTATGCGTTTTATTTTCATGTATTTTTACACAAACTTGAAAAAGAATTCGAATTGCATTGAATTTTGATGCATATCTTAATTGCATTTAATGTATAGAGAAATTTTTTACGAAATCAACAATATAATTTATCTCTTGTCGTTGAGTATTTACAATGGACCAAGCACGAATATTACTTCCTACTACGCTCGCGATGAGTGTATATCATAGTAAACAAGATCTAAAATTGTACATGTAGCATAATATGTATCTAATATTTGCGTTTTTCACGCTTCTTTCTCTAAGACTTTTACTTTTTGCAAAACTTTCTCTTTGTCGGACGAGCAAATTGTAAAAGAGATAAAAACAAAAGAGAGAGAGGCAATATCAATTGATTGATGAATGCTTCACCGGGAGCAAATACTTAAATAAGAAGACTCTGAAACGATGAGAAAAAAATCTCATGAGCACTTCGAATTGATTACTACGCATTAATCGGTTCCACTTGTAAAAAAATGGAAAAAATTCGTTTTTAAACTTTTCAGTGTTTTTGTAAATGGCTTCTGTAATATAATTTTCATGTAACAAATATAAAGTTAAAAAATCTTTCAGTTAAAAGAAAATTTTCATAATGATTACAATTAAGTTCATTTTAACTATTTATCAGTTACGTAAAGATTGTAAGTTTCCAAGGTAAGTTTCCACATTTAATTGATATTAATGTTTCTTTAATTAGAGTAAATATTTTTATACATTTTTTATCCATTATTATATAAACAATGAGATTATTTGAAATTTATTTGAAAGGGCAAATTTGAAATTTCGTTGCACATACTTTCATCATTATTAACGTTTTCCAAATAAATTGTATCGAAGTATCAGTGATAGAAAACAAACGCATCGTTGATTGCATTTAAATGAGCATGCGCATGGCTTGGTAAAATTATCCCGATGCGATGATGATAAAACTCATCCCAACATTTCTTACCCTACCATAACGCGCTCGTCAAAGAAGCCAATTTAAAAAAGTCCTCTTATCCAACATTACGAACTTTGTAGGCGCATAAAAAAAAGAAATGGAAAAAAGAGTAGCAGCACGAATTGGTAAACTTCTCTCTCTCTCTCTCTCTCTCTCTCTCGGTAATTTGTCCCCACGACTTTGAACTGCTACTCTTTTAACCATTCATCTTGCTCTCTCTCTCTCTCTCCGATACTTGCGTAAAGGAAGGGAAGCAGGAAGCAGAAAAAGAAAAAAAAATTAGACTCTTTTGCGTTCTCGCCCTCGATATGAATATATTCGCGCCCGTAAAGGGACTTTTATAAAAATTAACGGTGTTTTAGTCACAGATGAGTCCCTGCTCTGATACGTTGCTGGAGAAAAAAAGAAGAAAAATTTTATGACCTGTTAAACCGTTAATTCTCGACTCTATGAATATAAGTAATAGGACTATACATACAGACGAGATTGGAAAAATTGCCTTGAGCATTATCAGACGTGTGCGTTGGAAATTATTGCGCTGGAATCAAATGTAAGTATTTTGTTGTATTCGGTCGTAAAGAGGCGCGCGGTACGTTTGAAAAAAACCTCGATCTCGAGCAATCCTGTCTTTTCAGCTCCTTTTTTTATACAACCGCGCGCAATTTTCGACATCGAGTCTCCGGCCCGAGCCGTGGGCATTTTCGACGTCATGGTATACATGCGCGCACATTCAAGGTGTAAAAAGGTACAATAAGACTGTTGGGCTGCCGTAAACGCATTTCCTCCCCGCGCATTGCGTATTGTAGGGCTTCCTATAGAGAGAAAGAGAGAGAGAGAGAATTAAACAATTTTCGCGAGCTCGTGCGCAAGCGCGGCATCGTATATATTCGAAAACAAACGCGCGCATTATACTTTCTTCTGCTGTGCGCGCTAAGTACGGCTGTAAACGAATTGCACACATGCACCCGGTCAAGGAGAAAAGAGACTGCCGTCGTGCCGAGAATTATTATCAAACGTGTATGTGTTTGCGCGCGCTTTTAAACATTCGGACATATAATAGAATCGAGAACCTTCGGTATACTACGATTAAAATGACCTATGTTTCGCATAAAACAAACAAAATTATCTAAAAATATACTAGCAGCGTATGGGTATTAATTTGAGCGAGAAAAAAAAGTCGCGCACGCTCTATATATTGATATTCATATGTAAAGCTTGGCTTTTGCAAGCAAGAGTTAACCCAATGTCAAGATGAATTAAATCAAAAACTGCAGGTCGCTTAAGCCACATTATATGTATCCGATAACTCTTCTCATCATCTGTATAAGCGATATATAATATGGTTTCTCTCGCGGCTTCTTTCTTTCTCTCTCTCTCTCTCTTGCTTGGCACACACATACACCTATGCGTATTAACATACATGCACGGGGAGCTCACGCGATGAAAAATAACAAAATTCCTGTATAATGCCACAAAGCTGCGCGAGACGTATCGTGGCTGGACTCTTGCTCGCTTGTGCGGACCCCACGAGAAAGGAAAACCTCAAGACACTTTAGCGCAGCGTTTAATATCGGGCTGCTCTTGGGATACACGTACGTTTCTCCTTGACGATCGGCCGGCTGTGGCAGTGGTAGGCTAAAGCCTCACCTGGTGCAATGTTATATATAAATATTTTTCCCGCGAGACCTTACGCGAGTCTATGGAAGTGTGCAGTGCAGTGCACCAACTGCGTAAGTCGATCTTACGAGAGACTATTTTCAGTCAATAATCGTGTGTAATTGCATATCTTTCTTATGGCAACTCGTTGAAATGGTTTCTGGCTCGATATAACATGCGAATGTTATATTACAGTACGTGTGTGTCACGTCGACGACTCGATCATCGACAAAATCGGATAGCTTTAGATTTTGCACGATTGAGTGATCCGCGTTTTGGATTATATCACGCGCCAACCTGTTATAATAATTGAACCTACTGTACTGAATATTATTGGTGCAGTCGAAGGTAGCGGATCGGGTATCGTCACACACTGATTAGCCCAACGTTTTTTCTCAACGTTTTCTCATTCAATTTGCGGATTTTGTATATTAATTACATATTCCAAGTACAATAATCATTGAGCAATGGGAGCAAGTGAAAGGGTTCCAAACCTTGCTCCTATCGTAATACACGTTTATTTCGTTGTTTCGTAAAAAAAATTTACTGTACAATAAAAATGTAAAATTCCGGGCATAAAGAATTTCGTAAAAATCTCTCATTGGCTGGGGCTACGAAATCTTCTCTCTCGCACTGCCGATTTCCTTGCTCTCAATTGATGATGATAAAACTCGTAACTCATATAATGCATACCCCCGCGGAGTACACGGCTGTGCAGCGTAAATGCTATTCCGAAACAATACATCAATTTGAAGAAAAAGTTGGCTGATTAGGTAAGAAATGAATGTGTATGGTCTCGCAACTTCCTCGTCGTTCGACATCTCGCATGAAAATCTTTGTGCGCACGTGAAAGAAAAAGAAATTTTCCCTCTTGCTCCAATTTCTTGCCATAATCCATATATTTTGTTCATTTTTTCCTAGTTTTTGCTCCTCGTTGCTCGCGCGCGACACAATATTCTGTCATGATACGTCGGCTAACGTAAGAGAGGAGCAATCGACTGCGCACAGTCAATTATACATAGCGCGGGTATAGTCGCGCAATTTGCTGGCTCAAAACGCAGTGCGCGGCACGCCATTCCCTCGTTACACGTGGCGATGTGCCATACATGAAACGTGCACATCGAGAGTCCAGCTTTAATACGTGTGAACGCTCTTTTATTATTCGCGAGCGCGTGACCGATGAATACTCCGATGTCATTAATCAAATGTCTAACACGTATAGCCGTGTGCATGTGTGTGCGCATGTACGTCTGTGCGAGTATGCGTGTGTGTTTGCCAATTTAATGTAGCACCCTATACATGTATATAAACTCCAAGAGAGAGAGAGATCAGAGAACGAGTCGCGCCACAACATAATGAGTGTGAAGTAGCGTAATTTAGAAAATTCTCGAGTCATTTTCGAATTTTCCTGCCTATCTGAAAACGATCGCTAAGTACTTCCTCTCTCTTGCTCTATAATATGTGGATAACAATCTTGTCACACTGTGCGCAATGAAAAATTATTCTCTCGGACTCGGCATTTGAAAATATTCGGACAAGATCCCGAGAGCGTTTAGATGATTTTCTTTAAAACAAAGAAACGATACATTAACGATGCAATCATTGATGCAACTTTTTACGACCCGTCGATCAATCTGACGCAAGTATTTGCATCCATACACTGCCTCGTGGGTATGATAAAAAACTCCATCCATTACCTGGCTTGGCTTATGATTTTTTTGTTATTTTGTACATTCTCGAAAGCGATCGAAAAAATTACTCTCGAATAGACATCTTGACTATCGATTCGCCAAGTGCCCTCGGAAAATTACCATGCTGAGACCTCAATGCTGTATCTCACGAAAAACTTGCAAAAACGCAGATGCCATGAGATTATTATATCGTAATAGCTCGATGGAAGTAGGCATTCTCATAAGTTACGCGAACGCGTATACATACAAACAATGTGAGATCGAGATGCATTATAATATCGATGCGATTGCTACTGGATGATTTTTCAAGCGCGAATATCGTACCGACAAAGCAGACACGTCGGTCGATCGAGGCAAACTTTTTGTTTGCTCTGAGCGCGCGCGTACATTTATATACATGTATAATATATGTATGTATAGAGAAGAAATTGCGGCTCGCGCGAAATTGGTAGAGCAAAGATTACATTGCGGCTGAAGGAGCTGTATCAGCATTTGTTTCTTTCTTTGTGCATCGTCGTTGCGTCGGTGTGTATCGATCATGTACTTTCGCATTTGTTTCTCTTATATTATGCAGAGTTTTCTGCGCGATGACTGATCTTTTAAATTTAGTGAGTGCATCGGGAAAATGCGCTTGTAAATATCAAAAGTATATAAACGTGAACACTGAACATATACAACTTATGAAACTATTGTAACAATTATTTATTACCTGAATTATTATTTAAATGGTATACTAATGTCAGTGTAAAAGGTAATAACATTTTAAATCTAGGATTTTTCATTTTTTTTTGCTCTGAAATCTTTTTAAGGAATAAATTTTTATAACGTAAATGAAAAATGAAAGGAAGAATGCAGTTTACTTTGTAACAAAATTATTATTATAATTGTTCGCATACTTTCGCAAGTTTCGGTTTCTTCGATCACATTATTGAGTAGCGTTTGCAAATTTCCCTACGTGTTTATGATATATTACTTGGTAAATTGGTTATTATTTATTTTATCATCATTATTATGAGGATGCGAACCTATGTCTCGTACATACATCAAAATAGTAGTAAGTTTACCAATAGCAAAATCGAAATTGATTTTTCAAATTCATTTATTCAAATGATATATAACTTTAAATAACAAAGACATTAAAAAATATTGTAAATATGCTTCTTGACATCACGACAAACTGACACTCTTACAAGATAGACAACCTTCTACCCCAGTTAGGTAAGGAACTACTTCTACCTAGGTTAGCAAAGGAAATAAATTTTTACATGTGTGCATTACGATTTATGCGAACAGTTTCAGATATATCATTTTTAATAAATCTCCTGATCTTGCGCAGCAAAAATTGTTGGGATGGATTTTTTTTCTTATCTTCCATTCTTGATTGTGTAGGCCTTCTGATACAAATTTCAAAACTCGAAAACAGTTGAGCACTCAACTCAATCTGAGAAAAGTTGAAAAAAAAATTGACTCAATCGAGTCAAGCTTTTCCGATTGCTCGCAACCCCTATTACACATTAATCGACCTTGCTATGACACACATTTTTTTCAGATTTTACACTGGAAAACTCATACGATCATTAATAATTATTGCCTGTGCGTCAATTATTGCGCTCCACAATTATTGACTTAATTTTTTTTAATCAACGCTGTGTATGCGAGAATTGATCGATTTCAAAGCCAATTTTTACGTAACAGCCTGTATTATCGACGATTGTCAGCTTTTGTGTGTCGCGATTTTGCGGATCACATCGATGATTGTATAAACGCATGCATAATACACATACAATCGGCGCTGCGATCGGTAAACCATCAGCGATTTGTGTGTCGCGCAACGAGCAGCGGCCCATGGCACATGTTGTGCTTTATTATAGGCAGGCGGTTAGCCAGACTCAGCTATACGGCACGTCGACTTCGATCATTGTCATTTATATTCTCGAGGTTATAATACACTCTCACGTAAGTACGGCGATAAGGTAAGCGTTCGTTAATGAGCTTAGAGATATAGCTCAACGAATTTTTTGGTGTAGAATTGCAATTTCATTGTAAAACGATTCTCAGCGTAGCAAGTAAACTTTGCAAATGAAAGAAAAAAAAACAAACGTAATTTTTTGACCTAACGTCGCAAATTTAAACGTCCATGAAACATCGGAGCTAATGATGGATTTGTTTTTTTTACGTATACGGCGAGTAATTGCAATGCGATGAATATTTCGAGAATATACCATTGCAACTGTCCAGTGCGCATTCGTTTGAAAAACTCATTCATCACGATCATCTATTTTTCTTGCTTCATTCGCATAATCCGATCGTTAAGGATCGCTTTTAACCGATTGTCGAGAAAAAAGTATAGGTAGCGTTGTTAATTATGTACGTCGATTAGGTCGCGGCGCAGCGACTATTACACCGATGGCAATGAGACGAAACGTTAAAATACATTGGACTATGATCATGCTCATTTCTTGCCAAGAACAATTCCAACCAATTTCGATTCAACATTTACATTATTATATTTACAAATCATGCTATGAAATTTTGAAGTCAATCATGATCAATTTAAACGAAGCAAAACTAATTTGTACTAATTATATCATTGAAGAAATGATATAGTGTATCTCGTGTCTATAATGAATTGAAAACATTTTTCTGTCAATGATTCATTACTACGAGAAAATGAGATTTTGAAAAATGATTTTAACGCGAAGTGCATTGAGAAAGATCGAGCTTTATAAAAATTATCTTTAGTAATTTTTTTAAAGATATTTTTATCAATTTATAGTGCTTATAATCTTTCAAAAGATACGTGTGAAAATTTTGAAAAGTTTTTGGGAACATTTTAGATTAATAAAACCGCTGCCAATTCATTGGCAAAGAGCTTCCTCATAAAAAAATTATCGTCCTATTTTGTTATAAATGCTAATAAAGCAATAATTCAAAATTACACCATGTGAAAAAAAACTAAAATTTCTTCACGATGTAATTTTTAAAAATAATCTTAAATCCTAACGTTTTCTATCTAGAATTCAAGCTAGCCTACTCATCTTTCAAAATCGAATTTCAAATTAAAAAACAATAAATAATAAAGACAAAAACCTTTTTTTCTTCAGGATGTAATTTTTAAAATAATCGATGAATCCTAACGGTTTTGAAAATAATCTAAAGCTTGGCTCGACCCGAAGATATTGACTGGCTTCTCGCGGAGACCGTCGGTTCCGTTATAGTTAAGATAGTTTGTGATTACCAGAATAATCTAGCCCCACTCGTCGAGTTCGTGATCAAGACCGAATACAAGGACGAGCCCGAGGTGGGTCCCATAGATGGCGAGTCACCCACGCGTCGCACCACACCTATACATCGTGCGGCCGAAAGTCGTTTTCCTCACAGGGATATCGTGGTCGGTGAGCTTTTTAAAATTTAAGACAAATTCGGCGTGAACTACGCCGACGAGTCTAAGCTCACGCATGAGCTCGGCCACGATCTCGATTGTATCGAGCGAAGATCGGGCGATTCGCCGCTTCACGTGGCTGTGAACAGTAGCGAAACAGAAGTGACTGAACTGCTTCTGAGAAATGGCGCAGATCCGAAGTTAGTCAACGCGATGGTATCCAATGCACTGCAAAGGATTCCACGGCAAAGTCTCATCAATGATTACTTTGCGAGCTAGATTGTTTAATATCGCGGATGAAGAGCATCATCTGGTGCTGATCATCAACGCCAAGGACGAGAACGGCGACGCACTGCTGCATTTGGCTCTGACTCGCGGCTACAGAAGCGCAGTCGAATTGCTGCTGAGAAAAGGCGCAATCCGAATCTGTCGAACAAGAGAGGACTGACTCCTTTACATTTCATTTACCTGATGAACCAGTCGATTACTTAGCGGAGCTGTTCTTTAAGATTATCGACGATCTTCAGCAAACAGTGGAGATCGACGCTGTGGACGAGCGGGGCAAGACATCGCTGCACATTGCACAATGCTCTGCGTTGCGATCACGGAAACTTCCAATTGCTACTGAGAAGAGGCGCCGACTCGAATTAAGCCGACGCCGAGGGATCGACTCCTTTCACGTCATTTCGCAGCGAAAAAAAGACGACGATTTGATGAAGCTGTTCTTCGAGATCGTCGACGACGTCGGTCGCACGACGCTGCAGGTCGATGCCGTAGACAAGTTGGGCCGAACACCGCTTCAATTGGCCGTGGCGAATTTTCGGCCGAATCATGTTGGTTTGCTCTTGGATCGCGGCGCCAATCTATCCGACTTCGTTTTTCCCACCGAGAGCTCCATCGATGCCAGATTCAAATTACTTCACGCATCTGATCTTCTCGATAAATTGGATTTGTCGTCCGGCTTTGTGGCCTGCCTTGAACATATTGGAGCTGGATCGAAGCGCGCCTCGATGCTCATGAAATTATTCGCCAAGTACGGATTCTTCGTGGAGTCGGCAGCGAATCTCGACGAATATTGGTACCACGTCGAGGAGTTCGCGACCAGGGCGAAAAATTCAATGGTAAGCCCGAGTCTGTCCTCTACGACTTGACTCGGCTGCCACCCAAAGAGTTGGTGAAACAACTCACGCGTACGGACAAGCCAAACATCCGGCAATTTACAAGACGTTGGTGGTTCACAATACGTAATAATGGAAAGGCTTGTATCGCGCATCTGTGTGAGAAAACGATGAGAAGATTTTTCTAACGATGGACACTATATCCTTTCTGGGAACTGATACACTATCGGCTGTCAATTCTCTGCTGTGACATGATCATAGAGGAGCTGACGAACCAAGATTTATATAATATTTGCTTGGCGGCTGATGGACAAAATAACGAGAACTGTAAGAAAAATTCAATAACAAATATGATAGAATGTCAGAGCGAAGGAAGCGTGGAGAGAGCTCCAAAAAAATCTAAAATTAACATATGCTATTAGTGAGGTTCCATTTTATTCTGATGTTATTTAATGTTGCACATTTTCTATATAATTTAAATGAAATTTTTTATTGTTAAATAAAACTTGTTGATAACTTCAAAAATTGTTAAAACGATTACACAAACACAAAAAAAGGCCGAGAAACAAACATACATACAGACATTTGTTGGTAATTCAATGTAGTTTCCAAATATGTAACCCAAATTTTCCTACGACGTCTGGTTCCAATCTCATTTTCAAGCCAGTTATCACATAATTTCCTCTATAAGGAAGCAATCCTCTACGAGGAAGCAAAAATCGAGTGTATTTCTAAAGTGCCTGAAGTGATAATATTTTGTATTCGCTCGTACGTAACGTTCATTACATTTGTCAAGTGACAAAAGTTCCAATCGCAATTTCAGCCTTGAATAATTGTAATGATTTTTTACAGAGTTTCTCATATATAGCGCGCTTGTGCATTATGCGCTCTTATATCCTCGCTGCGTCTACATTATCTCTCATAGTAGAAACGGTGCGTGGGACACGATGCGATTTCAATCGATCCCTGTGACGATAATTCGCACACGCACCAGACGCACATATTATAAAATGAACTGCCTTGTGAACGCTCACAGCTCAGCAGTGCAGTATACGTGTAGCCTATAGCGTCTATTGAATTACATCAATATCGATCAAGAATCGTCATTACATCGTTCTGCGGATCGATTGCATCCGCGCACTCACTGCAAATACACATTACATGCACATTGTGTGTTTTACTTGCCGTGTAGGTGTATACAGTGTCGATTTTACATGGCTACTCGAGCGATATAGATACATACGGTGTTCATATGTAAGAAGGTCGTGCGAACTCGAGTTATGGTTAGTTTTTAAGTGTCGTGATTAGCGAGCACCGATATGTAGCTTAACTTGTCCACAATATTCCCTGTCGCGATGCACAAAGTAACTTTGCTGATGCGATTTTGGTTTTCTTTAATAATCTCATTTAGAAGTTGGTCATGCCAAAGAAGCTCCTGGTTTGATTCAGAATCCGTACGCACCCCATGTATAACATGGATATGTCTTGAGCAGCAAAAAGTTTTACCATCGAGACGGTCAATGTAGGAAAATTCGATATCCCGCGAGAAACGTTGGATCGATCGCGATCGTCGAGTTCTTGCCGGCCATCAACTGTAGAGAACTATCCAGATCGATTCGATTAATGGCCATTGAATTTTCCTCATAAAATGTTTTTACGCGGACGCAGAGAGATTCGCAGTCACCCGCGCGTACGCAACGCGCAGGACGCGCGCGGTCGCCGCGTAACATATGATACATATGAGAACGTTAGCCGTCTGTGGTCAGAAGCCCGTGTGTCCGTGTGTGTGCGCACGAGAGAAGCCGAATAGCCTCTCGCGCCTATGGGGTGTGTGTGACTGAACCATGCATATAAAATAAAGGATATGCATATCGAGAAGCGGCCATTGTACGAAAATTTCACGCACTCAAAAAGAAGCTCGGCACGGCGCGATATTATTATTGCAGGCGATTCGCGAAATATCGATTAAAATCAATTCTCACGCGCTTAACCGTCAGCCTGTAACCTCCGGCCTCTTCTCCGCGCACGGCTAACGATTATTCGGAAAATTTTACTCAAATTATCTAGCGATACGCGCGAGCCTTCATTTTATTTTTGTTTTCGAAATTAATAGCGTATTCGCACCTGCACAAGCTATAGCGATAGTCGCGTACGTACAAAGAGTAATCAATCAGTCACAGTGCCTGCGCGTGTATGGGTGCACACACACATACGCACACGGGCATTGGAGCTCGGTTTCGTTCGAGTCGCCAACAAAGACAAAAAAATCACGTATTATATATACGTACGGAGCTCGAACGCGACGCGTTTTCGCACCAAAAAGCCATGAAGCTTTGCCTATCGGCAAAATTAATGATTCGAGCTCGCTCGCTCGAACTTCACACACGCACACAAGTGCAGGCCAACACTTTTCCACTTGGCGCGCGGTAATTACGCCTGTGGCGCGCGCGCGCAGAAGCGGCAGCAGCTACCTATTCGCTGTTTCAGGGGCGTCGGAGAAATCCTTCGAGTAGAAGACGAGAAAAAAAAGGTGAAAAAAAGAAAAAAGAAAAACGCGAGCACTCTACTTTGGTTCATCCTGTATAATTGCTTCTTCTCTTTCTCTCGCTCCCTCGGTCTCGCGTGTGCAGCATGAAAGAACAATATTCCGCATACGTATTCGCGACACACCCGCAACTGGACTCGTTGTTTTTTGTAGCAGCAGCGTACATCCTTCTCCTTGCGCGATTAATCATCCTCGTAAAAATCGCGCGCGCCTTATATATTCGGGGGTGCGCGCACTCACACATCCACTCGCAGCATATAAGCGTGTAAGGATGATGGATATTCGCGCGATCATCAAGAATTCAGAAGGTTTGCTTCCTCCGTAATATACTTGATACGTAGAGAGAGGCGTCGTATAGTAGCCCTCGTCGACGTCGTCGTCGCCGTATCTGCGCGGCTGCAGCGAATCGTCCGGTGCAAAAAGCGGCTAATTTTTCATTTCCCCTTTTTGGCTACGTTCGAGTACAACAGCCGGACGATCGCTTCTTTGCTGTTCTATTTGTGTGTAACATCTCGCAGCGCACATATATGCCGCTTGACGCTTACTTATCGACACCGGGCCCAAGTAAAGCATAAATCATTAATTTTCAGCGGCGGCGGCTGCAGCGGCGGTGGCAAAAGTGCTCAGAGAAAAACTCGATTATCTTCATTAAGCGATTGTAGCTGCCGAGCAGGCGCGTGCTGCAGTACATAGTAATACATACAATATTATATATCGGAGCTCGTTTCACGCTGAATGGAAAGTCTGAGCAGCGGAAAATAATCGAAGGAATGCCGTGTATCGCTAAGCGGACTATTTAGCATTTTTATCCTAGGGGAACTATGCGTTGAGGCGCGCATCGCGATCATCGGCTGCCAGCAAGCCGCAGCTTGTCCATTGCACGCGTGAACGAGAGCCCATTCGCACAGTATATAGGCAGCAATATCAATCACGCGAAACTGCGCGAGCGCACCGCACAGCTCATGTACAATATATGTAGATAAAACATCAAAGCCGCTCGATTGGCAAACAAATTACGCTCGTGAACATCTATACGCAACTGGGATACATACGCATTGTAATAATCATCAACGACCAACAAAGCATGTACGTACGCGCGGATACGTAATGCGTTTTGTGTATATTATTCTTTCACGTATCGATCGGAAGGTGCATGCCTACAAACACATGGCAGCGATGCACAAAACTGCATTATACTACGCGCCGTGGCTGCTGCCTCTATATGCCTATATATAATGGTACGAGCGAGAAAGAATCGAGGCAGCTGAAAAGGGCATCGAAATCATTTATATCAGCGATGCAAAGTGCGCTTTCGGTGCCGCGCAATCAGAGGCAATTATAAATTTCATCGTTGCACAATGAGCTGCTGCAAAGCAGCTGTGTACATTATAATAGCCGAGTCGCAGCGCGAGAAAGACCGAGAGAATTGCAGTTTTGTGTGCGCGAGAGCCGCGTGCCGCCCCGCCAAGAGTTTGATGCACCCGCGACGCCGAGGCGCGCAAAGATAACTCGTTAGAGGCGTAAGTACCCGAGCGATATTAAGCTTCCGACGATGACGATCGCAGCTCTCGTGCACTGCCCAAATCTGCCGAATCATTCGCCGCTACAGGCCGCCTCGCTCGTTTGTGCGCGCTTCGCTCTTATGTAGCTATTATGTGTGTATACAACGCCGGGTCAATGCACTTTGACTGCGAGACACTACTGGGATCATAATAAGCAAAAAATCGGCAAGCTGAAATTTAGAACGAAAATCTGAAACGAATAGAGCGACGCGCGATGATAAATATTCAAGTATTTCTTTAAATGCTTCGCTCGTATTATATTATTATACTTTATACATAAAAGGCAAAAGAACATTTTGAAGCTTCTTCCTTTTCTCCTTTTTCTCTCACATCTCACAGATATTGCGAGAGATTTGAGAAGAAATTTTTCTCACAAACACCTGCAAGCAGTTGTAATCCCATAAGCTGTGCACGCTCGAAAAAATATAAGACGCGCGCGAATTAAAATGGTCAAATCAGCCATTAGCGTAAAAAGCACGAGGACGACGACGCAGCTTGATCGCGTGCCCCGCACGAGAAAAGCGTTTTTTGAAGTCGACGTCGTGCAGCTTCGCATATAAATACATAACATCAAGTTGATGCATATATGCACTGTTGGCGCGATCGGTCCGCATCAAATGAGAAACTTCACGCCGCTTACGTTAATCTCTCTCTCTCTCTCTCTCTTTCTTTTGGGCGCATGAGGATCCCGTCGAAGGTGCCCGTGTGCGCGGGCTACGAGAAAAAAGAAAGAAAAAAAATTAAATAGAGGGAAAATCTCGTGTCTCTTCGGTGCAAAAAGAAAGAAGGACATGAAACTGCACGGACGCATATGCGTGGCTGTCGAGGACTGGCAGATCAGCAGCATGCAACAACGTATATGGGCGCGAGCGCGCGTGGCCTGGCATGAAGCGCGCGATTCATCGCGTCATCAGTCCGTGTCAAAATGTAAATGCTCTGCTGCGCGCGCGTGTCTGTGTCCGCAGCACATCAGCGCACACACACACACACACACACACACACACACACACACACACACACACACACACACACACACACACACACACACACACACACACACATACATATATACACAGTTTGTACGTGTATATAAGCCACCCGCCGAGCGCGGATCTCTTTGGCGGCTTTGGCAAACGCCCTCATTAGGCCTCGCTGGACGAGGCAATAATACCATTATTCTGTGCATGTGTGTATGCAAGCCGTCGTGCACGCGCGTTCGAGCCGTACAAGCTTGATCGACACTTCTCGTCTCTCTCTATCTCTCTCGGGCACTCGACGAGCTCAATCTGCCGTGCGATGACAGACCTTCGATATTGCCGAGCTCCGATGCGCCTTCAATAATCCAGTCAATTCGCGTATTTTGCACTCGACGCTGTGACAACGCAAATAGCTTCTATTGGTCATTTTCACCGTTTGTCTTCCTACTTTTCATAATTTATAAACTCTGAATTTCCGAAATTTATTTTCATTGTAATTGAAATAAAAACAAAATAAAAAAAGTGATTTCACAACGAAGCTATTTTGAAAGTTCTCGTGGTTAAAAAATTGCTTGGATCGATGGACTACCGATATGTGTGTCATCTCGTCTCTCATGCCCTCGTCCTTATACAAGTTTAATAATATTTTGAATATTAAGGCTCGTGTTACGCCGGCTATAATATGCACACTCGCTACCTCCATATTTTACACTATACAAGCTCGAGTGAAAAAGAAAGAAAGAGAGAAAGAGAGAGATTTTGCGCCTGGTTGCGTCTCAATTCAAGCGGAATATGTGATCGTCGTCAGCAATGCAGATTTCGGCGACACTTTCAACATCGAGCTCATTTTATAATATCTCCGCGCGTATACACGTACGACTTTAAGCTCGCATTATGGCGATACATTAAAGTATCCGTTGTCTTCTCCATCTCTTCTGGCATAATCACCTTTTTTTCTTATTTTGCTGCTAACTCGAACCAACGGCAAAAGCCCAAAAATTAGAAAAAAAACAAGCATCCGCGTATAATTTGCAAAATGCCCACTCAAAATTAACATCGAATTGTCGTGCTCGACGCTGAAAGATAGATAGCCCACAGATCGCAGTTTGGCCGTAACATTAAACGCGCCCAATGGTAGCTCGACGCCCGGCGTATAGAGCAGCTCAAGCCCTGCTCTTATTTAACCCGATTGATCCGCTATAGTCTTGGTTTCCTTCGATATAAACAACAGGCAGAGGGCCGTTAACGTTTCATTTATTCCAGCTCGACGGCATAAATACGTGGCATGTACATCGCGGGCTCACTAGGGAAACCCGACAAAATTTCTTTTCCTCTTCTCATTCACTTTTTGTCATTAATACCTATTCGCGGTAGGTGATGACAGTAGCAGCTGACGATAACAAGCGCACCCGATAGGCTCCGCTATCTATGCACTGCTTTAATCCATCGATTATAGCCGCAAGCCCAATGTATAGGTGCACTGAGGTCTTTTGTCGACTTCTTCGCTCTAGGCAGCGATCCTATATTCTGTTCACGCGCGAACATGTCGCATGTGCAGAGATGCGGTCATTTGATTCGAGCATCGGCTATTGTCATCAACTAATTCCATTTGGTTTTCTCGCGCCAAATGACAAAAGTCGCGATCAGTATTGATCTACGAGCTACGTATAAATCGGAGTTGTTTCGCGTGCTGCTCGTATACTGCTACGACTTTGCTGTTTACGCGTATCAAACGCCGCATTATACTCGTTGAGAAAAAATAAGGCGCGCTGCATCATCTTGCGCGAGGAGCGATAATGTAGGCACCGCAGAATGTATACATGTATGCATACATAACAACGGATGACCAGTAGCCCAGGTGTGGAGATATTATTTGAATATCTCATCACAGCTACGAGATACTCCGCAAAACTTCTCTCGCTGGCTGGTGGCAATCAGCAAGGAATTACTCGACTGATTGGATCGTTTATTCCATACGCACACATTCGCCTCGTGTGCGCAGCACTGAAATGTTTACTTTTTTTAAGATACACATTTCTCGCGCGCCTACCTATACAGCTATGGAATTTACGCATCATCAGCACCTCTCGGCGCGAGTACGCGCGCGTAATACGCTGCGTTTCCCTGCGGTCAGGGACAATCACATCTACTGCCTCTCCTACGAGCCCAAGAGCGAATTACCGATATGATTGCTACTGAATAATATTTCGCTCTTCTGCCGACAAAGGAGCTGCAGACTCGATTTTTCGCCGCGCACCCAAACCGAACTGCGTTTGCGTACGCTGCAAAAAGTACGCGTGTGAACATTTGCTTGAGCTGCGTGCACGCGCATACTTTGACCAGTGCTGCAGTGCAAAAATCGAATTCCTTCGTGCTCGCGCGATCGATATATTATGCCTGGCAAGCCGCTCTATACTCTTTGTTCGCTCGCGAGGACTTTTCGAGCGATATATAATGCCTTGAATTCCGGAAGGAAGGATACTTTAGACATCGTGTCCTCCGCATATTATATAGAAGCTGTATCATCTCTCTTAGAGCATACGCTTAATTAGCCATTGTGATCGCAGAAATCTGCAGCCACTTGGACCTCTTGACGTGGGAGGTCCGACGAATCGTTTCCACTAGATTGAACCCAAGGAACTCGGCCGTAAGAGGCTTCCATTAGTTCTCTCTTTATGACCGCGCCTTCACCTTCGCGCTTCGTCTGTTCAACACATTATAATACGTATCGTTGCTTATGAGGCAAAACCACTTAACTCTCAATTTTTAATAATCAAGTTTTGTGTTTCAGTAGGTTTGGATTTTTCCAATTTGTAGCTTGTGACTATATTTTTCAATATTCCAACTAAATCTTTCTAAATGTTTTTACAAAGAAAAAAAATGTATATTGATGAACAAAGAAATTATTGGTTGCTAGATATTATTAAATATATTCAGAGACCCTAATTTGATGCTCCTCTTTCATAATTCAGAAACCTCTAAAAAAGGGTAATGGACGATTCGAAAAATTCTGAAAAAATTCAGACAGATTCTTTGAAAAATTTCAAAACTTTTGATTTGTGCATTTTTTTGTTTCAGTGCTCCTATCTTGATATAGAAAATATCGAAGATTTTTTATAAAATAGAAATCCCCTTTTAAAATGGTCCCTAAGGCCCATTCAATAAAACTAAGCATAGGCTTTATTATTAGGTTTCAGGAGACCCCAAAAAATTTTGGTAAAGATCCGTGACCCAAAGGTGAGAAGGTCTCCTTGTTAGTATATTTTCTTATTTTCTTGCTTAAAGTTAATGCGCTTTCTGAATCGGTAGCCATTGATCTAAATTTAAATAATAAAATTAGCTTTTGAATATGATTTGCTTCGAAATCGGTCAAAGACTTGTTCCATAAATTTTTTTCTATTTTATTTATCTTAAGGTAATATATCACCAAAATCAAATTATGGAGAGATTTCGATGAAACTCGGCACATTTCTATATTTATGCATCAAAAAGACTCTGCCACATTTTTGGACCGTGGGATTAGCTCTGAGTTGAGTAATTAGTAATTAATATTTCGCTCATTTAACATGTTAAACATAGGAAAAATTTATTTTTTATAGAATATTTATGAAACCTATGGAGAAATATCAACGAAACTTTTTGTAATAGATTAAAAAACTTCAGCTTTATGTGAAAATTTTCAGAATGTCACTTCATTAGCTATTAATTAGTGAAAATCTGAAAAATTAAAAAAAAAGGTTAGAATTGGTTATGTTAAATTTGTGATATAGTTTCAAAATAGTCCTTATTCATAAGTCAAGTTTTGACAAAATGATGTTATTTTATTGTAGAGTGACTCTAAAGGTGAGATACTACCTTGGGTCGAAAAATTTGTTTTATTTATATCTTTTTTTCTAAATCTAATATCGATGCTAAATGCTATTTAAGCCTAGTTTTTTCACTTTGAAAAAAGCAACGCAAAAATTTTGGTCGCTTCATTATTCGCTCGATTGTTTCTACATGAAAAATTTTGATTATTCATAAAAAAATACGTGCGTTTGATAGTTTAGACTCTAAACTATCCAGCACAATTTTTATTTTTTTCATTCCGATGCTTCAAAATATTTTTATAACAATTTGAAATTGAGTCAAAATAAGGGCATAATTGCCAATAATGTCAGGCAGGTTTGGCACACTCACGACTGCCTATGTTTATACTCGTCGCAAATCTAACCTCACATATTACGAGTGCAGACGGCAGCAGCCGTGGCTACTCGATTCTTATCTAAGTATTTATTGCTTCATATTTATTGTAACGTTGCGTAAATATAAAAAAAAAGATAAAAAAACAGCTGATTTATTTTTAATTTTTTAAAATTTTTCAATTTTTACTTTGTTTTTAATTTGTTTTTTTACTTTTCTAGTTTTAACTTGTTTGGTTTTAGATTTCTAGTTTTCTTTATTTAAATTTATTTTTTCTTAATTTTTAATTGGTTTTGTTTAGATTGAGCAAAATTCCCGCCAAATTTGCAATTTTTCCCGCCAAAATTTCAAAATTTTTCCCGCCAAATTCAAAAAATTTCCCGCCAAAATTTCAAAATTTTCCCGCCAAAATTCAAAAAATTTTCCCGCCAAATTTCCAAATTTTCCGCCAAAAAAATTTTTTCCCGCCAAAATTTCAAAATTTTTTCCCGCCAAAATTTCAAAATTTTCCCGCCAAAATTCAAAAAAATTTTCCCGCCAAAATTTGAAATTTTTTCCCGCCAAAATTCAAAAAATTTTCCCGCCAAAATTTCAAATTTTTTCCCGCCAAAATTTAAAAAATTTTCCCGCCAAAATTTCAAAATTTTTTCCCGCCAAAATTTCAAAAATTTTTTCCCGCCAAAATTCAAAAATTTTCCCGCCAAAATTTGAAAAATTTTTCCCGCCAAAATTTCAAAATTTTTTCCCGCCAAAATTCAAAATTTTTTCCCGCCAAAATTCAAAAAATTTTCCCGCCAAATTTGAAATTTTTTTCCGCCAAAATTCAAAATTTTCCCGCCAAAATTCCAAAATTTTTTCCCGCCAAAATTTGAAATTTTTTCCCGCCAAAATTCAAAAATTTTTCCCGCCAAAATTCAAAATTTTTTCCCGCCAAAATTCAAAATTTTCCCGCCCAAAATTTCAAAATTTTTTCCCGCCAAAATTCAAAATTTTCCCGCCAAAATTTGAAATTTTTTCCCGCCAAAATTTGAAATTTTGGCGGGAAAAATTTTTTGAATTTTGGCGGGAAAAAAATTTCAAATTTTGGCGGGAAAAATTTTTGAATTTGGCGGGAAAAAATTTTGAATTTTGGCGGGAAAAAATTTTGAATTTTGGCGGGAAAAAAATTTCAAATTTTGGGGGAAATTTTTTTAAATTTTGGCGGGAAAAAATTTGAAATTTTGGCGGGAAAATTTTTGAATTTTGGCGGGAAAATTTTTTGAATTTTGGCGGGAAAAATTTTTGAAATTTGGCGGGAAAAAATGAAATTTGGCGGGAAATTTTTTAAATTTTGGCGGGAAAATTTCAAATTTTGGCGGGAAATTTTTTTTGAATTTTGGCGGGAAAAAATTTTTGGAAAATTTGGAATCATTGAATTATGAAAATAATTTCTAATTTTCATAATAATAATAATTTTTCATCAGTAAATTACAAGATTCGGTAGTGAGTCCCGAGGCCGCGCTAGTGCCTACGTACGCTCATTTTTCAGTTTTACCACTTATAACGTGACTAAAGAAGTTTCACTTTAAAAATTATTAAAGAAAGCGGTTCTACAAAAATTACCTGTGACTTCAATTACTGAGAAGAATAAAAATCAAAAATTAGTGAGCGATCGTTTGGAAAGAGCACAACGACGATCTCAGAAGAAAATTATCTCGTAAGTAAACAAAATTATATGGTCTTGGCCATAGTTTTTTTTTATCTGTAATCTTTTTATTTAAAATCTGTCAATACAGGACAATAATTAAATACATTTAGCGTTCATTGAGTGAATAGCGCGAGTCTGGAGGGTGCGCCACTGTGCACCAGACAGTTTTTAACGATTTATTTGTGGGTTTGTCCTAAAATGGCTGGACCGAGTTTAGCGGATTTACAGCCTCTGTGCCTTCTTGAGTCTCGACCAAATCGGAGGTTGGGCCAAAATCAACGCCAGGCGGTTGGATTGTAGTTCCAGCCTACACCCGTATTTTTTGCGACACTTGTCCATCTCCTCTCGGGTCGTTGGGATCCTGAGGTCTCCCCGAATCACTTTGTTTGGCACAAACCATGGTGCGTCCACCAAACATCGAAGCACCTTGGCCTGAAATCGCTCGATCATTTGAATATTTGAGTTTGCCGCTCTGCCTCAGAGCGGACCTCCGTACGTCCAAATCAGCTTCAGCATTGCCTTGTATAACAACACCTTATTGTCCAGAGAAAGGGCCGTGTTGCGGCCAATCAGCCAATACAACGGGCGCAGCTTGAGGCCCAGTTGCTTTCTTTTATATTATATATGCGCTCTACAAGTCAGGCGGCGGTCGAGGTGCAGTCCCAGGTATTTTACCTGGTCGTTCACCGGGATCGGGCTGTTTGGCCATAGTTAATGTGATGCATATCACACTAACTCTGGATAAACCCATAAATTTAATTATGTCAGCAAGCAGTTCTTTTTGTTTGTAACTATTATTATATCGTAAATTTCAATACCGATTAGAAGAGGAGAGCCCACAGAATGAAGAAACCATAAATGATGTTAATGAAGAATTTCAATTTCAAGGACAATTTCAACAATATGAAGACTATAATGAGATACTTTCAAATACTACCCGCGTGGGGAAAAAATGAAGGAAAAGTGTATGAAAAAAATGTGGGAAAAGTTTGTTTATAGATTCGGAGATGCACTTTTGCTACATTTTTTTCTCGAATTGATAATCGGAAAATTCTAAGATTATTTCAAGGATGTCGACTCGTTCATTCTCGATTGGTGCACCACGGCATGGTAGTCGAGAACCAGGAGGGAATATTGCCCTAGAGCGATTTCCTCAGGAAGTCGACCGGTTTTACCCGTCCAGAGCACCACGTCTCGCTAGTCACGAACTAGGTGGAAATCTTGTACTTTTGGACGACGACAAGAAGAATGTCAAAATTATGTTTTGAAAATTGACAAATCCACTTATACAAAGCCAATTTAAGAACCATCAATTTCATCTAAACTTTTGAATACCGGTAACGCCCTGAAGGTTTTTTGTGGAATAAATTCATTTGACAAGTTGGAGGCTATGGTGAAATGCACTGAGATTTTTCGTTACAAATTTATTAAAACCAGGTCTATTCGCATTTCTATAAAAGATGGTATTTTATTGACATTAATGAAGTTTTCATACCAGCGGCCTGAAAGTGACTATTTCCCGGCCGCTGCGCAAAGCGAGAAGAGCGATTTTCGGGGCACTGAGTATGAAATAGTAGATTACGCGGGCGGGAGGTTGTCGATCTGCACGAGCGTCAAGTTTGCCAACCGCCCCAGTTGCGTACACTAATTTTCATTAGAATGTGCGGAAAGTAAATTTTAAGATCGCCAGCCGTGCGGAAAGTCGATTTTAAGATCACCAGCCGTGCGCGAAAGTAGTACTTTCCGCACGCAGTAATGAAAAATAGTATACAGGCCTATGCCGCGAAAAAAGAAAGCCCCAGAGTACGTGTTTAACGGCCTCGGTTTCGCTTCGGCCACTAATTACACGTTCTTTGGGACTTTTCTGTTTGACCTCCTTTCCTCAGAAAGAAAACTCAACTCTCTGCAGGTCAGTCAGAATTAAATAGAAAATTGCAAGAGCAAGAGTTCACGCGGAGAGAAAAAATTCACGAATTCGTAAATTTCAAATTGTAAAAGGAAAACTAGATACAAATTTAATACCTTACATTGACATGATAATGAATGTAATATGTGCTCTTACCAATTTAGAGTCACCAATATTGAGAAAAAATTTTTTTTATAGTACTGCGTGGCTAATAAAGTTCACGTTTAAGGCACGCTTTTGTCGTGACTTAAGCTGCTCATTATTGCACCGCGGCGCGCCTATCGTACTCGCTACGCTCGTGCGCTAACCTCCCACCGCGACGCTATTATGAGCACCTTATATCTCGCCAAAGGGGGCCTAAACTTGAATTTAGCACAGTGCTATAAAAAAGCGTAAGATACTTATGACTCGAGTAGCCCATTCTTACCACGGCACTAGGCTAAGCGAAATATACTATTTTCCTTCAATTGGACATTTTATTTCACACAGGCAATTGAATTCTACGTTTATACCGTCAGCACTATACCGTAACCAAGGTGCTTTATTATGAAAAATCCAACTTTCAAAACTTATACATCTTTGAGGCAATTCATGTATGATTCCATGAGTAGAATTCTCATATCTCGTAAAATCAGAATCGAATATTCTTGCAACTTTTCTAGCCCAATCGGCTTGTGAATGTGAATTAGTATAATAGGTATAAATTTCATAACAAATACTACCCGTTATTCTTTTATTTCTCTCCGCTTTCCGCAAAGAATTATTTTGGCTTAAGTTAGAACAAAAATATCAACAGCTTTCTTATTTGAAATTTGAACAAATTTTTAAAAAAAGTTAGATGAGGTATTGGTTTCAGGTAGCTCCGACAGTGCTTCATCTATCAAATTTTTGTCAAGTAAATTCTTCGTGGGAATTCGATTGTTGTTTGTGAGTACTACATTTAAGCATTTTTTGTTTGATGCTTTCTCAAAAAAGGCATACTGCTTTCGGATTCGGGACACGCTAAAAAGCAAAAGTAAATTTAAAGAAAACTATTTGTAAATTATTAAAAAAAGAATTAATTTTTAAAATTGGCTTACTCGCAATCATTATATCAAAAAATGTTTTTTTTTAATTCATCATTCATGTTATACTTTATTTTCGCATCTGCTTTATTGAAATGACAGTACTTGTGTATCGGTATGGTTTCTTGATATGGGAGATTCAGCTTTTTTTCTCTGCCCCATTTTTGTCGTTAATCAGTATGGCTGAATTCAGTTAAAGTATGTACTCCGTTTCCTACAATGCAATATACAATTACAAGTATTTTAATAAATAGATCTGAATGAAAAAAACGAATATTCTTTGAATTATATTCACCTGTTTAGGAAATAAAATGTGCTAAAAATGTGTTTACATTTACTGTCTTTACCAGCAACACACGTGCATTTACACAAAATAACTTTTTAACCAGGTGCAGTTTTGATTTTTATTTCTACTTTGCGTGGTTCGTAATTTCGATGTCATAATTTTCGACGATTGAATTACATACGCGATGATCACAATTTTTTGATCGGTTCGGTACTTGTACCCACATTAAATAATATGCCCCGCTAATAACACTTCCTTCCTTGGAAGGTCTTACACCTTCCCCTAGCAATTTCTATACTAGGGACACTCATTTTTACTGCAGCTGAACTTTACTCGGATGAGCAAAAAAAGTAGAAACAACTGCACATTTCATGTTATAGATATAGATATGCTCAAAATTTTGTAGTAAATTTTTTTCGTCATTGTCGCGTGTTATTTTTCAAAATAACAGGCGGTTCTCGAGTTCACGTTTTGGCCGGTGGTGGCGTGACATGCATCGTTTAATCCCCAATAGGAAAAAATGCAATTTGCATTAAAAATTCATCCACCTAGCCTCCAAAATTTCTAAAATTTTCATACTAATCGGTCAACACGTTTTTCAAAAACCGTTGACATAAAAAACGATATAAAACACTGAGCTGAAAGGAAGACCGCTTCGCTTCGCTTACGATAAATCGTCGTAAAAAATAATCAATTTTCAGTTTCATTTTCTCAAATTGTTGAATTTTACATAAATTTGAGTTTTCTCATTATGGTATTTTAACCAAGGTATTTTAGAAATCAATATTATGCCGACGCATAATATTTATATTCACGTTTTCCAGATAATTGTTGCATATGTTGTTCCATAAATCGAAAACGAACAAACTATCATTGATACATGAGAATAAGATAAAATTGTATAAAGCTGGATTAATCCATAATCGATAACTATATGTAATAATTCTGCCTATCTTGGCTAATGATCCATGAGAATAAGCATTGGATTCAGTTACTATCATTTTAATACAACGAATAGTCCTACATTCTTTTGTAATAATCGGTACAACTTTAATGTGCCAAAATAAAAGTAATGTACGCGTCGATATATCTCGATCCTTACGTTCTCATGTGAATTTCTTCGCGAATACACCCTCGGCGAGGCATTTCTTGAGCGGTTCAAAAGAGAGAACGATGTATAACGCGTATGCGCGAGCGCATGCACGGGGCAATGTCTATTATTGTCAATGATCTCGGTTTAAAGAAAAAAATCGGAAGACCTCGAAACGATCGAGCTGCAGCTCGCAATTCGTTTCATTTCTCATAATAGATAGGCCAATCGCGCAATGATTATATTCTTTGCTCTTTTCGATCAAGCGCAAAGATTAGTGCGAAATTACAGAGGTTTGAAAAAAAATATACACGTGAGCGAGCCCGGGCACCGTTCCATTCGCCAACAGAGACGAATTACCAGAGAGAAAGAGATATACTATTTATTTTCATTCATTCGTTCGCTCTTTCTTTCTCTCTCTCTCTCTCTCTCTCTCTCTCTCTCTCTCTGTCTGTCTTTCATGCGATGTATTATATGTATAAAAGAATCCTTGGCCTTATACATCAAAGCATGTTTATATGGAATTGACTTAATAATTTCACGAAACGAGTACCGTTTCGATGGAAGAGCCCAGCACAAATGCATGACTCGGGTGCAGTTGTTGCTCACATCGTTTTTCAATACTTTGCTTCATCCAATGAGCTCTGAGAGAAGAGGCCACCGTCGAGTTATGATATTCAGTTACATGCTACGCTCTTTTACTCATCGGCACATTTATTAATGCAATATCGCAGCAGCATCAGCAGCAGCCTCGATTACCACAAATAACCAACATAGTCACCACAGAGTTACGCTCACTCATAATCGAGTCGGTCAATAGTGTGTATAGAGGCAGTATTTAGGCGCACAATATACGCGAGTTTGTGTGTATGTGTATAGGCAAACACGCGACCCATCTTGACGTTGAATTACTCTTTCCGGGGCAACTGAAACGAAAAGCAATTCATTACGATGCTCGTACGTGAATCAAGTCCTTCGTATAATTATGTCACATTGTGTGTGAGCTATTGTGACCAGCTGTTTTGTCAGTCCACTCGGGCTAGTAGACATTTTCTGGCAGCGATGTGTGTGCAGATCACACTCAAAAGTGTTGAACTCTATTATAACACGTACATTATAGTAATGACAGATGCTGCTTAAAATTGAAATAGCTTGTTATGCGCCGTCAAAACATTTTTATCTTGGCTCTATATTGCCTACTCGTCTGCGCGCGCAATATTGTATAAGAAAGAAATCATTAGCCGTATTGATATTGGAAATGTATGCACATATCATTTTTTCAATTATTGTTTTTTGATGTGAAACATCTTTTTTAGAAAGGTCTCGTTCACAATTGACTTATCTCGAGAATATTTTATAGCAAGGAAAAATATTTTCATTGATAATTGAGAAAATAATTTTTTTTTGAGCGATAACAGTGTGTATGAATACGCAAGTTGTGCATATTTGCGCGCGCGTGTGTATAAGTAATAACGCGCCAATGAGAGAAAGTTAATGACTCGACGGCAAAACTTTTGCTTATATTATGTACACATCCATACTGTATTTCGTGTGATTTATGCCTGCGTCAAGATTCTAAGTCGATATTACGTGTGGACGCGTGCATGGACCCGCAAGCGCGCTAATGACTCTGCATCGAGAATTAATTGCCTTACAGCTGTGAATGCGAAATTTGTCGTCTACTTATATACATTCGTGCATTGAGGTGAAAAATGTTGATACCATGGTGCTGCTGAAAACCAGCAAAAAGGCGTACTGCGATGGGTCTTGTATCGATAGGCCATCCATACGTACAATCGTGTGCATTATCTCGCTTTTAAATAAAATTATAGCGGTTTAAACAGTGAGATCTCAAATGATATATCTCCTTCTCTCTATCTATTTGTATCGAAAATAGTATACAAAATCCATACTCGCCGCACATATGCACATAAGTAACAATCAAAATTCGACGTATTTGAATTTACACTTATTATACGAATTATACAAGCTGCATGTGTAGGTAAGAAAGCATTTGTGTAGCCGAACAGCCGCAAAAGAGAAGGAGAGTTAATTAATCGTGAGCTACAACATATCGAGGAACGTTGAGTGGTGCAATGATTGTCGATCGCAGTTCATATTTAATAACGATATATACTGACGAGCTGGTCATTTAATTTTGCAGCCACATCAGGGGGAGAGATAGAAAGAGAGAAAGAGAAACTATATCAAAAGCAGGTTCTCGGCGGTCACGTACGGGCAATATCATACGTTAGACGAGGGAGTCTCGGCATTATACGTTATAAATGAAAAGAAGAACTTTTCGAAATGACACGGTAATGCACACGAGTATATTTTCAGCATGGGACAGCATGTGTATATGGCATACACTGGCGATTGTAGCTCTATTATGTGTCTGTAAGCACGCCAAAGCGTTCCCTCGTAAGGGTTATATTTATTTCGTAAGATTCTCGTTGCAGATGCTCCTTTCACTTCCTCGGAAAACGATGCACTCTGCTTTTCGAGCGATTGAACAAAGCAAAACTGAAATCGAGATTTTGATCCGTTCATTTGTTTTACTCGTATCTTTTGATGCTTGAATTCATGATTGCTTTACTGACTATTATGAGACTTGATTTAAATGTTTCATTTTTCAAATAAGTTCAGCTACAGTGCACCAAAAATCGATTTTTAAAGAGTAACCCCAGTTTGTACATCTTATGTTTTTTCCAGATTATTTGAAATATGCAACAGTTCTAATTTTAGTTTTAATTTTTGGTCTGAAAAGGATTTTTTTCCCACTCTAACCTAAAATACGCAACTTTGCCGCTAATTTTAGGCTCTCGTAGGAAAAAATAGCATCATCATCAACTGGTGCAGATATGGTTTTTTTAGCAAAACGAGGGATTATATATATCTCGCCTTCGGCTCGTGCTATAACGAGTTGAGAAAGATACCATTCCACTAGTTGTCGCTAAGCGCGCTTCGCGTGCATTTTTACCAATTTTTTGAAAATTATAAGTCACTTTTTTATTGTTTTTTCATGAGTCAATAATTAATAGAGGTACAACATTCTTTAAGTAAACGCGATGTCATACTCATTTTTTAAATGACCTTAATTATAGGGGATTAATGGAAAAACAATAAAATACGTATCAAATGATTTTCAAAAATCGATATTGCAGACCTAGAAGATGTTTTCAAGCAGATATGCGAGCTATTGCTAGATATGGTTTTATTATCACGTATCGAAACTTCTTAGCTACACGATGATGCACCGCAGAATAGTACAATGAAGTGTTATTTCCAGTTTATTAAGCAGCAAGATGCCTCCACGGAGCTCAATTCTGCATGACGCTACCTTCGCATCCCGTAGCGTAAAAATAATTAAAATCAAGTTCGGCTAAAGATGGCACTTTGCGAAAACAATTTAAAACTGTGTATGCTGATATCGAAGTCAGCCCAAAAATCAAAATTTCAATCCAGTTTTCGGAATCTTCACTGAATATTTATCTGAAAGGCTCTGCCTTAAAATCATTAAAATAACGCTCGTCATAGAGCCTTTTATTCAGTAAAAGATTCAGAAAACGGGATTAAAATTTGGATTTTTGGGCTGACTGGATCATCCTCTTAAACCTCAAAGAGTTAAATTCACACCTCTAAAGAAAATATGTTCACGTAAAATTCTTTCTGATAAAGCGCTAGGATTCACGTTGAGAACGCAGATTGCTCGTTTTTGAAAAGAATAATCCAAATTATAAATTACTTTTCCTATTCAATTTCGAAAAAAAATAATCTGCGTTTGCAACACTTTTAAGTGTACGATTTACGAATTACTCTTGAAAAAGCTTGAATATATAATGATATTCAAAATTCATCATTTTATCATTTTTGATAAAATGATTGTTTAAGATTGTAAATAAATAAAAACACTTTCAAGTAAAGGGAAAAAGCCTTAAAGGCAGTAAAAAACCCTCTTTAATGAATGATATAAAGTTACAAAACTGACAATTGTTGTACATGAAATACGTTATATTATTTAGCGTAATGCTAAATAATTAAAGATCAAACGTTAATGTTAATTAATACGTTACGAAAAAATATCAAGAAAAATCAACCTTCCGTGAAGAACGATTGTAAACGAATGAATCTATAACATTTTTTTTTTCTTTTTTGTTTTTTTTTTTAAATAACATGAAGCTAGTTACGGAACGTAACAACTCTTTTGAATCCTATTAAGCACTGCATCGAAAAGAATTTCTGGCGAACATTTCTCGGGAATAACTTTTTAGAGGTACTAATGTTAACTCTTTGGGGTTTAAAGCGTGTTCAGTTTTAAATTGTTTTCGTTGAATGCGATTTTTTTTATTTTCATTGTACGGATGGTCGAAGTAGAATCTTGTTAAATCGAATCCTATCCTTCTTAATCCACAATAGCATCATTTTGCTAGGAGACATAGATATATTTTATTTATCAATGATATTGTTAGCAGCGGCTCGCAAGCGAATATTTTCCTTGCTCAGAGAGAAAAATGCTATTATAGGGCCACTGAACATGAAATATCGTATGTACTCTAAGCCGCCAAAAAATAAATCCCTTATGCACTTCATTTGCGGCCTCGGCTTCGCCTCGGCCTGGGGTTATGTACTATTTAATTTTTCACTCTGACTGATCAGGTTAACGAATAATTTATTAACAATTTTTTTAATCGGCTCTGTTCCGATTATACATTTCGATTTTGGTTCGATATCGATATACATACTTCAATTCATAGAGACAATTAGCGCGCTTCGCGCGACTCATCATTCGATATTTGATATTCAATTCGATACTCGATATTCGATAAGCTCCATGATTCGATAATCGCATCCTCAAATTTATTATTAGATTATTAGATCCCTCCGGCAAAGTGTTTACTTTCGCCGTATGCGTAGCCTAGAAAAAGAAGGACTTTTGCCCACTTCTACGCGCCCGACAGATACAGCGGTTGCTATGGCCAGCTCAGCCTAGTAACGTAATATTTATAATTTTATTGTCCGTATTACTTAGCCTACAACTTGTCGGAGACACATCAATATGTAGAAACGTTATAATAATTACGTGGTAAAAATTATGCAGAGTCCTGAAATATCATTTGTGGATGACGGTATGTCCACGGACGAGGAAGAATGGTGTGTGTAACTTATTACACACAAGTCAAAATGAAAAAATGTTTTTTATATTAATGTTATTCTCTATTCTGTACTCGCTTCACTCGTGATGCCAATGTCGGGGGCGAGCATCAAAATTCGAAGCTTAATTACAGAGTCGTATTTTAAAATTTAGTATGACTCGCTGCGCTCACGATGCGAAAAGTGAAGGAGAGAATTCGCAGCTCATGTAACTGATTTTATGTAAAAGTCAATAATAATCATAACCGCTTTGCACAATCCAACGACAATTCAGGACCTCGAATACAAGTCCTTATGTGCATTGAAATCTTTGATCTATTTTTTTATTTTAAATTTATTTGGATAATTATATAAAACTTTTGCGTGGGGATGGAAAAAAATACTATTTCTAAAATGGAAAATCTACTATTTCTCACCTTTCTGACAACTTTTTCAGAATCCTTGAAAAATTTAAACAGAATGTAAGTAAAAATTAGAGCTTTATTTGTGACAGTTCCAACTTTAAAATGACCTTGAAAGATATGTATGTTCGAACGTAAAATTTTCCGCTCTTCAATATCGAATCTGCAATAAAAAATTGAGTTTTTATTTAATAAATCGATTTCTGGTTTACCGTAGCTTTCGGATTATGTTACGTGTTAAATCCAAGGTCACTATTGGTTTCTCCATCAAAAAATAAATAAGATAGAGTAAACCACGCAAATATTGACCACAAGACAATAATTGACTGCTAAACATAGCGCGTAGTGTTTAATTTTGATAAAAACTTGTGTGAAGTTATATCGGTCATTTAGTGGACAAAACCTGGTTAATTATTAAAGACATTTTCTAGAACTAGTCAATAATAGGTATTTTTGAGGTAACTCGTTGAATCTTCATAATTAAATACATTAATGGTGCTAAAATAATTTTTACATTTTACATCTTTTATACGAACCTTTTTCATAAATGTATGGTTTTAAACTTGTAGCTGGAAAATCGGTTTTCATAATTTTAAATTTTCGTAATCATTCAGCTGAGCGAAGCGAAGTCCTACTATTGTTAAAACAGAACGCCTTTGTAAACACGATATCTCAATAACCATTATACCGATTGCGTCCAAATTTTCATGATGATGTGCTGTATAAATTTTGGAATCGATACGATCATTTTTCCCCTCTGCCAACCCTTAAACTTTTTTAGGGGATGCTCGCGGTATATTCATAAGAATTTTTGTATTAATACATTGAACCCACGCCCAAATGATATAATTGATGTATCTAGAGGATCAAATAAATCAGAAACCAGTTTTATCATCTGTTAACGTCTTCAGAAATGTCTTCAGAATTGCGTTTAAATCTATATGATGCTCTAAAAGGAGTTGGAAGCACTTAAACGTAATAAAGCAAAGAAATCGCACATAGATGCAGTTCATGCTCGTAGAAACCCTAAAGCGCAATAGTATATTTTGCACTTACGGAGTGAAAAACTGGAAAGTCTCAGAACACGTGTAATTTATCATCCGAGGCGAAGCCGAGGCTGATAATCACGTGCTCTGAGAGTTTCTTTTTTCGCTACATAGGTGCAAATACAATTTTTTGTGAATCCCGCAGCCTAAAGTAACATTTTTATTTAGCTTAGCAGGAGTAAAATGCTACTTTAGGTTGGGGTGGCACAAAAAAGATTATCTGGCGACATTTGGACGCTATACAAAAGTATCCTGTATAATTTTGGAAATTTATTCACATACATTTTATTCAATTTTTTTTTAAATAATAAAGTATTTCAAACTGTTATTAATTTCTTCTAATTTCTCTATTAATTTCTTTGCTATTGTGAAAATCTCTGGGTTTTTTGTTTAGGTGACTTGAAAAATAATAATCATACCTGTATCAAATGTATTCACTATTTAACACATGCTAAATATTGAATTTAATCGTAAACATTCATATTTGAATTGTATGAAATCTTTCGCGATAAACAATTAAAAATGATAATACTGAAAAATTCAAAGAATAATTATTTGTACAGTTATTACTTATCGATTGAAATATACTAATTTATTTAGATTAATTAATCATATTATAATTCAATAAACAATTATTTGGAATTATTATATTTTAACAAATTTGATTATAAAAATTTTCGGTTAGATAAGAAAATTTTGTTTTTCTATGTGGTTTAAAGAATATATGTAAGTTGGTTAAATTAACTCATCATTTGAGATATAAGTACACTCTGAAAAAAATTGTATTTGCAAGTCCAGCAAAAGTGGACAGCTGGATCAGCAAAAGGTTTTGTTCCGTCAGGAATATATATTTTGCTGTCTCTGATGACTATTTTGAAAGAATACACTCCCGCAGAAGAAGCACGAGTAATTACACGAACAGTACACAACACTGACATTTTAAACTGCCTTTTTGAAACATTTTGAATTGACAGCATTAAAATCTGATAGTGCAACAAGGTGTCCGTCGTTACTTCCAAAATTCAGAAACACATAGTTTTGTTGTGTACACAATGTTGTGTAGTGTTCGTGTGATTATTCGGGTTCCTTCTGCGAGAGTGCATTCGTTTAAAATAGCCATCGGAGACAGCAAAATATATGTTGTTGCCGCCACAAAACCTTTTGCTTGCAAAATCATTTAGCTGCTGCGGCAAACATATTTGCTGACACAGCAATAGTATTTACGATACAAGCGCCATAAGTAAGACTTTTTGGCACGGTGTAGTTTGGGGCCCGAGCGCAACGAGGGTCTTAATAGCTGGGCCGAAAAGTGTCCCCTATGGCCCGAGTACCGTACCACATTTTATAGCACTGGGCTAAGTTCACATTTATGCCCCCTTTTCCGAGTCATGAGTCGCACTTTCTGGTAGCGCGAAGTGAGGTTAGCGCACAACCGTATGCGAGTGTGATGCGAACGCAGCTGATCCAGCTGTCCAGCTGTCCATCCATATAAAAATTTTTTCAGTGTAGTATTTAATCATAATTATTAAAATAAATTGTTCGCTCAGCTTTAGCAACAATTGTTTCTACTAGTTTAAATTCAATTTAACTCAACTGTGGCATTTTGTATTACTTCATCCCTACTATCGAACCCTATCGAGTCCCAGTGAGAAACTCCTTTTAAGAATTTTTCACATCCAAAACTGATTTGACTGGTTTAGCAAAAGAAACTCTCTATTTCTATCGATCAATAAATTATTTTTGCCAAAGCTTTATTTTTGAATTTTGCGTTGTTCTTTTCGTTATCAAAATAAAAAGTTATTTTAAAATCGTTTAGGGTGGTATTTTTATATATTCTATATAATGATTTTTTATCAAATTCTGAATCTAATATTCGAAACAACTAACGTTTCTGTTGTATAATTTGAAATTACAATCATAATCATTGATCATTTTGAAAGTCATAATATGTGTGCGCACTTCGGAAAATCATAAATTGTGAGAAAATGCTAAAAAACAATAATTGTAACACGGAATGAGTGAAAAAATTGACACGAACAACTGTACATCTGTACATTTTCATTCGAATTTTTTCAAAAAATTTTAGAATTTTAAAGGTAGAATGAAGGAAATCTTTGAGAAAAGTAATTTAAAAAAACTAATTTTGTTGTTCAAGTTTAATTTAGTTCGAAGCAAACATCGAGAATATTTTAGTCTATTTCATTAGATAATTTATTCAAGTATGCTTATTTATCAAAATGAGCAGTTTTTGAAAGTCTTGATTCGACCTAAATGGCAAGCCATACATAACAAATGAGCTGCCGTCCCTACTAAACAAAGACTTGGTGAATTACGGAGGCGTGGCAAACTATGAAAGGTATTAGTGTCTGTTTTGCACAAGGTGGGAGCAGTAAAGTTAATTGGATTTGACTCGAATTGTCTGTCCAGCCCCCTTTTCTAGCAGGCCAAGTTGTCTCACATTACAGACCACGATGCCCAGTGAAAACGTTAAGTAATTGTACTCGAGTCTAATATACTTAATAAGATTTAGAGATGAAAAGAGATGAATCGAAGAGTTACTCTGTATGGACGTAGGAAAGGGGTTTCAGGGTCACCGTTGTGCGAAAAAAGTTTCCTTTTACTTTAAAGAAAGGGTTGGTCACGTATTAAATTACTACCAATATTATTCCCTAGAGTTTTGAAGTTGTTTTTGAATCGGTATGCTGATATTGAAACTATTTTTAAACGTAACAGTTTTAAAAAAAATTGTTTAAACAACGGCAGGATCTTTTTAAAATGAAAATTCGGCATCGAATGTATTTATGATCGAAGCATAAACCCCGCTGTCAATAGGTTAGCAAAGAACTTTCTCCAAATCTCATAAAGTAATGTTGTTTTTATTACTTTTGAATGGGAATTTTTCGTAAAAAGCTTTAAAGGCATTCTAGACTCCACATTCTTATCGACCGAGATCTCCGAAATTTTTTTTATTTACAATTTTTTTGGAAATCGAATTTTGACAAATGATTCGATGGCGACCTTCATTTTATTGCTGAGAACTATTAGCTAAAATTTCAGCCTATTCTACCCGGCAGATTTCCCTCAAAAGTTTATCAAAAATTTCAATTTAGTTGTCCGGGAAATCTAAAAAATAAATATAGCTCATAATTGCCCTGGTAGAAATCGAACATTTTTTGGCATTTGAAACGTTTTTTCAACCATTTATTGGCCAACTCGCCTTATTGGTCATTTAATGGCCAATAAATGGTCAAGAAAACGTTTCATTGATGCTCTGAAAGCTTAAATTTCTACTAAGGTATTGATCCAATAGTTTTCCGAAAAATCAACCCGGTGGGTTAGGCTGAAATTTTAGCACAAAATGAAGGTTGTCATTGAGCCGTTTGTCGAAATTCGATGTATTATAATTGTTATCAATAAAAGAAATTTCAGGTATCTCGATCGTTAAAAATGGAGTACACATGCAGTGGTTGGCCTATGCAACCTTAAATCATCTTATTATATCTGCTAATCTATAATTGTTGAGCATTTACAATAAAAACTTGTTTTTACATCAATCTACCGTATTAATGGTGCTGTTAGATTATTTCATTAATATGTCATATTTTCGCGAATAATTGCGAAAACCGATCAATCAGCGTTCAGTAGAAGACAAACAGGAAGCGACGCTATCCAAAGAAATTATTCGCATTACACCTGTACAATTCTGATACCAAGAGTGAGTAAAATGTTTTTTACTAAAACTTGAAGGCTGTTCGCGAATGAATTCGTAACGTTGTCTTGTAATTAAAATCAAACATAAGCACTAGCTGCAAATAATATTGTGATCGTTTCGTCGCCACTGCCAAATTAGTCCTCTAATCTTCTCATGTTCGCGTACAGTATACCGACTATGCGCGGTGAAGCACAAGCTTATATAAAATAATGCCTTTTACTCCGTGAACATCATTAATAAGTGTCATGAATGCGATATTGGCGGACGCGTCTTATAATGCGTCGCTATCCTTACCTTTTTCACGCGTGCAAAATTTACTTTAATTAATTATCGTTCGAGACTTTTTACCTCTGACTGCAACATGTTGTACGTTTTTTTGCTGTTTAAATTGTAAAATTAATTTTTTTGAAATCAATATATAAATATTATTATAGTTTTAGACAAAATGATAACTGATGAAAGTTAGGATTGTTACTTTTAAGTACAACTAGAACCTTCACACCAATATTAATTCTCCATTTTAACTTGAATGATAATAAGTAATAAATTGAAACAATTAGCAACCAAAATAATAAAAAAGGAATTGTTCTCACTTACAACATAACAATTTTTTAGTTGTAAATATGTACATACACAGCAGCTCACTGATTCGGCCATGTAGATATTGTGAAGCGAAATGGCTTTCAAGGCGGAAATGAGTGATTTCGCACTTTAGCGATTATTAATGGCAGCTAATGCCTTTAGAAAGGACTGTGCGCCGAGCTGCCTCGCGTACGCGCAAGCGTTTGTTAAGCACAAATAATCACTAACGAAATCAGTTTTAATGTTCATACAATTTTCGTTTCACGTATATAGCCATTTAAATTTTTAGTTAAATAAACGCTTTTCTCACAAACAAAAAGATTTTATAGCTTAATTATCTCAGCGTGCTCACCAAATAGAATTTTACTCAACTTAAGAATAGTAAATTATAGAAAATTCCATGTGGCACCTGATTTATACAAAACAAAGTTATCTGAGTTAGAAATTTTAAACTTCCGATTTTTTCATCATTGAAAGCTGCGTATTTTTAGCAATGGGATTTATTTTAGACAATTAGAATTTTGAGTTTTCACTATTCTGTAGTGAGCTACAAATTAATATTTCGTTAACGATCACAATTAATTAATGTAAATTTTAGAATGAATATATCGACACTGCTAGAAATGTATCTCTGTTAAATTTATCGGTAGTCTAGTAAAAAATCATTCATTGAGCATATATTTCACGCGACTGGACCTGAAGAGCATCGAAACTATTTTCATCTTTAAAAAAAAATTATTTTAAATGTATAATTTTTGATGTGTAAACGATAGTTCGGTTGATTGAGTTATTCCAAATGTGTTGCCGCTCGTTACTCTTAATTTTTTTTTAATTGATAGCTTTCAAAATATGTGTAAATTCTTATACCGCTGAAAATTATCAATAAAAACATCCGATTTGAGAAGAGCCTTTGCAAGCGTGAAAATTTAGGTCAAAGTACTCGCTAACTATTTTTTTGCAAGTTGGATAAGATAACACTCTGATCATGACCATCCTATATAGTCGATCAATGCATGTATCCAAATAAGCTTGACAAAAATCCTCAATAACGTGTGTTTACGTGTATGCATCACTCGGCCATTATAATCAGGTAAAATCCAACAAGTAAATCACAAGAATAAAATCACAGCATGGGGTACGCTAAACAAGGTTTTTGCACGCAATAACAGCTACTCCGAGGACATACATATCGCCTCGTACACTCGACGGGATGTCTGTCGCGTTTTACCAATTCTCGAGTGCTGCTACCAAGCGGTGACTCCAAGCCCCGTTGATATTTTATTTGCCCCAGCTGGGTGCGACAAACCACTTCTTACGCGTTAAAACCAGACTATATCATACTTGGTGCTGACGTATCAAGCGCTTATCTGCGCCGTATTCTTGTACGAAAAATTATCTTGAATGAAAGTCCTTCGATGAAATATTTGAAAACAGTTATTTTTACAACTCTCAAAAAATTTATCAATATGTCGCTCAAGTTTTATGAAGTACTTCATACACACATTTGAGAGAAAAGTTAATCACTTCTTTTAATAGATAAAATTAAAGATAGTTGCTGGTAATTCATATATTTATCTCCTCTCATTTCCTTATCTAAAATTCAATTAAGATTGATATTTTTCTCATTTTTGTATTTATTTAGTTGATGACTGCAAGTCAATGAATCGACTTTACTATGGGGACAAACCAGTATTAAATCTTGTGAATTAAAAAACATGAAAATAAAATGTTAAAATTGAATTTGTTTTTTATGTAAAATGTAGTTTTTTCAAGTCTTTTTATATCAGAAAACTTGTCTCTAGTACCTTTTATTATCTAAATTAGTAAGATTCATCTATAATAATGTATGATTCCAAAGCCCTATATCGCATGAATTTATAAATGCAGTATTTGATCAATCTTGATGCTAGGAGTTTTAAAATTTTTGTAAAAACATTCTCCTCCACTCAAGAACAGAATATCAAGAAAAGGTTGGGACATTTTTTTTTAAAATACAAAAAATTTCAAAAATTGCTTATTACCAATGAGGGTAGATTGAATAAATAATTTATTCCAAAATCTGCTATGTAACTGTAATTAAATAAAGGAGAATGTTATTACAACTTTTTTGAGACTTCTAGGATCAAGATTGGTCAAATATTGCATTCAAATTCATGTGGCACAGAGCTTTGTAATCATAAATCATTATAGATGAATCCTGAACTATAATTTAGATAATAAAGATTCTAGTGACATGTTCTCCGATGTAAGAGGAATTGAAAAAACAAAATTTTACATCAAAAACAAAAAATTTAATTTTAACATTTTACTTTCATGTTTTTTAATTCACAAGATTCAACACCGGTGTGCCCCCTTAGTAAAGTCGATTCTCCAACTTGCAGCCATCAACTGAATAAATACAAAAATAGAAAAATATCTAAAAATTTAGATTTAACTCTGGTGTGTCCCCTTAAAACGCCCATAAAAAGTAACGGAAAGTATTTGACAGTCCAGTAAGGTAAGAAACAAGGAGTTATGACATAACACATGATATATATATTTTTAAATAGATAAACATTTGAATTTTTAAAAATTTATCATAAAATTGATGAAAGATTCTACTCTAAGTATCCGATTTGAGAGAGCACACCCACTCAATAAAACTTACATATTAAACTTTTTTACCTTATTTTTTGTCATAAAATGTCCTTTATGAAAATAAAATATTTTATGAATTATCAATTTTGACACAAATGTCAGTGAACCTAACATTTTATTTTACTGACTATAATAAGAACTATCGTAGTTACTTTTATTGCATTGCGGAAAAGCGGAATAAATCCAACATCAACGCACTGATGAAAAAAATGTTGTAATTTTGTATGAATTTACTGTCCAATAGGGTTTCTAATATAGATAAATGTGTTATGATAAAACCAGTAGACTAGTATCTATTGAGTTTTATTTTCGCATATATCCATTTTTTTTGTATAGCATTATATTAAATTTGAAGTATGTTATATTACATGATATGATGATGTATCTTTAATATTAAATGTATCATCCATAAAAATTATTATTAAAAAATCCATAGTCTGAGTAAGAGAAGAAGAAGAGGGCGGCGCAACGAGTGTGCAAATCAGGTAATGATATTGGTATACCAGTGAGACAGTTAAATCGAAGACATGAGCTTCGAAAAAAAGAAAGCGGACTCAGCAAGTGCTATTGCCTGGCTTTTTCTCATTATCAGGTTTATACGATTTTGCATTTATTATGCGGTGCATGCTCGATGAGTGAGACACCTCGTTTTTCAGCGACTCGACTCACTGCACAGCGCTGCCTACTTATGCTTATCAACCACGACGTATTCGCTACCGTGTATCACGCGCACGCATGATTTTTAATCTTCTCGATAAATTATGAGCAATTTTTTCAATCGATAAATTTGTCAATTAAAAAATCGTAAAATGAAGTTAAAAATAATAATTTGATGTTTCAGGAGACACCAACGAGGATACATGACTATCACTGCATCAAACGTTCTAATTTTCATCATCAACATCATTATCTTCGTCATCATCATAATTAGTATCACCTTATTATCATCATAACGAGGTATGTTACATCCGATAAAGTGGGAAAATGCTTGTTTTTGAACATCTATAATAGTATATACTTTCATAAATTTATGCTCAAGTTTACTCACAAAAAGACCCATGGAAAATAGTACCCGTATTTTTTTCAATCCAATTGACCCTGAGATCTGTTACAAAAATGATTTTATTTTCTCTTCAAAATCCATGCGAATATTTTACAACTCGAAATAATAATTTTCTCTGCAATTTTTTTACTCTTTTTTTATTGAGCCTTTTTTAATTTCATATTTTCCATCTGCCAAAATGTATATATCCTTATTAACGCCGATGCATAAGCAGGGTTGTGCATATACAGATGGTAAACATTATGTAATTTCACAAAACATCGTTGCTCTATGCTTTTTTTTCACTACCTAGCGTAATGTGTCTCAAGCATAAGCATATGGCTGCATAATTTTGTACTTGGTCATCTCGTACACATTAAAGTAATACAAAAATTTATTAATTAGGTAAATGGCAAAGTTTAAGTATTATAATACCATTAGTACGAGAGACCACTTAGAAATTAAAAAAAACATTCAAAAATAGTTGTAAATAGACTTTTTTTGTTTTTTAAGAAATTATATTACAATAAGTGAATACTATTTTTCATCCTTTTAATGTTACTAATTATAGGCATCAAATAATATAAGTATACAATAGGGTACGTGATTAAGTTAGAAATTCTAAATAATAGTGTTATTAAATAAATGTTTTGATTGTGTAACGCATACACCTGCTTATCAAAGAAGCAGATGATTTTTATAATATAGCTCTGACAAAGAAAATTTTAAATAGTTTATTACCGCGAGCCTGTTTTTTGACGATTTTTGAAAAATTCTACAAGGAAGAGTATTGACTCGTCAGAGACGTGGTTAGAATCATTTTTTTCGTCTCAAATAGTACTTTTAAAAAAAAATTGACCCCGAGGTTTTCGTCGAAAACCACATCTTGACCGTCGTGCAAGTGAATAGCTATTTTTGTGTATTTTCAACAATATTCAAACGGTTCTACAGCAGTCAATTTTTAAGCAATCAAACTTTTAAAATAAGCAAATAAAAGGTATTTTTGATACATTTAATTTGCCTACTCAGAGTTTCGATTGCGTCAAAATTGACTGATATAGAGCCGTTTGAATATGGCTAAAAATCGCAATTTTTCTAGTTTTGTAATAGTTGAGGTTCACTCGGAGAAACGCCAATTTTTTTTACACTCCGAGGTGTTTTTTCGTGTGCCAAAATCTAAAAAATGACGTAGGTTACGACCGGAATATTGCATCCTAGCTCCGTATAGCGGCATTTGAAATATTAAATTTTTTCCTATTTTCTTTACTTTTATCCGTCTAATGCTCACACGCTTTTTATTGTGTGGAAATAAACAAAATACTGAAACATTTTCCCAATACTACTAATAATTAAAAACATATCAAGACCTATCTTTTGAGACCTCCAACGCGCTTATAGGTGCCTCAAAGCCGAATCTACAGCCAAATTAAGAATATAATTATTAACAAAGTTCAAAAATTAAATCGCGATTTCAAGCTTAACAGCTATACTAAATTATCCTTTAATTTCTACGAATTCTCAAAAAAATTTGAAAACATCATGTTCAACGTATTTTTCGACGAAAAGACCAATGGTGACCTTGGATTTGACCTTGAAGATAACCTCTAAGCTACAGCGAACCAAAATTGATTTTTCGTACGGTGACCCCCTTTTTTTATTGCAGACTTGAAAAGAGCGGAAAATTTCACGTTCGAATACCTTTAGTTTTTTTTTCAAGTTATGTTTATGACCATTTGAGGGTGATACTGTACGCAAGAATACCTTTCTATAAAAAATGGCCTAAAATGGTCAAAATGGTGTCATAATTGAGAAAAAATACTCCGGTCTGGTATATCGAACCATTTCACTGAAAATAAAATAATTTAAATTTTCAATGATTTTTTCTGAAGGCCTGAAGCACTCAAAAATCTGAAAAAATTCAAGGTTGTTTGGATTGTTGAAAAGTACCTTCATGAATTTCTTCAGATTTTTTAATTACTTCAGGGCTTCAAAATAAATATAAATAGAAAATAGACGTTTATAGCGGGGGTGGGGGGTAGGAGGGGGGAGGCGGTCTAAAATGTTGGTTTTGGAATCTTTTTATGATGTACTATAACATACCAAAATTTCAGGAAAATCCGTGGACCTCGTCCGCAGGTTTATTTAAAAAATTCTGAATCTGACCCATATATATATGGGTTTTGTCTAAAACGTGGGTCAACGAACTATATTATTTTTAGGCAAATTCATAAAATGGAAAATGTGCCTATAATCCCAACATATGCATTAATAATAATTTCCTTCATATACACTTGCAAATACTTTATAACGCACGAGAAAAAAAGAGTCAAACGCAACAGTCATCGGTTTTCGCTCGTGACAAATTTCTCCAGCGCACATTTATAATATAATCGACGCAGGGTGGCTCAATAATAATTACCTTGCGTAAGTTGCGTGCAGTCGCGCGTGCCTCTATACACACATACACGTACACGCACACGTCGGACGGCGGTTATAAGCTTTTTAGTTAAAATGTCGAGCCGAGCGCGTATAAACGGCGATTTATGGCACGAACCGCGCGGCACGAAATCGATTTTATTTATGTAGAATATACATATCGCGAGCTGTTACGCACACAAACGATTATTCATGTTTTCTGATTTTACATTCAGCTTGATAAAGCTCGCAACTGATATTTCGCGCAGATACATCGACGTACTCTTGTATCGGTAATCGAGTCCACCCCGCGAAATGTGGCGTTTTATTATTATTTTTCATTTTTATTCAATCCTTTTCAAAGATCCTTGAAAATAATCCATATGTTGGTGTAAAGAAATCAACACTGGGAGCTGATATTTCTCTTCTTCTATCGCGTTCTTTCTCGACACTGGTAGTCGCCATGTAAGGTAACGCCTTAATCGCGCCCATATATACGAACACATACGCGAGCAAAAAAATAAAAGTTGTAAAAAATTGAAGATGAACGATTGCGCGCTACTGTGTACACCTATATCCATATATCCATAAAGCAGGAACCAACTGGACTACGCATTCCTCTGGCGCTTACATCGAGCATTTGTACTTACGAGATATTTATTACATATTTTCAATTCACACTAATTTTATCTCGCCATTAATCACGCGCGTATTTTAACGAGATATTCATCGGGCACATGCGTCCTTACTTGTGGATTGAAATTATTCATCTTCGAGTGGCACGTCACCAAGTGCAGCACTGGCCGCGCGCATATGTGTATGAGTATGTGCATGCGCGCACATTCGTATGCTTACAGCACGCAGCTCGCACACGTAATTCTTGCGTGCGGCATATTTAATATATTAAGTTTTAATATATACATCGGAGACGCGATCTTGAAATAACATAATTTTTTCGTGTACACTCGGCGTTAAATAAGAGCTCTCCGCAGCGTTGTAATTAAAAATACATTTTTTACAACTTTTTAAGCAATTATGCTTAGTTCTCTCGTTTGATAAGCATCATCCGGTGTGCGGTTGTGCTTATATACATACAGATATGTGGATACGCATTTCTCGGGCTTGGACATACATCGGACATCGTTTATGAGAAAAAAAAAGAAGGCACGTTATACGGCACACACACGCTCGCGCATTATACGAAAGAATAAGCATGAATTTTCGAGGCAGATTATAATGAACTCGTCATATTACACATTATGCGCACACGAGCTTATACACGCATGTACGCGAATATAATAATAAAACGAGACTTTATAAGCGAGCGATTGCGAGGACTTTCTATAATTAGCGCGCGAGCGGACCGAAAATTTCGTACGAGCAAGCCTTTGTTACCGCGCCTCGCGTGTAGTATCCTTGTGCCCCATTGCACTCATCGGCTTCGTATATAGTTGTTATATATCTTCCACGCGTAATTAGGTGAGAAAAATCCGTGAAAGCTCGTGGCAGCTGTGGGTGCATCCGAGTCCTAATATGCGTGCGTGGATGCTCTTTTCCCCCAGCCCCATATAATATTCTCGAGTAATCGTAACAACATCATCGCGCGAGTTTCCTAATTTTTACTCAAGCCTATTGAAGGCGCTAGTCCTGGTGAGCTGGTGGGGCCGTCGTGATGGATGTTGAGGTAAATTTAATTTTCTCAAGTAAATGTATGAGTTACGCTCCTGCAGCTATAGTGCAGCAGTGCAATGACTTTGAGAACTGCAATGAGATTATATAAGTTTTGTAATTTAAGCGAAATTAAAAACTCATCGCGCGAACTGCCAGTGTTCTGGTTTAATTATTAGGATTTTTTGTTGGTTTTTCCTACATATATACAAGGAAAATTAAACGGAACGCGCTGCAGTTTCGCAGTACGCCCCTAACGGAAGTTTCTAATTAAGAAAAAAAGAACCTATGGTTCTTTTGAAAAATTGACTCTAGCAAAAGTCCATAGATATCATCTCACGCAGTTTTCCTTTTGCAATTTTCGATGGTCAAAGATGCACACGGTATTTAGTTGTATGTACGGTGCAGCGAGTGTGTATATGTGTGTGCGTGTATAAAGCCTATAGGAACGGAAGTCAGAGCAATTAACTATATAAGTGGTGTCCGCGTGCGATGACTCTTCTCTCCTTTATTTGCGATTAGCATCGAGGCGATGAGCACATATACACACACACACACACACATACACAAGCAACACGTAACCCCATGCTTCTCTTGCTCTCTCGTAGAGGTATACATATAAGTATAGGCGTGTATCGAAGCGACGATTTTAAGCTGGCATCAAGATAGTGCAAGGACAGGTGGCTTTTTTGACATCGACGCGCATTATACGCTCGAAATACCCGCGCCTGTGTCTGTGTTTCACGTACATATTATATAGATCCTAACTTTTGCTCGTTTTTGTGGTTCTCGTTTTCGCTTGTTTGCTCTCGGCGCGCGCTTAGCTAGCCGATCGTCCGTCTTGTTTTGGCGACTTGTTTTTTTCTTCTTTCGTGTTCGCGCTTTATTTGAAATATTTGTCAGAGGAAGTGTGTCGAGGAAAAAAGCGAAAGAAAATATATTGGGACACGAGAAACGTAGATCAAGGAGATTGATTTTCGTCCGTTCAAAAGCATAACAGGCATGCGAAAGAGTCAAATCCTTTTTTTTATACTCTCAATCGACGCGCAGGAGATTGGGACGCGCAAAAATGCACGAGTCAAGTTGTGTACGGATAATTTTTCGAGTCTTTTGACTGCTTGCCTGTTACATCATATGCCTCGCATTGTGTCGTTCGCACGATCGGTGTCTTTAACCCCGAAAACGACGACCGAAGACGACGGTGGTAGCAGCGAGGAAGGAAGTTTTAGCTTGTATGTGTATACAACTGCAAGAGTCGCTTGCGCGTATTATATGATCCTGCGCTTCCTTGTGGCGCTGTACACGTAACAATTCGCGCAACCAAACCGGTGATTGACAGATGTTCCTTTTGCGCGATCGTTCACATCGGCCAAAGAAGTACATTCACGTACTGCGACGATGGTGCCGGTGGTGGTGGCGGCAGATTTTGACGTTTATAAGGGCGCGAGTGCAGTGTGTGGCATAATATACCTTTGCGTGCGCGTGCGCGCTCGAAAGGAGACGCGAAGAATGGACAGAAAAAAGTAGCATCGCCCTCCGCGGGCGCCCAAGAGAGGCACAGCCAGCAGGTGTGACACATTAAATGACTGACTTCTGTTTGCTTTAAATAGTTTCACTCGGCCTTTATTCCGACTCATATTTAATAACTGTACGGGTGCGAGTGCTCTATTCTGACTCCCTCTGGCTAAGACTACCTTCTTATTATTTTTCTTCTTCTTCGGATTTAACGGATTACAATGCCGAATGGCAGACAGTTTCAAGCCTAACGGAGTTTTACGAACATTTTTAAAAATTACATTATTCTCGATTCGTAACCCTGGGGAAGAAAGTTGAAATTTTTCAACTTTCGGAAGGAGTAAATTTTTACGAGAAATCAAATTATCGATTCAAAGGGTTGACTGACATTCAATAACGAAAGAGAAAAAGAAACTTGACGGCCACAAAGTACGCATATTATATTCGATGTAGTGGCTTTGATCCAGGAAACGATTACAAATGTCGGAACAAGAGTAATAATAATTATGAAAAAAAAAAAAAACGAAAGAAGGAAGACACCCCACTCGGAGTCGAATAAAAGGAAGTAACCCCATCAACCGCGGTGCAGTAGCAACAATAACGAACAGTGGTCGAGTACGCGCGCGCGAGCGGTCAAAAGCCGAAAACAAATCCAAGCAAGTCGTAAGTTATACAGGATGCGTGGGCAGCGCGTGCAACGCACAGCAGCCACAGCCACTGACGGTCCCCCCCTTTTAACGCTTCTGTTCCCGCGCCGACAGCAAATACTTTTGGCCTTTTGTTATTTATATACGTGTCTGTCTGTCTGTGTAAGTGTGCGCGCTACGTGCGATATATTATACCATGCTTTACAGTCGGTAAGCTGCGCGCGCGTGCAGCCTACCCCCGAGTATCGTCGTCATCATCATCATAACGTATGTACGCGCACAGGACGATCGGCCGAGGAGATATACTCGCGCTCGCGTCAGAAGCCATAGGCGAAAACTCACCTTTTTCGCAGACTCGTCCACGAGCTACAGTCCACCCGGGGTTAACCACATCCTATATGTAAGTATCTTCTGGCAGTGCGTATAATGTACGCGTTTGGCGAACGCGTCGCGCGCTACTTCGATTTCCAAAGTGTCGTCCTTAAAATACGTAATACCTGTGCCCATATAACCGGATGATCGCGATGAATATTATTCTACGCGTGCGAATATTACTCACGTGGGCTTTGAGAAATTGAAATTCTGCACTTTTCTGTTTGGACGCAGTGCAGGTGATGCCGCTGCGAAGCTTCTCTCGGTAAAACAGAGGAAAAAAAGTGCACGGGCAATTTCCGTAATGAACTCGTAAACGAACCTGACAATGAATCGAGCACTTTTCTCTTCCTTCCTTCTTTCTTTTATGTACTGGTATTCGAGAAAAAAATCTTTACGAGCGTTCAAAGCCTTACGCACGTACGTACTTTTACCGTTAATTCGAGAAGCTCTTGAATTAATATTTCGTAATTGGAAGTGACTTTAACGTTGCGCGCGTATACAGTAGGGCCGCGCGAACACATACGAGAGGGGCTCCTCGTTTTACCCTAATAGCAATGAAATAACCCCGCACACACAGCTCGCAGGCTTTTGGACGGTAATTGCGCGCGGAACCGGCCACGAACGAGCTGATGTATGGCCCACGGAATAGTTTGCCTCGTACACTGCGACTTAAGGACGAGGAGGAGGAGGAGGACGAGGCCGTCGACGAAGACGAAGAACGAGCAAACACGATTAAGCCTCAACTTGCCTTGTCACGCTTCGCATTCACATGTATAAAACGTAGCCGACGACGACGACGACGTAGCGCAGGCTTGTGCTGCTTTTTCAAAAGCCTGCACGATTACATCTATCGCTTTTGATTTTGCGCGCCTGTGTGAAAAACGATTCGCACGCGCTAGATTAACGTCCATTCGAAGCAGCTCCTTTCTTTTTATTTTCTTCGTCCTCGATTATGCTTTAACGCGATTTTCGCTCGAAAGCTCTTACTTTTTCAGTAAAAATTCAATCAAAATCGTATCATTTTTGCTTCCCACAATTTACTACGTGCACGTACTCAAAGATTTGAACCGAAATTCGTATCGCGTAATAGTCAATTAACGAACACAAATTTATGAATTAAAGGGAGGGGGGGATTAAATCGACTGTTTCGACATTGTATAAAACGCGCGGCGCCTAATTATAATGAGTTCGTGAAAAATTGAGAAAGCGAGACGGAGCACGTGTTCGAAGTGGATTTTTAATACGCGCGGCAATCGATTGTAAGTCTCGATTTCAATAATTAAGGAGCCAGCATTGCGCCGTTTATCGATCATTTTCATCTGTCCAAATTATTAATACACATGCGAACTTGTCAAAAACGATGTTAGGTTCCATTTCTTGTGGCAGGTGTAACATATATTGTATAGGTAAAATGAGTAAAGAGAGTCAAGATAATTTAAATTCAGTATAATATATTTTTCCATATATATTCTTTGCTATACAGACATATATTACAAAGCATGATTCACTATAAGATAATTATAATTTTTTTTCCTGACGCGCGCTTATGCCTGCGACGGCGAAGATAAAGACAGAACTCGATCAGCTTTTTGATTTGGTTTCTTTAATTTTGTTTCTTTTCTCCTTTTCTTTTTATTTTTGCCAATTTCACGCAAAACAGTTTCGGCTCGGTGGTCTATATAAAATTCCCGTCGTTGTCACATTATACACCTCGTCGGGACAAATTTCGTTTCGCCGATCGATCGATCAAAAATCCATCCTCTCGTAGTCGTCGCCGTCACCGTCGTGGCTGATCGTCCTCGTCGCCTTTCGACGCGCATTATTACATATTATATTATAATACCTCGCAGGGATCGATCGTATATTAATAATAATATATAACCCGTGTGTGTCACATATTATGCATAATTAATAACTACCTATCTATACGCATTTTTGCTCACACACCGGATACACACTTTCTGCTTTTTGCACGCGTTTAGATACGTATCTTTTTCTTTTTTTTATATAAAGTCTAGGTAATATAATCCATTCATAATACTGGTACTCCACAAAATCTATTCGATGCTCGACTATACACACACGCATTTATTCGTCTTGTTATATTTTTCATAAGTATGATGTTTTTGGTTGGAAAACAGCACCGAGAATTGTGTAATTTACTGTTTATTTTGTTTTTGCTTGTCTTCCTCGTTGCAATTGCAAGTTTCATAATTCATAATTTCGCAACTTTCACTTAATAAGTAAGTTTGAGATTCTTTTTCACTGATGTATCGTTCTCTAAATAGCGTTGTGTGTGTATACTTTTTTTAAATGTATCATTAAAACATACGGCGACAACTACTGAATTGTGTGATCGTTCTAGAAGACTAAGTTTTAACTATTCACTTGAATACCATATCAACTATAAATACTTATTTATTTATACGTTCATTCGATAGCGTTGAATTCGAGAAAGAATAATTAGCCATCGAATAATAACTTTTCTTTTTCTAATCTACACTCGATAGATTTGAATGTACGAAATCAGGGTACAAACACATTATTAAAATTTATATAATACAAGTTGTGAATGTTTCCTTGATAAAAATAATGATAAACGGCTGTTCACATCGTATACACAAGGTACTTAGTACTAATTATTTACATCATATCATATATCCCTGATAGCAGTTTTATAACGTCGTCAGATTTTTGAAGTTCATTATAATCGTCACGGATTTTTCACTATTGCACAAAGACGTGTTCGTTCATCGAAACGATCAATCCGATTTGTTTTGGCGGAGGAAAAATAAAAGCACACCACACACTGGTAATTCATGAAAATTTGGCTTTATTTACAATTATTATCGATGGATTACTCACAATCCGAGACTCAAAATGACTCTGAGTAATGTTCGGTACATACCTCAACAAAGAGAGAACGCAAACCGAAAGAAAAAATAAAAATTTCAAACGATATATACATCCTCCGTCCATTGCAGTTCCGTAATCGATATTATTTGCCCGGAAAAAGAGCTAGGGCCCGGAGCGGTCAACGATCATACACACACAGAGTTCAACGTCTCGTCAATCCCGATCGACAATGACAAAAAAAGAGAGAAAAAATATCCGAGCGGCGTACGAAATCAAAATTCTTCATGGTCAGGGTTAACCCCATCCGCCTTTCTCTCTCTTTCTCTTGCACTATCTGTTTCGCTCATGCGATATAGTATATGCAGCACTTATAATACACGTCGGACCAAACGTCACGCACGCATGTGTATGTATTTGCGCCGTCGTTCGATTTCATCGCGTAGCGCATATATATATATATATATATATATATATATATATATATATATATATATAGTATTTGTTCGCAGGACCGGTTAACCGCAGGACATCCTGAGCGTACGTCATGCTTCCGGCATTGTTCGCGATTTTCCACGCGTTAACTTCCGCCATTTCTCTTAAATGACGGCGTCCACGCTACGCGTGCATTGAAAAATGCAGACTCGCGCAGCTACAGAGAGCAGCCAGCGGCAGGTGTCAAGGTACTTTGCTGCTGCACACAGCCGCTCGAGCCCCGCCATCCTCCTGGATCTCGCGTGTTCCAGTAAATGCAGGCATTTATCATTTGGCACCCCCGTCGGTCGCGCGCGAATTCTCGACATCCAGTTGTTAAATATATTTCTATATAATTTTCACTATTCAACGTAAAATTTGCTACATCGCTAACAATCGCTTATCACTGATTAAACGTCGTGTATGCTCTCGTCGTCGCTGTCGTCTCGCCTCGGGCTCGTCGGCGTGTCGCTGGACTCCCTCTGCTGTTGCTGCTGGGAGGAGGAGGAGGAGGGCGGGGGCGGCGTCCTCTCCAGACTCTTGCTTCGCTCCCGCTCGTTGTGCTCCCTCTGCAAGAGCTCGGCCGCGGCCCTCTGCTCCAGGTGCGCGGCCGCCTCGCTGCTCGTCGGACTGGCCCTCTGGGACGCCGAACTGTAGTAATTGTTGAGGTGGGCCGCGGTCGAGCCGGCCGCCGTCAAGCCACCCAGCGAACTGCTCGGGCCCGCCAGCATCAGCGCGTTCGGATAGAGCCGATAGGGCAGGGGCTTCTGCAACGTCACCGCTGCCGCTTGACGGTACAGCAGGTCGTTCTGGGCCTGATGAGCCACCGCGGCGGCCGCGCCCGGATACGGCCAGTAAGGACTCGCCGTCGGAGTGTAGAGACGCTGGAAGGCGGCAAAGTTGCCCGCCTCGGCCATTATCTCGTAGCCGACGATCGTTTGGCGTTTCCATTTCGTCCTGCAATCAGAACATAGAAAGACATTTGATAAAGTTATTTACAAATAAAGTTTATAAGTCATATTATAATATGGGACTGTAATTAGCTCGGCACCGATCGTCCTTTACATATATTATATCTCATTTATTCGTACACGCAGGCAGACACACACTGCACACACACACACACACATACATACACGCAATCGGAAAGCTGTCCTTGTAACAAACAAGTCTACATCCGATACATCTTTCTCAGTGCAGCGAAATGCATATATTGTGATATTTACTCGTGTAAGTCGATACGAGAATAAGCCGGGCGATGGCGGCAGCGGCGGTGGCGTATATCTCGACGTATATAGCATAAATGTATAGAGATATGGTAGCAAATATATATAAGGCTGCAGAGCCACACACGACTGCCGAGCGATACCGTGTATACACATAGGTACACTACTAGTGAACGTAAGACAGGTGAAAATCCTTGCGCGCAATGTATATATAAGAGGGCATGCAAATCAACGGACAATTAGGCGCGCGACCCGTGCAGGCAGTGGCGTGCCGACGGGCGGTTAAACTCCCATATATATAAAAGCCTCAGCCTCAGCTTGCATGCATATACATGCATCGGCGATGGCCACTCCGCCGGCTTGGCTCTTATTATACTAACAAATGGCCCGTGCACCAGCGCCACTGCCTGCTCCGCTCTAATCATCGCCTATCATGCCATGTGTGTACGTGTGTCCCTACAGCGAGCTCGTGTGCGTTTTGTGTTACTCCAGTGGATAAGGGGAGAGGGCGGAAAATTGTAACTGCTCGCGGAGGTGCGAGTTACGCCGATTTCCAACTACGATAGACACGCGCATTTTCGAGGCTTTTATAAACGTACACTCGATGTGTGTCTCGGTAGCGAGCGACCTTTATAAATTCGCGTTTTCGGCCTCGTGCAGCTGATAAAGATATACACAGACTGCGCACGCGTTGATATACACGTTGCTGCAGTGCAGTGGCACGAGGCGAAGTTGTGAATTTTCATGAACGAATTCGTCGGGGCAAGGGTGTGATATCTATTTTTACCTCGGCGCAAGTGTTGCGCGCAACACTTTCTTCCAGCGATTATTCTGCCAAAAAGTCTCCGCGAGGCGAAAGCCTTTGCCGAGAAATGTATATCCTCTTAAGACAGTCGACCAATCATTATTATCCACGCTTCCATAGTCGCGAACAATGTAAAGTTTATGAAATGGGGATGCTTCTTTTCGTACCCGCTTTTCTTCGCGGAGAGACGTCACGACACCGGATATACACGTACACGCACACTCGCACTCGAGAAGTAACGGGGTGAAAGTGGTCGAGTCGAGCGAGTTCGATTTATATTATTTTTTCAATATGACACATATACACGCATAAAGAGAAAGTCACCCCTCGTGCTGTTAATGCACGCCAAGCACCAAAAGCGAGCTCAATGAGAAAAAAGAGCGAAAAAACGGGTAATTGATAATGGGCTGGCTTTTTTTCATTCGGAAGCGTAATAATTACCATACTGCAGCTATAGTACCACTATGGTACACGTGTGCGCACACTTATCTTCTTCAATTCAACGGGAAAATTCATTTTTAATTTCAAGCTCGCATAATATTAACATAACAATCGTCGCGACTGAGCAGCACAGAGGGCACACACAGTGGAACTCTTTTTTTGACTAATGTACTTTTCGACTACGCTCTGAACCCTCGCCGTTATGAATCTTAACATCATATCATCATCATCCAACGAATCATTAAACATTAAATATAGATAAATGTATAATGCAGGCACATAAGTGTGCATACGCGAATAATCGCTGCCGATGCTGCTGCTGCTGCTGCTACAGACGCACACGTAGACGCGCTTGCCAACATGTAATACATTTGAATGAAATTCGCATTTAAACTGGTTATTATTGTGCGTATGCATGCGCAGGCCTCGAATATACGAATGTTCTAAAAGCCAATACGATCATTTCTCATCTAAGTGTATTTGGCGCGACATTTAGCGCCGCTCTCTCTCTCTCTCTCTCTTGCAGCTCGTCGCCACTTCTCTGTTTGGCCCATTGTGTATTGCGATTATGTGATGAGTAATGCTTTTTAATACCCTTGACGCGCGCATAAGTATGCAGCGGCAGCCACTCTAAAACACCCTTAATTGCCGTGTTCGAGCTTTTGTGGTTTATAGTAGCAGCATCATTGATTTATGACACCGCAAAGGGTTGGTTTTACTCGCCTGAGAAGAGAGAGAGAGAGAGAGAGAGAGGCTGGAGCTTGTATACCGTGTGCGTCTGCGTTTGTGTCCGTGTGGCTGCGTGTGCGAGTGCAGTTACAATTTTGACTCCGGTGAAAGGAATCGCTCGTGATTATTATTGTATCCTTCGAGTACGTCATCGTCGTTTTATGTATATTTCACGCGCAAAGAATTGAAAATCATTGCGAGCTGCGAATATCGTTATATTACCGCGCGCCGCATGAGAATTTTCGTAGCTGCCGATTACGATGGGGTATTGGAATGCCGCACGTATACGAGCTTTGGCGAATTATAATGACGATACTCAATGGTAGCTCGGCACCTATTCCATCCTCGTAGATTGCAGCACATACCTTGCCACGCGAGTTTTGCCCATTAATATTTTTCCCGCATTACGCCGACTGAATCTCGAAACGTTTCCTTATGCTATGTAAATAACCAATACCGAAATGACTCGAACAAGTGTGTTTATTTGATCGCGTCTGTACGTGCGTGTGTACCTATGCGTTATATTATTGAGCAGGTGTCGAGGCACTCGAATGGGGTGTACAATTCCAACCTGAAGTGGATAATCGATCTCTTTCTTTCATTCCTGCTTTCTTCCTCTTTTTTCACCCTTCTGCTTTTTCCCTATAATTCATATACGAAATGACCTGTCGAGGCGCCCAAGAATCTTCCGGACAATTGTCACGCATCGTTTCCCAACTTCTTTTTTTCGCTGTCGTGTCAATGCAACGCGCTAACAAACAAGTAATATCGATAAAAAAAATCATCAGAATGAATTTAAAGACCTCGATCATGCCAAGACAAATATATTATATAGGCTCATGGATTATTTAAAGTATCTTAAAAATTTAAGAGCTACTAAGAGTATCATATGCTTCGATAATCGAGCGAAAAATCGTTCGAACGTAAAAAAATCAAGCGTTCGACTAAATTCTGGCTCTTGTATACGTTTCGCTGATCGGTTAACGCGAAAAAATATGAAAAACGTTGAGACACTTTTTCTTCGTCAAATCGATCATCTCACGTCTGTCGTAACTGTGCTAAGTACCTATAAAAGCTGTACACGAAGGCGCGTAAACGCGTCAGTGCACGTCTATTTATTAGAGCAACAATTTACGGTACACAAGCTGGGGGAGGGAGGGGGGGGGGGGGCTCTAACTGTACATGTTATGGTGAATCTTCCTCCGAGCGTTTTTATCGGACATGTATAACGCGCGAATAAAGACAAAATTTCGATGGGAATATTCGCTCGGCGTCGGCGATGTCGGCGCGTTAATGCATTTATAATGTGCTGTTGTTGTGCACACTGTATTAAATACACACACGCACACGGATACAGTTCGGCTTCGCAGCGTATATAAACAAGACCGTAGTTATACACATGAGTGTGCGCACGCGTGTGATCGCGTAACCGTCGAGAGCGACATATTTTTCGAATTATTAAATGCCTCGCTGAGCACCGAGCTTCTGTGGTTTGTTCTTTGTTTTTATTACACGTATGTATAATGCGACGGCGCAGACCATGTAGGCAGTGTGAAGGGTGAAATTATGAAAGAGGTGAAAGGACATGTGCGCCGCCGCTCACAGAAAGAGAGAGAGAGAAAAAGAAAGAGGAAGTTTGTGTGGCGCACGGCAAAGGTGTACAAAAATGGATTCCTCATTATACAATGATATTTTTTTAATAATTGTCACGTTAAAGCGCGGCGCATTATAAACATAAAAGGCAAGAACAATGGAAAACGCGCACAGCCGCGAGTATATAATTGCAACTTTTCTCAGCTATATATGCTTTTGCGAGCTCGTGCGCATCAACGGGTAATTCGAAAAAACACGAACGCGAGTCCGCGAAAAACACTCCTCGTGAGCACGCTACACATAACAAGCAAATGTACATAAATGTGTCATCGAGCAATATACACGTTCATGCCACAATAGCGATACTTGAAAAAAATATAATAATAATAATAATAATATAATAATAACAAACAACAACAACGAAAGAATAGCGAATTATAATCACGCGCGAAAATATCGCGCACTCATCCAGCTATACAATGGAGCACATCTTCCAATTAGCCTCTTTTCTCTTTCGCGCATGCGCGCGAAAATATTCATATCGCGTGAATATTTCGTGTTTATACGCATATGTGCAGGCATTAATGCATGCGTAAACAAACGCGAAATCGAAAGAAAATCGCAGTTGCGATTAATTCGATATATGTGTGCAGCGAGAGATATTATGTATTTCGAAGAAGCAACACCTGCGCATGCTTGTGCAGCAAGCGATATGATTCATTAGCTCGGGTCGAGTTTAATGCGCATTAATTAAGGCTGTTGGAAAAGTATATAACGTACGCCAAGAGTATGCGTATACGCACTCTATGCATGTATGTGCGAATAATATTTAATAACGCGTGAAAATTCCCTGATAAGCATCTCATTTTGTCGTCAATTATCTTCGAGCACCAATATGACGAATAAAAAAAAAAAAAAAAAAGGACCGCTCCGAAAAGAAACACACAAACGAGTCACGTTTAACACTTGATCTTCGAAAATCGCTACCAGTCTCTCGAGGATACTCACAAAAAAAGCTCAGTCTCAGCACCGAGGTATACGCACGCGCAATAAGTGTGTCTAATGTAGCCGTTATACACACTAGGTGCACTCACACAAGCGTGTATACGCAATACAGCGCGCGCGTGCGCGCTCGGCGTGGGAAGCGCAGAGCGACGGAGACGCGACGATATGTCGAGAGCGAGAGAGAGAAGCACCTTCTTCCGCAGCGCATCGTGCGCACCCGAGCTCTCACGGTTATAATGTCGCGCGCGATATAGCTTCAGCTGCTGCAGTTGCATCGGACGCACTGCAAACGGCAGCGAAACCTACTCGGCCGCGCGAATTTATCCTTTTTCGATTAAATTCATATGGTGAGATCCCTTTGGCCGCAGAAACAGCAGCTACGCGTCTCCTTGGGTACCTATGTAGCGATGGAATACTTGGGTGCCATCGAGAAATTATGATGAATCGATCGTGGGTGCGGTTGCTGCCTCGTGGTACCGTTAAAACCCGGTAATCTGTCACTTGTCCGAGCAATTATTGCGCTATGCTGCACACGACTCGTATCAGCAATATCGCGTGGATATACACCTCTCGACTTTTAATTATGCATGGAAGAGCTCGAGGATAGGTTATACACCACTCATCGCCCATATATAATGAAACGAGATCGAGTAAAGTGTTACTTTATAAGAGTAAGTCATTTGTTGCGATTTGATATGATTATTTAAAGGAAGCTCCACGCGATAATCATTTACTTCATATTATAAACTTGTGCATTACTCGGGTATACCTCGCGCTCGATATGGACATTGTGTAATCCATAGCTCGCACTGCTCTATTATATGATTTATAACAATCTTCACGCATCGCTTGACTACTGATCAATCGAGTACTTCGTTATAAAATGTTGCCATTAACATAAAGCAAGCTTGAGAAATATATACATACGCATTACTTGCGATAGATCGTCGGATAAGTCTATGAGGTTTTTACGGGCGAAAAAATGTGTACTTGTCAGTCGGTTTCTTACGAATTTTTGAATAACTCGATCGTCCGCTCGTCAATTCTACCGCATTTCAATAATACAAAGCACGTAATTTTATACGTACGAATGTATGTATGATGTTTGCCGCCGTACCTCACAGCGCGACGACAATTTATTACGCTATATAGCGCGATCATCTTTATGAACGACTTATCTAACTTTTTTTCTTTCCTTATGCTCCCGCAACTTGCGTCGCTGAATAGATCGCGATTTTAATCGCACCATATTCTCCAGTAGTTTTAAGAAACTATTTCATAAAGAGAACACATTAAACGAGCTTATAGTTGCAACAACGTCACTTTATGTAATTCGCATGGCATATTAACGGATTTCGAGCGCGTTGCAATTTACAAAACTTTAGGTTCCCACGATGGTTTTAGCTGCATTTTTAAACTTTGCTAATGTTCTTATTCTATTCAATCTCTTATCGATAACAAAACTAATGACTCTCTTAATATATTCTTAGAACTATCAAGTCATTGAGCTTTCTGAAAACCTCGAGATTACTCTGAAAATCAAGAAACATTGAATTTAGAATGTGTGTTTTGTTAAGTTTTATCATAAGAAATTAAGGCAATGATTAGTAAATAAAACAAAACAAATAAAAATAGATGATTATTATTTTTTACATTTTTAGGTCTATATTCGAAGTTTAGAAGTTTGTAGGAGATGACAATCACAATTACAAAAAAAAAAAAAAAAAAAAAAAAAAAAAAACATGGTACCTAATCAAAATGCATCACGGCCTTGGCGCACACAAACTAGCTCGAAGTCACGGCTCTCCTTAATTATGAGTTTGCACGCGGGAACAATCGATATTTTCAGCTCTTGTGTAGAATCACCACATCACCACCTTTTTTTCGGGAGACAAGCGATGTAGCCCGTGGTATACTTTCGCGCTCGACCATGAACCTTATAAATACCTATTCTGTAAGGGATCGAAAAAAAAGTAAACAAAAAAAACAAGAAATTCAGGAGAAAAATTTGTCGTACTCTGAAATTGGTAAAAAAAAATATAAGTATTAGACACTGGATACTGCTCATAAAAACAAGGCGTATAGCATATGTATCACACCCTTACAGCACGAGTAATCTTATACGCGGGCTATTTATTTATGTAATATTGCAGCGCGAGAAAGGAAAACAAGCAAGTCGATTTTCTAATTATCTCGGGTAGGCGTAACACGGGCGTTGAATGTGTGTGTATACGTGGACCGGAGTTTTTGCTCCGGCGGCAATTGATCGCGACGCGCAGCGGCATCCTTTTTATCCCAAGTGTAGCTGCTACCGCTGCAGCATGTCCCTCTCTCTCTCTCTTCCTCTAGCTTATCCCGGGATTTACAGCGTCATCTCGTGGCGCCTGTGATTCGCCACTGCGCGCCGCGCCACTTCGATTTTCTCTCTCTCTCACTTGCTCTTTTATGTATGTATATTCGCGTGAGAGAGTGTGTATGTATATGCAGCTACTCCGCCTATTCCTGAGGCTGGTGGGAGGAAATTTTGCAATGCTATAATGTATATACCCGCGCACGTGTGCTTTCAGCTCGTTCGTATTGCAGGAGACGCGCTTGCCCATTTCATCGCATTGATTTTTTGTAAAGACGAGTCTCCGAAGAGATGAGCGTTTGCATTAAACGAGAGGAGCTTGGTATGATGTCGTACCCACGAGAGAGGCGCTGCTTTGTGGTAAAACAGACCTAAGAGTATTAGCGGTTTCGTCTATTGCGGAGAGACGAGGCTGAAACAGCTAGTACGATCGCGAGGGGAGCTCTCTCAACGACTTAGACGACTCGTATTATCGTATAGCCTGTAGCGTTTAACTTTCAACTCATTCGGCTAATTGATTCCGACGTGTTTGTCCCGATGCATATTTAGTAAATTATCCTCTGCTGTGCGTAAACACGACATCTGTCTCAAAAGCGTGGAAAGCGATTCTCGCATGGGAGCCACCCTTGGGAAATGCCGATGTGCGCTTACCGCGCGCGAGCTACACCGGAGAGAGTCTAACGTTACACAACTGAGTACTATTTTTTTCAGAGATTCCAACGAGTCGATAAGAAACCGTTTTGTCCTCGCTCCTTGTTTGGTTGTACTTATTTATTTTAAGATTCATCTGTTTGGCTTTCTAACAAGTTAAAAAACGATAATTGAATATCACGGCCGTTTGTTCGCTACTGTCGAAGAGCTGCAAAACATAATGCTTCAATAAAATAGCATTGCCTATATTTGAACGAGCCTCTTTTTATCCTTTCTTCGCGCTTCCTTGTTGATGCTTCTTCGTTTTCTTACTCATCAAATAAACACTCTCGTAAAAAGCAATCTTCTCTCTTGTTCGAGCACGAGGCAAAAAATTTTCACTTAGCAAACATCAAACTTTTTAATTTTTTCTATCTCTCTCTCTCTCTCTCTTGCTCTCTTTTGGGTGTACGTTTAAAAACAGTAGTGCAGTAACAGCGATGTAACGGAAAAAAACGAAAAAAATTGCTCGCACGAGTTTGCAGCGTTTAAACGCGTAAACAAGGGGCTTTGTTGGTCGGCACCGATTTCCATTTACTGATTCGACACGCGCCGTACATAAAAGTTATCGTCTATAACGCACACACTCATACTCTGATGGACGTACACACGATCGAGTGCCGCTGCTTCTGCAAGATGATGCGTGAAAGTATATGTATAACTTTTTATCGAGTGTCAAACCTGTTCCGTTTGTATAACCGCACGTTCCACAAGTCGATCGATCGATATTTTCAAACGAATACGCGTTAATACGTTTTTTCTTTTTTTTTCCTTCGTTCATTCCCATGAGCGCGGTTGATACTTAAAAAATATACATATCATAAAAATTAAGGAGCAGGGAGTAACGACAGTCTGAAATGAACGTATCTCACCTTCGGTTCTGATACCACGTTTTGACTTGCGTGTCGGGTGAGCTGCAGCTTGGCCGCAAGCTCCATCCGATCCTGGACGCTGAGGTACTTTTGCCTCTCGAAGCTCTTCTCTAGAGTCTGCAGCTGGTGATCCGTGAAAGCCGTTCGTGCCTTGCGCTGCTTTTTGCTTTGCGACGAGTTCAGGCTCGAAGGTACCTTTGGGTCGTCGTCTTTACCTAAGCAAAAGCGATATATTTATTAAAGTTGAGCTTTGAAGAGGCGGATTTTAGAACGTAAGAATATTAAATGCTTTCTATAATTTCTGTACTATAGAGTTCGATCACGTGAAATTAGGTATCGAATAAATTTCGAAGCAGTTGTACCGCTATTTAATTTTAAGATAAAGTCATAAAGGCCAGGTTATGAAGACTGAAAATTCCCACAAGCTAGCAATTTTTCGTAAGCTGGCGATAAATCTTTAACAAATGCACGAAAAAGGATTTAAGTAAGCTTCTATAGCATATATACATACAGAAGCGATCGAGGTTCTCGTCGAGTTGGCTGTATATAAGGTTGAAGCTCTGTGTGTGTAAAAGAGGGGGGCAATCGATGTCGTTCTCTTTGCGCAGTCGAGCGAACGTCACGCTCCTTTTGTGCGTTGGGTTGGGGAAGGCGACGACGAGGACGACGACGACGACGAAAAACGACGTCGCTTCGCGATTGGTCGCGTCGCCCGATTGGAGCTCGCTCGTTCGCTACTCTCTCTCTCTCTCTCTCTCTCTCTCGTCTCTCGACGGCATCTCCTCACTCCATAGCACGCGAGCATGAGGCTTGCGCGCGCGCGGGGCAAATTGTCTCTATCCCCGCCAGACTTTCCGCCTGTGCAGCCGGAGCAGCGCGTATACAGCAGCTACTATAGCAGAGTGAGAGTGGGATATAATCCCCCCAGGACGACGTCGATTAAAGTGCCAACGAGATGTATGCATATATATAAAGCTGTATATGCACGCGGAGAGGTGGCTGTACTACGCACACACGCACAGCCTCCATAAACGTATACTCGTCCGGGTAACTTTACTCGGGTGCAGGCTCGTTTTGTCTTCTTCTTCTTCTTCTTTTTTAATAGCCAAGGCTTTGTTGTCATCGTGGCAATCCATCAAATGACAATGCGAAATTTCACCGACGATGGCCAAGAAAACGTTTCAATTTTACATCGATTATATACGAATTAGCTATGACTCTTTGTGAAATTCGCTACGATAGATACATCACATTGTCTATGCAGCCTATGTCTCATTTATATATCCATATCGATTGGCCTTTCGCAGAAGATAATGGATCAATGCGGAATATAAAGTCATCGAGAGGAAGAGAAAAAAGTGGCTAATATGTCCTCTTCCTTTCAGCGCTTGTCTTTCGTTCAGAAACAGAGATATAAAATTTTCTGCCGCGTCTATAAACGCGAGAGCGATAAAATCGATCGGCGAAAAAGACGTGCACACACATACACACGTATACACGATGCACGGATGGCCGACTCCATCCGTACTCCCGCGGGGTTATACACACAAACACACTCGCACGCGAAAAGATATATACATAAGTTAAGCCGGGCGAAAGCGCAGCTCTTAGCGACCGTTTGATCAGTATACACACACGTATACATATATGTTATAACTGCACCCACCCACACACACACACACACAAACATAATACAGACCGTCAATTCGCCATCTTTCTCTTGGCAACATGGCGCCGTAGTCTCTCTATCTTGGAAAACTTAATTTACTATGTGATACACTTAGAGAGACTACTGGCAGAAGTTTACTTCTCTCTCTCTCCTCTTTTTCGCTGTGCTTTTTTCTCTCCTCTACTTTCTTTCTCTCTCTCGTCGGGTCTTTTGAGACACATCCAAGACGTTTGTGTGCTGCACGGCCAACTTTTTCCTTAAACCTCATACTCTATCTCTCTCGCCGGTACGATATCTATATATACGGGTGTTCCTTCTTGCTCTTTTCGTTCGCGTATTTTTCTCCTAGCGAAAAAAAGTTTGCCCCTTTTTTCTTTTTTCTACCCGCGAGGAAGTGGCTTTTCGCAAGCTTTGCCATGTTATATGTAAGCTTTATACATACATACATAAATATACAGACACGAAGTAAAAGAAGTCAAAAGAACTTAAGACATTGTAGTCTCGTTAGGTATATAAATGTAGCTCAACGAAAACGAGCCAACGTCGCGATGATTACCACTTTATTCTTCGCTCACCTCTGCTCTTTATTATTATATATATTTTTTTACGAACCACAGCCCCGCGAAAGAGTGAGAGAGAAAATTTGCTACTTAAGATTCCTCGAAGCGAATCGTCCCTGTCAACTGAGTGTCTAAGTGACGGTTGCACTGACTTGCATTATATTACGTCAGGACAGAGCAAGTACGTCACATCCACACTTGTATACATTTTATAATAAGGTAATGAGTGCTCTCGTTGAATCGTCATTTAGTACTATGTATGCACGAGCCGCGTATTCATTAAGCTCGAGAGGGCGACAAAATGGTTTGCCTTGGTGCTTTTTCCTCCACATTTTTCATAAAACTAAACATTTTAATTGTGACGTAGTCGAACTTTATTCCTTTTTCACTCTATTACTATAGCGCTCCGAAACACAAGTTTACGGAGATTCCATTTTTCATCGCAGTTAGGATCTTTAACGAATCGCTACATCAAGAGGTGTGGTAGCATCTAGCCGGTAAAGTATAAAAAAAAATTATAAAAAAATTATTCAAAAAAAATTTTTATTAAAAAGAAAAAATTTAGAAAAAAATTTTTTGGAAAAAAAAAGTTTTTACGCAAAAAAATATTTATACAAAAACAATTATTATGTTCATATACCAGCGGCCCGAAAGTGACTACTTCCCTGCCGCTGCGCAAAGCGGGAAGAGCGATTTTCGGGCCACTGTGTATGAAAAATAGTATACAGGCCTATGCCGCGAAAAAAGAAAGCCCCAGAGCTCGTGTTTATCGGCCTCGGCCACTAATTACACGTACTCTGGGACTTTTCTGTTTTTTGAGGTCTAGGGCAGTAATATACTAATAATAACAAATTGTTTATAACTTTATATTTATAAAATTATGTTTATAAAAAAAAATTACACGCACGATTAAGCGTCATTCATTCATTCTTTTGATATGAAACAAAATTGAAACATTAGATGATGATTTTTCAAGCTCTGTTATAATTTTCATCAATTGTGCACAGTTTGTGAAGTAGAATCGGTGGGATCGCCTCATTTATAGCTTCCAATAGAGAACGAAGAAGCAATTTCCAATAAGGCGTAGCGCAAATATCGCTTCATCACCTCTCGATTTGTCGGTCGGATATGCGCCTATATTATAAACTAAACGCCGGTGCATCGACTCGCGACGTATCTACATAGAGTAGATGTGCGCATGCACGGGCTAGCACACATATACATGTATATAAACATAAGTTGAGCGCTTGCCACGCGCAATTATTGCACTGCACATCGCTCGACTGTGCACATACAGGTATATGATAAGCGGATGCGCGAAGCAGTTCTCTTGCGTGCGCCGTGCTACATGCTGCTGCTACTTCGTAAACGCAGGATGTTCATCTGCGCGCCGCCGCTATACCTATGTGTGCGTGCGTGGCAATTAGCGTTGTCGTACACTACTAGCCGGCAATGGCCCTTTAACTCAGATGAGGAATACCGAATCTTTTTCTATTACCCTCACGCCTATACTTCGGTACGTTGGTTTATATCGCACTTACGTATTTATGCCGTCTCTCTTTCTCTCTTTGTCGCTCGCTTTGTTAATAAAACTTGCGAGCTTGTAATCTGATACGAATATCTTTTCTCTCTTTCATGTTTTTTTCTTTAATAATCATCGCGTTTATATCGAGCTCCTCCGCGCGTGCAAGAACAGACTCGAGAGCTACAACGATGAGCTACACGTGCAATTTAAAAAACTACATAAAAATGCCTACTTATATTCCAAATGCGCGCACTATATGAGCGTATAATAATTTTCTTCGTTTTTTTTCCTTAATGATTCGAGTGGCTGTACGTATGTACGAATGTTGTGCAGTAGCTATCCGTAATGATACACCTCGGTCCCTGGCGCAATTTAATTTAAAGCAGAAAGTTCATATACTTAGGCGCGAGAGGCTCGAGTCACACATGCATGTACGTGCAGCGAGAATGGCGAGCGAGAGGAAATTCATTCGTATGTACATTTACGACGTTAACAAGAGCCGAGCTTTCCTGGCGAAATGAATATATATGCGTATGTGTGTGTGCAGCCGTTACAAGTTCGATCGGTCGATTCGCGTCTGTAAAGCAAACTTTTTCTATGCATCGAAAATTTTCTAAACGAACGCATATCAATCGATATGTGCCGACAGAAAAAGAAAGAAAAAAAGAAAAGCGTACGTATAGCCAGAGACGATGAAATGTGCGCTCGAACGAAGCGAAAAAGTGAGGGCGGTGGCTGTTGCTGTCAAATATATATCCAAGCGTGTATAGCGCGCTCACACACACGCGTAGCCCGGGAGGAGGGCGTGTCTTTCACTCTATATAGATAGGACGCGCGGGCAGACATACTTATATAGGTATATCTGTGCGGGAGTCGCGGCGCAGCATCACTTTGCGCATCCGCGATTTCGCGCAAAAAACACTTCTCTGCTTGCAGCTTTTTATATCATGAAATCGCACGAAACAAAATTGCGAGCTTTTTCCATTAATTTGGTTTTTTTTTCACACAACATCCGAGGCGAGGATTTTTGATTTTATGTTTACGAAATTTACAGTTCTGAAACTTCTTCGGGCTTGGAGAAGGACATTTAAAACGCATGCAAAACGTACATATACCGCGCCTGCTCATCGATAAACTTTTACATTGGAAATAAATAGACTTGTCGCGCGCGCGCGAGCTTTTGTACAAATAGTACCCGATTATGGCGAACACATCTAGGTATGTACAATGGAATCGTGCACTCGAAACAGATCCCGAAACGATAAGTCGGTCGGTGTATGAAGTAGCTCTCACGGAAATGTCCCAATCGCAGCTCCAACATATGCATCAAACGCTCGCTGTTCGGCAAATTCGTGCATACACGACACGCACGTACCACTGCGCAGTGTACATAGCGAGGTACCCTTCTCTCGATCCAAAAATCACGCGCCTATACACATACACATAGGCGTACATGCGACTCCCCTATATATGCACATTGCCGCACTGGTGCGGCTTTCCCTCTCGTTTTTGGATCCGAGTATACCCGCAGCGGGAGCACGAAAACCCACCGTCGGATTCTGTTCGCTCGCGCCTCCCCGTGTGTATCGTATGAAACCTGTACTGTACAGCGCAGGATCGCGAGAAAGAGACGCGCGGAAAGGTCGTTCGGGTAATTTTATCAGTGATTGCAATGCCATTCTCTAATTGACTACTTTGTCCGGTCCACGTAGACGCGATTTATATACGTGCGCGATCGGCATGGCCTGTCATCATGTGCCCGTGTATGTGTGAGCAAGCGTGCTGCAATTATTTTGTACGCGACTGCGGACGCATTGCCAGTGCCTATTGCACGCGCTGTGGTATGTGTGTCTGCTTTTTTCTTTCCATGGATTATTATCACTTGACTCGAAATATTCACTTACTTTTTCTCATTCTGACCTGTCTCTTTCTTCTCCAACGAAATCAGTTTTCAGGGTCGTTGCCGCGTTATAATCTCACATAAATATTTTCACATGCATTTTTCATTCGACTAACGAGCTAAGTACGTAACATATGAAGCATAAGTTAAAAGTGCGCGTCTATTTTTAAAACTGTTTAGATTCAGATAAATGAGACGTTTGCAAGCTGCTCTCATTACACAAGTAAGCGTCTTACCCCAGCATAAGAAATGAATAGAATTTACCGTTAATAAGCTGATTTCATCTCATAACTCAAACTGAGGAATTTAGACATCACTCTACAACAGCATGTGATACAACTTGACCGATTAGAAACACTTTTATTTTTATATTCAAGCTTATACAATAATGGCTTTCTCTATTTAAATTAAAGACGAAAATAGCATTTGCCTCCATTAGATAAAGAATACATTTTTTGACGTTTTTTTCTCATTCTTTTGGGAAAAAACAAGTCCAATAATGTAGCCGTAATGACGGTTAAAGAGCAGAATAACGTTACATATGTCGGATACATAATACGCGATTAAATTCATAAGCGCGCATAGTGCATACTCGCGTGTGTCTGTGTGGCAGTATTTCCCGCGAAGCCGCATACGTATTATATGCATGTGGAGAGGAAGATCGTGGCTGTAGTCGAAAAACCGCAGCAATCGAGACGAAAATCATTCATAAACTGTCTCATCGAATTAGACAAGTTAAGCGTTCATTTATTCGAATTTCATATCTCATATAAAACTGTTGCGACACATCGATGCGGAGGCACGCAACGTCTATGCTACACGATAGACGAGAATAACGAAAAACAGACACAATATATTTATATTTGAAATCATTGTCGCGTGAAATTGATAGCTGTGGGTAACGTGCATTGTTTGCCGCGATCGGCGTAGATACATATGACTCGAGTTGTCTCCTAATAGCTCGCGATTACTCTTTTTCAATTTTGCTCGTTTCGCACATACTTTGACGATAGATGTATAAAATAAATGCATACGAGCGAAGGACGCTCACGTGCCGATGCGAGTGCGATGATCGTCGTCGGAGTCGTTAAATAAAAAGAGAACTACCAATTATAAATAATAATTCGCCGACCTTTATAGAAATTTAATATTATCATTACAACGGACTGCAAGTATATACAGGCTCGAAACGAGTTTTTTCTTTTCCATCGAATCATTATTGAAGTCGTACGACGGCATCTACGCAACAATTGCAATGTAATAGCATTGTATTTATGTTATTTTTATACTGACACGTTTGACATTTGAGTTTGAGAAAATAATATTTACGTGACCACCAATGGGTTTGTCGGTCAATTAAAAATTAAAAAGCTCGTGATATAAGTGAAATAAGAAATCATTATATTTTTTAATGCGGCTATTCATTTATATGTCAAATGGTTCTGATCTATTTATCGAGGTCAGTCACTCTTAATGGTTCTGATCCCTCAATTTATATAGAGAATTGTGTAGCAATCTCGTGTTTATCTAAGCACGTGGTATTCTAATGGCATTCGAAATAAAAATCACACTCTTACTCGCTCGCTTTTCAAAACAAATATTTGAAAGGTATAAGTTTACAGACCTCTCTGAAAAGTTTTTTTTTTCGAGTTTGCGCTGAAACGAGTGAGCGAGAAAAGGTCTATAACGCACGCGAAACTCGTGTTAGTGGCCGATGCAGTTCGCTCGCGATCCGCACGTGATATATACAGAAGTCGCGTGTTAAAAAGTCGGCGGAAAGCGAAGCGAGCGAGAGGCGTGTATGAGTGTATATAGGTAGGTATATATATACAACAAATTGTTTTGCACGCTTGCGTATTATGGCCGAAAGGCAGCGCGAGCTCAGATCGCGTGGTCGATGATGTTAAAGCCTTCCATACACAGACACACGCGCGCTTCTTTTTTTCAGCTTATACCCATACATACACACGAACGTGTAAAGATTTGCTTAGTATAAAGCTGCAACCGCACAATAGGTGCAAAGTTTGCACAAATTGAGAAAAATCTGCAGCCAACGCGCGGGAATGGATGTATCTCTCAATTAGATTCGGTGCAGCGAGTATAAGATATTACTTAGCCGAGCGATCGGGATAGAGCGAAACGAATCTAGAATTGATATTGCGCACCATTTGCCGAGGTCAAAGGCGTGTGTGTGTGTGTGCATGTGTGTAATGTGTATAGTCTGAGAAGCTCAGTCATTATATATGTCATAATCAGCTTTGTAAATAATATAGGCTTGACTTTCTTTCTCTAACTCAGAGCCTGTCAGGCTTTTTATCTCGTTAAAGGGGCGTCGAAAGCCAAACAAGCAACCCTCTCTTTCTCTCACACTAGTAGAGACGGGCGCGCAACAGATTATCCGTACTTTTTGTTTGATCAGCTCAAGCTTCGAATCGCGAGCGCACTCAACGTACACACACACATATTCCACCAGTGCTGCGTATATCGTGCATGCTCAAGCTAGGATATATTGTAACTGCAACTGCCGCCGATGACAATGACGATTTTGACTCGCATCGCAAAAGTGGGACATGCTATACGTACGTAAATCGCGCACATTAGGCATGATTATCGTCGTTTTATGCTTGGGTGTTTCGCCTAATAAGCGCGCTATACAATCTGCTCGTGTCTGTGTGCGTGTGTCGCAGATACGCAGGAAAAAACCGATTCTCCTGTTTTATTTTATGAATTACGATGAGGCATAATAACTTTCATATTATGTATGTGAACGCACAAAGTATTATACACGTGCGGACTTGGAGAAAATAACAAGCGTCGATCGCGTATTATCTCGGCAAAAGAGGCGATCATTTAATTAGAGTTCAATACGGCGGCGATGGTGACCACGGTACAGGTATTTATATGAATTATTGAAGATGTATATCGAAGCTTGGATAAATTACAGTGGCCCTGTATAACTTGGTTCTCGTAATATAGCTCAATTAACGACAGTGACTTATTGAATAGCTCTGATGTGTATACATAAATTATATACAGGCAGAGTTTCGGATCACGGAGCTGTCTACATAAAAGCTTTTACAAAAGAGTAGTGCGTGAGTACAAAAAGATACATCAAGCGCTCGCACACATACACACACAAACATATGTATATATATACACAAGCACGCCCGAGGATCGTCTTTATCATGGGAAATCATAAGCTCTCTTTCTGGAGCGTCGCGACGATCAAAAAGATTCCTTTACTTGATTTTTTTCCTCTTTATTTATTTGCGTCAAGGTCCCGAAAAGTCATCGCCTGCGTATAAACGTACACGACGTAACGTCATAATCTCTCTCTTGTGTGCCAGCGAGCGACTTTTTCTGAAGGCGCGAGCAAAAATTGTCTCGTCAGAAAGTGTTTGCGGCATTATATACACATATAAATGCTGTTACACGATGCAGCCCAGGCCAAGCCAGCCTGCAGGTTCGTGTATACGACAGTCCCTTTACGTGCGTGTATACGCGGCGCGGCGGCATACAAATCTAATCCCCGAGATCTAAACGGTTGCCAATCATTTCCGGTTCTCTCGGATTAGCCGCCAGGGAGCCGCTCGCGAGCTGCGCAGAAATGTGCCTTGGTTTGTGTGCCTATGCTTATGTACATCTAAGCCGATTATGCTTTCGCGTAGATGCATTCGAGTGAGAGAAAAATATGTGTGCGCGCGTCTTCTTTGATTTGAATTTTCATGCTTTTTGACTTTTGTGTCTTTCTCTTTGACAGAATGCGCGTGTATGTACACACCAAAGTATACGTATATATTGGATTTTTCGTTCGAGCGCCCAATGTACGTCTGATTTGATGAAAGCTAACGCCTTAATATGACCCCTAGTGACAATGAAATTTTCCGCTTTGATCTCTTTCATTATATGAATATTTAACTTTGACGCGACGTCCGATGCTCAAACATCGCTCATTGTTGCGGATAATTATCCACGCCTTCATCCCAGCGCTCGAAAATCTCGGCACAACATTTTTACGAAACCTTGGTGTCATTAACTATTTAGTCTGAAAAGTAACACTTGATCGTAATGGCTATCACTTAATGATCAACCATATGCATATTCATTAGACATCTCACATCCATAGCATAACCAAATACAATTAAAAAATCGGAATTCATCTACGATTGTAGCAAGTGTAATACGAACTGAGTGGTGATTAATAAGATATTTTTCTTTCAAGTATTCGTTCAATGATATAGCGGTTTACACTTATCGCTAATTGAAGTGACACATCCAGTACTCGGATCAAGCAGTAGTGATGACGAAAACAAATGATTAGCCCGCAGGTTCGTGGCTTAATTATTTGAATGCTTATAATACGAGGCAAATGCTTTGCATCAAGCGGTATTGCATTACAGTATGCGCTGCTTCCGGCCGATTGATGAGCCGCGTACATCGGGCAAAAATATATATCCAAAGGCCTAATGAAGACGATTGTTCGGGGCTCATAATGCGCCCGAGCTGTTGATGTTTTAGATCGTGCTAGTGATAATTTCATCGCCCTCGATGCGTGCGTGCAGTCGCTCGTCCTTGTTTCTTCTTTCGTTTTACACTGTTGCAAGTTCATACGTTTCGCTTTATTTTCCATATCAGCTTTGGAGCAAGGTCATTAGCGACACATGCATACACTTACACATACACTCGGGCCGACGACAAGTACATAGTAATGGCTCGATGTGTATAATCAGCGCATATCTGCAGCAGCAGTGGCAGGTAGAGTGCGCGCCCCCGCTCGCGCGCGCGAGTACACACACGCATACATAGACATGCAGTGCAGCGCATGCATACACACACACACGTACAGGACGAGCTGTCTTCGTTAAAACAGGAAAATTGCGGGTTACGCCGGCATGCGCACACACGTGGAAACGAGAAAATTCACGAGAACGCGACGCGACGCTGCAGCCGTCTATGTAATATAACAATGATTTCGTGATGTATGATTTATACCATTATCATTATTTTTTTGTTTCTGCAATAAACGAGCACTTTTATATGCCCGCACGACGTTCGTTCCTCCAGTCGCGTCCATGTCATTACGTCGTTAGAAAAGAGACGTTGTTTTTTCTACCACGTCTGCTCGTTTTGACGTACTGACTACGCTTCGATCATTACCGCGGTTATATAGTGATTTTTATCAAGAGTCCTCCCCGAATATTGCGCAACGATTCGCAAAATGTATAAATGTACAATCCTAACATGCCTATTGCCTGCGTAGCTATAATTACGAGTGTTGCTGAGCAACCGAGCAAAAGAAAAGGGAACAAGTTAAAAAGTAGGAGGAAGAAGAAGAAAGATCCTTTACCGCGTTAAAAATTAGCGTCAAAAAGTTTAAGGACAATATTGTCTCGAGAGCAGTTCTCTTTGTGCGGTTCTTTGCATTTCTACGATTCTTATATAGCAGCTAGTGGTGATGCGCCTCGACACCCATTAACTCTTACTAATAAAAGCACGCCTCGTGCCCGTTGTTATACACTCTTTAATCATCTCTTCGTATGCCGAAATGTGCGCTATATGCCCTCGGCTCTTCGACCTCTCTCTCTCTATGTGGGTTTGTACGCAGCAGTACTTTTGGCGCCAGGTATATGTGATTGAGCAGAGAGAGAGAAGGACAGCGAGAAAGAGAGGCACCCCTGTAATTAAAGACGAGCATATAAATAAGAATCGTTTCAGGGAATTATTCAGTTCGCAAATTTCGTGAACTCGATGTTCCTTAAGTGTAGAATTAATATATTTATGAGCAGTTCCTCTGATCGCACATCCGGCATTCTAGGACTCGACGAGCAAATTCTAAGCGTGTGCATGTGTGTGTGTGTGTGTGTATTTTTCAAACTGTGTGTCGTTGACACCCTGACGCATGCAAGGCAATTCGACAATTATATTGTTCGAAATCCTCCGTCGGCACATTTAGGAGGACTTATACTCACTCGCGTGATGGCTTCTTTTTTTTTATGCCTGCTGTACAAAGGCAACATCAATTTCTCAACTATTTTTCTATTCCGTTGCATGTGAGGGGTCAATGATTTCAATGCCTGGTCTTTACCCTTTCTATCAATTTTTGAATGGAAGTTATTTTTCCAAAATTTCATGCTTACTATTTCAGAAATCAAACTCTACAAACAATTTTTAAGTCATAATCTATTTTTTCGTTATCGACAATGATTGTACATGTTCTCTATTCAAGTTGAAATTACTTAAATCTTCTTCTAATAAATTTATAATTCTTGACTATAAACAAAAAACATAAATAATAAAAAAAATATAACCAATCAGGGAAAAGCACTCAGAAGATTTTTTTCCTATGTAATAAAAATAAAACTTAAAATTTGCTGGGCTGAATGGCTTCGTGTACTAGCACACGCAATATTGTTTCATTCAGATTATTCAAATCCTCAAAATTTATAATATAATAGGTCAACGTTTTAATAAAAACAAAAACGTGATCCAAATGAGCTTTTTACAAAATATATTTTTCTCAATCATTGTGTAGATATATTAAGAAATAAAGCTAAACAAAGATATACAAGTGGCTATTCATAAACTTTCATGAGTTACATCCGTTATTAGACTAATTTTTCTGTACTGATTTATTTTTTAATATCTTTGTATACATTGAAGCAAGGTTATGCGACTTACAGATAATGTTTATAATTTTTACAGTTCAATTTATAATACAAATCATCATAACTTGATCAAGTTATAGCTCATCCAGCCCATGAAATTCAGTTTTTATTCAGGAGCGCGCTATTTATCTCACCCGGGTACACGTGACCGATTATTTCTAGTCATTCATAAAAATGAAGTGTCAAAATGATAAAAAATATATATTCTTTATCGGGTTCGATCCAATTGAATCCACTGAATATCCAAACATAATCCAATGAAAGTTGACGAATTCTTATGTTTTTTCAAGAGTCCTGCAGAGATAATTTTAAAAAAGGGGGTCTGTTCGTCGTGCAAAATAACCCTGGGATATTATTGTGTTCGAATAGACACAGATGTATGTAAATGGGATATTTTGAACTGCAAATATAGAGGATATATAGAAAAATGCAATAACCATGAAAATGTACTCACCGTTCGACGATACTGATACAGCGTCGTGATGACTCGCATCACTATCCTCGTCCATATTACTGCTGTTATTGTTAAGTGACAATCGGCTTTGATGTCTGACACTTAAATCTCTAGGTGTGGACGGCGGACTGCCCGGAGGGTCCTGACTCGACGGTGGACTCGACGCACCCGCGAGTATGTCCGTTATCATGAACTTGGATCTGTGCGGCATCGTGATCTGAGCCGACGATTCGCCAACTACACTGGAGTTATTGATGCTGTTGCCGTTGCTAGTATTATTGTTATTGGGACTGGACAAAACGACGCTGGGCCCATGCAAGTTCAGACCGAGAACCTGGAGCGGGTTGGCGGCGCCGTTGCTCAAGTGATGATGCATGTGCATATGATGATGCGGATGATGGGGATGGTGGGAATGGGGGTGCTGCTGGTGAAGCATGTGATGAGCCAGATGCGACTCGACGTTGACACGGGACAAGTTGAGGCCGTTGGGGCCGGCGGCGCTCAGGGCGGCAACCTCGTGCTGGCCCTGTCGCTGCTGGTGATGGACCGTCATGACTCGGCGCAGGTCCTCCTCGTCGTCCTCCTCGTCGGACGTATTGTTGGTGCCGACTGACAGGCTCGGAGCCGTGGCTGGGCCTCCTCGGCTTAATTGGCACTGCAGCCTCGGCGACAGAATGTTGATGGATTGCAGCTCGCGCGTGACAAGACACACTGCCTCTACGCACGCACACACGTCTCCGCCTATACTAACACAAACTCATTCACAAATAGCACATCGACTTGATGATACGGTCTATTTATACCACTAGCCAATTAATCGCACTCCGAATGGCGTCCCCACCTTTTATTCGACAGTTTATGCATTTAACTGTAATTCGATACTTTCTAAAAATTATCACTGATAAATTATCAAATATCTGATACAATACAAGTCGTTCGTTGAATAGCACTAAAAATAAAAGTTTGTAATTTAACACGTCCTTAATTACACACGTATAATCGATCAACAGTTCACACAGACTCTCAACTGTGACACTAACATTTAAACATGCTGTATCTATGATAAAAAAATCGCTTGGGCTGCTGCGCGCACGCACTGTGTATAGGAAGGATCGACGCTGGCACGAGGACTGCCTATCGCAGACTGACACAAGATCGCAGGAGCAAGGTTCGCGTTGGAGAGCTCGAGCGTCTGCGGCTTTGCCCCCTTTTTCGCGAGAGGCATTTTGCACGGACTTCCAGCAGGCTGCTGCCGAGTCCCCCACCTCGAGCGCTCGCGTCCAAGCCACGCCCACTGCTACCAATAGCCGCGTCGAGCAACGCCAATGGGCCACCGCTTCGACACCACGCCTCGCTGCTGCTCTCTATCTCGACATTCTCCGCACGCCAATTCTCTCTGTCTCTGCTGCTGCTCCGTGTATACGCGCAAGGGAAGGAGGTAATTCGATATAAAATTGCAGTTAATGCCTTTCATTAGACTGACTCTCTCGCCAAGCTCACTGCGTTCGTCTGCGTACGTGTGTGTGTGTGTGCGCGTGTAAGTACGAATGAAAAGAGGTGGAAATAAAAAGAAACTTTGTTCTGTATGGGTGGTAGAAGGGTGTACGTATACTATACACATAGCACACTCACGAGTCTTTATAACGAATGTGTGTGTGCGAGGGAAAGAGAGAGCGAAATTTCGAAGCTGTACTCGAGCTTTTATCGACGTTCACGTTAGAGAGAAAGAGCGAGCGAGCGAGCTGAGAGGATCGATCGATCTTGACTCTTGAGATTCTTTTTTGTTTTGATTCGATTTGAAGTCGACTTACCCCCGTTAAGAGCTATTGTACGTTTCTTCTTTTTTCTCTCTTCTTTCTTCTTTCTCTTTTTTTTTCATCGACACTACCATATCGATAATGGATAATACACGGGAGTACGTGTTTGTGGTTTGTACTGCGAATGAATAGATATTGTGTTAAAGATTGTGCATAGCTTGTGGGTTTACGGGGCCGATTTCGACCATATGCGATGAATCGAGTCCGCTACCGATGATAATGTAACAATGTTTCTGTTTCTATTTTTTTACCCTTTTGATGCTGCTTTGAGATACAGCCGTGCATTGTCAAATAAAATAATATATAGTTACCAATGTTTTTTCTTCCCCTCTCTTTGTTGAACAGACAATCGTGAGTTATCAACAAAATTGACTCGGCTAATAGTGCAGGCGCGTTGACGAGCACCATATGATATTATATTTTTATAAAAGACCAGCACCCCTAATTCGTAATTTTGTTTGTCGACTGTAAGTTAAATAATGATTATTTACAAGTGAATTATCGTACTTTTATTGACCATCGGTTGACGTCGTTATTCCATAAGCTTAACTATACATTCTATTCTATTTCTTTGCAAAAAAAGAAATCAATTATACCGTCGACTGCGCGCCGACGTCAGAGTCAACGAACATTTTATGATAGACGTTATTAGCGGGTCGAAGAGCTCACCCGATACACATTTACAATCCGCGTCGTTATTATAATGTGCACATAGGCCGCGCGGCATGGAGTCGTCGAAAATGTCGTCCGAAGCTCGATCTTTTCTTCGTGCTCATCGAGCAGTAATGGGAGGTTTCTCTCTCTCAGCTTGCGCGCGTTCTGCGTTTAAATACGTATCGCGTGCACACACATGCACACATCCATCATCCTAAATATATAGGTATATACATTTTGCATGCGTGCGTGAGTGTGTGTACGCGCTGCAAGGCCAATGGCGCCGCCGGGCAATCGTGCGCACTGCCGTGTGCGCAAAGTTGACTCTCCAAAGTCTGCCTTGCAAAATTAGAGTAACACGCGCTCGAGCCGAGTCGCATATTCCCGAAAAGAAATTAAATTAGGTCGAATATACATGTACGCATAAAGGCGTGCGCGTGCTCACCAACACGAGAATTGGATGCGAATTTACGAAAATTAGGGCTGGCGACATCATTTAATTTGTAGTACCGTCTGCTAATGTAAAATACATATAAGGACGATCCGTTTGTATAGATACTGTACGTAGCGGTGAATGCGGAAGGGAGGTGTGCTGAGTATGTATGTGCGCTCGTGTACTATTCATTGTACAGTGTGTGAGCATATGGTCTTGTATATGCGCTTGTGTGCGAAATAAAATAGACATTATTCCGTGAGCAGACACACGCTGCACTCGCGCATTATCATGAAAATGTATCTCTTTTAACACTTCTCAGTCCATTATACGAAGAACTCGAAGTAAACTCGAGACTGGATCGTTGTGGCTGATGGGCGCGCGCGCGTGCCATTCAAGCGAAATCAACCCGACGAATTTGATTAGTTAAAAAATTCAATCGAGGCTTTCACTTTTTTTACTTTTTCATTTCATAATTTCACACATCAAAGAGTATCATCTACTTAATTGAATTTCATTTACACACATTTTCATTTGAATGGTCATAGTACACGATAGTGGCAATATATTAAAAATAATGTCTGTAGGATAATTAAACACAAAATTAACATATTTTAATGAATTGAAAACTTTAATTTCAATTACTTTCATCTTTTGTTCAGTTATTACAAATAAAAGTGCACAACTATGTGCCTGCACCATACCTTGTCCGAAGACAGCATTATCGATAAACACTTAATTAGGAGTTAGCTGCTGGGAGCCAAATTACGATATCCATTAATCCGAAAATGTTCAAATCAAAAATGTGCACCAATCACGTAACGCAATCAGTAAGATATATTTCACTTTGTAAGAAATATACAAAAAATTTCTTTTTATTCAAAAATTTTTCATCATTGATCCTATCGATGATATGAATTGTCATTTTTTACAGGTATACTCTTTTCAATCTGTATTTATTAATTCATAAGTCTTATAATGCGTCGCGCTTAAGTGGGTTTCCTATGAAACGATTAATTAGTACACAATATATAAATATATGTTAATCTGTCAAAACCACAAGGTAATATTCAGGCCTTTAAACGCATATTAACTACATTAAGATATCTGTCTTCGCGAGCTATTCATACCACAATTCAACTAGCTAATTAAATCGTTTACCGAGTTAATCGCTATTACACGGATTTGCGCAAATAATTTTCAGCATTTTGTTTGCCTTTTGCTCTCAAAATACGCATTATGTCTTGATTGCAATTTTTTACTCCAATCTTCATTACACGCAATGTTGACTCTTGGCGTGCATGCGAAAAACAACGGACCACGCGATTTGGCGGTATAAAAAAAAATACTACACACACACACACACACAACGACCTCGAGCTTGACTAATAAATATAAAAGCTGTGCATAGCGTGCGCCGGACGCTTTGCTTTTTTTCCTTTAATGAAACTTATCTATGCGCGTTACGATACACGGCGTACTGCTGCTAAGAGAAAAAAAGTTCGCATTAAACGATTATGGCACTTTAAGCATTTATCAAGAATTAAGACTTAATTGGAGGAAGCAACTATATAGCTCGTCGAAGACGCCAAGGAGAATCTGCTCTGGCGCGAGCATATTGAAAAGAGAGAGCTATACACTGAGCACTAAGAAAAATCGACGAATTAAAGTGTTATATAAATTTATAATACGGAAAAAATAACATACCCACACACACACACACACACGGGATCGTGTTATTATAAACTATTATTCATCGCGTGTATACGAGCTTCGTATGTATAGGAGTTTGCTCACGCGCGCGACCGAGCGCGAGTTTAAACGGGGGAAAAAAGGAAACGCCACGAGTTTCCACTTTCGTTGAATGCTAGCTCAAGCCCATTATATACACGGACCACTTCATGGGATTATCATTTTATGTAAGAGCCTCTAATTCTTTTCATGTTCATGCGCGACGCAATGATGATGAATGAGTTTTCTTTCTCAATATCAATCATTTTGCAGAATTTCGTGGCATCATGGAATTATGCGCGCCTTTATGTAATCATTTTAATAAATCTAGAGGAGCAAATTATTTTTAAACTCCAGTTTCGGAATTCGTATCAAGTTCCTCGTTAACACGCCAATAGACAATTGCAAATGAATTCGAATTTGCGTATAAATTCAAACGTTCAATTGGGATTAAGCTGAAGCGCGTCTATGCAAATATAAGGTAAAAAACAAAACACTTAATTTTCTCATTGAATCCAGTCGAAGCAGCGTTGGTATGATATAAGCGTGCTCTCCATCTGCCGGAGACATTGCAGGAAAAACCTCGTTCTTAGCTATTTTCTCATATACGTATTTTTACGTATGTGTATGAGCGCGCGATGCGAGTGAGTAACAGCAAAAGCACAGCTGAGCGTGTCGAATGCATATTCATATGCTTAAGGATACACGTATATAGTGCACAAAGGTAAGCTCGAGTCGAGTCTGATCTTAGATTAAGGTAAACGCCGGTTAAGTTAACGGCTAAGAAGCTCGAGTGCAGCTCGGCGCTCTGTGTATGCACTTTACACACACAAGCCTTTTTTGCCTCGTGCGAGCATTTAAGCAGGGCGCCTTATAAGCCGCGAGTGCATGCGGCCCTAGTTTACTATTACCACGCGCGTGACGCACTTTGACCGCGCGCAAGACCAATGTATAGAGAGCAGGTGAGAAGTAGCTCGTTCCAGATCGATTGCGCGCTGTAAACATGACATTAGTCACGTGCGCATATTATTTATCGGTATCGATCTTTTTGCATTAGATTTCCTGTCTGTGCATTTTATCAATTAACTCATATAATCCATGATATAATTGTTTTCAATTCACCAACTACGATAAGAGATGTTCATTAATTGATAATCTTTAAAAAATCTCCCCCTCAAACAATTATTAATTGTTTTCATTGAATTTTCTTTGTAATTAGCTTACAGTATTACAGTATTGTTGATATTAGTATTTGAAGTATTACTAAATCAAATGAGACAAAAACTGATAAAAATATTATCATGATTAAGTTGATGTTTTTATTTTCCAAGACATGTGCAATTCCAGCTTGATGCAGCTACCCATTGAGCATTTTTGCATTGTCTTGTTTTTTTTTCGCGCAAAATACTCATAATCTTGCACAACTCATGCTTCGGCGCGTCGCTCCCGCGTGCAAGCCCAATTAAAAATATAACACGGCAACTTAATTGCTTATCTAGCTTGAAACGAATGCGTTAAATACATACAATATAAGCGCAGAAGAGCAGTTACGAAATGACAAAAACTTTTCATTCTTCCTGCTTATAGCGTACTGCGCAATGACAATCGTGCATGTCAAATGATTATACATTTCTTATTTTATTCTTGGTATGAAATTCGTAAAAATCGATTTCTATGAAAAAAGCTGTAGTCGGAAAATCTTATCCATGTTGTGTTTGGTTTCTTGATAAAAAATTTGATAGTTAATAGATCGATTAATTTGACGAAATCGATTAAATAATTTCAACAACTTCCAGTTGTCGTTAGAGTTTGATAGAGTGGACAGAAATGAAATTGCTGCGACTACAGCAATCATTAATTGAAACCAATTTTTTTAAATGTTTTATTATTATCAGTTACCTTATCTTCAGTTTACATTGTTGGGTGAATTATTACATCCAGGCTCAACGACATCATCTTTCTATGACTTAAATTTGAGATTCTACGTTTTATTCGTCGCTACCTTCGGAAACTATTCAGACACACCTCTTAGCTTAGAGATACTCAACTGCAACTACGAAGCCTATAGAAAATTCAAATTGGTAGTCAAAAACCATGTTGATATTCTCGAAACACCATTTAAAATGAAAAAATATTTAAAAAGTCAAAAAATAAAGTTACAGATAGAACATTTCTTCAGCCAGCGCTGGCATTGATTCAAGGGAGATAAGCTCTAAACAATTACAATCACCAATTAAAAAATAAGTATATGGCACGAGTACTCTAATTTTTTTTATAATAAAGTTTTGATGTCGAAATTTCTTGAACGCTTCATTTATCTTACCTACTCTTGAGATTTAACAATTACATCAATTCAAATTTTAAAATACTCGATGTATTAAATCGTAATGTAAATTAATGGTGCGCCTCGAGTTTCCCTGAAATAATTTAAAGAATTAGAGAAAACAGTTAAGGCGCTTTTATTTGCACTCCTGCACACGCGTATGTACAATCGTTTGAGCACACATACATAGAAACATTACGCATCGAACGCACTCACACAAGCTGACTTACTGCCTCGTGCATTTATACACTCATTTTGTTCCCGAGAATTATTCAAGTAGATAAGTGCTGCCGGTTAAACTGCAGCTTGCGTGTATTTTTTTCTCCTCTCTCCTTAATCCACCTTATAGGCTTGTAGCAAGGTGCTTCGCGCGCGTGCACGCACTAGCCCTCGAAATTTATGCGCGCAAAGAAATTTTCTACTACACAGACACGCAGACGCATACAAGCACGAGAGCCGCACGTAAAGTATAAGTAACCGCAGCTCCGGAGATCAGCACCTCGATCTTTTGACGCGCAAGTCGACGGCTATGCTAATCGCGTGCTTATGCTAACTGCTCATTAGGATTGAAATGCATTACATTTTTCGTTACTCGTGAAAATTGGGCAAGGAATCACCTTGCCCCACATAATATCGCTTGGATATATCGCACCGGATGCGACATTATGTGCTTCTGACTCGGAGATCTACTTTAAGGATCTTGTTGCGATTACTTTTTTCCTGGTTTCGAGTAATTTTTCATTTCATAGATTTATAATGCGACTTTTCTGGGGTGAGGGGTGAATTTATTCAAAATATAGATACGAGCGAGGTGTTACTAGGAGATATTATAGCTATATTTTCTTTTCATTATAAGGCTACAAGGGTAAAGCGCACACACGAAGCAGTTTGCAATGGTCTATTAACTTTCGTTTCGTTATAAATTTTATAGTCACTTTAGGCGTTCGTTAAAGATTATTGTATTTTTTATATTACGTATAATATATATTATGCAGTTTCGTACATAATAGCTTGAAAGAAACTCATTTCCTACGAGCTCCGTAAATTGCGTTATTATAACAAGAAGATATAATAATGTGATGCGAGCTAAAAAAAATAATCAAACTTACGAGTATTTTAAAATCCTTATCAAAACGTATGGAATTTAAAATTCAATTAAATGTATGAACAGATTGCTTTAAAAATTTTTCTGAATCACAATATTATCATTTTTGGAATTGGTTTCAATTTGTATATAATTATTTTATAATTTTTCAAAGCATTGCTATCTGTTGACCTACTTTCTATCAAATCTTGCATAATGGCCAACTAAATGTTATTAAACAATTCAAAGTAATCAACTTTAAAATATGCTAGAAATTATAGATAAATACCGATTAAAGTTACATATGATGTGGATTTAATAGGCTTCGCGAATAGCTTGTGATATATTTTATAAATTGCTTGAATCGACTGTTCACATACAATGATACACTAGTCGTATACTTTATAAGGTGGTTAGGTGATCATAATCATCATAGTCTTACTACTCTGCGCACATCTATGCGCATCAACGTAGTCTAATATACGCGGGTACGATCTAAAATGTTATGATTGTTTCACTTCATTTCTTAATTTTTTCTTAAAAAGTCCGTTATCATGTATTTTTTAACACATTAATTGAATGATGAAAACTTTAGTTTTCTCATCAACAGTATTTTTATTACTTTCTCAAGATAATTGAAAAAATTATAGCAATTTATCGTTCAACTTTCGACAAATTTTTATATTATTCTGTTTTCATGTATAAATTTTCAGATTAGTTTTTCCCGAAAGTTAATTCGAAAACTCTACGTTCAAATTTTTAGGGTACATAAGACACATTCTTCACATACACATTCTTTTTTAATTGTATGATGTTATTGACCTAATTATGTAAATCTACATATCGTGTTTACATGCACACAGACAATAAAGTTATTGGCTTATTTTGGCTGCTGAATGGACGCTTTCTTCAAATAATTGAATGGGATATGAGGGAAGGTTTGTTGTTCACTTCTATTGAATGTTTGACCAGAAGCGTGCATAAATTATTATTCAGAGATTAAACAAAAATTATTGTTTCTAATTTTGTTAAGGCATTTTAAGGGGGCGTATGGTGCTGATTTGTCGATTTTTTTTCCATTTTTTGAAATATTATTTGACTAATAAAAAAAAATAATTTATTTCTAAAATATATATGTGAAAGTACATGACTTTGAGAGTATTTTGTGAAAATTTCATCAAAAAATTTTCATTTTTGGGCCTTTGAAAGCAAATCTACGGAAAATTCGTGAAAATTCTGGTGAGTTACGTAACTTTTCACAGAATCATCTGAATCGAAAAATGCAAAATTACCTCATTAGCTTATGAGTTTTATCAGGTACTGACGTAGAGTTTCTTTATTTATAGCGATTTTTCGAATTTTGACGTAATTTTGAAGTTGAAAAAAACGTTCAAATATAGCGTCCAGACATGAAATATCGAAATATCTCGACGTCAGTACCTGCTCAAAGGATTAATAAAGAACTGTGCAAAATTACAAAAGGTTCGGTTGGATACTTTTTGAGTGACGTTTCTCACCGATTTGAAAAATAGCATTTTGAGAAATCGCAGTTCAAAGATACAACATTATATATTAGATACATAATAAGTCATCGAACTAAAAGTTCAATATTTTTGTCAATTTTGCTCCGATTGGGCTGAAACTTCAACAGAATACTTTTGAAAGTATAAACAATCAAATAAAACAATAAAAGAAATTCCAACTTTTTCAAGGCCAGGACCATACGTCCGACTTAATGGATTAAAAAACCAGCTCAATTTTGAGACATTGGACATGCTTTTAAGTTGAAATATCAACATTTTTTCGTATTTTTTACATGATCTCTACTATGAATAATGGTTTAAGATTAAATTACCAACCTTGAACATTTTATTTCGTTGGTTATTACTTATGGAAATGTATCACCTTTATTTTCATCTATTTTTAAAGTGGCTTTCAAATTTGTATAGTACATGAATCAGTAGTACATAAATCAGCGGAACAATATATTTTTTATTAAGGTAAGTCCAATCTTAAATCGTAAATGTGCGCTAAACGCTAAATTTCACCCTCAGGTTATATTTACTGGAACTTTGAGATCTTTTTTACTTTAAAAAGTATGAGCGTTTCAAAAAAGCATACTTGCTTTGGTTTTGAATTGCGGAAATTCACGCGATAAGCGGCCGCGTGAGTACAGAGCAAGAGAAAGGTCGGCCGTATCTACATAATATAACGACAACGCACGCTCGGCGCGCGTCTGTACGAGTGTGTGTAGGTGTACGAGCAGTAGATGAAAATTATTAGCAAATTCTCCTTAGGATCGCGTTTCAGCTAAGAGCCTCCATTACCGGCAATTTGCATTGATATAAGTGAGGCACCTCGGCAGAAAAGCGATCCAGGTAACACTTTGTTATTTGGCACCCTATAATACTCAGCTCGATTCTTGTACTTGAGCTGCGGTTCATTTACGTATCGACGTTCTTGAAAATAGTGTCAAAAATTAACTGGAGTTATTCTGCTCAATTTACATTATGAATATTTAAATGCTCAATTTTGTCGTCTTATCAAGTCGTTGTTCAAAAAAAATCTCACATTTATTTATCGTCCATTTATAATTCTTGATCCCAATTATAAGGCTCATTTGAATAATACCAATATGTGTCCGCTCAATTTTCTTAGTGAGATTCAAAGTACAGATATGTCCTTTTTAATAAAAAAAACGCTTTAATAAATTCACATTTTCGATTTTTTATAAACTAGTCGTAATAAGAAATTAATATAAGCGATCAATTACAACTTTGTGGGCGATAAACGCGTGCTTTTATCTGGATTTACGTTTGTATCTTACTATATGGTATCAATTAAAAATGCAGTAGATGTATAATGGTCTATTATAGATTTCTTTGATTCAGTTGATTGTTTTTAAAGGACTCTTCGGTTTTCTAAACTTTTAAGCTATGAGCTAATGTTAGGCCTTTGATAAATTTGTTAACTAGAAATGAGTAGTTATTATTTATCATTGAATTCTGATGAAACTTAAGCTTACTGTAATTGCAAGCAGGTGTTTTTTTCATTCCCGAGCAATGCCAAAAATTCCCCTCCTTTCGGAATACTTTACGCTCGGCTCGTTAGTTGTCTATATGAAAGCTGTTGGTCTAGAGTTTATGTAAAATAGACGAGTCCAAGTTGAAAGTGAGAGAGTGAGAGCGCCCCATGACACATGGAGCAATACCCTGAGACAAGGGAATTAGCAGAATATTATTATTATACGCGGGAAAATATCGGACCGACGCACGTATAAGCACACACACACACACACACACACACACATTATATCTCGTAATACACAGACATATTAGATCTTACTTAGCGCGATAAGCGAAACTTGCATAATGCGACTTAATCGCTTTTCTTTGGACTAGCGCGCGTTACATATTTTTCGAGTTGCATTAAGGGGTCTGTCCTGATCTGACCAGTATATAAGCTTGGTCTTTGGTGGATAGGTGCATATACTCGCGTACATATGAAAACCTTATCTATGTGACGAATCTTGCACCATTAGCTCGACGACGGTACGACCCCCTCGGTTCGCGCGCCCGCTCCATTTCCTTCTTTTTCACCCGTTACTGCATTCGTTCTATCTCACTCTCTCGTGTGTATGCGTATGCTCGCGCTAAGCGGATTTCGTGCGTTGTGAATTGGTACGCGGCCTCGTGTATGTGTATGTGTGTGTGTACGTTTGCCATACGTACGGTAACGAGCAATATGCACCGTACACTCACTCTCACACACAGACACAGCCATTGTTATCATAAATGTGATCTATCCGCTGAGCGCTTTAGATCGTTTGTGCGATTCCGATCGTTTACAGTGTCTACGTATGTGTACGTGCAGTTTGGCTTGCTTAAAAGCTACGTAGTGCTAAATGCAGGGGGAAAACCTCGAAGATCTATGTGCCTTACATACTCGCCATATTGTACGCTACTACCCGCCGCTGTTTATAATTTGCTTGAATTGAGATGATTAAACGCTTATATAAGATGTATTATTTATTCATGTCGCTGAATTAATAAGGATTTGAGATTTATATTGCATACTATAAATACATGTCTTCAAAAAGAAAGAAATAAACAATATTGGGATTGTTAACAAACAAACTATATAGACCGCATTCGAATTTTCGAGCAAACACTACCACAATTCTTGCACAAACGCGGAAAATCTCTCAAATGCTCGGAACGGTGCTAGTATGTATATGACTAAGCAGTTCGACTCGAGGCCAAAAGACGACCACGTACAGTTCTGATTGATAATTGGCGTGCGTCTTTTCGCACCTAGTTCTTGAAACGAACCGCTGGGCGATCCATTCGACGATCCACTTGATGATTTACTAGACGAGCTATTAGACGATTTACTCGGAGCTTTGGTCGAGGAGCTAGGACCACTTGATTGGCTCACTTGCTGTCTACTCGGAGAACTATTTGTTGAGGGGCTGGATTGACTTTCTTTCGGGCGTCTTGAAAAAGCAACGGGCTCAATTACTTTTGTAGTAGTGCTCGATGACGGAGTTACGCTGGATAGCTGACTGATGGGCGCCGTCGAGGTAGTTTCGATGGGATTACAGTCACGGGAATCACTTGCGGCCTCTCAATTTGAGAGATGGCCCAGACGTCGATTGAGCCTTGATCGATTCGGTAATCTTCCGATATGGAAACAATAGATAAAACAAAATAACATCAATTGGAATTTAAATAGTTAGAGAAAGCTTTGTCAAGTTTCGTAAAATTATTACCACGATCAAAATTAGGCCAAATGTTATGAAAACCCAACTATTCACATTTTGAAAAATTTAATGTTATACAAAGTAGCTAACACAACTAGAACTGAATATGGTTAAATAGTCTTTTTTGACTTTGACGGCAACTTATTAGCATTTACCTTGAATGATAAACACGCTCAATTAACCCGACGCAATTAAACAAGTCGTGGAAGTGTTTTCCTTGTCAAATACTTATATATTTATATAGAATTATATATTTTTTTACTTCAAGTTACAACTCGTTTTGCTTTTGATTAAGGGAAATTAATTCTTATGAATTAGTCGATGAAAGCTAGAAATAAAGCCAAAAAATTTTGAACAACCCTCAAGTTCATTCAAGTTTGCATAATTTGTTCATGAACAATGTTACGTGAGCGATTAGGTGAAGTAATTTGAATGCTCGGAATATTCGCAGCTGTCAACAAATTAGTGTATACTAGAGAGTAAATCGTTTACAAGAGCTATAGTTGCAAAGCGATAAGTTTAACACTGGGTAAAGCCAGCGCGCATATAAGTCGCGTGGCCTCGAGAAAGTTAGACCATATATAGCCGGTAATATAAGATGTCGTCTCGCGACTAAGAGTTTCTCTCTTCTCTTCTTGAAGTAGCTTTTGAAAGTCAAAGCTTCTCTGATACTGCTTCTGTTCTTCTGCTGCTGCTTATAGTTGCGCTGCTGTTGTTGCTGCAGTGTCTCGGTCATTAGCATAGAAGCAGCGGTAAACTCGGCTAGCTTACCGAGCTAACAGCGTGTAAAATAACCGCTAAGTTGCCAAGACAATACTCCGCGACACTCCAAGGCTCGCTCGCTCCTCCGAGCTTCTAGACTTCCTTGCGCGCGTCTCGTATTCGCGTATAAACACGCGCGCGCGCACATGCACACAGTCATATATATATACGTGTAAAGCTAGGTTTATAAGGCCAAGAAATGTACCGCGTATAACCCTTGTGCCTTAGTGCATTGCATTGTCTTCTTCGCGACTTCCGCTTTTTCGAGCCTCGCATATATAGGCATAAAGCCCAGGCAGAGAAACTCGGCTTCTTACGTCAGCGTACGCGCGATGACAAAGATACTCTTTATATACGTCAGGAGACCGTATAAACCCTACGCGTGGCGAGTAATTTTCGGCCTTTTTTGTCACTTTCATGCAGCAATATAATTAGCAGTAGCGAGCGCGCAGCTCCACAAGAGCGCTCGACGAGTAATCTTTATTGCAACATTTTACACCAACACACGCAAAAAAAAAGAAAACGCTCGCCGATTTCGTTTTAATTGCGTCGTTTATATACGCGACAGTTGCTCGCGAGGGCGTGCGTATATGTAATGTATGTAAGCGTCTTACAGTATTATACCCAAGCTTCGCTGAGCAAAGACAATTGCTCCCGGGTGGCTATATACAGCGGCAGGTGTGAAAAAAATCTTAGATAAGCTGCTCGGGTGTTTTTAAGGAGTATAATAAATAGACGCGACTGCATTAGCCGGGCAGGCATTTACTTGTAAAAGGAGAACGGGTCTCGAGTCGTAATTACGTTTGCTAGCGCGAGTCAGACTCGAACTGTTTCGAGAACTGCGAAATTGTATAACGAGGACGCGCGAGGGTCCGCAGCCGAGGCGCGCGCAGTGCAGTCAACAACTTGCAACTATTGACACAGTGAAAGAGAAAATCGTCGTATCGAGAAAAATTATCGCGACAAAAATGTCGAGAAACCCCGTGAGCTGTACACCAGGGCAGCATTGCAAAATCAGACTACAGTACTGTACAATACTTGTTCGCAGCGGCGAGTGTAATTTACCATGTCATTTTCGTCAAAAACTTTACCCTCGCGCTACGCGGAACGAGGCAAAAATATACAATAAATGAGAGTCATTTAGTCAAGAGCGGAAAAGCGCGGTAAAAACGAGGCGACTTATAAGCAATTGGTCTGCGTATATGTTATATATATGTGGGTGTATGCGTCGGTTCGTGAGCGAGCAAGCGAGCAGCAGCAATCATCAAACGAACTCTGACTTTATATCCTTACGTGGATGTATGCACGTGTGTTAGTGTTGTGCACGTCTGTGTGCGTACAAACATACGACCCCCTTCAGAATTACACACGCGATCCTCTTGTTAAGTGCGTTATACTCCGTTAAAACCGACGTAATGTTACGCCGCAACGACACAGGCACACACATACACGCACACGCTCGCACACAGAAAAAAAATAGGCGACTCATTACGCCTGCACATACGTCGCAAAAGCCCGATCAAGATAACGAACAAACGTGCCATTGCACGACAAAGACGACGTGGTCGATCACGACGATTGCCATTTCACGTATATTACCTGTACCCTACACGTATTACACGAATGTGTGTAACACACGGCGGTATTTGCTTTGGATTGCTCCGGCCGCGCGGCAGATTGGTCGGCAACCGACGTATATGTTAAAGGAAAATCAGCTGTACATAACTAGCCGCTACAAATAACAAATTCAACGAAGACAGCAGACGCAGATAGCTACGCACTCGCCGCTGCCCTATTATTTTATTGCGTACGCGTACTCCAGTTAACTCCATATACATCTAATTTATTTGCATATGTATACGTTACGCACCCACACGACGTTATTACGAATGCACGTATAAAAGTATTAAAAAGAAATCATCATAATTTCTTTTCTTCTTTTTTTGCATGTGCATTGTTATACATCGGTTTGCATGCAGTAACGAGGCTGTAACTGCGCGTGTATACAAGTACCTGTGACACTGTTCCACTGGACACATTGTGAGCTCTTCTTTCTCTCTCTCTCTCTCTCTTTGCACAGAAATATTTCGATATGGACATGTAGTGCGCACGTAAAAGCGCGCGCTTATACAATGATGACAATAATAAACAAGAATATAATAATAATAAACGCAGCGAGAGCTCGTCGACGCATCAACATAAACTACATATAGGTACATGTGTATATACATAAAATATAATGAGGTGAATTGCGTAAATTCGTTGGTGAATTGGCGTCACGAAACGCCGCGCTGCAGCTATATATACGAGAGACAAGAGGAGGCCCATCTGCTAAGCTCTTTATACTTTGTATTATTAAAACGCTGTGATTCTCCAGGCGGTATATATATGGATGTCCGAATTTGTGCGTGCGTGTATGTGTGTGTGTATGTATTTGCTCATATATAAATTGTACATAATAATAGGGCCCGAAGAGGAAGCAGCGTGCGGTTACCTAAAAAGCGTTAAACGCGCTTGCGCAGCTCGACGAGAATTCGCACACACACACATTACACACGCGCCTCTACGGCTTTTTCTCCGCACGTGAAGAATCAAAATGAGCTTATGTATATCTTACCGTTACAGGTGCCCTTTCGTAATCGTTTCCGGACTAACGTCGAATGAAATTCGACTTGCACGGGGACGATTTTTCAAAAGGCTCGCTTGACAGTTTTTACCTTGTGACGCAAGTCGTCTCGAATTCTATTGGGTTGCACGCTTCGTGATTACTTTTTTTTGTTTTAATCTAAAAAATGTACATGGTTTTCACACCACAAAGCAACAAGTATTGTCAATTTTATTCGAAAGATTTTCTATGCGAACGGTAAAGTATTCGTCTTTACATAAAAAGATGTACATCCAAAGAAGGGTATTTGTTTCTTTTATTTATAATGTCTGATACGCGCCTGCAACGAGTTAGCTGCGTGCACATGCGGTACTCTCGTCACCTCCAAGCGTTACCTTATTTATCCTAAAAAAAGTTCTAATTCTTCACATCATCTCATTCAAGAGGCTCTTTGTTGCAGGTTGTATATAATAATAGCTGCGCAGCACCTTTCACGCCACAGGTAGACAGACTCGCACTTCTCCTCTCTCCTTTTTTTTAGCGCGCGGCGCGTAAAGAAGAGCGCAATTAAACCAATTATGTGCCGCGCGCAGCGTGGGGGAAAATGCCTCAAAAACTTCGGTGCGTCGCGGCTACGTTACGTAAGGTAATTGGTTATAGAAACCGAAGAAGCGCGAGGATTTCCTAAAACGATAATTAACGAGTTATTAAGCGCGCTCTTGTGGTTCGACGCCCGCGCGAGAGCCTTCGTTATATTGTATTATTATAATGCGTATAATACGATGATACGATGACGATGATGACGCTTTCTCACACGCTTATACGTGTGTGCGATAGTCCTGCAATGAAGGATGTCGGGTGAAATTTTATGCAAGCATACATAGGCGCTTAAAGGCGATTTTTTGCCCGGGAGATTGTGCAAGTGTCATAATATCAAGAACGAATGTGCATTTCTTGCCTCATATTTTCGTGCTCGCTCGCTTGCAAAGTCACACAGGCCATATAGACCTCGTTATGAGAAAGCAGCGTGTATAGTCTTCACTTTGCAAGATATATAGACGAGCGATGCTTGCGCTTCTCTCCTAGCAACGCGTGCATTCGAACAAGTGGTGATTTCATATGAAAATTTCATTTACACGCAGTGCTGCGTACGCCTTAAATAAAAGAAGAAAAAAGAAGAAGAGGTAGATCGGCTGCGTTGCAATAAAAGCAGATAACATTCAATTTTTTTTCTTTTCGTTGAGTATGAGTGATAGCGTTATAATGTTACAGGTGGTTCTCACCCTGCACGCCAGCCAACAACAATGATGAAGACGTTCACCATCATTGGATTTGTGCGCAATGCTTATCTAAGCCAACACAATATAGATCGCATCGTTCTAATTTGATGAATTCCATATCTATCACATTTTGAATTCCATGAATATATCTTTCGTTCCAACACTGCAATCTCGGCGCGTAATTTCATTGGGTTTGGATCCAGCCCAAAAGCGACTCTTCTATTTCAGTCTAGTCGTAGACATTTTTGACGTTCGACCCAGCTGGAAAAATTCTCAGTTCAAATCCACGTCTATATGCATACGCCCGATGAATATTCGTGAGTTGCTTCGCTCGCGCGCGCGATCGCATTATATGAGTGAATATAGGCGTTGCGTGAGATATCTCGCGCATTATAAGCCAGCAGACATAAAGTGTAAGTACAAGAGCAGGATGCAATTACACATACACGTGCGCAGCAGACGCACGCACGAGCGTTAGCTTTACTTACATAGCTTATCGCGCGCGGGCGAAAGGCGCCGCTTCTACAACGACGGAAGTGCACGTGCGAAATTTTCCTTACGTTATACACACACATATATACCTGTACATATAAATATCAGAAGCATCTCTTCATTCCCCTTCCTTTTAGATATACATAACGCTCGCTCGCGCAGATTTTAGTCGAACAAATGGATTTCAGCGCGCGCGCCGTGAGCCTCGAGGAGATCGATATCGAAGATACAAAAGTGTGCATGCAACTATCTCGAGTGTCAGTTCTACTTAATGCTTAAAATTTATGAGGATAGGAAAAGAAGGCAGAAAAAGGGCTCGTCTCTTGTTCTTACCTTGTGAAGTGTTTATGCTCGCAAGGACGCACGAGTTTTGTATTTACCATGTACGCTGTGGGAGACGATTCTCATTATATGGTCGAATGTGCAGCAGCTTCTGCCTAGACATTATCGCAAATTCGAATTAAATGAGAGAGGTGAGATTGGCAGCGAGCTCTTATCGCGAATGAGCGCCACTATGTTTAAACTTTGTTATTTATAGAACCTTTATTTTTAATTCTTGGGAAAAAGCTTATCACTATTCGTTGCAGCATCGTACCCTTTTTCCTGCAATCACTTTTCGTTCGAACTAATTATTATATAAACTACTTTATTGCATTTATTTTTTCAATAACACGCTATTCACTTGGGAGATTTATGAGCATTGAAATGTAAAATATTTTCGAGTACAGAGATTCATACAGAGATTAATACTTTGTTCTTGGACGCAATTAATAGTATATTTTTCGATGGGCGCAATTATTGCTTTTTAGCAAAACCGAAGATTAAAGCGAGTAATGAATTTTGTTGAAAAATTATAAGTTGATTATTTTTTCTCACGAAGGCCTTTAGCCTTTAGAATTAGCAGCAAAGTTGCGTATTTTAAGTCAGAGTACAATAATCGCATTAATGCTTAGGTTTTCGTAAAAGGCACGCTGCGGAAAAAAGATGTGTTATCACCTTATGTATGAATTATTTTTCATTTCGATCGACAATGCGAAAATGATTCAATTGAGATAGATACAAACGCAAACGTATATGAGGTATTTCACACAAGTGTCCTAGCGCTTCGCCGCGCGGTGCAAATAAGCGAAATCACTCAGTTTCTAACTTCCGTAAAAGTATCGAAATGCATCTCGAAGAAAAAGATAACCCATCATTTTGATGGAAATTACCTCAGCTTTCCGATGGTGAGGTCAGATTTTCAAAAAATTTCCATTTTCCTTGGAAAAATTGCCGGAAAACCTTTAAGTCGAATATCTCAAAACGGCATTTTTAAGATTTTTCTAAATAGTCCCAATCGAAAGCTGAGAAAATTTCCTATCGATATGCAAGTTTTCAGAGTGTGCAATTGTATTACTTATTGAATACAGCGATGAACGTGTAAAAACGCGACATTTCGACCCACGCGGCGCTGTTTTCGGTGCGCAGTGCCCCGCGCGGCGCAGAATCCACATGTTTTACACGTTCATCGCTGTATTCAATAAGTAATAATCAATTGCACACTCTGAAAACTTGTATATCGATAGGAAATTTCCTCAGCTTTCGATTGGGACTATTTGAAAAATCTTAAAATGCCGTTTTTTGAGATATTCGATTTTAAAGGTTTTCCGGCGATTTTTCCAAGGAAAATGGAAAATTTTTGAAAATCGACCTATCATCATCGGAAAGCTGAGGTAATTTCCCATCAAAATGATGGGTTACTTTTTTCTTCTAGGTGCATTTCGATACTTTTTTACGTAGTTAGAACTGAGTGATTTCGCTATTTGCACCGCGCGGCGAATCGCTAGGACACTTGGTGTGAAATGCCTCATATGTACGTTGAAATTTAAAGCGTGTGCAGAATCTCGTAACGCGCAGAAGGTAAAAATAATCGCTTACAGCTGCTGATAAAAAGAAACTAATGTACTTTCAGCGTTGGCGCGAGCAAAGCTTTATTATGAATTGCATAGAGAACGAGCGAGCGAGCAAGAAAGAGAGTGAGAGAGCATCGAGCGGCGGAGGCGCTAAAAGGTTGCAAGAGCTCTTTTATAATAACAATAACGATCGCGCGTGCGCTCACGCAGTCACGGTAATTAGCGTTATGAATCGGAAGAAGCCGTAGGCACATTACCAGTTTGGATAAGCGTGGATATACCGTGAAAGCGGCTATTATCCAAGTTTTTCAATCTTGCCCAACGCTTCAGTTAAAACTTTCGTGTGTGAATCTTAGAAAAGTACTTCCTGGCACTAATCGTTGTAAACTGTTAATTTTTAAAAATGATCTGTGTGACCAATCAATGAAAAGCAAAAAAAGAGTCGACAAGATTATGAACTTCAGCATTTATTTAATATTACAATCGTGGTTTGCAACAACTTGGCCAGAAGTATCATTGCGAGTGCATATACATTGCCTTGGTATGTGTGTGATATATCTTGAGGCTCGACCCTTGCTAGCAATACACGACGATCTCGAGAATCGTGATTGTTAGTTTGCAGTGAGATCGAGGAAGAGGGAGAGAAGGAGGAAAGCATGGCTGTCTCGTGTCTTGCCATTGGTCGACGTATAAATGATAATCACAGGTTTTCTCGATTCCCATGCACCACGTTTTATAGGTTTCACCATCCCAATGCCATGCAGTTATTTATCAATTCGTTTTCTTAGATCCTATTTATGACTTATGACTGCGTGTTTTTTTTAAATCATCCAACGATCTACAAAGATAAAAAGGTTAATGAGAGTATATTTTTTATAAATATTATGCGTGAAATATTATTTTTCAAAATTTTATTTTCCGAATAACGATGCGTACATATTTTATGTTTTAATTGAAAAACATAGACTCAAACTTTATGTCTACACATGATCAGCTTAAGCAATATATTTTAAATTTTGCGGCGATTCGTTTGAAACCGGCTTGTAGTTGCTTCCCCACTCCTTTCAAAGTTTCCACTGCTCCTTTAGATTTTTTTACAAATGTTTTACCACCCTTGGTTGCTAATTTACCAGTGCCCTCTACTCCCTTTACGCTCTCCTTTATTATATTTTCGGGTATTTGGTAGCTTAATTTTATTACTCTCAAGGGTAATTTCACAGGTTGGATGAATGGGAATAAAGATGTTTTAATCGGTAATGTAATGGATTCTTTAACAAATTTCAATGAATACTTAAAAGGCAATTGAACAACTTTATAAGCGTAATAATACACACAATTATTGGTTATTCTGAGATCAAACCATTTACATCCAGTTACTACTTTCTTAATTGTCGCAGCAGTTCCCTTTTCCACCTCGTTAAAAGTTTTTACTTTGGCAGCATTGCTAAATAATTTAAAGTAATTAGTGAATGTATGTTTTATTACACCAAACATTCTGCTCGTAGCGTTTGTAAAAATTTTGATAAATCCAGTCGATACATTGATCATAGCGTGAAAACTTTCCGAAAAGCTGCGCTGGACCACGCCAGCTATTCCTTGCATTTGCTCACCATTCTCACCCTGTACAGCAGCGGATGATCCTTTTATGATATGAACAGCACGATTTATTTGAAATTTCGCGTTTTTAAACGCCAATTTCGTATCATTTACAGCGCCAATTATCACATCGCTTTCTTCGGAGGCTGAATTAATAAAAGTTTCAGTGGCATTACTTACCAATGAATGTGAATGCCCTCCAACTTTTGAGCCACCGATTGTTCCACCTGAGCTTGCTCCGCCGCTGGAAGCTCCTGCCGTCAAACCACTTTTGCCTCCAACACTCTGACTAGAGCTCGTTTTAGCGGAACCTGCTGATTTTCCTGAAGCAGCGCTGTTGCTGCTGCCGCCATGCTATTGCTAGATCTTCTTACAACAGAACTGCCTTGTGCTTTGCCTGTTGCAGAACCCTTGCTACCAGATGATCCAGAACCACTTCCAGATGCGCCCCTACTTCTCGCACCTTTCACTGCAGAACCACTTTGAGATTTTTCATTTGCAGAGCTTCTGCTGCTGGATGAACCAGATGCACCTCCGGATGCACTTCCACCACTACTCGATGACGACCCACCATGATTCGATCTCCTTCCAATTTTCAAAGAAGCTGAAGCTTGAACATTTACACCACTAGCCTCTGCAAGTTTATGTTCTGTTTTTACAGCTAATTTGGCCCCTTTTTCTGTTGCACCATACACCGTATCATTTACAGCATTTTTTATGTGCTTTGATCCTCGCGACACAATATGTTTAGTTTCAGAAACTGATTGTTTGACTGCATCTCGTGTATCCACCAAAATCTTTTTTGTCACTGCTCCCGTTCGTCTGAACAAATCAACAGTAACTTTGTATGAATTTTTCACGCTGCGTTTAATTAAACGAGAGAATATCATTAATCTAGATTTTGATATTAATTTGTGGGATACGTTCACGTTGCCGTCGATTTCTACCTCAACAGATACATCAATTTTTCCGGAGAACAAACTGCGGATATCAGCATACATATCTGTGAAAATTTTCCAAAACTCTGAATTTACTTGTACGACAGCATGTCTAGTTTGAGACAAGGAGTCAGAAAATACAAAGTATATTCTCTCTGTAATATGCTTCATTAATTTATAATATGCTACAATAACTGCGCTGGTTGAAGATGTTGTTTCGATGGTAGCCTCGTTGACTACTCCAGTTACTTCAGAACCAACTTTGTTCACCGATTTAGTGGTTGCAACCGTTGTTTTAGACACTACCTTGTTGAAATAATTGACAATTTGTCCTACTACTTCAAAAGGCCAACTCGTGATTCTAACTGATGCATCAACTAATCTACGAACAGAATATCTCGTTTCCTTGAACGATTGTTCAGCGTCTGTTACTCTGTGACCCGTCAACCGTCCATAAAATTCTTTCCACATTTCTGTAGTAGTAGCAAGAATGGTAGTAGTCTCAAATTTAAATTGTTCTACAGTACTCTTATAATTTGATCTAAAATGTATCATTACTAATTCTGCTTCGGCTGTTAATGTTTCGTAAGTTGATTTTATATTTGATTTCATGTTCGTAAAGACTTTTTTATATCTTCGCAGCGAATGTGAAACACTGTTCACTGAAAGCGATGTAACATACTCAAAAAGCCTAAAAATCTTTCCTATTCTTGATTTAGACGAGTATAAGTGTCTTCCTACTCCACCATTCAATTCAAGCTCTAAAGATGCATCTACACTTGATCCTGTAATTATGCTACTTGAAGTAGCGGTAGCTACTTTGATGATATGATTCATTTCTGATATACCTTCGACCACCGCATCTCTGGTATCAACAAGAGCTTTGGTTAATACTTTTACATTTAAAGTTGCTGAATGCCAAAAAACTTTAGTCCAGCCGACTGTTACTTCGTTAATAGTATACAATGCCTTATTTCCAATACTTATAGTTCCCTTCATCAATTTTAAAGTTGCTTGCCAATAATCAGATGTGTACTCAATAGTTTTATGGTAAGAAAGTTTTATTACTTCTGTCGTCTCTTTTATTGGCCAAAAAAATAGTCTTATAATTTTACCAGCAGCTGTTTCAGTTTTGGCGGCATTTTCTGCAGACACGCCTATGGATTCGGCTGCAGCAGTTTTAATTTCTGAAACTATAGAAGAAGTTTTACTAACCAATTTGTTTGTTCCACTTGCAACTCCATTCACTGCCTGCACAGCAGCACCTTCGGTTGTAGCTGATCCTTTATGGAATATTCTCGATACGACCCGCTTAGTTCTCACACTGATTTCTTCTATCATTTCAACCGTTTCGCGAATCGATTGACTCACAGTAATTTTAGTTTCTAGGTATGAATCGTATACAAATTTATTCGTGCCAGAAATTGAATCTGAAATCAAATTATAAATCCTGTTTCGCCAATCAAGCAAAGCAATCTTAATTTTATAAGTTGCTGAAGCGGCATTTTCTTCAATTTCAGCCACTTGAGTTTTTGTAGAAATATCTTCAACTAAACGGCTTGTAAACAGTTTAGTATCTTCCCATAAAACTACAAAGATTTGCAATGAATTATGAATGACATGTTTAAACATAGCTATTGTCTCTAACGTTGCATCTTTTATAATGCTTTCCGATTCATGTAGTGCAGATTTGGTTTCAGTAATCGAATTTTTAACTGCTTCGTTCACAGCAGAAACTGATTTCGACGTTAACTCTCCTGTTTTAGATAATGCTTTTTTTGTTTCCGATTTGGTTTGCTCTACTATTTGTTGCGTTCCTTGAATTGCATTTATAACAGTCTCTTTGGTTTCAGGAACAAGACCTCCTAAGCAATAGAATAATGAGTTACCCTAAATATGCTAGCCTCAAAATGAGATAAATTTAATTTATTTCAAAAGAAGTAATTAAAAAAATCAATTATACTTGTAAATTAATCAACAATTAAATTATCCAATAATTTAGATAAATGTTAGTGAGAAAAAATAAATGTTTATAAGTACCCTTTTCAAGATGGTTTGTTGGATTATTACATCTAAATTTCTTCTTCATATTTACTTTTAGTGAGATTGATAAAAATGTTCTGGTCGCATTCACGTTTCCAATTTCTTGAATAAATGTCCAGTCATCGCATGGCACATTGAGTTCTTTGAAATCAAAGCCAACTTTTAATAACATTGGTGCAATTAAAGATGAACCCTTACATGGAACAACATATGATAAAATTATATTTCATTCAAGTTAGTAAAAATAAATAAAAATGTATCTGATACGTACAGGTTTCAGATGACAATTTTCTTGACCACTTAGCAATATTTTTCTTAATACTATAGAGTCCAAATTATTACTTTTTGATGTGGATTTGTCATTTTCAAAAGTATCGCATATTGAGTGTTTTGATATGAATCGTTTACTACCATGATTATCTATCCAATAATTTCTCACCTACATAAAGCATATTCGCAAATAAATTAATTTTTATTTCTGTAAAGAATGAATTTGGATAAAAATTCTAATCTTTACCCAAAGTTTAGTGCTCGATTTTAATATTTCAACTCTCGCTTTAGGCACTTGCCCCTTAACAATAATTAGTTCGTTTTCTGCTCCACTAATTTTCAAGGCAAAAATATTTGCCTGATAACTATAGTTTTTCTTCTACAAAAGAAACAAAAAATGAATGAAGATACAGCAGTAATGCAGATAATAGAAAGCATCAAATCTTACGGATATTTTTCCAGAACTGGAGTAAGATGTGTGGCCTTGATGACGAGTATGGCTAGTGTGTACCGAATGACTATTTGAACTACTTCCTTGGTGATTAGAATGCGACTCCCCCGATTTATGTCCATGTTGCCCTTTGCCGACGTGTAAGTGATGCCCATGTTGTCCAACATGTGAATTTTGGCCAGTTGATTGATGGCCCGAATGACTACTGCTTTTATGATGCCTACTATGGTGAGCACCCGAATGTCCAGAATGATGACTAGATTTACTTCCATGATGGCTAGAACTAGATTCACGCGATGCATGGCCATGGTGTGATTTACCCGAATGCAAATTGTGTCCGCTGGATTTATGCTTAGATTCGTGACCAGAACGATGTTTTCCACTATTTCCTTGATGTGATCCACCTAGATGGATTCCAGAATGTCCTGTATGTCCACTCAAACTGCTACCTTGATGACCAGAGCTAGATTCTCCAGATCTATGACCATTGTGTCCTATGCCAACATGTGAATGGTGTCCGCTTGATTTGTGTCCCGAATGGGTACTGGATTTATGATGAATACTGTGGTGAGAGCCAGAGTGTCCGACATGGCTTCCATGACCACTTGAACTGCTTCCTCCTAGATGTAAACCTCCTACATTGATACCAGAATGTTTACTGGAACTGCCACCATGATGACTCGAGCTAGATTCTCCAGATCTGTGGCTATTGTGTCCTATACCAACATGTGAATGGTGTCCGCTTGATTTGTGTCCTGAATGGCTACTCGATTTGTGATGACTACTGTGGTGAGAACCAGAGTGTCCGGAGTTGCTGCCATGACCACTTGAACTACTTCCCCCAAATGTAACCTCCTACATTGATCCAGAATGTTTACTGGAACTGCCACCGTGATGACTGGAGCTAGATTCTCCAGATCTGTGGCTATTGTGTCCTATACCAACATGTGAATGGTGTCCGCTCGATGTCTGTCCTGAATGGCTACTCGATTTGTGATGGCTGCTGTGGTGAGTACCAGAGTGTCCAGACTGTCTGCCATGACCACTTGAACTGCTTCCTCCTAGATGTAAACCTCCTACATTGATTCCAGAATGTTTACTGGAACTGCCACCGTGATGACTAGAGCTAGATTCTCCAGATCTGTGACCATTGTGTCCTATGCCAACATGTGAATGGTGTCCGCTCGATTTGTGTCCCGAATGGGTACTGGATTTATGATGACTACTGTGGTGAGTACTAGAGTGTCCGGAGTTGCTGCCATGACCACTTGAACTGCTTCCTCCCAAATGTAAACCTCCTACATTGATACCAGAATGTTTACTGGAACTGCCACCGTGATGACTAGAGCTAGATTCTCCAGATCTGTGGCTATTGTGTCCTATACCAACATGTGAATGGTGTCCGCTCGATTTCTGTCCTGAATGGCTACTCGATTTGTGATGGCTGCTGTGGTGAGTACCAGAGTGTCCAGACTGTCTGCCATGACCACTTGAACTGCTTCCTCCTAGATGTAAACCTCCTACATTGATTCCAGAATGTTTACTGGAACTGCCATCGTGATGACTAGAGCTAGATTCTCCAGATCTGTGACCATTGTGTCCTATGCCAACATGTGAATGGTGTCCGCTCGATTTGTGTCCCGAATGGGTACTGGATTTATGATGACTACTGTGGTGAGTACTAGAGTGTCCGGAGTTGCTGCCATGACCACTTGAACTGCTTCCCCCAAATGTAAACCTCCTACATTGATACCAGAATGTTTACTGGAACTGCCACCATGATGACTCGAGCTAGATTCTCCAGATTTCTGGCTATGGTGTCCTATGCCAACATGTGAATGGTGTTCGCTCGATTTGTGTCCCGAATGGGTACTGGATTTATGATGACTACTGTGGTGAGTACTAGAGTGTCCGACATGGCTTCCATGACCACTTGAACTACTTCCCCCCAAATGTAAACCTCCTACATTGATACCAGAATGTTTACTGGAACTGCCACCATGATGACTAGAGCTAGATTCTCCAGATTTCTGGCTATGGTGTCCTATGCCCACATGTGAATGGTGTCCGCTCGATTTGTGTCCCGAATGGGTACTGGATTTATGATGACTGCTGTGAGAGCCAGAGTGTCCGGAATGGCTTCCATGACCACTTGAACTGCTTCCTCCTAGATGTAAACCTCCTACATTGATACCAGAATGTTTACTGGAACTGCCACCGTGATGACTGGAGCTTAATTCTCCAGATTTCTGGCTATGGTGTCCTATGCCCACATGTGAATGGTGTCCGCTCGATTTCTGTCCTGAATGGCTACTCGATTTGTGATGGCTGCTGTGGTGAGTACCAGAGTGTCCAGACTGTCTGCCATGACCACTTGAACTGCTTCCTCCTAATGTAAACCTCACATTGATTCCAGAATGTTTACTGGAACTGCCACCGATGATGACTAGAGCTAGATTCTCCAGATCTGTGACCATTGTGTCCTATGCCAACATGTGAATGGTGTCCGCTCGATTTGTGTCCCGAATGGGTACTGGATTTATGATGACTACTGTGGTGAGTACTAGAGTGTCCGGAGTTGCTGCCATGACCACTTGAACTGCTTCCTCCCAAATGTAAACCTCCTACATTGATACCAGAATGTTTACTGGAACTGCCACCATGATGACTCGAGCTAGATTCTCCAGATTTCTGGCTATGGTGTCCTATGCCAACATGTGAATGGTGTCCGCTCGATTTGTGTCCCGAATGGGTACTGGATTTATGATGACTGCTGTGGTGAGAGCCAGAGTGTCCAGAATGGCTTCCATGACCACTTGAACTGCTTCCTCCTAGATGTAAACCTCCTACATTGATACCAGAATGTTTACTGGAACTGCCACCATGATGACTAGAGCTAGATTCTCCAGATCTGTGGCTATTGTGTCCTATACCAACATGTGAATGGTGTCCGCTCGATTTGTGTCCCGAATGGCTACTAGATTTATGATGACTGCTGTGGTGAGTACTAGAGTGTCCGGAATGGCTTCCATGACCACTGGAACTGCTTCCTCCCAAATGTAAACCTCCTACATTGATACCAGAATGTTTACTGGAACTGCCACCATGATGACTAGAGCTAGATTCTCCAGATTTCTGGCTATTGTGTCCTATGCCACATGTGAATGGTGTCCGCTCGATTTGTGTCCCGAATGGGTACTGGATTTATGATGACTGCTGTGGTGAGAGCCAGAGTGTCCGGAATGGCTTCCATGACCACTTGAACTGCTTCCTCCTAGATGTAAACCTCCTACATTGATACCAGAATGTTTACTGGAACTGCCACCATGATGACTAGAGCTAGATTCTCCAGATCTGTGGCTATTGTGTCCTATACCAACATGTGAATGGTGTCCGCTCGATTTGTGTCCCGAATGGCTACTAGATTTATGATGACTGCTGTGGTGAGTACTAGAGTGTCCGGAATGGCTTCCATGACCACTTGAACTGCTTCCTCCCAAATGTAAACCTCCTACATTGATACCAGAATGTTTACTGGAACTGCCACCGTGATGACTAGAGCTAGATTCACCAGATCTGTGGCTATTGTGTCCTATACCAACATTTGAATGGTGTCCGCTTGATTTGTGTCCCGAATGGGTACTGGATTTATGATGACTACTGTGGTGAGTACTAGAGCGGCTGCCGTGTTCACTTGAACTACTTTCTTGGTGTTGTGAACTAGATCCACCCGATTTATGCCCTGATTTGCTACCTGAATGATGACTATTGCTACCTCCCGAATGTAAACCTCCTATACTGATACCAGATTGTATACTTGAACTACTACCTTGATGACTAGAGCTAGATTCTCCAGATCTGTGACCATGATGTCCTATGCCAATGCTAGCGTGGTGACCACTCAATTTATGTCTGGAATGCTTGTTAGATCTCGTTTTGTGGCTGGTATTTTTACTCGCATTTGATTCTCCTGTTTGCGCTTTATGTTTATGTAATTTTGTGGATTTATGATGCTTCGTTATTTTGTACTTGTGGTGTTTCGTTACATGAACTTTATGGTTATGATGTTTATGTTTGCGATATTTTAGCTTGTGGTATTTTCCAACGCGATACCTGTGTTTGTGTATTTTTTTAACGTGCACTTTATGCTTATGGTTATTTTTGGAATGACCTTCATGTTTTTGTTTGTTGCTTATTCCATGTTTTACGGATCTAGATCCTTTTTTTCTTTGAGCCGCTGGCAGCTTCTGAACCAGTAGAGCTTCCAGACTCACTAGCTTCTAAAGAACTACCAGATCCTCTTGTTCCGCTGGCCGCATTTGATTTTCCAGAATTTTCAGAACCACCAAAGCCTAGTGACCAGCTTAAACCATTCGATCCTTGAGCGCCTGTAGACCCTTTAGCACCTTCTGAGCCGCCAACATTTTTAAAACCACTTCCTGCACTTCCTTTGCCCTCTGACCATCGGACACCTCCAGATCTTCCAGAAGATCCTGTTTTTCTACGACCACCACGTCCTCTATATCCATAACTGTAATTGTAACGTTTGTTGCCTCTACCGTTCCATCCATTGTATCGATATCTGTATCCAGGATATTTATATCGATAGCGATATGATCTTGATCCTCCTGAAAAAATTTAAATGTTCTGTAATTCATTTTTTAGCTCCATATACACTTGAAGCACGCATTTCTAGTACATAAGTATTGCATCAACTGCTGATTAGATAGCTATTGTGCATAATAATAAATATCAATGAATGAGTAGGAGTTTAAAAATAATTGAATTACATAATATAGAAATTCGTCCAAAGCCAATTTTTGTACCAAATTATACGTACCCCTTCTAGATTGTTGTCTTGCAGCCCCATTAGATCCTGAGTAAGAGTATCTATACTCAGGTGATCCGTAGCGATAGCGGTACGATTTGGCAACTCCTAAGCATTAATTTAAAAGTACTCATGTTACGTTTGATGGAGTATGAAAAGCTGAGTATATATCAATTAATTTTTTACTATTAAAACAAAACAATTAAAATTATCAAATTCATAATTAATATTTTACTTTTAAAGGTGCAATTTACCAAAATAAATATCATTAAAGTTGTATACTTTCGTTGTATTTTCATTATCATCATTATTAAAAAAACCTTATCTACTTTAAATTTTATCAAAAATTTTCTTAACGGGTTTCTAAAACAATCTAAGTTAGATTTGGTAAATAAAATACCTTTTCTAGATTGCTTTGATCTACTTGCGCCTCTGGATCCTTCACTTACGGCACCACTGGATCCAGAGTTTGAGTTCGAAATTCCATAAGAATACTGCCGACCAAATCCAGGCGATCCGTAATGATAATGGTACGTTTTTCCATCACCTTAAAATTTATTTAAAATTTCATAGCTTTCAATAAATGATATGAAGAGATTTGGAAATATATAAAGTTTTTATCATAAAAAATAAAATTTCTTAGAATTGTGTTAATCGTTTTTTCTTTGGTTTTGTAATTATAAAATATATTTGAATGGCATGAATAAAATTCATAGACATCTGGAACAATTTTCAGACTCGTTATTTTTTTGTCATAAAAAGCTTTTTCTGAATTAAAATTAATTTATGTGTACACTTACCTAAGTTTCTCTCCCCATTGGATGAAGTTGAATAGCTTACCTCCTGTACATTGAGTAATCACAATATGACATACCAAGCGCAGCAGTATGATCAATGTTTAACAAATTCATGAAGATTAAGTAAATTTAGAAAAAAAATATTTTCGATAATTAGCACGAAATGCAAAAAAATTACCTGTTTATAAGCATATGTATGTCCTGTAAATAAGTACAAAATCATGCACAAAGTTAGCACCAACAAAGGCGTCCGCACAGTCGCCATGATGTTTAGCATACTGAACAATTCGCCGAACTAATGAACTTATTGAAATGTACACATATACTGTACATTTTCAATACAAGCAAGAACTTATCATTTTTATGATTCTCGTGTCCTCGTAGGAATAATTATTAGATCATTCGTTTTTATTCTAATGTTAAAACATTTCAGATAAAATAATTTTCATTTTCTTTGTAAGCAAACGACAATGATAATTTGTCGCACGATCATTACAAGTTTTTTATCGAGAACTTCCTTCAGCAATTTTTAATCAAATGAAAAACTGTGCAATTTTCAAAAGACATTATTCAACCCCAAAATTATACACCTCAGGTTCATGTTTAGAAATTTCGTTCATTAACGTACTGTATTCGTAGAAAGGACCGAAAAATGTTTTGATGTGTGTAATTTTGTTCGATTCTTTCCCACTATACATAAATATATACGTAGATCTCTCCATTCAAGTTTGATCTGATGCATCTCAAAAGCAAAAAGGGCAATGGAGACCCAAGTGGTCCTACGAATTATACAACGATACACGCGAAATAACCCCACCCGCCGGTTGCATTGCCTTGCAAAAGGACGTTTGCACGCTCAATATAGCTTTTATAAGCAAGTCCTCGTGTCAGGCACTTTTTTTAGTGCACAGTACTCCTCGAATAAAAATTAGGCTTTTTACAAACGACGGCGAATGACATATAATTTTAATAATCAATCGTATGAACGTCGTTTAATTTTATATGTAATGACTGATGCTAAGCACAAAATCCCTCCTCCTCCGTCCATCTGTACGTGCCTGGCGAACCAAGCCATGAGAACCGATGGAGAGAAATGAGCATTGAATGCATAGTTGTGGTTTTCTTCATTACAGTGTTTGACGTTAGAGGCAATACGCCACAAGAATTTAAACATTGCAGCTTTGATTCAAATCTTTCACACATCTATATTTTACCGCGAATCAATAGCATAGCTTGGCATTTTCAGATGATAGAAACTTTTTCATCGTATTTAATTAACAGTTCAAAAATCAGAAACTGAAATCTACCCTAAATTAAAATGTTTAGATGAAATATAAAAAATTTACACATTTTTTAAGGATAAGCAATAAAAACCCTTCATTCATGAGTATCGCATGAATCTTACACATGTTTTTGAACATTTAAACAACTTCAAGTCATTTTTAATAACCTTTGACTCGTAATAGGCTCACAAGTTCAAGTTTTAAAAATTTGTATATCGACGCTGTTAAAAAAGAGTAGCACGTTTCTATACATTTTACATGTAAACGTGCTAGTTTTCTTTAACAGCATCGATATATTTTTAGATTAAAATCCTTCATTCGCATTACGTAATCACAATTTAAAAAATATCAGTATTTTAGTCAAGCAATAACTTTTTTTCATTTTCCCTGTTTTCATTATTTAACCACGTAAAAATTTGAATTTAAAAAAGTATTTACTTTCGATTGAATGTAGAAGGAAATATGCTCTAAAAGTATTTTTTCTCTAATTTGTTACGATAATTATCAAAATTAGTAAACATTATAAAATGTGTATCTATATAGCTTTGAACTTAAAACTTATTAGCTTATTACTCAAATTGCTTCTACTAGCTTTTTTCTAAGTGTAAGAATCCTACGGACGATTTTAACTTTTTACAAATTTAATTAAATATATTAGAAGAAGGGTACAAAATAATAATATCACTCTGTACGTTATGAAGTGCCCCATACAAAATATAACTCGAATTGAACAATATACTATCATTAATCTTAATTATTTGTAACATTTTAAACAAATGGATTTCATGAATAATTAAATAAACATTGCAATGATTACATTCACCAGTTTAATGCAAGGGTAATTTGCATTGAAAATTCTTTGTCTATCGCACAATGTCCTGCTTTAACAATCCAGTCCTTATTCGTATTTTCCGCATTCGAGAGTAAAAAAAATGTTTTTCAACGCTCAACTTCCTGCGAACCCCCCGCAATATATAATAAAAATAAATGCATTGTCATCCCAGCGTCGAGCGGTCACCATGCTGCTGCTCAAGGTATAAATGGCAAAACAATTACGGCAGCGATTTTATCATAATACAAAAGTCCTACCAGGTTTTTTCACCCACACATACACGCGCACGTACGTATGCTCACGCGAAAATACATAAGTCCACAATGTGGTACCTAATAGATAATTCTGCCTCCCCTACGCGAAATACACCGGAAGAACAACCGGCACGTCCGGTGAGGCTCATTAACGCCTGCGTACGGATTTTTCCCGACACACTGACGTCGGCGCTTAATTTCATTTGACGCGCTTACGCGTGCATATTATGCACGTAAGTTTTTTTGTCGTTATAATTTTTTTTATAAGTAGACAAACGAATGACAGAACTAATGTTGATTTTTCCCGTCTTTCTGAATCTATTGTACGCGACAACCAGATTAAACGTTATAATTAATAGAGAGTTGAACTTACTCATATTTGTCAAGGTGGCAACAATTTTTTTGTACTTCTACATAAAACTGAATTTCGAGAATTTATGGTAAAAAAAACTTAGCCATAAAGAACCTTGGTTGGTGAAATGGTTGGATTTTAGTTCATCAATGTGGTAAAATAATTGACAAATAAACTTTTTGTGACTTACAATATCGTATAAGACAGTGATAATAATTACTAGCATTAAAAAGTTTTGTCTGGTTGATAAAAAACTTGAACTAGTATAAAAATGTTTTACTCTTGCCAATCTTGATTCATTGTGATAAATCTCGAATTTCTCTTTTGTGTAAAAAGAGCTGTGAACTGCTTTTATTTCAGGCATTCGATAACCAACTTAATCGTTCGTTTTAGCGCGTGAAACAGCATTTTTTATGTTCCCAATAAATTAAATTTACTTCAATAGATAAATACAGCCAGATACAATTACGCATTGGAAGCCGTATACTAAGTAATATATGTGTGAATGTTAATCGCTCGGCCGATGAAAATTTTTTTGATTTATCATCGAGCATTTATTCACAGCCTACAGGAGTTGATATAATAAAATATTAGCGATAGAGTTCAGGCTTACATTATGCTAACAAAATAGATTAGTTTATAATAGTTTCTGTATTGTAGCCGCTTTCTGAAAAAAGGCAGTCTTGGTAATTGTCATCAATTCAACTTTTGTGTGTCGTCGCATATAGCCCTCGAAGAACCGGATACGACAACATCCTATAAGCGGTAATTTTTTTCTTAAGAATCACGCTAAAATCGAAATATTCCCCTTTTGCGGAATAAAAGAGGCGAATATATCTATTATAAAACGATTTCTGGTTTTGAACGCGGTATTTAAGTAAAAAAAACTATACATCGAGGTTGTCCCGCTGGTTCGGCGCAAGTATACCGAGTCTGTGTAACATTTTCTCCTCGTAATTCTGTCCAATTTTCAAAGAGTTTAATTTCATCAGCCTCCTCCTCAGGAATATTATCATTTTCGAAACAAAGACAATGGCAAGAAGACGTTTTGAGGCTGAGCTGTCGTGCCAACATAAGCGCGGTTTATGAATTGATTCCTAAGGATCTTTAAAATGATGATCGAAGTCAAAATAGGCCTGTAAGAAACTCATACAATTCTTGGTACATTTTCAGAAATTAGCGCTCGATCCAGCTCCTGCAGTGAAATGGCCGTGTAGCGTCGAAAAGACCACTCGGCTATGTATGCGTATACACTACGACAGATGGTCAGGTGCTGCTGCTCTCTGCGCGCTGCGCTTTTTTGTTGTTACATTCGAGCGCTAATTGACGCTCACGCTCTGTTATATAGCTACCAACTCGCGAGTGTATATGTACGTATATAATATATAATGCAATGCTTCCTGAATGCAATCGTGTGTGGATGGTTGCGCAGGCGAACGTCGAGCGCTCTTATATGGATTTTGCCCGCCGCACGATTCTATCTCTCCTTGATCTGCGTTTGTGCGTGCGCTACGATCGCGTCAGGCACCAAAGCATTGTTATATGCGTATCATGAAGTAGCCGGCGAACGAGTCAATGGACTTTTGCCGTGTACAAAATAGCGCGTTTACTGATGTGTGCGTCGCGCGCTCGACTGCAACTTTATTGAATGTTTTCTTTTTTCGCATTAATGTACTCGAATGAACGTGTGGACGTAGACGGTTTTTTCCTCTCTCGATATTGATTTTATTTAAAATTTCGATTTGCATGTATTCCATTGTCGAGTGTGCACGTTTCGTATGCAATTATTGCGACGATGCTTTTATCGATTTGTTTCTCATACTACAGCAAATATTGTGTCACACAACATGTAGTTACAAAAGTTAATGACGATCGGATATAAAAATCGAGCGATTTTCGTAATGTCGGATAAATAGTCCAACAAGAGTGTATCAAGCAGGATAATTGAATTTCTGAAAGGCCCGCGTATCGAGTATAATGCGGCCGTGTATGAAATATATAAAGACAAGATATCGCCACAGCACACAGTCCTTATTCCTACGTTACTCGGATATTAATGGTTCGATCAATCGAATACCGCAATGATGGCTCGTCTATTGTTCGTTTCGTTATACCACGTCTCTTTTTTTTTGCTTCCTTTGTATGCCTCGTAACGGCGATCGCGGCATATACCATGTCATTCTAGCCATTAATACACGAGTACGGAAGATTGCGTTTTGTCGTAATTCTATTGATAATTAGCGTCACGATTCGAATCAATATCGTTTTCTCGATACACAATATTACACGTGAAAATAAAATAATTGCACGATGTACATGTAAGTGTATGTGCGAGGCTAAATTAACGATGGGAAAAATCTTTCCTAAAATAAACACGATATTGTATTATGCGAGGCCTAGTAATTATATATCTTAGTCATGTGTATATTATAATACAGTTCACACAATGCGTACCGCCGCACAAATAATGTCCCCCTCGAGAGCGATGTCGTGTACTCTTGCGGTGGTGGTTAATAACATTTTTTCACTCGAAAAGCATAATGTGCGACCTTTTCTCCGTGCGGCTGCATAAACCAACAAAGTTTTTAAATGCCACCGACCTATCGCATCAATCAGCTCGCATATATATGGTCAAATCCAAAAATAAAATGCCTTTTCGTTAACAATAAAAGGTGAACTTTTTTTGGTGCCCAGTGGCCTAGACCCCAGCCAAATTGTTCCTAGGGGTCCTAGAAGTGAGAAAAAACGCGTGAACATGAAATTTGAAAATAGTTAATTTTTTTTGTCACTTTTGTGTTTTAAACGCCGAAAAGTCATTTTTCAGCAAATACGACTTATTACTCAATTTCCAAGTCGTTGAAAAAATATCCAAACTTATCTAAAAAAAAGTAACCGACTACTGTATTCGATAGAAAATTTCCTCAGCTTTCTATGGTATTATTAGAGTTTCCAAAATATCCCAATATGTCGAAAAATTCAGTACGGAAAAAGTGAACTTTTTGGTTTATCTTTGATTTTTTCATATGAAAAGATGACTTTTCGGCGTCTAAAACATAAAAGTGACAAAAAAAGTTAAACATTTTCAAATTTCATGTTCACGCGTTTTTTCTCACTTCTAGGACCCCTAGGAACAATTTGTGGGGGTCCGGCCGCTGGGCACCCAAAAAAAAAATTTCATCTTTTCTTGTTAACGAAACTTTTATTTTCTTTTATTTTGGGATTTGACCATATATATATATACAATATTTCGCAAAAAGTCATACCTAATTGTTATTTAATTATCCATCGTAATGCCGTTCAGTGGACACATCTTGCGGTTTTACACGCATTTGCCACGAATCAATATTAAATTTTCCTCTATTCATGCCGCGTATATACGTTGATACAATAATGCATGGCTAGCCGACCGTGACCGTGAAGCGCGCGCTCGCTTATTTACGCACAACAGAGCGCTCGAGCCGCGCGAGCGCACCGCACATTAGCCTTTTTATTTTGCTTCGTCCATTTTTGCAACGCAACACTTTATGGCCGTATGCATTTGCAGCATATAAAGGTATAGCTGAAAGATTCTGATCTCATTAAGTCCAATGCTTTAATTTATTTCGTAGGTTGCTTTTTTTCCTCGACACAGTCTTTGAAATACTTTGCGCTCGAATGTGCATACGCTACGCAGGATACTCGCGTGACGTGATTAATGCTTAGGAATTTGTTTTACCAGAAGCCAGCTCCTTTTCTCGATCATACGTGGATGGCGATTACTTAATTGTTCCGGTATATGGTTCATTAAATAAAATGTTTTGAAAAAGTGACAGATACTTACTACCTGAAAATTTGAGGGTAAAAAATGTATATTTTTGTTTGTTTCAGGTCGCAGACAGCGCTTCGGCTTTCATCTCGAGGATATGCGCACTCGCGATGATGAATTTATCCAGCGTAATACTTTAATAGCTGCGCATATGCGTATAGATACGCACGCATAAATCCAGCTTGTACTGCATTCCGTTTAAGAAAAAAAAGGATCGAGAGAGAGAGAGAGAAAGAGAAATTCATATCAGCTACGAGGAGCACCTTAATAAAGTAGTATAGAAGCGGTCAAGTTAACGAAAAATTAGCATAATTCGCGAGCATTTCGCACACTCTCGAACGTATATGTGAGAGAGACAAATGCGAAGCGCGATAATAATAAATAAATCGACGTGAGACACTTGTGGAGAAAGAAAGAAAGAGAGAGAGAGACATATAATACACACATAATTCCGAGCTGCTGTTGCCATACGCCACAAACACATAGTATATTATCACTGACCGATGATAAAAATTTAATTGACTTTCGGTGTTCCTCTCTCCGGCCGCTAAATGCTGCCGCGCGCGCGCTCGCTCTTATTATCCTCCGGGATGCAGTCCGTGATGTATATACGCAGCCCCAACATGTCGTCGAGCCGAAGCAACGAAAAAATAAATAAATAAAAACAAGAAAAAGTAAAAATAAACAAATGGAATCCGAACGTAATGCGTGTGTAATATGCATGGACGACGGGCCGATCGAAAATATTTCACGTGTGATCGGCATCAATCTTTTTTCCGCCGCGACGAGAAACGCGCACGAGCTCATTAATGCACTATAACACGCGGTAATAAATGACGGGTGAAAATAATGATTAACGAGTGCTATGCGCTTCGCCGACCATCGCTTTGCTACCGTACGTGGAGCAACTCGCGAGCTGAATGCATCGCAGCGAAAATAATCCCCGTGTGCGAATAAGCGCGTATACTCCATACATACATATACGAGATTATATATACGCTTTGAAGGATTCTGGAGAACAACTATACGATGTCGTCGTCGTCGTCGTCGTCGTCGTCGTTGTCAGACGCAAAAAGTGGATGGATTAATCACCGGCGCTGATGCGCGTGCACGTATGAACGGAAGCTGATAGCAATATGATATAGCATCGCAGTGACATTACCTGCAAGCGTGTTTTATAGTTGCCAGTTCGCGAATAGTTTTGGTCGGAAATTCCTCTTCTTTTCCATTTTTTCTTCTCTTTGCATATTATTAGGCTCGCACATGCGCGATTTCAAGATCGATTATTACGGGCTTCGTAACAAAAAGATATTACATGTGCTCGTTCATTGTCGCGAGAAAAGTTTCATCAATCAAGCCATAAATATATTACACTATCTATACAGGTATATAATATATAGAACAGGGCATATACACGAGCCAAGTGTGTATAATATGGATGATCACGGCGGTCCTCATCCCCATCAATATTATATTGTGCGAAGTAGTAACGGTTCTTTGAAGCCAATCATCAATCGATGCACACATCGTATCATCCATAAATCGTCGAAAAAATATATGCGCGTGCTGAACAATACAGCCGAAAATTTCACACCTAAATGTTATTATATACGCGTGTATGCGAGAACGTGTAACCCCGTAGGATCGATACTTTAGCTCATTATCTCTCGCATGTTCGCGCGACTTTATTACGAGCTGCTCGTGCAAATTGTACACGTATTATACGTATATGTATGAGCACCAAGGTTAACTCTCCAACGAATGCACATGCGTATAAATGCGCGCGTGCATGTATTAGTCGTGGATGGAGTTGGCGGGCCAGTGATCGATGTGCAGCGCTTATCGCTCGACACGGCAGTCCTCGCGGCCGAGAGAGCGAGATAAATAGAGAACGAGATGGAGCTCATTAACGCGACATGGAATGCTCATATTATCCACCAACGATATTTTTATTAAACACCCGCCAGGAGCAGATGAGAAAATGAGTGCAGCAGCAAATTTGCGCCTTGGCTCTCGAACCACACGTGTGCTGCACATGATGATGATGATGATGATGACGACGACGACGACGACGACGACGATGATGTCTCAAGAATCTGCGTGCGAGCGCTTATGAACGCGCGTCTCAGCTATACGGGACAAATGAGCCAAACTCGGTATACGAGCGCACCACACGATTGCCACGTCAATGTTACTCGAGCTTGAACCTTTCCCACTACTTTATGCGTTTTTAATGCGCGAGATCGATCCTTTTAATTCTTCTTTCTATTTACCTCTTTTAAGCATGTATAATATTCTGCATTATCAGTGGCTTAATAATTTATATATACGGACCAAAAGAAGCGCTTCATACTGCAAGTTTTTTAGATGATAATTGACGCGTTTGAAAGTCTGGTTACTTTCTAAAAGTATCAGTCATAAGCCAATAATTTCAATAGGGTGGCAGTCGATTCAATCAAAGATTATTTTTAGCGTCGTTAGATCACGTACTAACTTTTTCTCTCTCGTAAAATATAACCAAAAAACTGGTCGTTATCAATTACATATTACGTAAAATTAGCTGATTCGCGTTTTTTTAGCTCTTTGGGCAAAAATAAAAGATAAAGAAACGAGAAAGAACGACACGTTTTTTTCTCCTCGTTGCCAATTCCTTTATTATCTTACTCGAGCCGCAACGGACAAAGTACAATAAAATTGATAGCGGTTCGATTTTATAGCTCGCGTCGCGGAAATAAAAAAACGTCTAAAACGTTTATAATATACTCGCCAAAAGTAGGGAACAAATTTCGGCTGATTAAAATGTCGGTTATATACGTGACTGTGCGTGCTCAGGGGGACACGGTTATCCTCTTAGAGGCGCTCAGATAAGACCTCTAAATAGAGTCATGATTAGGTGGGCGAGCGAGTGTCACGCGAGCCAAAGCGAAGAGAAAAATAAGGAAGAAGAAGAGGAGAAGGAGGACGAACGCGCGTCAAGAGGCGCGAGGAGACGAAAGAAGCGAAATGCCTGTCTCTTTGTTAAGATAAGCCAAGTGCCTGTACTAATTGTGGTGTCCGGTCGTGGAAAAGATACCCTGGCTCGCAACCAAACCTCAAATGTGAAAGAGGCATTTTTTTTCTTGTTTCCCTTCATCTTCTTTCTTTTTTCATTCGTTGCCTGGGCCAGTTCGGTAAGAGAGGCTATAAAAAAGCAATGAAATATACGAGCCTGGCGTGGATTATTTAGTAGGCGCTTAAAAAAGTTTGCACCAAAGACGACGACATCGGGCATTTGTCTCCGATTTGTTAGTCGCTTGTTTTTATTTGCTCGACGTCGTGAATATTTCAAAAGGTCATTTAATACTGAAACGAGGAAAAATGTTTTTTTAAGCGTTTCTGCATATCCGTATGGCATATTCTTTGAAGGAATGAAGTGTTATGTTATAGTGACGATAGCGATTAGAGACGCGACAAGTTCAATGAAAAATTATTCATATGCCCGCTGGCGTACACATATATGGATATATCCGTGTACGATTAAGGTCTTGAGCTTGAAAAAGAAGTCAAAATGGAAAAAATGCCCAGTGCAACAATGAGTCATTCTCCGCGACTTGATAAATGACAAATATTAAAATTAAATATTGATAATAAATAATACGCATACATTACGCCGCACTGAGTGTTTAGACCGAAAAAAATGGATACAGTTCGTGAGATTGTCCGCAATGTGAACTTTTTCTTCGATAACTTCAAGTGTAAAATGAAAATGTTTCACCGATGATAATACGGACAACGAGATTGATCAAGCAGCTGCACGATGAGATGCAGTGAATCAAAAATACGTCGTATACTATTCAATGCAGATTTAAAAATATATATACAATTGTATGTATATATAATTCTCACAGCACGAATGTAAATAATTGAAATTGAAATATTACGCGTCCAGCCGCGCTATTTTACACTCGAATTAAAAAGCACTTTTAACAGGAAACAAGTACAAGAGTTCTCCAAACACTTGATGGTAACCCCTTTACACATGTACCTATATGGAATACTTGACTCTCTCTCTCTCTCTCTCTCTCTCTTTCTCTGCGCGCACAGGCACTCGAGGCGCGTATAGAGTCACGCGATGAAGGGGAGCGATCCGTTGCGCACTTAACACCGCCGCAACTCGTTCATTTGATTTTTACGTGATTATAGCAGCTCGCTCGCTCACTGAATGCCTCCCCCCAGATGCATCATCGACGATGGAGGAGATGAAAAAAAAGTCAAGCGACAATAAGCTTTACGACTAGCTATGACCGATGTTTTACAAAGAAGCGACAGAGGGTATGCTGTATGCTGCGGGGCACTTGACCACCGGCAATGATAATATTGCTCATTATGTCCTCGAATCACTCTGTCGAGATTATCGAATCGATGAATATTCGAATTTTTGAGAACGAATTATGGACGGTATAGGTAATTTTTTTTTGCGTTTCGTAAAAAAGTAGGATCGATTTAGACCAAAGTAAAGATAAGTTCATTCAATTTTTCTTAGTCATTGAAGTTTACAAATGGCATGTCTAACGACCAATTTTCGACTTTGAAAAGAAATGCATCTTTGTATTTGTTCTTTGAATTTCATTTTAAGTCTGCAGTGTACTTTTGGAGAAATTATTATTTCTTTTTTTTTCGTCTATGCTCAGACGATGAACGCCGTATCCGTTGCATTACACGCCTCGCATGTTACGTGCAAATCAATGATCCTAGACCACTAGAAACCTGCTCCGATTCTCAATGGATAATAGCTCACTAGCCGCACAAAATTTTATGTGTATACGAGCGGCAGCACCGACGAAAGGTGCCAACTTGCCACCTCACAATGACGTCTATTATATTTCTAGACCAAATATACCAAAGGTAATTTCAATTTTCGCTTCGTCCAAACCGATATTATGGCTTAAATATATTTATTTTTTTTCGCAAAATTTTTATAAAATGCCAGGACTTTCGGAAACAGAACACGTTTTTTGGACAATTTTGTCGTCGGACAAACCATACAAAGTATCCTGCGCTCTCGGGGCTAGGAACGAAAGAACTGCTCTAATACAATAGCCTCTCATACATATGCTCGCCTTTTCTATTATAATATACGAAGGACTGGCTATAATGAATGCCTCCGCCGCCACATACACAGGTGCCACGCGCTCGCGCTGACAGCACGCAATTTAGCGATTTCGTCACGTAACAGATTTCTTGGTCATTTTCAATATTATAATATGTGTATATATCGAGGAGGAATCGCGCAACGAATTGTTGGTGACATATGCCTCCGACTTTTATTTTTTCATTTTATGTATGTTGCAGCCTTCTTTGTTTGTGGAGCGCGTCGTTGAAAATTTCGAATGAATGCAACTCGAATGTCTTTGCAATTACTGCTTGCGGACACTTTGCGAAAAGCGCGCGCTTCGATGAATGACCTAAGAAGAGTACGCAAATGCGATCAGCAGATACAATTTCAATATGTTCTTTTGTCGCACACGAGAAAAGTTGGTGAGTTTTTCTCTGCGCGTTGCGAAACTTAACCTTTTGCGTCATTTCGGAAGCAAGATGACGGCGACGACGACTCGAAAATATGCTTCTTTTCTCGGACGTGGAAGGAAAAGTAATGTAAATTTCAATGACGATGTGTACACGCGCGCACACACCGATGCCTTGGTGGAAAGCTGGTTTACGTTCAAGATAAAAGAAGGGAATAGGAGGAGAGAATATGAGATAATACGTTTCATCCGTCGACACGTTGAAAGTAGGCTTTATCCCCTCTGGAGAAAAACGCTCGCGCCAAATTATGGAAATCTATTCATCGAGGCGTCTTCGTCTTTGCGCTTTTATCACTTTTTCTCCTTACCTTCTCTCTTCTCTTTGCAACAAAGCTCGGCCCTTTCACGGCAATAAAATGAAATATATATGAGCTAGTATATTCAAATCTCGTATCAAATATCTCACTCTGGCACGCGTGTGCCATGCTTTCTCTTTATCTCTCTCCCTCTCTCTCTCTCTCTCTGGGTGTAAAAATGGTCTCAGGCCATGAATATCGTGTGGCTAGGTGTTGACCAAAGCTCTGCGGACGACGACTCACCGGTTGTCACGGGCAGATCTTTTTGACTGGCTGATTCAAACGGCAGCTGACGGCCAATCGTGTATATGTATACGTAATGCCGAACGAATGCACAACAAGGGCGAAAAATCTCCAGTTCTCAGGAGACACGTACATATAGCAAATTTGAAATCCATGTATTATATTATCGTGTACATATATAAGTCTGGATATATAGAGCTGTGATGAAATTTCGATTTTTCTTCAAGGTTCTAACGATAAGATTCAAGGTTTAATCGTAGATAGAATTAAAAGGTTGTAATAAGTTGTAACGGTATAAGGAAACATTGATGCATTACGTATATATACATGCGAACAGCGATGGCGAGACAAGACGCGCGGGTGCCTTTAAATATAGACCGTTTCTCACTCGTATAATATACCCCCACACAGTGTATATGCTTTGAAAATGTCGTAAATCCTTACGGTGTATAGTCGGCAGCAAGTACAATAGAAAGTGCTGAATCGTTTCTTGCCTCTCGGTGCGTTGTGTCGTGTGCATCTCTCTCTCTCTCTCCTCTCTCGGCTTATATTCGTGTATATATACGCGACAGTAGATTGTCGTAAATCTGTGCTGCTAAAATCGTCAATAGCCGGCCTGTAAGTATTGTCACGCAACGCATCGAAAATTTGGGTCGAGGAAGATTATATCATACTGAAAAAGGCTTAAATGGTGTTAATGTACATCAAACAAAAGCTTCGGTTCGATAAAGATGATGATTTTGTGATTTAAAAAATAAAAAGTTCAATGATGCATGGCACACTCACCTAACCTAATCACTGCTGTTAGAGAAGATCGTAAAACTTATTTTTCACGCATTGATACGAGATTGCGCTTGGCATTAATTACAGAATTAATGCAATTTATGCGAAACACTAGATCGGGGGGGGGGGCGAAAATCCGAAATTACTTTTAGCCGAATGGTGGTTTTTATAGAAAAAGAAGCGTCCGATGCTGTTGTTTAATAATCCTAATGGTTAAATAAGGATCCAATAATTCAGTTTTCAAAATATCATAATCATCATAAAACTAAGAGCTCATTTACGAAAACTTATATTGATGTTTTTATCCCTAAACGAATGAACTAAATTCAAAAATCTTCAATTTAGAATGATTTCAGTCTATTTCCACACTAGATTTATGGTAAAATCACACTGAACTGAAGATTTTTGAATTTAGTTCATTCGCGTTTAGGATAAATGAACATTCAATCATATGAGTTTTCGTAAATGAGCTCTTAGTTTCATGATGATTATGATATTTTGAAAACTGAATTATTGGATTCTTATTTAACCATTAGGATTATTAAACAACAGCATCGGACGCTTCATTTTCTATAAAAACCACCATTCGGCTAAAAGTAATTTCGGATTTTCGACCTCCCCCCCTCCCCCACTAGATCGTAAACTTAAGCCAACTTCTTTTTTTCATTTCTTGCATCGTTGCTAATGCCACGTTTGTTTTTTCTCGTCATAAAACAAACGGGAGAGAGAAGCAAGCTGTCGTTCAATATAACTCAATATTATATGTCTAATTTCGCGTGGTACGAAACAGTGGGAATATGTACACCAAAAAAATTGCTCTAAAAATGGCTCGTGTTTGCCTTGCAACGATCGAACTTTACAAAGCATCGAAAACGATGATCGATAGTTGAAAATAGTTCAACTCTCCAAGCTTAGTAAATATTGTATCGACACACATTATAATTGGCTTATAAAAAGAAGCCTCGAAACTCGATTTCTTTTGTTACGCGAAACAACTCAAACCTACTACGCTCTGGCACAATGGGCACTTTTATCAATTTGTGCGGGCGAGCATTAAAGTCCGACAAGTGTCTCTATAAATTATGGCATGGATGAGTGTAGGCGGCAAAGGCAGCCACGTGCGACTGCTGTTGTGCGTATTCTGCCTCTTAGCTCCTGATGCTGCAATGTCGTCGTTATAATGAATTTCGTGATGTTCGCTTGTGTTTTTCGATGCGCTTGATTAATGATGTAATCGATATAATTTCAGCTAAAGGTAAGGAGCTTCTCGAAAATCCCAAAAGCTGGCTGTTTATTTTTTGTTAACCCTCATTTGCATGATAAAAAGCCATACGGTTGTCTACGTGGATCACGAATGCGATGCTAATTGTTTGTCATTGTGTATACACGCTAACGTGATTTTTTATTTATCGCCGCTCGATCTCTAATAGAAGCGTCATTAGGCATCATTACTTGTTTAAACGATGAAGAAAATCGATATGGTCGAGCTGCGAAATCATATCGGAAGGATCTCGTCGCGTATACCGCTCGCCCCTTCAAGAGAGCAGCGAGAGCGAGCGAAGCAAAAAGCGTATACGCGGGGGGCCTCCCCGTGTAGCACAAGAGCCAAGTACGGCTGAACCCCGAGCGAAATTTCGAACTATGTCGGGCTAAAGTGTCCTTATTACCGGGCGTAAGTGTTTCGCATGAGGCAGCGATTCCGCAGAGCTCGCACGTGTAGGCCGCTGTATTTATGTACATTACTCGCAGTCAAAGGGCAAGCGCATGTTGCGGTGTATGAGTCGCGACACGTTTCTCATGGCTCTCGAGAGTACGCGTACACCGCAGCAGCGAGTACAGCTCGCATATTACAGCCGATTCGAGTACACAGCCCAAAGTCTGCTGCCACTCGCTCTTGTGTATGTGACAAAAGTACACTTGAAAAGTTGAGTTTTTCTTCTTCGTTGAGCTTTACGAGGGATGCATGGGATATGCATCGTCAAGTGTCGAATGTTACACGGCAACTTTATAATGCGTATTCAATATTGGGGTGCTGGTCATGCCTCTCTCGCGAGGTCAAAAAATTAATCGTAAATTTCCAACCACTGACGAGCTCGAGGCTCCAAACTCAATTAACCGATCGTGTCGCGTCTATCCGCTCGTACGATTACAATGCGCGTAAATACGTGCGACAAGCGCGCGTTAAATAGCAATATAAATCGAGGCTGTTGCTGCTGCTGCGTGGCGGGTCATCCGTGTGATGAGGCCTCTTTGCCTACATACATCATAATCGATATACATAGATCGGAATCGCTTCATTAGTTTCGCGCGTAACACTGCGCGTTTCGATGGATAATTATTATATACGGCGTATAAATGTCGAAGCCCGTTAATTAAGCGAGCTTCGCTTAAATTGGTCGTTCGCTCGCGAAATTCCAAAACTAGTAGGCGAGCGCCATGTCTGACAATTGCACGGCACATCCCCGCGCGTGTGAGAGCGTGCCCGTGTTTGCGTGCATCATTCATGCCTCTGGGCAAAATATTATTCCATCGTGAAATATGATTGCGAGATTATAATATATATTCGTTCTCTCGCTCTCTAACTCATACAGTTCGATTCCCAACGGAAGGATATGCTCCAATAGCGTGTGATTTTCTGATTAGAGCTTGCAAAGCGTGGGGTGAGAGGCTTTTGGCAGTTATAGCAGCTATTCTCTCTTTCTCTCTCCTCTCTCATTCACTTTCTCTCTCTCTCTCTCTCACTCACTCTGCCAAAGCTTACGTGCGTATAGCTAATATACATATAGCCGTTGCTATTCTGCGCGGACTTGATTTGCACGCCATTGCTATGCATGGACTGGGATTCGCGACCGAGCAGAGCCACCGCCAGCAGCACTGCGCCTTCTCCTCTTCTGCTGCCTCTCGCGTTCATTCTCTTCATTCTGCTCTTCTTTTGCTCTCTCTCTCTCTCTCTCTTGTCGCCTTGCTCAGCTGCGCGACATCATTCACCATGTTGGCGCTCCCAAATCGTTTTCCTCGGGCTGCCGTTGCGACTGTGAGGAGGTTTTTATCGCGAGTACAGTTCCAAGAAACATGCCTGTATTTACAAAAAGCCCTCAACCTCGCTACGCCACGAGAGTAGCGAGCACCACGTGGATTATTCCCACTCGGCGCAATTTTTCTTTCTCTTTTCTCGTCCTCGCTTCCTGATTGACCACACTGTAAACAAAAGCGATAAATATTCGGCATACGATATTATCGCTAATCAAGCCACGATTCGATCAGCGCGTGTGCACGTATAAGATGGTAATTTGTCGTCAGCCCCTAAATTCGTCGTGTTGAGAAGTCGAGTATGTACGGGATATCGGAATAGACGTGTCCATATGCGTACATACGTATCAGTCGGCCAACTTTTATACCCTACCATGCATATATATGTATATTATTAACGGTAAACACGAGGGGTGTACTAATGCACACATGTATGTACGCAGCCGCGTGTGTACGTGCGCATTTATTGCGCACGAGGGTAGAGAAGCGGGGATGAAAGACCGCCCGTGGCTTAGATTTGCTCGACGCGTACATGTACACAGAGGCAAACAAACTTGGACGTAGAAAACAATTGGCCACACCGACTCTCGCAGCTCGAGCTCTAAATCGTATAATTGTATTCATCTATATTGTTATGTATATGTATATTTATCGTGGAGCTCCGCGTGCACCCTTCGCCACCGCGACGACGATATCTATATATATATATATATTGTCGTATACGCACTACAAGTTGGAGTGGATGGCACTTAACTACCGCGCGTCGGTGCGCCGCACTCGTATACACGAGTTCCAGTCTATATGTATACTTGTGCGTTCGACAACACGAATATGTGTTGGTGTATACGCACGTAACGGATGGAACCGCGAGTTTTATTGGTTTGCGTGAGAACGCGAGGGCAGCTAACGAGACAGAAGTCGTCCATGCATTCACTTACGCGGCAAGAGATTCGAAAGAGAGGCGAAACCGTCGGATTTTGCCATTTGGACTTTGAGCGATACGAAGATTCTCTCTTATAAAGCGACACGCATATTGTCGTTTGGGGTTAAAAGTGATATAAATTTTATCCCTCTAATACACCTTTCAAATTCCATGTGCGCATTCGAAAATTGATAAACTTTTTAGACTTTCATCGACGTACAGTTCAGATCACCAATAAAATAGTCACTCGAGCCTGCTGCTCACTTGAGCGTGTCACCATCGTCCTACTCGCAAGGGGTGGGAACTGGGAACCTGGCGACTCTTGCGCGGCGCAAGTTATATAAAACGCTTGAATTTTGACAGGCTTTTAAATGAGCCGCTGCTGCTCGCGCGTCGAGTAGCTTTTTATACGCTTTTCTCGCGTCGTAGCGCTGGTGCGTCCCTTCGGGGTGAGGAAACGTGTTGCTTAATCAAGTGCTCCGTGTCGCCGCGACTACCACTTGTAGTATCATTTGGTTGCCCACGTAAGAGGCTTAATCGAGCGCCATGAGAAACTTATAACTTTTCGAGATCCTTTTTAATTAAAAATTGCGCTCGAATTTTCACTTTTGATCGAATAACCAACCGCACACGTCAGTCGAGTACGTATTTTGATATGTTTGTAGGTAATTGTTTGTCATTTGCTCATTTTTACGGCCTCGTTTCGTGAGAAAGTACAAGAATACTTAAAAATCATGTGAACGTCAACCTTTATCTCCTTACCTTGTATCAAAAATTACGATACTTATCGATGATTTTTGTTGAGTATTCCGTCGCTCGGATATTCCTTAAAAATTCCACCAAGTTGAACGTGAATTGTGGTTCCGGGCACGCGTAATTTATCCCGAGTCACAGGGCAGATTTAACCATGGGGAAAGAAAGAAAAAAAACGAAAAAATCGCGCTTATATCGATGAAAAACGAAATGACAAAACTTGGCTTGATTCATACACGCGTGCGTAGCATCGTATAGACACAAAGATTAACAAATTTATCCGTCACATGTCCCGCAGGCGCTCTAACTCTCTTTCTGCTCTTTGGCCAGTGCCAATGCACGTGCAGGAAAAGCCCGATATACGAAGCTACGGACCGACCAGATTTATTGCTCCGGATCCGCAAATACGGTAAAACTTCTCCGTTTCCGGCCTGACGACGGCAAACTTTTTTATCCGTCTCTCTTTTTCTCTTGCTTACTCGATTCCTCGCGATATATACAAGGGGCGCGCCTTTATGCTACCTTACATACGCGTATAAACGAATGTTCTATCCACCCACTTGCCATTTCAATGAGACATACCAAACAGAAAAAAATTGTTTCTCCTCCTTCTTAAAGCTAAAAAATTATAAAAAATCAAAAAATTATCGATTGGTTTATCTCGTTTTTAAAAAAAATTGTGGAACATAGAATAAACGAATGACAAATGGTGAAGTTTAATCTATCATAAAAAATTTATCAAATGAATTACATTCAGAGTACTTTTTTGGTGATTTCATCGAGCAGTTTGCTCAAAAACTTTAACTATTATTTTTGAAAGGAAATCATGGATAGCTTTTATAATATTTTAAATTTGCTTTGGAATCTTAATAAGATTTGGCTATTTTTGTAGAATCGCACATCACCTTTTCAAAACGTCGAGTAACATTATCCGGATTTTCCCCTAAACTCGAAGACGTACCACAAAGTAGTTTTTGTGAAGAATCTCATGTCGGAAGAAGTACATTTTTTTGTAAGTTTCTATTTGCTTACGAAATCATTAAAATAGAAATATTCACATTGTTTTCGCTCAGTGAAGAAGATGAAAAGAGCCTTCCAGGTGATAGCTTGGTCCCATTTGAATTATTGTGTGTCTATTAAATAAAATTGCACTATGATATTAGTTATTCAACGACATACTGATATAATATTTACCTATTGGAGTTTTCTTTATGTTACTAATTAAAGTTTTTTTATATTGTAACCTTGGTCCCACTCCAATTTTTTTTGATACCACTCCAAACTTTTTACCGTAATTTTTATAAGCAACATTACAATAGGCATGTGTACTCATTTTCCTCGAAAATTTTTTGAAGAAGTTAGACAATTTTGTACGAGTCTTCCCAAGCCTATGCTTCCGTGGATTTATCTATTACGAGACGATAAAAATGTAACATTTAAAATTATTTAATGAAATAAATGTTGGTACATCATTATTAGGTGGGCTACCAATTTCACTTGGAAATCCCTATTTCGAGAAAATGAAATTAAGCATTGAAAATTATCTATCAACATTTTGAATCGATAATATAAAAAAAGTACCTCTGTTGTCGCAGGTGCCAACGGATGTTCTCGTCGAAACGACGTTGGATATTGTCTATTTCTCTATTTTGAGACGATAAAAATAAAACATTTAAAATTTTCTATTGAAATATCTGATTTATAAAATGAAAAAGGTTACAAGTGGTATGTACATCAACAATTTGACCATGAGGTTCAGATGCATGTTCCTGTTTCGAGACAATGAAAATAAGACATTGACAATTATATGTTGCAATTTTTGATTAATATAATGAAAAAGGTACCCGAAAATTACGCGGTATCGGACGATTAGGAGTGCTAGATCCTTCCGAGTCGCGTGAGCTATAAGTACGATTCCTAGGTTCCGAATATGTACGGCTATGAGAAGGCATCGTAACATAACGCTCTGGCGACCTTGCTGGAGAAGACAGCGGCATCCTAGCGCTGGGTACAGGGGGTGCTGGTTGGGATGGCCATTCATGGACATCGAGGAAGCTACCGCTGCTTACGGTGGATGTTCGTTGGGGCCAATGCCGTTCAGTGACCTCGACGAAGCCCGAATCAGAATACGGAACTGGTGTGCCGGGTACATCGAAATTTATCATTTCTTTTCGGTAAGAAAGCGGTCGGGATGAACGCTTCACTGTGTAATGTTGGGATCTCTTCGATGACGAACGTATCTTCGATGACCTGGTTGCTGTCTCCCATAGCTCCATGTATCCCTCGGATGATCTCGATAAATTTATTAGGTTATATTCCGATGGACTTGTTGGTGGATTTAATCTTGGTGGAATCGGCGGCGGTTTAACTGGTGAACATTTAGGTGAATGTTGACATTCCGATGGAGTCGGGCATTTTGTCGGTTTAGGCTTCGGTGGAAGTTGCGGCGCTGAAGGTAGACATTCTCGTTTAGATTTCGGTGGACAATCTGTCGGTGAAGGTGAACATGGCGATGAAGGAGGACATGCCGGTTTAGGTTTTGGTGAACATGGCGATGAAGGAGGACATGCTGGTTTAGATTTCGGTGACATGGCGATGAAGGAGGACATGCTGGTTTAGATTTCGGTGGACATGGCGATGAAGGAGGACATGCCGGTTTAGATTTCGGTGGACATGGCGATGAAGGAGGACATGCTGGTTTAGATTTCGGTGGACATGGCGATGAAGGAGGACATGCCGGTTTAGGTTTTGGTGAACATGGCGATGAAGGAGGACATGCTGGTTTAGATTTCGGTGGACATGGCGATGAAGGAGGACATGCTGGTTTAGATTTCGGTGGACATGGCGATGAAGGAGGACATGCTGGTTTAGATTTCGGTGGACATGGCGATGAAGGAGGACATGCCGGTTTAGATTTCGGTGGACATGGCGATGAAGGAGGACATGCTGGTTTAGATTTCGGTGGACATGGCGATGAAGGAGGACATGCGGTTTAGGTTTTGGTGAACATGGCGATGAAGGAGGACATGCTGGTTTAGATTTCGGTGGACATGGCGATGAAGGAGGACATGCTGGTTTAGATTTCGGTGGACATGGCGATGAAGGAGGACATGCTGGTTTAGGTTTTGATGAACATGGCGATGAAGGAGGACATGCTGGTTTTTGGTGAACATGGCGATGAAGAAGGACCTGCTGGTTTAGGTGTTGATGGAAGTTTCGGTGGACATGGCGGTGAACTTTGCGATGTGCTTGGCTTTGGGCTTTTTGGTGGTTCTTTTTTATTGCCGTAAAATCTTTTTGAATTTATCAAGAATCCATTGCTTTTAGTTGTTATTGGTCGGCAACTGCATCCATATCGAATGTGGCTCTTCAATATTTTAACATTTTTCTGTACCAGATAAGGATATTTTTTTATATCAAAAAATACATTTATCAAAAATTTTTTAGCACTACGATAATGTTAAAATTATTTTTTTATTTTTAAACTAAATTGTTCATAACAATAATTAAAATAAGTATTTGAATTAAACGATTCTCATGAGAAAATACAACATAATAATGATATAAATAATCATTTTTTTTCGTTGTTATTTTTATTTGCTACGTTCTTGGCAGAAATGTCCGGTTTCTTGACAGATTTCTTGTCGCTAGAAGTTTTAGAATCAGCTACCCCTACTCTATTTGATTTTATTTTTTCAATACTTTCTTTCACGTTTTTCCAAACCTTTTGTGGGATACCGCTCTCAACAGCTTTATCTTTAAACTTTTCTGCATACTTTCGCAGCTCTTCTAACCTTCGCTTGAGCTCCATTCGTTCTATTTGTTTTTGTAATTCTTCCCATCTGCGTTTTAATTCTAATTTTTCAGCTCGTTTTTTTAAATCATCAAGTTTTTTTTTCACTTCAAACCCTTCAGTTTTGGATTTCGTAACTTCAGAAATTTCGTTAGTCTTCTCTTTTAATTTACCCGATAAATTACTTTTTTCACTATATTTGACGTAATAAAACATCTCCAACAATTGATTAAATGCACGAGCGGTAAATACTTGATTGAAATTGATACATAAAATCGACGTCGATGTTTTAGTGAATCTCAATGTCGAAAAAGCCTCTGTTTGATTGATGAATTCTTCATTACTGTGAGGGTATCTTGTCAAAGTGTCTAAGCCATCAATTTCCAATAATTTGACTTCTTGCGGCAGGACCTTTTGATACATCCTCGAAAACCGATTGTCATCATCCACATAATCCGCAGCCTGCGGACAGACGGATAGCTGATGTGAAGGAATTCTGGTGTTCTCTTCCGTATAAGTATAAGCACGATAAATAGCTCATTGAGTTTTCCCTTGCACGCGTTGAATTTTTTCTTATATTTGTAAAATCATTAATACATTGGAAATTAACAAAATTTTACAAAGCTTTCCCACATGAGAATCGTTAATTTCAAAGCGTGGCACTGAGCCCTTGGATTTACATACAAATACATATTTCGATTCAATTACCTGCAATAAATCGGCAGAACAACTATTTGGAAATATTGAATCAATCTTGATCGTCCGTTCAAAATGTGACACCAACTGCAACATTGGTTAAGAGATGGTTGGAATTTCAAGCGTAAGCATTACAATTCAAAGTTCAAGTTTTTATCTCACTTTTGATGATTTAAATTTTTCGATAGCGCTAAAGTCGTGAATACTTGAAACTATGCCGTATCTCCTCCAAATACTTTTGAAACATTTCGTCGTGTCACCCAATTGAATAACCTGTAACATAAAATATAAAAAATATAATAGAAAATATAGTAAAATATTTTATCAGTATAATATGTGATAAGCATTAACTTATCAATTTAAGTCAGATTTTAAAATTCGGACATGTTTCATAAATAATTTGAACGAAAAATTAAGTGAAGTGTATCAATTCGTTCGATAAAAAAATTAAAAATATTTGATCGACACAGTTTCGTTATACTTACTTTGTTGTTGTGGCAAAATGCATGGCAATTTCGGCGATTTAAATTTTTCACAACTAATTTGGATACTCGAGAAAGCATGTTCCTGTAATTTTCTTAAACTTTTTATTATTTACGAATTTTTGCCAACAAAAACTCAGATGCCGTTGCCGACTCACATTAAATAGGTTGGGTCTGCTTATGCCATCATTTGTTTATAAATAACGATGTACTAATGATTTTCATTCGTTTTCGACTTACACACGTACGTGATAGGATTAGCTGTTTATTCTGATGAGTGAAGTTGATCGTGTGGAAATTTTTACGAATATTCGAAATTAAAAGCATACGAAATGCCATCTCTGGGAGATCGCGCATATAAAGAAGATTGAAATAAAATCTTATCGAAAATATAGAAATTCAGAGATGACCGTAGATAAAGTAGATTACGATGTCGATAATTTATCTGAACTTACCTTGTAATAATTAATACTCGATAAAGGGTAGAGTTGTATCAGTTCAATAATTCAATATTTTAAAAAAAATGTTAGTTATTCAATTGTTTAAATAAATTTTTAGATAAAATAATTATTGATTGTTTTTATCCGACGATAATTAGTATTTTTCTACAATGCAATCATGAGCGATTTTATCATTCTACCATTCAAATTTGTTATTGGAAATTATGTCAACTCGCATTTATTTAAAATTATTATTTTATAGCCAACATTGACATGATTTCTTTTCCGAATAATTTTCTATAAATTAAACTCATATTGCTATTTAAAATTAAAAAATCGGTGGGATTTTCCACTAAAACCTAATTTTCAAAAATGCTATGCAGTCACTTTGCTTTTTCCGATAATCCATAATTTATTCTTAAACCTAGTATTTCAGAAAAAATTCTGATTTGACCAACCGTTAGTAAAGTAGATACCGCATCTGATGCTTTTACTCTAAATTGAAATCATTCTAATATTCTACAAAGTAATGCAGCAGTTTGTTAATTAAAACAATTATTTAATATTAAGAGCCTTGTAGATTTACTTGAAAATTAAATTTTGAATAACACTGCATACGATCTAAAACCCAGATCTTCTGCAACAATTTTTCAGGTATTCCTGAATGAAAAAAATGTCTTTATTTTTTCTTTTAATCTCGTGAGTCTGAACGGTCGTAAGCCTTCCACTTGGGCACTACAACTTTTCAAGGCATATAACTATTTTGCGTATGTATGCGCAGAATTTTTTTAAGGATAATATAACTTAAACTAATAAAAAATGAAAATTACGTATATTTCTATATAACATGAGTAATTGTTTAAAAATTTTATCGATAAAAATGTATTTTATTAATCTTCATTTTATTGATGAAAATATACATATATAATAATACATGAAATTTTAATATCCTTCATCTGACCAAGTGATTGAATAATCTGAATATTTTTGCTTGAGTAAATTCGTACTTATTTCATGATCAGCTTTTCCGAATCCCTGTGAAATTGAAAATTTTTCATTAAAAATATATTTCATTTGATCTAAAACGGTTCAACTTTATTTCTGCAATAGCGAGAAAACGTAAACATATCGAAGTAGGGGATCTGTCGATGCTCTCCTGTATACTACTGTTATTATTGCCGCATGTACGAGGCACCCCCTACTCCTCTAAATTTGCGTTTTCTCGCTATTGCCGAATTAAAGTTGCCACTGAAAAAAATCGCACGGGTAAATCCAGCCAAAGTGGACAGCTGGATTAGAAAAAGATATTTTTTTGTCGCGGCAAAATAATTTTGCAAAATTTAGCAACCAAATATAACCTAATAATTTCACTGTGTCAGCAAAATGTCTTTTTCTGATACAGCTGTACACTTAGCTGGATTTACTTTTAAGATATTTTCCGTGTGAATCAATGTTCATAAGAAGTAAGCAGTAATGGATAATTTTTACACCATTCCCTTCGTAAGGACATCCACAATAGGCTAAACCAATTTTACCAGGCAATTTTCAAACATGAATTGGTTTAAATCGGTGTTTTTAGACAAATTGGAAAAATTTAAAAATTCGAACTTGAAAATATATTAACTGACAAGGAAACCACCCCAGCTCCGGGTCATGGATTTGCTCCAAAAAAATTTTGGGGTCTCCCAATACTGAAGATCCCTGTGCTTAATTTGATCGCATGGACCTTAGGGCTCATTTTTTAGAGGATTTTCCACATTATAAAAAAATCTTTGTTATTTTCTACATCGATATAGAAGTACTTAAACGAAAAAATGCAACGATCAAAAGTTTTTTAATTTTTCAAAGAATCTGCTTGAATTTTTCCAGAATTTCTGGGACCATCTATCACTTAAGGGGACCGACCTATGTTAAAAGCTTAAATTCAAAAAATAGCTATATTAATCGCAACAGTGGAAAATTTTTTTTTGTGATAGTAAAATGTGTTCATTAGACACCTGATTGACCAAAAAAAATTTCTACCCAAGCTCTAAAATATCAATTACGCCTATTTTTCATAATACTAAATATTATAATTGAATTTACTTGACACGCGATTCTGACGTGAGCTTTTCGTCAATATTGATCTACGGGGTCTCAAAATCTTCAGAAAAGTACCCTCATCCACTTAATTTTTCATAATTCTGCTCCACTTAGGTTGACGAGGGTACTTTTCTGAAGACTTTGAGACCCCTTAGATCAATATTGATGAAAAACTCTTTTCAAGATCATGCGGCAAGTGATTTATAACACAATATTTTATCTTATGAAAAAAGTGATTTAATTGGTATTTCAGAGCTTGGGTAGAAGTTTTTTTTGGTCAATCAGGTGTAGAATGAACATATTTTACTATCACAAAAAAAAAATTTCCACTATTTCGATTTATATAGCTATTTTTAGCTGGAGCTGAATTGAAGCTTTTAACACAGGTCGGTCCCCTTAATTCAAGAGGCCCAAACTTGACGCTTTTTTTGATAGATTTTAGGACTTCTTAAAGAGAGTGATAGACGGTCCCGAAAATTCTGAAAAAATTCAAGCAGATTCTTCGAGAAATTTTAAAACTTTTGATCGTTGCATTTTTTTCGTTTAATTACTTCTATATCGATATAGAAAATAACAACGATTTTTTTATAATGTGGAAAATCCTCTATAAAATGGGCCCTAAGGCCCATGAGATCAAACTAAGCACAGAGAGTTTCAGTATTGGGTACCAGGAGACCCCAAAAAAATTTTGGAGCAAATCCATGACCTGGAACTAGGGTAGTCTCCTTGTGAGTACTTTAGGCCATTACAAAAAATTGCTCTTGGTAAATTTCTTTAAATTGCAAATATTCTACGTTAAAAGCGATTCAAAGTAAAAAAACCGCTAATTTTGCAATTTTCAATCTCGTATATTTACATAAAAAAACAATATTTTCAATGTTGCTATCATTTTGTATTGATCTTTGAACACCTCTCTATCAAATAACAATGTTGTTTTTCAGGATTCTTAATGATAAGGCAATTTTATCACGCTATTATGGGTGTCCTTACGAAGGAAATGGCGTAAAAATTATCGGGAATCACGGAATATAACGTAATATCGACGCCTCCTACGAAAAGTAGGAAGTTTACATTTAAGGGGACATACCTGTGTTTATGCCTATAAATGAAAAACATGAAAATTAAGGATTACTATTACAATTTTTTGTTTCTGATATTAAAATATGTTTTTATAGGTCCTTTTACAACAAAAAATATGTCTCTAGTTCCTCTTATTATTAAAAATTATCCATTATTCATGTATATTGACTTGTAATTTCTAAGTCATTGTCCGCATGATTTTGAATGCAATTTTTCACCAATCCTGATCCTTGGGGTCTCAAAAGTTTTGTAATCAAATAAATTTTTTTCCACTTAAGTGTAACAAAATTTTAAAAAAAGGCTTGGAAAATTTTTTTCATACTAAAGTACAAAAAAATGACAAAAATAACTATTTTAATAACGGTTATTGCTATATTTGGAGATTAGTAGATTAAAAAAATAACTAAATAAAAAATCTGCTACACTTAAGTGGAAAAGAATTTTATTAAAAAAACTATTGATACCCCAAGGATCAGGATTGGTGAAAAATTGTATTCAAAATCATGCGGTCAATGACTTAGAAATCACAAGTCAATATACATGAATAATGGATGATTTTTAATAATAAGAGGAACTAGAGACATATTTTTTGTTGTAAAAGGACCTATAAAAACATATTTTAACATCAGAAACAAAAAATTTTAATAGTAATCCTTAATTTTCATGTTTTTTATTTATAGGCATAAGCACAGGTGTGTCCCCTTAACTTAACACACAAACTTCCTACTTTTCGTAAGAGGCGTCGATATATTACTCTATTTTTCCGACATTTGCGAGGATATCGCGTCGATTATTATAATTTTGTTTCGTTTCAATATTGAAACAAAAAAATCGTGTGTTATCTGCGATCTTTTTCTTTTTTATTAATTATTATTGTATTTTAATAAATTTAATTTAGTACCTGAGAATATCCGTAAACCTTGATTTTCTTAGTTTCGGCATCATGTTGAATTCGTCCTCCTCCAACGCATTTAGCTTTCAAATTGGTACTAATTTTTTTTTAAAGCAATCTCTACTTCATCGAGAATGTCAGCTGCAATATTAAAAATGGAAATTAAAAATATATTAAAAAACGGGTTTTAGCATAATTCTTAATCAACTTTAACGATGTAGGATTGATATGCATTGTGCATAAGTTTATGATACAGATGGCACGACTATACATTTTCGCTTATTTTCTATCGATTTGAACATTATTATAGCTTGACGAATGTTGATCGATTCGTTTGAAAACAACATTTGGACAACCGTAGTTTAGGATTCAGAAAGTTCCTCAAACTTCACCCACAATTAAACGAATTTGAGAAACTGTTTGCTATAAGACTATCGATTAGTTATTGTATTTACTGATACCTAGTAACATTTGCTAATTAAAAATAAGAGGGCGGGAAATATAATTCCATCGAATTAATGCAGTGTCTCGGTGCGTTCTCGCGATATAAATAACGTGTGCTCTCATTATTAAACGCCTGGCGTTTACACGTGTGCGCGCGAAACCAGATTTGAGCAAAACGATTCAGAACTAAGAGGATTCCTCCGGCAACGGGTACGATTGTTTGAGAAATTCAAGTGCAGCTACAGCTGTGTGCGCGCTAAGTACTTTTGGTAAAAGATATGAGTTTACCTTTACGGGTGTTACATAAATAGCATTAAAGAGACAACAGACTTACAAATATGTGTGATTACTTGCACAAAAAATCACTTTCTCAGGCAGTAAAAATAGATTCATACCAAGTTGACTAGCGATTAAATAATTAAAAATACTATCACTGACGTCGTTGTTTGTTTAAATATTTTGTCTTTTACTCAAGGGACGTATTCGTTAGAATTTTCATATAAACAGATGATGCTTGACGAGGCATGCATAAATAATGTAATATACACTTATACGCAGACATCATGCTGCAACTGTGTCTTGTATTTTTAGATTATTACACGAATATGTGACACACACTGCATTCCTGGAGGGCAATATAACATTTCAAAGTCAAAAATTTATGTCAAGCAGTATTAAGTATACGAGCTCGAGCTTCTCTCTTTCTTTGAAGATATCCAAAGAATATCGTATGGGGGATACTATATTTGTAACTTCAGTTTTTAAGCTCTTGTGCAAATTATACTGTTATTTAATATCTCATTTTGAATTTTTTTATTCATATTTACAAAAAATAAACTATAGTAATAAACTATAATAAACTATTATACTTGATATTTCCCGGAAACTAAAATAGCCAATTGTTTTATTGATCGATACGAACTCGAAATCATGATTGTTTTGCGCTCGTATTTGTATTTAATATTATTCATATCATTTATTCAGCGACGCATTCAACAAGATGAATTTGAAATGCTGTAAGCTCTACATAAATACGAATATCAATTAGCAAGCGGATCATGATGCTCGAGTTGCATCAATAAAATCTCTGAATTAAAATACCCTGAATTAAATAGCCTTTATTGAAAAAAATATAATGTTCACGGGCTGCAATAAGGTTCAGTGATATATCAATTTTATATCTCCATTTTTTTGCACTCTCTGGCAACAATACGTCAAAAATGTGATATTGACGCCTTTTAGGTACTCTTTTACTCTTTTATGAGAAAACAAAGATTTTATAAGCACAAGTAGTTAAAATAATCTCGCAATTGTTTAACGTAAATTTCACCGGTGGTTATCAATTTCGATAAAAAAAATTAAAATACACTTTTTGCAAGCTGTTTTGTTGACTATCCAGATGCGCAGTTTTAAAATTAATTTTTGACTGAGCAATCGCTCACATTTTAATCTTTTATAATCTTTCATCGCCGTAGTTTTCAGTTCAACGTAAACGCAAGCTAACAAATTGCGGCTATTTTTAGAAAGCGAAACAATGGTATATTATAAACAAATCCAATGCGACTAACGAGTTTATGCAGCTTGTAAACGCAAGACACAATCATAAGTTAGGGCAAAGGTAGACGGTAGAGGGATGAAAACAAAAAGCAGTCGTAATCTTAGTTGAGCGCACGAGAGCGACGGGCATAGATTAATTGGTACCTTAATTAATTTTGTTCCGTCGTCGTCGAGCAACGTCGTACAAGTCGCAAGTCGCTTTGCCTCGTGTATATATATATATATATATATATATATATATATATAATATATAAATACATTATATACCTGTGCCCGTACCTCAGCGGCTATATATAGAAGCTATGTACATACCGAAGCTGATATATACACGTATACGCACGTATACATACATACATAAGGCTCGTTAAGGGTGTTAAATATATACCGCGGTACACGTGCAATGTGCATGTGTGTAGATAAAGTTATGATGTTTGTACATCATAAATGTCTCATTTTACGTATCTGGATGTATTTTAATTAATTTTTTTATGGAAAACAACTTCGATCAACGAGTTCAGTGGTGTTATGACAAACTGATAAAAAAGTTGAATATTTTGCTTGATTAAACTTGGAAGCTGCTTTCACACTTTTCAAGATTGTCAAACATAACATGTATGGATATTTTTTCTTATTTTTCAAAAGAAATAAATTGGAAAAAATTGCTGTAAACAGTGCTGTTTGTAATGCAATAAAATCCAATTATACAATAAAAGAAAATTATTTTGTATTCATCATAAATTGTTCATTCTCCCCTCGCACAATGTATTCGCATCTAATTATAATAATCGACTCGATAAACTTTTCATAGAGTCAATCTAGCCGGCATTTTTAAATTCGTACACATGCTATAAATTCAAGTGTTGATAATTTTTTCAATCTGAACTAAATTTCTTAACGAAAGGAAACTCTTCGTTATAGCAAGAACATCATTTACTATTCTTGGCAGTTTTTTTATTTTTTTATTATTACCTGCTCGATTGACCGCATCAAGATGAATTAGGTTGACCAGTCAATGTCACAGGACAACAATCAATTATCAAGTTAAGCGACACATTATTAGCACACGCACACACACGTAGCTGGAGGATGCGCAACATTAACGTTCGCGTTTCGGCGATTAATTAACTGATCTGCCCTGTATGCGTAGTATTGATCCAAAGTTCATAATATTGTACACGTATATTTCCAGAACGATGACATTATTCATGCTTATGTATAATTGCAAGCAAATGCTCGGAGATTATACGTGGAAAATGGATTTAGCTTTGTGCGTTACGTCAAAGACTAATGTGTGAATACTCGATTTCTGGTGTTGCTTTAAAAGTCGATTTTTAAATAATCGTTATCAGTGCAATTCTCATTTTATATATAAATATTAAAAACTCTTATAGTTAATTTTCAAATTTAGTGCTGATTAGTAGTTTTGATTAATCTCAATTATTAGTTCAGATTTTCAGTCATTTACAGATTCTGTTATTAAAAATAGCAATAATGAATTGATCCTAACGAACATAGTGAAAAGAATTAGAAATTGTAAAATACTAGAAAAACCTTAACGATACTCAGACAGCAATAACTTATTTAAAAAACTATCATCTTTAGTGTGACCACAAGACGTATTAAATTTTCAAGCATTTTAAAAAGTACGTATTATTGCTATTATAAATTATTCATTTCTTTGAGAAAAAGTATGGAGAGCTCGACAAGCCACAAACAACAATTTTAAAACAGCAAATGGTTTTTCGTGTAGGTAGATAATATTGCCATTCACAAATCAGATGAAAGAGTCGAACGTGAATCGAGGATCAGAAATCGCAAACGATTGAACGTTTCCGAGTGAACGTGCATGTACAAGATAGACCCAGTAGAGATTTATTATATTATACCATCTATAAATAGGTGAAAATATAGGTATGGTACCCGAGCTCTGGATCTTTCTCTAATCCCACAGTAAAGCTTTTATGTTACGCATGACAGGTAGGTAGTCAAATTTAAACACGGTATATTTTTTGCATAAAAGATTTATAATTTAATTTTAAATGTCTGCAAAAATCTTGGCAAAGCCTTTGGTATTTCTCCGTTGCATATTTTTTTTTCTCAAACATTGTAATTAAATTTAATTTAATTAAAAATAAATTAGGCCACGATAGAACGTCTGATGAGCATAAAGTCTCTTTGAGAGATGAAAAGAACAATGAAATGAAAGTATTATAGATTCGCATATAAAGAACTACCCTTAAGATATCGATATGATCGTTAAAAACAGAGAAAGTCGATATACCCCGCGTGAGTAGTGCTCGACAATAGTTTAACATGTTCATTGACATATTATCTAAGATCTTAAAATTTCTCAACAAATAAACAGCACTTTTATCTATTAGATGCCGTGCACGAAGAACTCAAATAGCAAATAAAACGGAAAACCCTTATAAACCAGATAAAAACGTCGAGTGGTATCAAAACCAACATTCACAAAAAGCCCCTAATTACAACTTTTCAAGTATGCACAACATAAGGAATGAAAAAAGTTTCCTTTTTTATATGGCGCGCGTTATTACACTTTTGCAGTATCGAAGGGAAAATATTTTCATTTGCTACTATTGCGAGCTTTCAAACGGAATTACGCAACTCCGGGCTATATATGGCCATGTAGCTTATATATAATAAACATAGCTGGCTGTCGGCAAGCGAGTGGTTTATAATGACCTTCGAAATAACACCTCGCGCGCGACTCGAGCTTACACGTGTTAAAATTATACACGGCAATAGGACGAGGAAAATTTATTATACATCCGCGTAAATTACTCGTAATTCTATATAATATGTATCACGCCTCTAATTGACACTGATGCACGTGACGATTGTTCTTGGCGCAAGAATCTCTACAGTAAACTAAGTTTCCTATGTACATTGGCGCGTGGTGCACACACGCATTTGCGCGCATGTGCAGCATGTATATTCAGGTACAAAATGTACCTCAGAGTGAATCAAATGATATATGCTCTTTAATTATGCCATAGAAATTATTCATTGCGCTGTTCGCTGTTCTGTATCGGCTAAGCGTCAAATCCTAATTTTTCCTACACTGCGCCACGTGTCGTACATAGCAATCAAGTGCCATGCATTTTTCATAACATTCAGTTTTTCTTACTATCTTAATCGGAAAATATTTAACATCGATAAACAACTGTACAACAGAGCTACTTTTAATGTGTGAGGCACGTACTATGGTTAACGTAAAAAAAGATGCTGGGTATAAGGAGGGAGCTATTATAGATTTCTATATTTTCTTATCATTACATCTTTGCCCGTTTGCAAAGTGCTAACCTAGTTAGCTGCATTATAAGTCCTTCATGAGACTCGAGAAAGGTATGTGTATGCATTGCTGCGCATTCGGCCGATAGAATAACAATTGAGGGAACTATTTACATTGGTCGGTAAATAATTTCCACTAGCTGAATAGCACCTTCTCTGGCGATCGCCAATTAAAGCGTCGTCAGCTAGAACAGGATAAAATTGTACTTCAAAAAGCAACAAAAAAATCCATTACTCGTCTGACTCGAGCAAGGCTCTATAGCAGGACCAAAAAGCTGTTTCAACGACTCTGCACGCCGATACATAATTCGTCCAACGGGCGAAGCTTTTAAAATGACTGAAGTATTCATAGTGGCAGCAAAATAATCGATAATCTAGACTCTTGTTTGTGCTGGCTAAGCTGTATACCATATATACCGAGCCGCAGACCAAATTTTCCAATTTCAATCGAGCGCGGGGGCACGGGACAAATCGATTTTTTCGCAAGTACGAATGCAAAAATAACGCGAGCGCACTTCCATCGCTCGTATCCTAAAAAAATGCTATTTTCTTCGGTTAGCTACGCGCGACCGTAAAATTTTTCCCTTTTCTGCATTTCAGATCCGTTTTTACACCGAATGCAGACAAAGATACACAGACGGTAAATGTATACCTGGTATAGTGCATCCAATCATAAAAAAAAGGAAAAAAATTGATTACAAAAAATGCCTTATGCCGTACAGGCACGCTGATGCTCTTCATCTTTTTTAATACACGCGCTTTATTTTAATGAAAATGGAGCTCTACCTTCAGCCTGTTTGTCTAGATCCTTTGTCAAGACCTTATTCTTTCCTCTCTCTTTCTCATTGTTAAATCAAGCGCGATTCTTTCATTTGTGATGCCTCACTGTTGACTCTTCTTGTATATTTTATTTGCGTTGACGTTCTGTTTTAGAGCTTTTGCTGCTACACGGATGCATCAAAATGCCTTTACAAATAGACAGCCTAGATCGGATATCATGTATTTGTTTAGAGCTTGAAATCGAACGACATAGCTTTTTTCTCAAAAATGTCAACCAATTCAGTCACAGCTGAAAAGTAATTTTTTCTTAATTAAATATCGCGCATACCTTTTTTAACGTACAAGGTACATATCGCCATAGTACGAGTATTGGATTAACACTTCTCACCCACGGCAACAAAATTGGTGAAAAAGAATCCGAATAAGTATAAAATTTCAAGTGAAAAGCTGAAAATGAAGAAAACTTCTTTCTAATAAAACAAAAGAGTAAATTCAATTTTCGTAGCTCGAAAAAAATTGAGTCAGTTTGAAAGTTTAATCCCGTGAAAATACTCGAAGATTAAGCTTTTACGAATGTTTAGTATACTCCATGTGTCATTGAGGGTCGGCAAATGCAAAATAATTTTCCTCGATCGAGGGAAAAGGGATGTGCTCGTACTTGATTGACTCTTGAAAAATGTATTATACTTGGTATACATACACACACGTGTATAAGAGAGTAGTGTGGTATATACGCTGTGAGTAAGTGAGAGAGAGAGAGAGAGCGAGTGTGTAGTCGAGCATGATGCAAATTTTATCATGACAACATCGTCCCGCATTTTCCTCCGAAGAAAATGTAATATTCTTTTGTGTTTCAATCGATATGCTACACACAATGCTCAAGTTGTGTAAAATGCTTGGAGTAGGAAGATTGCATCCCTCGCATTCAATTCTCGAGATACAATACGAAACAGGGAGCTGAAATTCTAATAATCAGTACATGTTGTACACAAAAAGAAAAAATGCCCCTTACAACCACACACGCACTTTGTGCGGTCTATCAGAGAGACTTGTTCATTTCCTCATATAATATAATATCGACGCTTGTATGTATGTGCGGGTCACGTCGAGCTAAGCACGCTATAAACCGCAAACGTCAGGGTTATTCTTGTACTTAGCTGCGCGCACAGAGGACCAATGCCTGAAAGAGAAAGAGAGGAAAATGTCGATTTATAGTGCGTATACGTGTTAAGCCGACAATAACAGCTGAGCGTGCGGAATAGAACTCTCGATGAGAAATTCCACTTTCGTGTCACAAGCGCGCCGCACAGTTAGACAAAAAGACACGCGGCTACTAGTCGCCAGCTTTATATATTACACATTGTTTTCCATTCTATTTGTACACAATACATGTAAAAGAGAAAAAAAGAGCTTACTTTTCTTATAAAAAAGAAAATCTTACAAGAGTAAACATGCACACCCTTACTTTTTTACGCTCGTGAGCTTTTTTTATTGCATTTCTTTTTCAGAGTACTTCTAGCGAACGATGATTCACCGAGTTATACATCAATTTTACTGCATTTATTGATTTCAATAAATTAATTACTACCTATGCCTGACCTAATTTCATTCGCAACTTTAGGTAGATTGAACTCGTAAGCATACTTTAAAAAACTGTACAACAGTGTGAAATTAAAAATAAATAAATAAATAAATAAATATGAAAATTCTGTTCGTTATATGTGGCATTAAATATATGCAAATTTACCGTGTTTACAAAATGTACGTTTCCAATTAATCGCGACGTGATTCTCTTTTTTCTCACTCAGCACGTACCCTGTTTATTGAAAACAAAAACATATTACTTTTATTTCGAGGTAAATCTTGCTAACTGCATATGTAGCCAACGTAACGATTTATAGCTGAACAAACACATAAAAAATATTTGATACACAGACATTGTGATTGCAAATCGTAGCGACAATCCATCATCGAATAATTCATTCACATTCCAATCGCGCGTTTCACGCATGATATAGCTTATATGCGCGGAACGAAATCTCATTACACTTGTTCTCCCAAGTCAACCATATACAGACATTTCTTCTTCCAGGGCTTTAATGTCACGTATATACTCATACCTTTGTTCGTATCTGCTGCCAAGACTTTTTAATTAAGATTCGCAACTCATGTGTCTAACGGATTTGCCTTTTCAAGTTTTTAAAATAATTTTTTAATGGAAATGAAACGGAAAATACACTGCTTATATTTCAAAAGAAACTTTTATCTCGAAGTAAGCAACATCTTGAGGAACACTGACGAGTATCACGTGAAAGCTCTCATTATACATATAGCACAAGCTATAAACTTTTTGAATCAATCTTATAAATAAAATTAATGCTGCAAATGATGATTTTTTAACACCAGAAAAATTATTTTACATAACATATCACAACAATATTTCTTAATAAATCATCTTTTTATGGACAACTAATGAAAGCGTATACTCTTATTGACACTCTCGGCAAAAATTTAAGAGATGATGAAGTTTGTCTTAATCTTCGAGACGAACCAGTGGTGAATGAACCTTCTAGGAACAATTGCAGTGCAGTTGTAAGCGTATATTTTATAATAAAAATTTCTAGAACTTAACGACACGCATACTTAATCAAAATACACGTACATTTGTACTCACTCTCCTCACCTTCTCTGTGACGTCTTCCGGCGCGGCATGCAAAGCGTCGAAGCAAATTTTAATATAGATCTAAATTAGCTATTAAGCTCAAAAGTTTACAAGATTAATTTCCCAGTGGAATCATGGAAATATAAGCTTATTTCTTTCGGCGCGCGTATTATATAATTTATCTGCGCGAGGTCACTATAGATACTTTCTTCGGCCAACTTAGGTGCGTAAGTATATGTATTTTAATTAACGAGCTGGATGAACTTGCGCGAAACCATTAGAGAGCTTAATATAATTACAGAAGAAAACTTGGGCTTTAGCCACGCTTCCTGCATAGATGTATGTGTCATTTTGCATACATGTGATAAATCTAGTGCATCGGGAAGACATGGACAAAAGTATCGAAAGGGGCATGGGTAAAGCTCAATTAGTATTGTTCAGGTAATTTAACTTTTCAACGATTAGAATGTAATTTAGCCTTGAATCGATATAAATGTGCAGTTTTGATACATTTATTATTAAAAGTTCTAAGGCAATTGCAGGCCATTAAAGTGAAATTTACACCAACTAGGTCTTTTTATAAAATCGATGCTTAATCTTTAACGCATCTCCCATTATAATCTTATTTCCTTAATTATTCTCCATGAAAACTTGTGCAGCTCCAAGTGATAAATGCATTTTTCCATTTGACAATGCCTGCAAAAACGATGATCGACGAGTCAATATCATTATCGCTAGCTTGAGATCTCGCTCTTTGTACATTTGAAACGAGAAAAAAAGAAAAAATTGCAGTAGCGAGGTTCATTTTTCTTCCTTTTCTCATAAAAATTCCCAACGCGTGCAATTACGATGAAAAATGTAAAATACATAACTACTGTACTTTTACTATGTGACATTAGGTATATTGTATTTTTTTACTACTTCAACTTATTACTAAAAAAATTGTGTTTCTATAGTGATCAAACTAAGATTAGTTCAAGAATATCAAATAAAAATTTGATAGAGAAAACATATTATCTCATTCAACTTGAGGTGTAACTCGCAATTTAAAGTATATGTGATCCATCGCTCGAGTAACAGTATTCATGTATACCTCTTACTAAGTTCTAAAACTCTCGTCACACGAACATTAACTACCAGTGCTTCTTAAGTGTCATTGAAATTTGCGTCAAAATCAGCCAATTTTTCACTTTGCTTTATGGATTATGTTTGAGAACTTTTTAGCATCTTCAAGATGGTGAATAAATTAACAGAAAAACTTATTCCATCGAAAAAAAATTAATTTATGTAGCACTGTGTGGCATAAGTTTACATTTATGGCACGCTTTTCTGTGTCATAAGTCGCACAGTCTGGTACCGCTGCGTTCGCATCACACTCGCATACGCTCGTGCGCTAACCTCTCTTCACGCTACCAGAAACTGCGTAATAGTAATCGTAATAGTAATTTTCGATACAGTGCCATAAGTAAGACTTTTTGGCACGGCGTAGTTTAGGGCCCGAGCGCAGGGAGGGTCCTAATAGCTGGGCCGAAAAGTGTCCCCTATGGCCCGAGTACCGTACAACATTTTATAGCACTGTGCCAAGTTCACATTTATGCCACCGAAAAGCGTGCCATAGATGTGAACTTATACCCCGCAGTGCTATAAAGTACTATATTTCATTACGATCTAAGTAATAAATAGTTTTACTCGTGAGAGCAGCAAGTCCATTGATGGTAATATTATTGATTAGTAATATTAGCAACTGAGGTTAGTATAAAGATTAAAGTTTTCAAATAGGTCTTTAGAAAAAATTGTACGCAACAAAAATAATATGCGATCGTTCAAAGAAATATTCAGCATCATGAAAAAACTATCAAAAAATCGTTAACTTTACGTTTAAATACAATTTGGAAAGCAAACGATATGAAGACTAGTGAATATTTTAAACTGAAAAATTCAAAAACTTCAATTTAAGAAAAAGAATTGTGATTGACTGCATTGAAAAGTTTGATCTTGGAGAAAGATGTGCGTAAACATTTTCATTGTGGCTTTTTATGTTTTCAAGCAGCACAGAGCAGCAGAAGCAGACTTGCTCGGGACAAAAAGATGAAACTCTTGCCGTCAAGTCAGCCTGTAATCTTCATAAACGTGCATTCAATCATGTAAGCTCGACTGCGTGAAAAGTTGTGGGAAAAGTTTAGCCACGTTAACTCAGCTTAATCATAAAATTTTACATACCAAGCGGCGACGCGGGGTTGGAACTTTCTTTGCACGCGCGCGCGCGTATATAACTAAACACACGCCGCCAGGCACACTGTACACCGCCACGCACGTATAATGAAATTAGACCTTTCGCGCATAGTCTCACATACACGCGCACGCAGTCGTCGTTCGCCAGAGCATACATTCGAAAGAATATAATTACGTTGGAAGTAACGAGCGCGATAATTGCATAGGCGATTTCTAATTAACACTCGTTCGAGGCTACATGCCGCTGCGTATAGTTGTACTCGCGCCGCGTACAGTCGATAAGGCGAATTATGATTTGCGTCAGCTTGCACACGATTAGTCGAGCTGCGAGGCAGTAGTAGTGCAGCATATATACACGCGCACGCTACACACGGCTTTTTACTGCATCGATATAAAATTTATCGAGTATCAACTCGCGCGAGACTTTCGTTTCGCATTAGATATGAAGCGTGTTGCGATTTTTTACGCTCATAGCTCTCCGCGCTCGAGCCATCCGGATGTTTTCCGGTATCAAAATACTCGGCATAACTCGAATAATCCAATCGCAGTATATCTATAAGAGACGCGAGAGGGTACATAACACATGTAGTATGAAAACATTTTGCGAACGTGTGCGCATTTTTGCGCGTAAGTATTCCGATGGCATTCGGCGTTGCCAGTTTCTTATCTAAGCGTATATATATTATGAGGGAGCGAGAAGCGCTCGATTTTTATGCGTTTACTTTCAGCGATCGTTGGGAACTGCGCGCCACGAACCATTGTGAAAAAAAAGCTCGCGAGGCAGAAAATTATTCTAAGCTTCTTCGGGACGTTGGCTTCGCCCGTACACGTATATTACAAGACTAGAGTACGCGCAGCGCTCGGGGTACATGCAAATCGCCGACTGGAAACGTGCTACAAGCTCATAGAGGGTTTAGCGCGAGCGAGTTGCGCGCTGCTTTAGGTACGGCGCGCTCGCGTTATACATATACATCCAACCGTGTGCACGGCACTGCGAGTGAGAAGGAAGAGAGGCGCCGAGAGAGTTCAGTTCACGGCTAGCCGCGAGAGTCGACGGTCGCCTGGCCGATCGTAGACCTTTATCACTCGCAGTGCTCTGTGCTACGTGCTCTGTGCTGTGCGCAATATTCTATAAGTGGCGTGCGGTGCGCAACTGTTGCTTCTCTCTATATGTCCCTCTGTGAGCAGGCTCGGCGATTATTATTGCAATATATATCTATATGTATTTGTATTTTATCGCCGATGGCTAAGTGCGCGAAAATTGTAATCGAATTTTCAGCTTCGCAGTTTCGCCTTTAACGATTTTTCAATTGCACACAAGACAATCGCTTGCCTCAGATAGAAAAAACGAGTTGGAAAATTTATATTAATGTAACGCATATCTGTGTGCGGTGTAAGGACGACATTAGTCGGGGATGAAGTAAAGCACGTAGGATGATAAAATTTCGATTGTACTCATACAGGTAATTTCACTTTGATTAAAACAAATTTCTCCCGAGTTTATTACTCTTGGAATGTTTCAACATTTCCCTTTTTTTCTTTTTTAACTTCCCATGATTTTTTGAAAATGGAATAAAAATTAATGCATGAAATTTATTTGACTGAGATAGTAACTGAAAATTTAATCAAATCATAAAATTCCAAAATTTTCAAGATTCTATTTGTTCTATTAAAATTTAAAAGGGTAACAACCAAATGAAAATTATTTCGATAAAGATTGAAAATAAAAATGAATGATATTTCGTTTATTTACGTGCAAACGGAACGTACAAGTGTACATAAGCATGTAATTTCATCAACACAATCATAAAGCATATGCCGGCTTTAAATAGATGATAAAAAATTTATAAGCTAGTCGTTCATGGGAAATATTGCTTATCTATAATAACACATCTGCCATAAAAAGTTCAAAGAGGCAGAGCACAGCAGTCTAAATATTACTTGTATCGCGTTATGGCGTTATTGTCAAAAATTCGATAAAAGTTCAATTTATCAACGTACTAGTCGCAATTTCACTCAACCGGCACAGAGTTGGGCGTTTTGCGATTTTATACTTGGGTACTTAAACTCGAATTTTTTCAATAAACGGCTCTCGAAATATTGTCAAGAGCTTTCCATCTTTAGTCCGACAAATTTATGAAATTATTTTGCAAATCGCCGACTCTCTGGAGCGATTTGGCGCACAAAGCGCAGTTATATGAGTAATATACATAATCATCTTTAAGCGTTAAGTGTCAGCCGTTGGCCAAATAACCTTCTTGTGGTCTTGCTATGTATATATAGTGAGCGCGTACACGTGTGTGCGTGTATTTGCGACGATCTCAAGAGGAGAAGCTCGAAAGAGATAACCTCGAGAATACTTTCATAAAATAAAGACTGCTCTTCTCGTGCCGCACCGCTTCGAGCCTTCGAGTTGACAATTTCGCTTCATACTTTCTAACGCTCGCATTTCCGTCTCTCTCTCTCTTCTTTCCTTTCTACGAGAGCGAGTCCTTACAACGTTAACGCACGCCAGATAAGGAAAACGAGAAAGGGGGTAGGGGCTTACTTTGTCACAAGTTGAATTTGCGTACTTGAAAATGTTGAGCTCTCTTTTGTTAGATAAAGAGTCGTGCGCCGAGAAAAGACACAAAAATCTTGCTTACTTCTTTCTTTTTACTACTCTTGGCTTATAAAGTTTAGCTGAAAATATCGCTTAAGAGGTCCTTCGACACCGGATCGAGAATTGATCTATAAATTTTTTCAAAACAAACATCAAAATTCAAATGCTATAACAATATGTCACTTTCCCTCAAAATTGCGCATTGATTTGGATTATTAAGTTAAATATTTTCAACTGTCGCTCTTCGCATAAAGCCATAGATTCGTTGAAAATAACAACTGAAAATTTCTTGGTTAACGACAGCAATGCAATAAAGTTAAAAATAAAAATTTTCATGATTTAATTTTCTCGTTCCAAATAGTTGAACAATGATTAATCTATTTTTAAAATGAAATAAGCGAATTTTGAAACTCCCTCTTCATACTGTTTGACAATTTTTCCAAGTGCAACAGAGTATCGTATACCGTATTTTACCTCATTTGCATGGGTGCATTGTTGTTTAGACATAGATAAATTATAAACTTTATCTCTTTTCTCCCTCCACTCTGCATGCGACAAAGTTTTTTCCTCAAAATACTCGCTCCTATTTTTTTCTAGTCTTCTTATATGCACTCTCTACTTTTTGCTTTAATTTGTTTATTGTAGCTTATCGCGAACTCGAGCATTTTGCTGGAAAGCAGTAAAAAGGATAATTTTTTACATACTTTATTATTTAATATCGTGTCAAATTTTTTTGGTGTTGTAGAAAATTTTCGAAAAGTTTTTTTTTTCACTTCACTCTAAACGAAATGCGAATATAAGAAAAAAAAGGACCCTGGTACAAGTTTATATTTATGTGTAAATGCGGCTCACCTGCAAGCATCACATAATTCACAGCGCCCAAGTACTTGCTCTTAAGCTTTTCACGCTCTCCACCAACTCTTCTACGTCCCTGCACCGTTCTTGTGTATTCACATAATATAATAACCCAATCGTCAAAGGCTTCCTTTTTTAGCCGCACTATGTAGTTCGTGAAAAACCAATATTATATGAACACATAAACATGGCATTTCTCTCTATGACTCTCATACGTCCTTTTTATATTCTCTTCAGCACTGCGCTTTACTTTTTTCATCTTGTTATATATTTCGTCAAAACAAATCGTGCCCCCGAAAAGCCAGGCTGAAAAAAATGGCATCGCTCGAGAAGTATAGCATCGTACAGTGGGTCCACCGATAGCGTAATCGCATATAGTTATCTCTTTTAATACGAGAAGTATTAAACATATGCAAATTAGTTTTCATTTCGAGGTGTACGACGAAAAAGTGCAGACAAAGAGGAAATAAAAAAAAAGAAGAGAATACCACATCGCTGAATTACGTATCGGGCGATAATGCAATCGTTAAGCGAGAATATAATGAGATAAAAATTCAAAGGATGAACAATTTGCTCCCATATTCTATACAATACTTGAAGCGTTAAGAGCGTAAAGAAATTTTTGCATAGTATCATCGTTATACTTTTTTTTTCTCGTCGAAGACACTGGATTTTTATTTTAAAAATGATTTCTCGGCGATTCACCTAAAAAAAGATTTTCCTATTTTTCATTGCTTTTTAGAGCAGTCTCGGTAGTTTTATCCAAGTTTGAACGTGAGCAACGAAAGTCGGATAATTATAATTCGGTTAAATTTTCATTTCGATGCGAAGCATAAATGAACGATTTATGAAATACCTACCGTCAAAAGCAATTAATACCGTCACTCAATATATCTATACATCAATTTTCATGCTTTCCAAACTACTCGAACGCATTGCTCGGACGTATGAAAAATAAATCATTTTACGCTAATTCATTTGTATAATTTTTTTTCGCGATTTTTCGAAAGTAACACAATGTCGTTCAAATGCCATTCATTTTATCGTTAATATCATCGAGCATTGCGGTTACACAAAACTCGTACGCGCGATAAATTTAAATCCAAGACCAGCATCAGCAAAGTTAAACGATGTACAAACTATTTAGTAAATATCTCACTCCGCGACGAGCTGCGAGTAATCGATCACGCGTAGCAGAACATTTTCTTAGCTCGCAGCGCGTTGATATATTATGAATTACCGAGCGGCGGGCTATGTGCTTCGAGCCACTGGGCTTTCATGCACATACTATATTAACTATATAAAGTCGCCGAAAATCGAGCCACAAGTTCTTGCGGTCAGTCGAAAGAGAAAGTCCGTGACAGCGTAAAGGTTAGCGCGTAAATTCATTCGCGCGCCAACTTTCGTGGAAAGTATAAGCTAGAGTTTGTTGGTGCCACGTATTTATATATACTTGCGCACATACACATGCATGTTGTGCTGCTACTGCTGCTGCTGCTGCTGCTGCTGTGGCGAGGTATAACTTTGTTCTTTAGATTCAGCTTGCGGGCCTGCAGCGCGCGCTGTCGCATAAACATTGCAAAATCATGAAAAATGAAGCAAGTTTTTCTATATACCATAGCAGCCAGCAGATTTGTGGATGAAAAAGTCTCTTTTATGTTATATTAGATCGTCGTACTTTCTCTCTATTTGGCACGCGAAAAAATCTTTAGCTAATGCACTGGCGTGCGCGAGTACCCCCGCTGCAGCTCAGCTATATATGGGTCGTGGCAATATCTCCATGTACATAATCCTGTATATACGTACAAAAGCTCATTTATCATTTGGAGCTTACGAATCCGAGCGAACATTAGTTCGTTTTCTTGTTTTAGAGCTCTGTAGCTCTCTTTCTCGCTCGCTCGCTCTCTCTTCTCTCTCTCTCTCTCTCTCTACATAGCGAAAATAGAGAAACTTTCAATATCGCAAGCTCAGTCGCGCACTCCTCTGACGTTCCTGCTGTATTACATAACGCGTACGAGCGCAAGTGTGAGAGCTTTTCACGTGTATATTGTATATAAATATGTGCATCTCGTATACCTCTTATTCGGTGCTGTATTATGTAGATGCCAACTTTTTAAAAAATTCATTCACGCACGCTTGCGCGCGTCTAATATTACACGGCCGGGCTGCTGATGCTGCTCCTCGCTTGATGGAGTTTAGTGTATATCATCGCGAGTACCGAAAACTTTTCAAAATACCTGCCTCACATAGGTATGGAATTCATTCATATGGATTATCATTCATAATTAAATTCGGAATGCAGTGGGTACGATTTTTAAATTTTTTCACCTGACTTCCCCTTATTGTATGAGAGCGAGCAAGCAATTAATTAATATTTTAAAACTTGATTAATTTTGTTTTTTTTTATTTTTTTCATTTTAATAATCAACTTGAAACGCAAAAAAATATTAATACGACTCTAAATGCTCATTAGTTAACTTAACAGTCGAATGAATTAGTATCACGATCTAAATGTTGGTATCGCTGGAAGTTGCGACTGAATTCGAATATAATTGATTTCAGTTTTCATTCGAAAGCATCCATGTGTACTTTCGCGTTCTACGTATAGGAACATTGATTAGCAATGATATTTTTTTTTTTAATGGACTCTTCGTTAGATAAATGTTATCGTTCAATTATTTCTCGAAAATTAATGAAAACAAAATGCGGGCTTGTCGAAATTGTCGACTGGTTGTTTACGTAGGGCGAATAATAGACAACAGTTTTTATCTGAAGTTTGATTTTTTCATATGGGATGAGAGCATGGTTGGATTAAAACATTCTTCAATCACTTTGGAATTTGTCACTTTTGTCGGTCTCTGAATGGCATAGAGAGCCATTTTCCAAAAGCTCGAAAAAAAGAGACCAAACGAGTTTATTAGAACTTCAAAGAAGCCCTTGTAAAATCGTTTTCACAAATTCCCATTGTAATAACTGCAATGAAGGAGGACACAATAATGAACTGTTATTCATAAAGATGAACGAAAAAACAAAATGAAACTCCGAACGAAAAAGAGAAGCAAAGGAAAACGAGGAAACAAACGCTCGGAAAGCACATTCTGAAAAATCGTAAAGAGGCATTAGATGGTCTCGAGCGTTTCGCGTACGACAACAACGTAACAAAAAACGACTACGATAACGACGACGAGGACCATTGGTCCTAATAACAGAATAAGCTCCCTCACTTCTTACCTCTTGTCGCTCTTCTCTCTCTTCTTCTCTTCTCTCTCTGTTCGTCTTGTATTTATGTGCAATAGAAAGTTGCGCGAAATACGAGATAGTACAAAAAACAAACGAAATGAAAAAACAAAATAAATTACACTTGTTATCTGTGCACTGTGACGAGAGCGAACGAGAGGAAGAGAATTTGAAAAGTTTCTAGCGATGAGCATTATACAGTGTAACTAGAAATTACTTTCTCACGGCCGTAAAATGATTTACCTGCTCGCGCGCACATGTACAAAAGCGACCCGCACGTTAAATACTCGGTTTTCAATTTCAGTCGAAATGAGAAACGTACGTAGCGAAAGATTCTTTGAGTGCACGCATGAATGCAGATGGGCAAACGAAACGCCATATGTTAAGATTGTGATAGCTGATAAAATATCTCGGGTCTGCGCGCGGCAAAATGTTCCCTCACCGAGCTTTATCAAGACGAAAGTAATCAAACGTATACGCGTGCACACAGCGGAATGCGAGAGAAGCGAAATTCTATTCTACCCTATTCTCGACGAAATCACGAGTCGTTGGCTACAGTAAAAATATTTGCTCTGCACGGGACTAATAATCCGCTAGTAACAAGGCTCATTCGAAGCTTGTATTTTCTAATCTCTTTACGCGCGTACAGTAGCACCACTAAAACTGGAGCAATCTTTAGTTTTTCTTTCTTCGCTACAATCGAAAGTCAAATCCTCTCGTGGGAGGAATCGTGCTAGGAAAAAAATTACCGTCCGATGAAAATAAAGTTGCGCACGTGTCTAAAGTCTCGGGAAAAAGTTTTTCACCCACAATTTTACCCCGTCGCTTTCTGCGACTCTCAAATTCCCATAGCTTTGACATACGTTACGGCCAAGATTGAAGGCGCAAAAAAACTTGCAAAACCAACGGCGTACTCCCTGCGTCCATACGTGGCTATACTGAATAATCCGCCTGAGTATTGATTTTTCGAAAAAGCATGCCTCGCAACGCAATGCACACTTCGACTTGTGGTCCATCTTTGAACTGCCCGCGCGTGTCTATGTCGCCCCTTTGTGCCTATATTCTCTTGGTTATATGTTTTTTAAGGAGCCTTAAAAAAATGCACAAGCTCGATTAGTCCCGGCCACGAAGTACGATTTATGGTGGTGGTCAGAGAGTAAAAAAGTTTAATACTCATTATTATAAGAGTATGAAAAAATGTGTACGTGATGACAATCATGGAAGGTATGCTGTGCACTGTTTAAGGCTTTTAGTTCGCACTACAAAATGTACATGTATAATACATCGCGTGTTTAATACAATCTAATACATGGGTAAGGCTCAGAATTTTTTTAGGGCAATACGAAGCCTTAAAAAATCTGAAAAAATTTTTTTCTCATTTTCTCCATCGAAATACATTACCTTGAATTTTTTCAAATTTTTTAATAGAAGGTGATAGTATCTATGGCTAAAAACGCTATTTTCAACAAAAAAAAGTTCCTGGAACCCAGAGGTTCTGGTAAAAAAAATTTTAAATATTTTTTTTTAATTCCTCGTCGAATTTTAACAAATTTTGTCCATTCCATTTTTTCGATTGAAGCCTCCTAGCTAAATCTAGAGCATCACAAAAATTAATGCAAAATTCTGCAGACATTTATCATACTTACATTATTTTTCAAATTGAGCTCAGATTCAGACTCAGATTGAGCTAGGAGGCTTCAATCGAAAAAATGGAATGGACAAAATTTGTTAAAATTCGACGAGGAATTCAAAAAAATATTTAAAAATTTTTTTACTAGAACCTCTGGGTTCCAAGAACTTTTTTTGTTGAAAATAGCTTTTTTTAGTCATAGATACTATCACCTTCTATTAAAAAATTCAAGGTAATGTATTTCGATAGAGAAAAAAGAAAAAAAAATTTTCCGATTTTTTAAGGCTTCGTATCTAAAAAAAAATTATTTTCGTTAAAAAAGGGTGCTTTTTGGCTCTAGACGCTAGTGTACTCTCTGAAAAAATGTGAGGTTATGTATTTTGATGCCAAAAATAAGTGAAAAAAAGTCCGAGCTTTGTATTGCATCGTAGCGCCGTATATGAATTTTCAAAATTTTCAATGATTTTATCTGAAGGCCTGAAGCACTTAAAAAATCTGAAAAAATTCAAGGTTGTTTGGATTGTTGAAAAGTATTTTTATGAATTTTTTCAGATTTTTTAATTACTTCAGGTCTTCAGAAAAAATATGATCTAAAATAGACGTTTATAACGGGGGTGGGGGTAGGAGGGGGGATGGTGTCAAAAATTTTGGTTTTGGGACCTTTTTACCATGTACTATAACATACCAAAAGCGCGTCAAGATCGGTGACATACGTGCCCTCGATTATTTAAAAAATTCTGAGCCTTACCCATATAAAAGAAAAATCATACAAATCATAAAACATTGTAAGGAATAAAAAACTGTAAAGTGTGGATTATTGTCGCTATATTATTCTTCAATTAATCAATATAGAGCAATTTTTTCGAGGAGAATATAGTCGCTAGGAGTGATCCCAATATTATTTAAAGTGTTTCAATATTCATTTTCGTATTTTGACATTCAAAATTTTGATTTTTACCGCAAATTTTAATTCGTTACTTTTTACGAATTTAATTAATTTCAACCTTCCAGACATGTCTCAGCTCAAAGTTCAAATTGAATGACATAATTGTAAATAGTATTATCTTTTACGTGTTCACTCTGAACCTTTTTACCGGCAAAAAAAAAAATAAAATTCATATGTTACATTTGTTTGTGTGTTTTTGTTGAACTTAAAAGATGTCCGTAAACTTTTGAATGAACTGTCTCGCGCGCTGGAATGAAAAATTCATTATTTTATAATGAGGCAATGGAAAAAAGAACCATAAGAACATTTTCAAAGGGCTAAACATCTATATACGGTCAAAAATCCGTTAAAATCAGTGGCTTTTCCCACTGTTATACAGTTAGAGAAAACTACGAGAACGAGCGGCACTAATGGTTTTATACGACTGCAGGCGTAAAATTGTCGAGAATCCTCTCGTTCCTTTGTTTTTTAATGGTCTTTTGTGACGAGCACCGTCATCATCGTTACGTGTATACATTTATATATACAATATACATGTACACGTCGCTGACAGACGCCCACACATGCTCATGGGTAATTCGTAACCAGACTACTCGGTCTCGTTGTTCTTTTCGAAAAAAAGTCACAGAAAAAGAGGATAATTAACATCCAAGAGAGACCGCAGAAGATTTTAATGACTCCCTATGTTGCATTTACAAAATCAAAACAGCCCCTGTGATTTGCCAAGAGCCGTGTCTGCCTTTCAATCAGCAAAAGTGACGTCTTCGAAAATCGAAAGCTCTTTTAATTTTCCAAGAATCTGGCCTACTATGTACGTATAGTATATGCTTCTGACAAAGAGTGCCGACACTAAAGTGTTTATTTTTGTGTCACGTGAGTTGAGTACGTTCGCATTGTCACAAATACACATCATATCAGTTGTATGTGTATGTGTTAGTGCGTGCAAGTGGAGTAAAGAGCGATGGAGGGTCGACGAAAGAAATCACTCTATACGTAAAGGCAGAAAATTGTATGGTCGAAAAATAGCTCGACGAAGAATGCGTAAGCACATAGCGCAGATATATATGTATAAGTTATCGTATACATAGATATACAATGGTGCGCGATGTCAGGAAAGAAAGCTTTTTTCATCCTGTTCCTATGTACATTGCACACTTTTCCTTTTTATTTCTCTTTCTCTCTCCCTCCCTTACTCTCTATCTCGCTTTCTCTCTCTTTTTACCTCTCTCACTTTTTTCATACAACCATGAAGCAACCTCTGAATTTTTTACCATGAAAATCTTTTTTTCCTTTTATACACTTTTACTTCATTAGCGCAAGTGAACTTATAATACCAATGTTCTCGCATTTTGCCGGTACTACTTTCCGAACAATGAGAAATATGCTAAAGTTCTGCTTCTTTTCATTTTTCTCTTTCCCCTTTTTTTGTATGCCTTTTTTATGTCCTACAGATGCAGCTGTTCTCAAAGTATATAGTGTACATTATGTTGTTTTTATGCGTCTCAGGTCAGTAGAAATGTTCGGAGCCTCGGCGTCATATGTATAAATGAAAGCAATTAATTATAACTGTCAAGAGCACAATTGAAATGGAGTGAGAGAGAAGAAACACGAAGGGTTCCGGATAAACAGCAACTTTTCACGTTAAAGTAAAATAAATTGGAGAATCATTTGCGCTTCTTCGACTCTCTCACCACGCACAAGACATGTCTCAGAAAAATGTGGAGAGGAAAAATCTGCGCTATACGCATGTAGTGTCTTTATAGTCATAACAATGATTTATCATGAAATCAATTAATCGTTCTCGTACAGCAACAAGAGTATATGATACAAAACACACGTGCGATATTCTTATTCACAAATTTTTTCATTAAACTATAAAATTCAAGCGAATAAAGGAAAAACGTATGAATTTTTTTTTATTGTTCTTTTTTAGGATACGAAACACTATGGAATATAAGTGCATACTCGTGAGCGCAAACGTATTCAGTTTTTCTACCGGTCGTATATAATTTCATATTTACTGCATTCTTTACTCTTCACTATACGACTACTTGAAGCGAGTGTAAATTTTTGACATTTAAATTCCATAAATAATACTATCATGTGCATTACTTTATTGCGCTATTATTTTTTTTTTAGACTCTAGAACAATATCATTTTCTTATTACAAGCATACGCCGTAAAAATCTAATAATAATTCGCGACGATATATTTTCGTAATTTTAACAAAAAGAAAAAGTTAACCAGAGCAAAAAAGAAGATTCGATGTGAAAAGCGCATTAAGTTTCAACGGCAAAAAAAACTTAACTTGGTAAAAGTTTTACAAAAATTACCTGTTTACCGCGAAACTTACAGTGTATAATGCTGTTAGCTTTTTCTTTACTGAACTCCTATTTACTTTATTTCTCTTTTGCATATATGCGTATTATACAGCGTAAAGAAAGAGAAGGGGGGGGGGGGGGGGGAAAAAATCATTACTGCCAAATGAAAATTGTTTCCCTCGCAGACGCGTTTTCTCAAATCTAGGTATAACGATAAAAAATTCAAAGATATAAATTACAACTTTTTACAGGTCGAACAAGTTTGATATACAACGGCTAACATATAACGCGCATGTTTCATGTTTATAGCTACGTCGCGAGGCTGCCACAGCGACATCGTAGCCATAAAAGTCATCGTGAAGAATTCATTAAAACAGCAGCGAGGTGATCCCTCCCACCTACCCACCTCCTCTTTACATCCATATACGAGTACGTGAAAATTGAGATACACAGACAAGATGACCGATAAAACAAGTCAGCAGCAGCGTCAAATGGACGAATCGTTGGATAAATCGGTAATAGAAGTTGGTCCGCCAAACACCAGTTCCGTAACTTGTTCGTCGGCCACTACAACTTCGACACCCAACAGATCTGCGGCCAGCAGGAAAAACAGCAGTGGTGGCTTTTTATGCAAAAAAGGCATGCAAACATCATCTGCCTCAGAGAGGTATGTGTATTTTCATAATAATTAAATTTGTTTTTCAAAATTCACCAATTTGTATAATATCATATCTGTGGTGGAAAGGACTTGAGTCCATTTTTTTGGAAATCGATTTTATGATGATAAACGCCTACATTGAGTGTTTACTTTAAGGTTCAAGGGTCAGAATAGACGAGTATAGCGTCTATAGTTAGTTGCAGCATCGTGCATAACGACTTAAGTCCACTTCATGAGAAACGAAGAAAGGCAAAACGACTTAAGTCCACCTTTGCGAGCTCCAAAATGCTATAGAGAGTCTATTTTGATTTAAAAATGAAAGAAAATGATATTCGAACATACAAATAGCTCTCACACTCTTCGAATGTTGTGAATTTCACTATACGGTTGGTACATTTGATACGCGAGGGGTCATGTTCGCGATTTTCAGTTTGGCCTTTTTTGTGGCAAGATTTGAGATCCGACACCATTATAACGTTTAATGAGCTATTTTATCAAGGTAAAATCATTAAATGAGGTTATGATGACAAACTGCGCGAAATTATCGATATTGAAAAAAGTGTGACCGCCAAAAATGGACTTAAATGCAAACCGTGGAAAGGCAAAATGACTCAAGTCCATATTTTTTGCTCCGTATCATTGCTATGATGCGCCTTTCAATTCCATAAGTACTTAGTTCAAAAGCTATCTCATAGTAGCTTAAAACATCATAGGTCCAGACCTCAACTCGTCCGCGTCTAGTTAGGCTGCCACAATCAACTTGAAATGCGTTTTTCTCGAAAATACCAAAAATGGACTTAAGTCTTTATGCCTTTTCACCACAGATACAGTTCTTTTAGAATATAAAACAAAACGGTCTTAGTTTAAATAAAATTATAAATGAATAAAACTGAGGAACTGCTTTATGCTCTTATGAACTTTTTTGTTTCTCTGAATTCGTGCATGGAACTAAATGCGATATAAGCGTCCCATTCAATAGAACCGGTAAGGCATAGTAAATTTCAAGACGATTTCGAACTTCCTTAATCACTAAAGTCGCGCACATATATATTAAGTAAAATTATTAGACTTTGTTTATAGATATACACGAGCGATCCTGGATATCGATTTGGCCGTAGAGTGTCTATATAACGCGAGCACTGGCCGAGCGTAGTACAGTATACGAGGTTTATTCTCGTGATACGATAACAGCGCTGGAAGTATAGCGCGCGTACCAGCGACTTGGAGATAAGTAAGAGAGAGAGAGAAAGAGCCCTCCCCCTGCTATTCTGGCCTCGTGGCAGCTCGAAACAATACATATATCATGTGCGCGGAGCGAGGCAAACGAGGCGACCATCTGCAAAGATCTTTATTATTCTATATTCATCGCGGCCGCACTGCGTATGTAATATTCTGGTGTGCGCGGGCACGGCGCAAGGTGATGATAAATCATTGGCGAAACCTTTGAGCGTCTTACGCGCGACTACCGGGCTACTGCAGATTTCATTACAAATGTATGTATGTGTGTATTATGTATATATAGTACACAATACAAAATGTGTGCAGCACGCGCTCTAAATTTTAACGCGGCAATTCAGGCGTTCGAGCCATGTAAGGCGATTATGAGGATTTGCGCTGCCAAGCGAATGCGTATATAAAGCTCAATTATAAAGCGAGTGCGCAGGCCCGTATAACGACAAACACGCGGAAAGAGACGCTGCACACGCAACGGCGGCGGTGATCGTCGATGCCTTTGCGGCTGCTGCTTTTAAGAGCAGCTTAAGGGTCCTCTATACACACTCAGTCGGTAACTATATGCGTAAATACTTGATTACTTTGTACCCATTTTTTTTCATTTTATATCCAACCAATTGTCTTGAAATTTTGTGGGGATGTTCAGGGGACTAATTAGAATGTGCCTCTGGAGTCACTTTTTCATATAAGTGAAAAAAAATATTAAAATGCACTTATCGTTCGTACCCAAATTACTCCCTCAAAAATTGATGAATCGTTTTGAAATTTGACTATGACTTCCATGAATGCCCTAGAAATGTGCCTATGGAGCGATTTTTCCTTAAAATGATTGCGAAAGTCTTTTATTTACTATTAAAAAAAAGAAAAAAAAAAATAGTAAATAAAAGACTTTCGCAATCATTTTAAGGAAAAATCGCTCCATAGGCACATTTCTAGGGCATTCATGGAAGTCATAGTCAAATTTCAAAACGATTCATCAATTTTTGAGGGAGTAATTTGGGTACGAACGATAAGTGCATTTTAATATTTTTTTTCACTTATATGAAAAAGTGACTCCAGAGGCACATTCTAATTAGTCCCCTGAACATCCCACAAAATTTCAAGACAATTGGTTGGATATAAAATGAAAAAAAATGGGTACAAAGTAATCAAGTATTTACGCATATAGTTACCGACTGAGTGTGTATAGAGGACCCTTAAGTGATCGATATTGATTTTTTCCTCCCGAGATTAGCAGTTTAACTTCTGCGGTCTATGTATGCGGTTCAAAGAAATTACAAAACGCGCTCGAATCGCTCGTTTAATCTGTGCCGTGCTCCTCTGTTACGCTGTACGACAGTTGAAGCTTTTTAGTTTCTTATAAGCGCGCCTGCCAGGCAGGCCGCGAAATTGAGATTTATAGTGAGCCACGTCGAGTTGTTTTTATGCTCGTGGCTCGATAAAAGAAATGAATCATAATTTGTCTTGAATTTAAGTATACGCCTTCTGAATCTCGGTCGAAAGTATCGAGCTTGAAAAGTAAATGATCAATTTTCATTGTACAGACGCGCGCCTGAATACCCCACTGAATGAATGGGATATTTGCTTTTGACGATTGTACAAAAAAGGTCACGTAGATACGTGCATAATAAAACGACTTTTGTGCAGTCGCTTCTTCATACAGTTGATTAAAATCAAACCCTGCTGCCTCATCTTACAGTTTAATTTGTCAAGTACGTTCGACGGAAGTCACCATGTAATTTCATGACATTATATAACCCCCGAGCCAAAGCACACTGGATTATACCTACAGAGATCTTCCAAGTAACTAGTTATTTGCTACATCTTTATTCCCTTATGTGGACTTGAATTTTCCTTGGTAGTTAGATGCACTGTATTTTGCCAAATTTAACAGTGAACCTATAGTAATCCACTAATGATACTTTCATTCAGTTAGAAAATGTGAAATTAAAATGTATACTTTCTATTTAGTCTCAGTAATATTTTGTCAAAACATATTTGATTTATTCAATTTGTATTCATTTAAATTCCAAAACCTTATAGAAGATTCTTCGAATAAACAAAAGAATTTAGTGCGAGTCAAATTTTTTTTCAATTTTAGTATTGAACAAAAGTTGAAGGCATTATAAGAATTATTTTAGAATCGATCGTCTGCATATAACTTGACGTGCATTTTGATTTGTTAGGTTTCAGTAAAAAATGTTTGACACGTTGTGTGAAATTCGCTCCGACAATACATTCAAATATTTGCACGCGAGCAACGCATTTCCTGATTCGAAACGACGTTATATTTGAGTAACACTTTCATTCGACTTTTTTCCAATCCAGTAGTTGATTTTTGAAACAATTGCCTGGCAGAGTTAACACGAGTTCTTAATACCGGATCGAGTTCTCAATACGACTTGCATTCCTCTGGAAGAGAAAAAAAAACGAAGACACCTATAGCGATCGCGAGTATAACTTTCCCGTCTCATCTAGCCCACGTAGTGCGACCTCGAGAGATCCTGTGCATCACGTATATATATACGCTGGAATCGCTAAATACACTCTACACGTATTACGTATAATCGATTTTTCCTTTCTGCAACGCAAACTCGACGTGCATCGCTGCATACATAGCTCCGTACACCCCGCTAGACGCGCACACAAGGAATATTCATGGGCACAGTGCAAAATTCAGCGGCGTACTGCACTCGCCTTATCTCCGGGCCGATCTTTCCTTGCGTGACTTAGCTATACCGCCATTGCCAGTGCGGCAATATATAAATATATACGTACATACAGCACACGTACTGCCTCGAGAATGAGAACTTAATGAAAAGTTTCAGTGCTGATCTTGATAAGTTGCGCGACATGCCGTATAATTTTGACGAAATACTGTATACGCGAGTGAGTGTGTGGAAACATTGCGCGAAGGGCCGACATCTGGCCTGGCCGGCCCAGTCAATGGCTTGTACTGCAATTTTCTCGCTGCCGTATACGACGTTAATGTAAGTGCGGGTAATAATGACAAAGCTTTTGACCAGCGTTGCATTCTCTAGATAAAATACCGCTAATTTATTAATGCCGCGACTCGTTAAGCTTTCCAAAGTCATTGATGCTAATTAGCTCGAAGCAATAATTTACTTTAATGGATTTGCGTAATTTTGACCTCAACGAAAAAATATTCAAGTCCATGAATACTAATACATATAGGGATCAAACTAAAATGCTGAATTTGAAAAAAAAAATTCACGTCAATGCGCAAAAAAAATCAACGTACTGAAGGTAACGTAAATAATTTCATCAGTAATGTCCTTAATTGATAATACGGGAGAAAAAATATTAAATCTTAAGAAAATTCAAGTCGATGAATTGATGTGTGTGCAATACAATTTTCAGATAATCATCAAGTTTCAGAGTATTCATTTGGATTAATTACTGTCTAGAAAATGAAGTTTTTTGTATTCGAAAAATAAATGTTCACATTTATTCAGTTTATCAGAGTGCTAAATTTGCACAAAAAGACACGATTCCTTACTATGCAAAGGTTCAAAATTAATTTAAAAAACTTTAAGTAACATTAAATTGATTGAAAAACACAAAACTAAATAAAATTATAGGGAATTTAAAAAAAGTGAAATATAGCTATAACTGATAATTAAGCAAATTAGCATCATTATGGACCCGCGAAGAAAATTTATAAACACGCATATATAACTGTCCAACCCTGCACCATCCTTAGTGTAAAAAAATACCCAACAAGTTGTGAATCGACCTTCGACCCTCTCTCGAGCAAAATAATATACAGGTATCGCACAATGCTGAACTTTCATTCCTTCTAATTGAACTTCGTAGACCAGAACTTGCACGTGTTATTTTTTTTCTTTCAATTTTTTCACCTTTGCATTTTATAACAACCTAAGAAGTGAGATAAAAAATAAAGTTAGGTTGCGAACTGTCAATAACGTCTTGGAATTAACTTTGTAATGACTTTCTTGATACTTATTACCGACTCAGAAATCGAAATAGCAAACGTTATAATTTTTTTTATTAAGAAAATAAAGTTAAATTTTTAACTATTCAAGATATTTTAAATACTTATTTAATATTCTATAATTCATTTCCCTCAAACTATCTTAAATATTTGAATTTCAAGAACTACAACTCCTACTAATAAAATTTACTCCATATTTTTTTTGTTCTTCAAGGCTAAGCATGAAAAGACCAAGTGAGCCCGAGACTGGATACATTTATAGTCAAAGGTAAGAATTCATCCTAAAGTTATATTTACATCTATACTGGTAAACATCCTCGTATTTATACTCCCATAGTTATACACTACATTTCAGTGAACGTGCAGTTGAAAACAAATAACGTATTTGATCTTGGTTTAATATATTATGGATAAGTAAAGTTTAGTATGCCCTTTCACGATAAAATTTCAAAGAATGATGATTTACTAAAGTCAAAGCAAAGCATAAAAAAGTCTTCATCTGTAAATCTTCTTAATTTAGAGAAGCAAATAAATTGTTTTCCCTCTAAAAAGTCGATAATGAGCTACCCTTTTATTACGAGTTTCGACGCGCACTTGAACCTTCCCGCAAGACTCTTTTGGACTTTCGTTATTATTTTTGAAATTCTGCAACTTATGCTTTTATGATACTATCGATTCATCCTTTGCTTTTACCAAAGAACAATGTTAGAAAGTAATATAATTTCATGTCACACAGTGTAAGCGAAGAGAATGTTATACTTGCCTGTAATATAGTTTTAATTAACCTCAAAAACAGGGCCTTTAAAAAGTCATCGCAGAACGGCAAGCTTACCTTGTATTTAGCCAATCGGGACCTCATTGTCACTGCCGGGAAAATCGATAAACTTCAAGGAGTTCTTTTAATTGATCCAGAAATTCTTCAAGACAAAAAGGTACGACAGTAATACAACACACCATATCTTATCAGCTCGGATTCTTTTTCTCTTTTACAACCTGAAGTTTCTATTTTTATTATAAGTGTATCGGTTTATGTAATGTCAGAGAAAGAGAGGGAGAGATAAAAAAGATTAAAATGAAAATACACCTTTTCATTGTTATGTCAAGGTTTACGGACAAGTGACGCTGACTTTCCGCTACGGCCGAGAAGACGAAGAAGTGATGGGATTGAAATTTTTCAACGAAGCTATAATGGCGCTGGCTCAACTTTACCCACCTTATTATTCGTCGGATCGACAAGAGCCCACAACGGCGTTCCAAGTAAGTTAGCTGGTTGCGATAAATAATGATGGAATAGAAAAAATGTATTTTAAATTTGCGAGGAATCGTCAGTTTTAGAAGAATTAACTGTAGTGAGATGTACTGTTGTTGAAAAAAAAGCAGAGGGAAAAAAATCGATCCATCGAAGCTAATGCACGATAACACCATTTATCAGCGTCTTATTTGTAAAATCATTAATCTTTGCAACATTCATAGCCTACACATGGTTACAGAAAAAAACCGAACAAGGCGTGAAAAGCCTATCGTTATAATACTCAAGCAGCTCGTATATAATATACTTTTTATTCTAATAAGATGGGCTGCATAATTCATCACGCGATGCATTAAGAAAAATACTGTTTTACGCTAAAGTATCGTTATAGGCTGAAATTCTCTCTGAAACTTTGGATTATAATTTTTGCAACAGACTCGCGCTCGCAAAATTTCGAGAGACTGAAGAAAAAGTAGTTCAAGCTTCCTCGGTGGTGAAAAAACTTGCGACGACCACGCTGCGTAAACGTATATATTACGAGGAGGCGCGTAGCCGAGCCGGATTAACGAGAAACTGCTCCTACTGCTCGCACTCCTGCTTCGTTCTGCGAGCCCACGGCGTAAAGAGTCGCGTTGAAAAACTTTGATCTTTGCCTATTATGTTCGCGAGCCATGGCGGCTGTGCTCGCTCGCGACCAAGTATAAGCCCATAGCATCAAAGACCAACTGTATGCACATAAGGCGCGTGCATGAGTGTGTGCGAGTGTGAACGCCAAATCAAAATACACATGGAAATTGCGCCTCCATTAAAAGCCCGTGCCTAATTATAGTGTTAACGTTAATATAAGCAATTCGGTGCAGTAGCGTGGATGGAGGCGCGCGGGCCGCCGCGGCGCACACGCATCAGCAAGCTCAACTTTATGTATACGTAGTAGTACACATAGGCGATTGGCGCGTCTACGCGTAAACTCAAAGGCGCTCTTTGAGTCAATCATGCCGTCACAAGTTAGTAGTGTATATGTGCGCCAGTCCCTGTACATATATACATATATGTCTGTGCAGTGTGAGGTATACTCTGTATATGTATATGCAACTGTGGCTGGAGAGAAAGAGCAAAGTTGCAGCGCAGTATTTGACCAGGGCTTAGGGGATGCGCATCAATACACGCTTCGCTAGCGATCGCACTGCCAGTCCATTAATTGTCAATACATATGCATATATGCTTAACTTAAAGCTAGTCATGTACCTCGTGGGCTTATATATTGCACGCCCAGGCGCTATTCATGAAATGTATATAGAGGAAGAAAAGAAAACAAGAAAATTCTCAGATTATCTCTTAGAAAGGTTCCGCCCGTTCACGAGTATAATCGGAAATCAACTGTCGAACGCACTTACGATATATATACGTGTATATATATATATACGCGGCAACTAGGCTACGAGGGAAACATTTTCTATTAAATAATTCGCTTTCGAGCTATTTCCCCAAAGCCCTAACGAAATATACGTAGTAAATACACATCGATGTAGGAGAATTACATAAACTTCGCTGCGCAATATTCGATCCTTGGCGTGTTTATATCGATCGAAAGATAAGTGAGAGCTTTTACCAATTGTCAATTCGCTTTCCAATAAATATTCGATATCCTCGCTACCTTTTACTTTTTTCTCGATGCTTCAAACGCGTGGATTTTTTTGTTCTCTGGAAATGTTGCATAACGGCGCTAAAATTAATTCAAGCCGTAGCACACTTATTGCAAGTGCATGAACTTCATTAGATTCGCTCGACTCGCGCGAAATCTTAGCTACAACTTGGGATGCGCAGTTATCTGTACAAGGTAATGCAAGTAAGGCATTGTTTTCTGCCGATGCTATTGAATAACATTCCATGGCGCGGTACATACAAAGACCGCGCGGCAGCATTATACGTATATCATTCGCATGCCAGCTGCGAAATGATCAACAATACGCGCATTGGCAGAAGCGCAACCGATCAAAGCGAGCAACTATCCGAGCGTAAAGCTCGAGATTATTCCTGCGACGAATATGAATATCATGTATATAAACTTGACTAAAGACATAAATGCTGCCATTATTGATTTGTGCGAGGGATTTAGAATGCGCGACGTTTTTAGTATTCTAGGACAGGAAACACGCCACGCGGGTTTACATCGCCAAAGCATAGCTCGCAGCGAAATCCTTCTATTTTCTTCTATTTTTCCCCCAACATCCTTTTCCTCTGACTAGGGATGAAAATCAATTAAAAAATTAATTACCTGCAGCATTTTTTACAAAAAGCCATTGGGGAAGAATTGAATTACACGCGCGACTCGGGTCTTTTGAGCGCCTCTCGCACGCGCAATATTTAATTATAAAATATTTTTCATTGGTCGGTACCTACTCTTTTTACACGGGCGAGTCGCGCGAATTCGACCTTCGACTTTCGAGGCAGCGCGTGCGTAACACTCGAAACATTTCCTCGAGGCGTATATATCACCTGTACATGCAAACGTATCAACTGCACTCGATTGCGAAGATATACAGACACACAAACATATCTCGGAAAATTCATGGAAGATTGCGTACAATACAAATGAGCGAGTAGCGGAGATTCGACGCACACATACTCTCGCACATAAGATATATACACGTATGTCCCACTGGATTGTCACCGCGTTGGTGCAACTAAGCCCTGGAGGCTCTTTCATCTTCTTCCTCTAATTCTCCCAGTCACTCCCTCCCGTTCTATATACATATCTCTCTCTCTCTCTCTTCCTCTCGCGTGCGGAGCACACAGTAGCTGATCTCGCAAACAGTCTGCTTGAATTCCCGACGCGGACGCATTTGACTTGGGCATCAAAGGTCAACGATGCGCGCCTCAACGATACTTTGAGCAAAGTCCTAAAGCTCTCTCGTCCATTTGTTTGTACGTTTATATGCTTAGGTGTATTCGGGTTTCGAGTTACAGGCGAATACGATGCATATCCTTTGCATGCAGAGGAGAGGGAGCGGGTCTGGCACTCAGGCACAAACAGAAGCCGTTCTATTTTGGACGTCACAAAGTACGAAGTTAACTTGTGAGGAGCAGCGCGACCCTGACCTTGACCTTATGTATACGCGCTTTAATGCGATATGCCTGTTATCGGTCCAGAATGAAACGAATTTATTTAGTAGAATTCGCTGCACCGGTTCGGTTCCCTGCATATGTGTCAATAACGCATCGAAAAAAAATAGAGAAGGAGAGACAGAGAGAGAAGGAAAAAAAATGAGTTTTGCATTTCTTTAAAGAAACATATGAGGCAATGCGTGACTGAAAAAAAGGGAACCAAATCGAGTCTCCAAGGAAGTTCCGAAGCGAGAGGAAAGGTAAAGGCGTAGTATCTTCAATAATTCATGAACTTTCCCCGATACACCTGTACATGTACCCCCAGCGTGGATCAAGATGTATGTTCGCAAAAAGACAAGAAATACTTCCTTTCTCTTGCTCCCTTTCTCCCTCTTTCTTTTCCACGCTCGCTCTCTGTTTCTTTTACTGTCATGTATACATTGCGATGAAGTATTGAATCGTAATCTTACATGTATTATTTACCTCTTGAAATGATTCGTCGACAGGGTAAAAAACTTGGAAAATTTCAAATCAAATTCACTTGACTAAAATTTCACGAATAAAACCTTTGCTTTCAAAATTCGTACTTTAAAAAAGTACCTTTATTTCGCACACTCCAGTTTGGTTATTTCCTAAAATTATTCACGTTGAATAACTCGGAAAGGCAAATTCTTCAAAGGCTTTTTTTCACTTCTACTTTTGTATAAAACTTCAATTGCAAAATTCGTTTGCATGAAAAAACGGTATTCAAGCACTGACGCTTTTAGCTGATTATATCTTAAGCGATCAAACTCAAAGTGGGTGAAAACAGATGTATTTTAAGTGGCCTTTGTACGTTTGATACGACTGCAATTTTTAAAATCGTTTTCAATTGAAAACGATCATAAAAAAAACTGTTTCAATTCACAAATTGCAAGTGTGGTTTTCATAATAAATGAACTTTTTATGTTCAATAATTTAAAAAACAAATCCGTAGTGAAAATCACAAAGTTGTTGTACTTTTTCTACATATGTGCCTAATAGAATATGGAAAACGCGAAAGAAAAATGTCTTTCTTTCGCTCGTACATATATAATAGACTCCGTTGTATATCAAACTGCCACAAAAGTAAGAAAAAAAGCAAACAAATACAAGAGCGTACATGGAAGACGATATAAATAAGAAAAAAGGAAATCAAGAAAGGCATCGCAGAAAAACTCTTACTAGTGCAGCAGCAGCAGCAGCAGCAGACTGTGCTCGGCAAACTTGTGCTGCAAAGTGTAAAAAAGCTCGGAGTCTTATAACTCTGCCAGCTACCACCTGTAGTTTCCACTTTAGAATGCAACAGCTATACGTACAGTGCGGTAGATATACAGACACCCACCCACACGTAGTATACACGACAACACTTGGAGCCTAGCGGTACATCGAGCTAGTAGAGAGTCACATCGCGCATTCGGTTAGAAACAAACGAAAAAAAGGGAAGAGAAAAAATAAAGCGATTGTCACTGGCAATAACTTCGAGTATTGTGTGTCCTTTTTTCGCAAGCTCCACGATTTCGAGAGCCTTTTTCACCTCCTCCGTAGGAGAACTTTTAATGCCGACTGAATAATGGACGGACAGCTCGAGCGAGTGAAATAACATTTTTAAAGCCCCGACGGAGCTCAAAAGTTTTTGCCGCGTGGATACCACACACACACACACTTCTCGATCCTTTTTTGCGTCTGGCCAATAGATTTCATTTTATCTTGGATTATCGGAAGAAGCTCGGAATTTCATGTGTAACTTGAGAATTATCATTACTCTAATAAGCCCCTTAAAAAGTACATTCATGACTTGGCAGCGAAATAAAAAAAATATCCACTTAAAATAGTTATGTGTATTGGAGATAGGTCTTGGAAATTTCATCGTTAAAAGTATAATGCAAGGTTTCATTCGAGCTATTGATCTAGAAAAAAAGGTAAGAATCATCTTTACGAGAATTGTGTAAGTTTCTACGATTGTGTAAGTTAAAAAAAAAAATCGGTATACATTGCAACCTTCATCTTTTACTCGGAGAAGAAAATAAAATGGTATTTAGCAAAGATTCACGGTGGCACTCGAGAATAGATCTGAAGAAATGATACGAAAACTTTTTTTTCACAAAGAATGTAGAAATAACTTTCGATGAAAATTATGAGTCAAGATTTTTATCCATTTTTCAACATTTTTTTATGCATCTTTATATCTTAATATTTTTTAAAAGTACAAAAACCAAAAGTTATTTTCAGACAGTGTTTGTATACAACACGTTAATGCTCTGTCGCGTGCGCGTGTATCACGATGAATTTTCATTTTAAACGCCTCACGCAAAGTTAAATTACGTATGTGTACCTCGTGCGATTATTGCACTTTAAATTCGTTTCAAAAGCTTATGTCGCAATTGGCGATGCGTGGGCTTGTAAAATTAAACCGGTGATGGAAAATACAAGCACCCAAACGCGCCGGGCGTGTTTAACGCCCCAGTGTATATAATACTCATGGATCGATCGAGGCTAAGTTCGATGTCTATTTTATACGCATCATTTCGTCATTTAATCGAGAAATAACTTTATTATTATAGAAATAGCTATCCAGTCGTTGCGAATACGGTCGTATTTGAAAATGACGTGCACGCGTCAGCTGTAATGATCATCAGCTGCGTGGGAATATGCTATTTAACGTATCGGATATTTAGAATTTAAAATTCAGAAAGTAAAATCATTCGATTTATGGACGCAAATAGGATTATTATCCAATCTAAAATTTATCGTGAACTTTTATTCATTAAAATAACTTAGATTTTGTATCTATTAAAACATTCATTAAATTAAGTATAAATAAGTCCTTATTAATGTTTTAAATAATTTGATTAAATATATAATTTTTTATAAAAATAGTTTTGTTTAAAAAGTTTTCAAATTTTGTTTCATTTTGTAAATAAGTTATAAGTTAAATTACTTCAAACTTATTGCAAACATAAGAATCGAGTTTTTCAGTTTATTTTCAAAAAAATGGGAAATTCCTTATTAATGAGTTTCATTATAAAGTGTCAACACCTTGTCTCGCGTTTTCACATTATCACATAGATACCTGATATTCGCGTGATATACTTCGTAGCCCTCATTTTTTGCAAATGCATTTTTCATTCATGTATACGATTAAAATATTCTTGCAAACTTTACTCGCATGATATAAGAGCATTTTCAATTGAACTATACATTGAATATCAGGTCGATTCAGAAATTATAATCAAATGAAATATTAGCTTTATGAAGTACGAGTCAAGCAGTGGCGTTAATAAAATATTACTGAATTTATGAGCGGAAAGTTTGAACAACTAAATTATTCGCGAACTTGGCTATACGATTAGGTACGTTGCGGCGACTAACCTGATTATTTAGTAAGTTAAACTTAAAATTACCTTGTTACAATACGTATAGAAAATTTATTCTGTACTGACGAGATTAGCTTAATAAATAAAATCATAAAGTTACCAGAAAATATAACGATGGTCGCCTAGACTCATCGATAATAACAACCTACACGCATTTATATACATGCAATTATATAAAGCGACGACGAGCGGAGCCAAAATTGCATTAACGCGTATTGTTAGCATGTGTTTTTCTACGCGCATTTGGCCGGCTGCCAGTGTTATCGCCGCCGCGAGCTTTGCTTATTAGCTCGTTGCTCGGTGCTTAATTAGACGCGCGAGCGAAAATTAAAGTATTATTCCGACCAAGATGAATCGTCGTCGACGTCGAGTATTCTATATGCATATTTTCCTCTTTCTTCGTTAATCACTCGGCCTGGTACGATAATAAACAATATATTATACATATATACGCGATCAAAGTCGCTAAATAAACTTGTCAAACCTTATTAAGCATCAAGGCTCTCGCGTATCATCTTTTGTCATCCGAAAGCCTGGAGAGAAAAATGATATTGCTATTTATATTTTGCAGGAAGTTCTGATGAAACGATTCCATCCAAACGCGCATCCGTTTACTATATCGGTGTCGCCGTACGCACCGCCTTCCGTTCAACTGATCCCTGCCAAAGAGTACAACGGCGCGCCAATTGGTACGAGATACGACGTGCGGATCTACGCTGGTGAGTATGATATACATCACAGGCACATGTTATTATACTCGGGCAGTGTCCGAGCTATGTGCAAGTGCAATAGCAGGTCATCATCAAGCCTCGTTGTTTTTGAGCTTCAAAATAGTGACCTTATGTACCTATACCATGGATACTACGCCATGTAGGTCATAACGAGCTTGGAATGATAATGCAAAGGGATACATTTCGTATGACGCGGCGCATTTCAAACTTCTGCGCTGTATTGCATTTCAGTAAATTCTCCATGAAATATGTGTTTAATTAAGTAGATCAAGCCCGACGGGTGTGTACACATGCACAGACACGGTCACACATACATCGATATGTATATGTAGGAACAAACTACATTTACCTTATATACCTGCGTAAGCGTATGCGTGCATTATATGAGCCTGTGTCGACGTAATGTACAATTTAATGCACATCTCGCGAACTAGATTATATGGACATTTCACTCAAGCTTCTAACCAGAGTATAGTCCACTGCGAAGCGCACGAGATGGATTTCAATTAAAAAACTTACTGTGGCATATTGCTAACAAGAAAATGAAAAAAAAAAGAACGTGAGCACGGATTGTGAGCTAAAACGAGATTGAAAATAACTTGGGAGCACGGGAGCTGCCGCGATTTAAAGAAGAAAAATAGCGTCAACAAGCTGTTTTATACGAGATAGGGCAACGAATTGCCCTATAATATTTTATACATATAATTTTTTAAATATCACAAACTTATACATTGATGGGCTATTTCGTGCGAATTTAACGGGTTTGTAGCTACGGGGAATTACAACTTGGCTCCAGCAGTGGCATCATAAACTTAACTATCCGCGAAGTAACAACGAAGTTTGATGAACATCTTTACGAGAAGTCGGCAGGGTGGGAGAACGCAGTGACTTGTACCACGTCGTGTATCGAATAAAACTTTAGTTCAAGAGTGCCACAAGCATTTGCTACACAAATTTCAGTTTGCTGGAAGAACAGTTCAATTACGTACGTTGCTTTTTATAGCAGTCCGTTGCGTACATGTACATTTGATGATAAATGTTAAAAACTACGCGCGTTTACCTATGCGTGTATTTACGTATATTTTTCCTCGAAGGTGAAACACTATATAATTTCATTTTCAAAGAGCATATCCTATCTACAGAGCGAGTTTGAAAAATGCTCGAAAATATATATTCAAATTTCTCGGCAATTTTGATCTTTCCCAATGCCAGATATTTTGATGCGAATATGGTTTTTTGTAAAATCGATATTCACACGAGCAGAAAAGTAAAGAAACATTCGCCGAACTTGGTAGCCGCGCGCCAGCTTCTTTGCCGGTTCAATTGCAATTCGGTTTCGGTATTAATATCCACGTATTTTTAGGCATTTGAAAATGAAAGATATAAAATGTAAATATTAAAACGCGCGCATACGTCGTAAGGCGCGTGTACGACGCAGCCGAGCGTCCGACCATCGCAATGCCTATTCTACTTGTTTCAAAGGCATTGATTTCGCTCTCGCAAAAATTTAGATTGAAAGAGCAAGTGCTTATTGAGATTTGGGTGAGCGAACCCTACGAAAAAAGGCAAACAATTTGAAAAGCAAATATCTATATAGGCGCGGACCGATCATAATGTATCGAACGAGCTAATAAAAGGAGCTGCTAAAAAAACAAAGGCCACGCGCGTGTGCAGCATTTACACGTAGTGAACGCGAAACTTTTATGCATTATAATATACTCCGATGAAGCTGTATTGGGCTGTGCGTGCTTAAAAAATCTCTCAATTTTTGCCTGTGCACAGCACCGGTCGATGCGCATTTTTATCTTCTTTTTCTTTGTTTTTATCGAGGAATTGATAAATCGAATTGTAAGCTAGGTCTGTCAAACGTCAGAGCGAGCTAGCGTGCGAGTATCCAAACTTTCTGGCCACATTCTCGTTCGCGCGAATAAATACATAAATATGAACGCAGGCGGGCGTACGCGATACATATTATATAATAGCATAAAAGGAAGTAGGTATGTGAGGTCGGCAACGCGGTCAAACGCCGGTACGCGTGCCGTGATCGATAAAGACATAATTATTACACGCAAGTGTTTTATACGTCCATCGTATACACACTGCACGTATGTACATGTTGCTGTAGATGTATAGTATATGAGGCGACGGCGAGTCGAGCCTTCGTGACTGTACACCTCCTGTGTGCACATGTGCATCGAACTATCGACTGCGATGTGCACTTTCCGTGCGCAATAATAACGTGTAGCGCGGACTAATGAGAATTTTAATTAAATTAACTTCGAAATGTGCCGCGTAATTTATAATGCAAATATTTAAACTCGTAATAAATGCTATTTGAACGAACGCCGTGGGCTTGTAATTCTGTCGCCTGAGCTATTTCATTTGTGCATCGGTGGTACTGCAGAAAGGAAATCAAACATGTACGAGGTGAGGTACTTTATATGCACTTAGGTGAGCAACGTTGCCGCGAAACATCTTTTCAATAGCAAACCCCAAAATGTAACAAGATTTTAAAAAGACATGTTTATTTGGAACTTTAGAAGTCGAGTTTTACATTGATTCTATGCCTTTATTGTCAGCTACTTTATGGCTAAATTTTAATTGAGATTACTTGACTCTACTACGTAGAAAATTTAACGTGATTCAAATTTTAATTAAATGAAAGAATCATTGAAATTAAAAAGTATTATGAATTTCATGTAAATTTTACGTAATAAAAAATGAGAGATTTTCTTCAAAGTAAAATCCAAAAGGACGCATAATACATATTCATTGTTGGTGATATTTGCCATAAGAAACGCTCCAGGAGTGATATTGAAGAGGCTCATTGCTCTTGCTACACCCTGTATAATAAGAAGTATTCGTATGAGCTTCACAGTACATATTCATTGATGGAAATTTCTCTGTGAATAGGGGCGAGCAGATCGCCTTTTAAAAGGGCTTGAATTTTAATCAGAAAAGCGAGCTTCGCACTGCATGTGCCATCGCGCTGTATTATTTTCAATTTGTTTTATGTATAAACTATTATGAACGTGTTACAAAGAAATATCCGTATCGATGCTTTGTAATACACGACTGTAATAACCCTCACACAGGAATCGAGCTATAAAATCAAATTTTCCTGGCCAAACACTTTATTGAAAATTGAATTCAATCAACTTTGCGCCGGCAGCACAAGAGCGCAAACGCGAATGCTGCTCGAGTGAAAAATTCGCACGCAAAGCTCAATAAAATTTCGAATCGAGCCGCGGTCCGCTCCCATTACACACAAGTTCTTATTTTATCCAACGAGCGCGGCAACAGATGAGAGCACGAGCTGAACAATTTTATGAAAATTTCAACGGACTTTGCAGAGCGTCGGCGATGGACGCGCGCCCGTCCGCGATATAATTTATTTTTCTATAATGGGTATAATCCACGCGCGCAGGAATTGCAGTGTATATATAGCTGACGGCGATAGCGACGGGCTACTAAAAATTTCAGTTCATTAAATATAACTGCTGTTGGCATAGTAGCACTTTCACAATGACCGAGGATAACCCTTCGACGACCCGTGTAAAATGCGCTCGGCCGCGGCTCACATCACGTGTTATTTGTATTTTCGTTTTCTGCGCCGCATTATTACTTTTGTGCAGTACATGTTTTATGTATGTTTGTCCGTGTGTGCGTACACGCGGCTAAAGGTATAACGAAGCGACCCGTAAAACTTTACGACTGCTTGCCTTGTGTGTGTGTGTGTGGGAAAGTTTGTTTCTTTTTATTTTCTTCGGACGTATAAGAGGGGTTGAATTATACTGGATAATACGCGTCTTTTAATTTTTCTCTTTCGTAATATAGCAGCTATATTTTCTTTTGTTTAGTGTATTTATTACGAGATTATTTGATCCATATTTCCATTTTTCAATATTTATATTATCGTAAACTCTGACAAGTTTTGTTTATCGTAAGGGCCTATACGCATTATTTTCCCAAAAAAGGTAAAAATTATTGTAACTCAATTATCTTGATATAATTCTTAAAAGAAAAATACTCGCATTAGTCTTTTTTTCTAGTATTATACTTAAGCTTTCGAGATTTATTTACACGGCAAGGTGCACAAACTCTCAAACATCTAGCCGTAAACTCTTGCCCATTATAATTCAACGTTGAGCGCTTGCACACATCCACTAGCGCAGGGTGGAATATCTTTTTTTATAACGCGTGTGCGTTTAATATACAAACGGCCGGCGAAACATGATCTATGCGATGGCCATATTTTTTCTATTTTTTTTTCTTTTTTTTTACCAATGAAAACTGATCGAGTATCCTTGAACAATGATTCTCGTCTATCCCACCCACGTGTGTCAGAGGCCAGTGCTGAAAAGGGATACACGATGAATAATGCATTGTATGTATGACTCAAGAGAGCGATGAGGAGCGTAAAAAAATTCAATGAAATTCATACTGTACGGCATATATTATTTAGTTTTTTTCTCTATTATTTCCGTTGTCGCTGTTGTCTCGCCATTACCAGCGGAAAAGCCGAACGAAAAATTGACGCGAAAAATGCAGGTCATACGGATGGGTATAAGGATCATTCAAGGAGCAAACAATGTGCCCCGCAACGTCGTTTACGGCAAAGCTTCGAAACTGTTGCCGGGCGCAACGACGACGACGACGTCAGCGACGGGAACGACGAGTCGCTCACCCCTGCAGTATTTCCGTACGAGGAGCAAAGAGAACAACGAAAGCAGCAACGTTAGCGACGATCATGACGACGAGATTAAGCTCGACGATGCCGACGACGACGACGACGAGGACGGTAAGTTACTTTTTTATTTTAAAAAAATCGACAATTTAAAACTTCGACGTATGCGCGGGGTATATCGGTTGTTATATTTCATATTCAGTGGAACTAGAAGCGCGACGAACGAAATTCATTTGATCCTGTGCTGGCATTAAATTTTTTTATTTATACATAAATTCTTATTAGACGGTGACTGTATCAATAGCTGGTCAAAATCCAATACCCGGCGACTTTTATTCAAGTTAAATAAATTAACATTCGGATACATACTGTAATTATCGAAGTGGCATAGTTGATTATCGTATTTTTAGTCTTGCAAATAAAATAAATAAAATAATGAAAATCATTCGTATTTAGTAGTGACCGGATATTGGCCAAATCGATTTTTTAAAGATCATTTTCTGAACACTTTTTAATTTAGCTTTATGACATTTGAACTTTTTTTGAATAAACTCTCGATAAATTCTTTAAACCTTGAGTAATCCTCGAGTTGTTATTGTTAAAGTATAATGTTATAAGTATTTGTCTGAATTTTATAAGAAAATGGTGAGGTACTGAAAGATCCATTTTTAACTGGACACTTACACTTATTGGTACAATCACCCTAAGTGTACGTAGTACGAAATTTTCAAAATTACTTTGCCGGAGCTAGATGATAAAATAACCTGAGCTGATACAACTTCAAAGTTAATATTAAGAATAAATTATCAATAATCGAGGCTCGAAGCAATCAAATATTAGAAATATTTTTTACTCTTGAATATACAGTAAAAAATAAACGAATCGCGAAATTTAATCCCTCGCACGCATTTCATACATCTGACACAGGAAAAAGCATAGTCACGTAAAGACTATTACTTCTTATTTATCAATCGGCTGATTCGATGAGCTCTCGTTTGTATACATTTATAATATACGGCTTCTCGATAAATTAACTCAAGTGCACTTTAGCTGAAAATACTAGTATCGCGTTCCAAAAAGACTCACTTGGAATTGGTCCGTTTTTGAAGAATAAAAACGTAATTTCTATACAGAGAAAGAAGTAGGCCGTTCGCTTGGCTTTTAAACGCTAATTTTCCCCGGAGAATCAATGATAGATAGTAAATGCAATATATAAGTTGAATAAAAGAAGCGAAAGAAAGAGAGAAAGAGAAGCGTCGGGGCTGAGGTATCTAGAGGAAACACGGAAAGGTCTGGACTAGGTATACAATTCTTGCCGGTATACAACTCGCTGCCCTAACGTATATCGAGCGACGGGAAAACGTGCAATAATCCCTCGGGTCCTGCTGCTATCCTCGCTCGTTATACGATATACCGGCGCGCCATTTATTTTACAAGATATAATATATAGATGTGTAGATGGATAATATATATACCTCGATTGAGCTGTGAAATGTTGTGTGTCTATGTGCTACAGCGGAGCCGCCGATACCGCAAGCAGAGGTGGAAAAGCAATTCCTACTGAGCGACGGCCGAGTCAAGCTCGAAGCGAGCCTCGATCGGGCGGTCTATGCTCACGGGGAGCCAATCACTGTGCGCGTCAACGTCACGAATAACAGTGGAAGATCCGTTAAAAGGATCATGGTAAGTATGATAAGCCTAGGCAGGCCTGGACTGCCGCGCTGATTTATATCGTTGCTCTACCTTACGTAATATAGCTGACTTGCAATAATGCGTTTGGGCCCCCGACGCGCGACAGAAAAAAGAAAACGCAAATAATGCAAAATCACGTACACGCGAGTGTCTTTTTGTTTTCTCGGCTACTGTATAATATACGAGCGCTGGCTAATGCCCGCTGACCCACGTGCGTAGAAACTTTTCGCGATAACCCGATTGTTTGCTTTACTTTATCTCTGCCAAGTGAGCAGCAACAACTATACGCTATATCGCGCGTACGGCATGCATTTCGCGTTTCAGCGAATTTGACATTTTTTGCTATGTATAAAAATTCGTTATACGCATACACGTGCGTGACGAGGATTAATTTTTCCTGCAAAACCTTTTAACTTTCGAATTTTTCTGCGTATGGCTCGCGCAAGCGGTTATAGGTATCTGTCAATATTTTTGTCGAGCCGTCGCGATCATCGCGATTTCGCAATTTTTCGGCTAAAAAGCCCCTTTGGAATCGGCCGTGAATGTTCGTTCTGTATAACAACAACAAAAAATTGAGGATTTCAAGCCTCCATTCATAAACTCCCCCGCATGAATATGTTATTAAACTTTTTTATGTAGATACTGTCAGAATTGAACTGATGAAGGATTAACTCGTGCGCAGCTACGGTTGTTAATAATTATCAAAAATGAAAAAGTATATGTTCATTAGGCGACGAATGTTTTTGCTCTTTTTCATTCTTTTATTTTTCTCTCTTTCTCTCTCTCTCTCTCTCTCTCTCTCTCTCTCTCTCTCTCTCTCTCTCTCTCTCTCTTAACAATTAATGGCCACGCTGAAATAAACCTATTTTTAGTACAAAAAGTTGAGCTGCCCGGCTTTAGAGGAGTTTATATAAACCCTTTTCCGACTGATTACAAAGCTCTTCTCCTGCGACGAAACGAAATAAATCTGGCCTACGCCACAAAGCGGAAACCAAAGTTATTTGTGAAAATACCTGAAGCATTCTGCTTTTCTCTGACATTTTGTCTAAATTTATATCGTCAGTTGTAGTTTAGCAGCAGCAAATTTCATCTTTTGTGGTCAAGCCGTGAATCATCAAATTTTTTCTACTATTTGAAACATGCACCATGGTCGGGAGGCAGAATTACTGCCGGCCCGCTAGTAGAGATAGAAGAAATCGAAGTAAATACGCGTACGTTTTGTGAAAGATTCTGCAAGATATCGCATTTCTTCTCAAAGAATATACCAGTGCATAAAGTTCGAAGCAATTATCTTGGCGGAAAAATAATATTTTGTAGATGAACGTATTTTTTTTTCTTCGAGTTTCTTCTTTTTTTTAATTTAAAGATGTATGTCGAGAGCGATGATGTAACCCTATATATAAAGAGTGATGTTTGTGCGTGTGTATTTAAAAACTTTTAACAACGCGCCAAATGCGCGTAGAGGTTTTGTATTTCCAACATGTTAGTTTCGTAATATTTTTCAACAAAGTACCTTTGGAACGTGACGCATTGTTATTGGTTTATCTATACGCGTTTTGTCGCTCTTTCTAAGTGAAATCCCATGAAATATGTAGCTTTTTGCCATGGTATTGTTTTCCACGGCATATAAAGTTGCAGTCTCGGCCTGACAAATTCAGTCTATCTTTACACGTTGAAGATGAATTTACTGAGAGTTGCGCTGCTTTTCGCACTGATCGCGTGCACTTTTGCTTGGGGCTTCGATTTGTTCGAAGAAGGTGAGTTTTTGAATAAAACATTTTTTTCTGAATCTTGGATCACTAGTTGACTATAATTGTTACTTTTTTTAAAGATAACGATGTAGTCGAAGTTCAGCAGAAAAAATTAGATGAATTGACAAAGAAATTGGATACGCTTTCAGATATGGTTAAGAATTGTAGAGCACCAGGAAGATTATAAACCGATTATTCTGCTATTTTTTAAACAATTTACACTGGGAGTGGATTATTATTTTTTTTTTAATGTCATCAATGATGTAAAAAAAGGCTAACGTGTTCATTATTAACCATTTAAATGTATTCCATCTACGTAATGAAAATAAATTTTCATTAAAAAAAATCAAAAAGTAAACGATTATTAGTGCACACTTTGATCTTCACGAGTAAAAAGAAAAGTTAATTAAAACAGATACTCAAAGCTTTGTGTAAGCTTTTTGTTTGTATCGGAGAGCTATAGTATACGTAGGTAATGTACGTATAAATATGGGTAAAGCCACGTCAACCGTAAAATTCTAAAAGTCGAGACAAAATCTAAGAATGTATTCTTGTAGAGTATACCGAACAATTATTGACAAAAATTGAGCTGTTTGGATTCATTCCTCAGGTATGTACAGAGGCTCAAAGTTAAATTTCCTTCATATAAATTTTACATTTTGTTGAGAGGTGTCTTTAGAAAAATATTCTAACAATAATTCAATTGATTTTTAGCTGGCCAGTAGAGACATTTTGGTAGAGTTTGAAGGGTAAAAACATAAGGGGAATTCATGAAAATGAGGAGAAACTATGTTTTTGCATCTCTCAAATGCCATCAAATTCTGTACATTAATCAGCCGAAAACAAAATTTGGTTAAAACTTATATTTTGGTTTTTATAAGAACATATTACAACATTGTAATAATGAATTTCAAGTTATGAATGTGAATTTTGATAAAAAATTAGAATTTTACACAAAAATTCATCGTTCAGATATTTTGTAGAGTTACCGAAAAGCAGGATATCACGTATAAAATAAAAATATCACTTTGAGCCTTTATAAGTTCATGAAGATTGTACCTAATGGACTAAAATTTTGGGAATTTTCTTTTTCAATGCATTTTTGAGAGGACATTTATATATTTCGTTTTAGTTTCGATTTTGGGCATTTTTCGGTTTACGTGTCTTTATCCATATAGATTTTAGTGATATCTATGTGTGTATGTGTGTTTTTGCGTCAGTACAAGAGATGCTTCCAAGCGAAAAGTTTACAGTTCCCGAGGTATATCACAGAGGTACACTGCTCGAGCTTGGCAATAAGGAGCGCTTATACCTACGGGTAGCAGTGAGTGCACCTCTCTCTTGCATACTCGGCGACATGTAAATGAGTCGCCTTCGCGTTTTCTCTAGCAACGCAAGCCAATCTCAGTTCCCCTCCCCGAACCAATCCCTTGGGGCTCTCCATTACACTTACGACAATAGTGGGTCAATGGCACCCGAGACGTTGCTGCCTCGACGCCAACAAATTAACGAATCGAGACCTGCTCTGTAACCCGCACATGCACACACCCTCACCTCTCGTTTTCTTCATTCATTCGCGTTCGCGTGTAATACTTACTCATCCATTTTTCCATGCGAAAGATGAAAAAGCACATTATACGACACAACGGGGAAAATTCCCTGCTAATTTTAATCACCCTAGGTTTGTAGAATGGCTGCGCGACGGCTCTCGAACTTAATTGAATATAGAATCATGAAAATATTATTTTTAATTTTGCAACTTGTCTGCGTTAAATGTGAAAAATGTTGCGCCCTCTATTACAATATTTTCAAACATTTATAACCTTCACGAAGACATGGTAAACGACGTATCCTCGAGAATTTTCAATCCACTAGGCTGTTGCATACCTTTAGAAAAAAAATAAAAACTGTCTGCCAACAGTGAATTTTTTTCTGAGAAATCTCTCGAATTTTACCATCCAAAACGATGTGAAGAGTAACCGAAGCTTAATATCTAAGGCAAGGTAAATGAAATCTAAATATTAAACCTCAGTTCTCTCTCTATTATTATTCACTAAATTATGTAGGACAACGGTATACATTATGTCTACAGCAGTTTTTGTTGTGAAATTAGAATTCCGACGTTAAATATTACATCGTGAAGTTTTCAATTACGCTTCACCAAGTTGAAAATGTAATTAATTTCCTCATTTATCAACGTGGTATATCGTTATTCCACCTTTTTTTTATCGAGTGTCATCGCAAAAATAGTCGGTTGATGTTTAACACAGTCTATTTTGAAAAAAAAAAAAATTCCTTGTTAAAATATCATCGGAACATTCATTTAATTACGACTATATTAAAAACAACTTTTAACGTATCTCATAAATACCACGGGTTTATCATCAAGTATAACTTACAAAAAAAACAATTTTTAAATTTATTTTTATTATTTTAATGCGTTCCAAGCGCTTGGGGAAAAAAATAAGTAAATTCAACCGAAGTAGAGTATGCAACTTATATACCTATAGCAGCTTGCGTGTGGTCTAGTCGATTGCAGCAGGCGTGCAGTCGTTTGCATAATAGCTGCACACTACAGCTCGCAAAGGGATACATTGCGCGCAGCACATAGAGGAGAGAGAGAGAGTAGAGCGGCAGAGTCTGAGCTTCCGAGCTGGAGAGCATCGAGATTGCATTATTCATGGATTATAAATTTCAAGTGCACGCGTGAGAAATTGCCGATTTCGTTTATTCTTGGATTACGTATAAAAAGTTCAAACATTAACTTTGTAATGCTTCGGGTTGAGACTGAGAGGGGCGTAAGAAGCGTAACAACAAAATTTTGCATGTGGTAAATCAAGGATCACGACAAAGATCGAAATGGAGCTCCCACGAGAAATAAATAAAAATGACACTACATGCGAGCTAGCTCCGTTGACTGCGTTGGCTATGTTGGCTGTGCATTGCCACCACGGAAAAGTAAAGCCCCGAGACAGAGCTTGCGATCATTTGTCAAGAAATCGTATATATATATAATATAATATGGCAGTTGAGCCTCGGAGCTACATAGGTATATGCATGGAAGCTTCGCAGCGCGTTGCAAAGTGAGAACGATGAATCATGGGCACGTGCCTGGCGCAGGCCAGCAGGAAAACTAATAAACTTTTGATAAAAAATTACGATTGATGACACTTTTCGTTATTTTGCATTACGTACACAGCCGACAGAGAAGAAGAGAACGAATAATCGAGCGTGAGTCGGGTTTCGAATGATGCAAGTATAGCTATGTAGGGAATAATCGGTATCGCGAGTAATTAAAATCATTCCGAGTACCCGTAAGTGCGTGTCTGTCTGTGTGTGTGTGTGTGTGTGTGTGTCACTGCACCATACGGTAAAACAGAGAGCTTCATACAGGCGTTGAGCATATGCACTCGTACACACACAGAGTCAGGCAAACACAGACACTAGATTCAATACAATAATCAAATAGACATCAGACATTTCCTCTGGTATGTGTATGCGGACGCAGAGGAAGAGCCGGCAGCGAGGGGTGCACTGGGTGAACGCGAGCGAGTGGCAGGAGAAACAGCAACGAATTAACGTTGCGTGCGGTTGCTGCTTGCGCGCATATCTGTATATACGGCCACATACATAGATAGACTCGCACTCGCACCCCGCAAATGTATACGAACGCAATTGGCTTGAGCAGCAACGCCGGTAGCAGATACAGAGAGCGAGGTAAGAGCGAATCACCGCGCATAGACTAGCATACGTGCGGCTCGCATATATACAGACATAGACGCGCCTCTGCCAATAGCTAGCTATAATCCCTGATTCGGGATTGGTTCATTAAAGTTAGTTGTACACGAGGCGCACGTGCAACAATACGCGCTAGCCAGCCGACATAGAGAGGCTAAATTGAGAGAGAGATTAGATTATTGGCCGGACTATTGACGCGTGATTTTGTGCTGTGCCGCCAACTGCACACGAGAGTGGCCTCCTGTAGCAGTTAGAAAGCATCTATAGGAGAGGCTCGGCGCATGCATAATCCAGTACTGGAGGCTAGTGCTGTTCGCCGAGCTTGCTCGTCGCCGGCAGCTGCTTTTTCCTCGATATCTAATACGTCCTGTAATAACGAGGAAAATTCACCGAGGCCGTTATATGCTGTATATATCTTCGCGCACGATGTGCTACGCAATACCAACACTCGATATCCCTCACAAATTGCACTAACCAAATTCGCATAGCACACATATATACATATTAAATATATGTAAAGCTTTATTAAGGAGGTTCTTTCAACATTTGTTGAGAGATGAGACCTAAAACTTTTATATTCCAATCTTCGACTCTTAAAAAAGGAAGAGAATTTTAATGATGTAAATAGTTTATAAGCTTTTCCGATTGGTTTTAGATTTATACTATCAAATCTTCTCTTCAAAAAGTAAGTGGCTAAAAACGTGTGTTACGAGTAAGACTTCTACCAGTAGAAACTCTCTTTTCACCGTTTTCACCTATAATTATTAAGATTAGTCGAAATCAAAATTTTGTTCATCTTCTTTAATGATGCTTGCCTGATGAATGAGCTGAGTAGGTAAAGTGTGAGTCAAACCGCCACCCACACAAACTCATTTTTCCACATTTTCAACTATCTTCTCCTAAAACAATCGTAGGCTGAACAGATATGTAGCGTGAGCAGATTATGAGCGTTCTGATTGGTTGTAGATTGGCGCTATGAATTATTTTCTTTAAAAAGTGAGCATCCAAATATATGTGGCACAAGTAAGATCCCCGTGTGCAGCAACTCACGTTTCATCGTTTTTACGTAACTTCTCTCAAAAAATTATGGACAAAATAGTTGAACAGCAAGTGTTCTGATTGGTTGCACAGTAAAATGTACCAGTTTTTAGCCTATTGACTATATTCTGCGCGTTTCAAGTTCAGTGGCAAGTCACAAACGAAACATAAATTGAGTTAAGATCTTAAAATCGTTAATTATACTATGTTATACTCATAGGCGTTAGCGGGTTATGGAGCATCTAATCACGCCTTGGTGTGGGGCAGCAAAATTTGAAATAAATATTAAAACATTTTTTTTATGAATATGTTTAAGGATCTATTTACTCCTATCATGACTTTTTTTAGGAAATATTTGGTTTTAGAAAGTCAAAATATACCTCGAAGGATCGTCACCAACTTAGAATTTTAAAATGTTTCACATATAAAATCTTGTAAGTTTTTTGGCTATTTGGTTTCTGTAGCTATCCATGCAAAGATTAGATCAGATGAATTGCGTGAACGGCAAATGAAAGTTTGCGTGGGTGCGACACTTTTCCTAATCCGCTATCTGCACATAGGTAAAATGCAAAATTTTATAAATTATTGTGTATCGAGGATTCTCAGATTTAGACACGCTTTAAGTATCTTTAATAGCGGATTCGGGAAAGTGAGAGACAACTCAGAAAAATAGTAGGATCTCGCTTAAGTCGAAATTCTAGACCTCAATGTCGCTTGCATGCGGCAAAAGACATACAAACGTCCGTTTTTTTTTATAACGATTCCAAAGCCATTTTTGAGTTAAAAAATTTGAAATTTCCACAGAGGTTTCAAAGAGCCTTTGAATTGTTTCCGATTTTTTTATGCTTCGAGGCTTCCTGTAAAACGTAAATAAAAAGTGTTTAATTTTCTCGCTACACTATGATCTTTACAACTTACAACAACGTCTTGTCATGAGCTCGAAAAGTTACCTATGCAAAAATATTCAAGACGTTTTTAAAATAGGATATTACAAGCTCATCCAAACCTGAGGACTTGCAGCACTCGAGTATTTAGAAAGTTTTGAGCTTCGTGTGACTTGTTATTTGCAGCCAATAAACTAGACATAAAGAGCGACGTTCTGTGGTTTCAAACGTTAGCGGACTCGAGTGCATTAGCCGTTGAAATTTGTATACATACGCGCAATTTAACGAAGGAATTTGCAAATGTCCAACTCTGGATCGAGATAATAATTAAGCGTGCAACTGAGATATGAATTACGTGCACCCTGTGTATTACTTATCGAGTACAACGACGAGAGGTGTGAATTGCACCGCTGCTGTTGCTCTGGCAGCAATATTATGCACCTAACAAGGGCTATATCTTCATATAGCGCGTACCACTATATCGCACGTACAAATACACGTACACCCGAGATCATCGCAATTCCACACTACCGGTATAAGGTATATATTGCCTTGTATGTTGTGGTATACGAGGAGGAGGCGACGTATAGGGTGGTACGGGGGTGGTGCGAGAGCTTTCGAGAAGTACAAGCTTATAACGGCTCGCTCGACGCGATTCTTGATGAAGTTGCCCGCAAGCTCTCGGCTGTGCACGTAAATACAAACAATAGCTAGATCCAAGTGAGACGACAGTGTACAAAGTGAGAGAGATAGATATCTACGCATAACTGCAGCTTATGCGCACGTACAGTGTAGTGCGTGGTAATTTTTGCCCCTCGACTGATCGATGGCCTTTGACGTTATATCCGACTCGATGTACTCGAAAGCGATCCGAGCATGTCTGCATTGCTTCAGGGACGTGGCTCTGTGCGTGGCTTTATTAAGTACTCGTCAAGTCGGAGACGTATGCGTGTACCCGATCACGTGCCTACACAGCATACATTGCGCAGAAAGTGAAAGAAATATTTTTAAAAGCCCGAAGAGCAATTACTATAAACAAAAGGCGCGATACATGTTTATGGTCGTCCGCGACTCGAACACACGGACTCGTGCTTTTTTTGTCCCAGCCAATATACGAAATGAAAAGCCATTCGTATTCACGGCGCGTAACGCCGGGCACGCGCGAGTTACGATCGCGCGAATATCGTCCCGCGACTGCCCGATCATCGTGTACGTCCCATCGGTCATTTTACCACGCGCGCCTCTTCTTTCTTCCTCTCTCGTTTTTGCACAACTCTTTTATTTTATTATTTTTTTTTTTTTAATCCAACACGCGAGATGTGCATGCATGCGATAGCGAGTCTCGAGCCACGCGCGCGAGTCGCATATCGCAGGTGAAAAATGACGAAGTAGAGTAGCGGGCGATTGCAATGTTTTTTTATTACCTATATACGTATGCAGCGTATATAGATGCGCTGACTGAATACGGCGACATACGCGTGCGATAGATAGCTCATAATTCAGCACTCGAGTTTTATATCGATGGATCGTTGCCTCTCTCCTACTACCTGGCATAAACTCGGCGTATGCACATGTATATACGCGCGTGCAGTATATGCTATACGTGGTATAAATCGTTCGCGCGAGATTGCGATAATTTAGTTTTATTGTTCAGACTGTAAAGTATAATTCGTGTTCATAATACCGTGTTTTATAACTTCCGGAATTATATATACATGCACGCGCGCGGTGCGTTAAGGTGAGCAGCGCCACAAGCGGCTGCCGCTGCTGCTGCTCTCGGCTAACGTTATAATATGTATATGTGGATGAAAGGGGATTTTTGGCCAGACTAATACTCGGGGCCAGGCTTAAAGGATGAGAAGTTACTTCCCGGCGAATTCGAAATTTATGTTAATGGATAATACGCAGCGGACCGCTGGTTTTAGCATTAATTCCTGCAATTATAAGCGACAAAGACTGCGTTTTGTCGAGCGCGAAAAGACGACACGATCTCTGTACGCGCAAAAACATATACGACAGATGCGCTTAAATAGAATTCTAATTGACGGCTTTTCGACTTGGATCAAAGAAATTCATTTGCGCTTCTACGTATTCGCGCACGAAATATTAACGGACGGAGAGCTATACGCGATCGCGTCTACAAGTCATTTTAATTCGTGCAGTGGCAGTCGCTGCAGCCCCATAGTTCGAAAGCTTTGACAGAAAAAAGAGCTTTCGTACGGTCGTGCGCAACACGTGTAAACAAAAGTATAAATAAATAATCGCATTTGCCGAGCGCGCAGCTCGCGCCTTGTATTATACATGTTCGCGTGCGCGGGCCAATATTTAATTCCATTACGCGTTCATGAGCGCTGAGAGTATACCCGCAGAGCGGAATATTTTTTCTAATTATCTTGGCCAAATATGCAGCGTACGGCAGTCTCGTTGTTCTGGCCACTCTTCGCGCAAACAACTAATTGAACCATGCCGTACGGGATGCAACGAGAGAGTCACTGTGCGTTTCGTTTCTCTCTCTCTCTCTCTTTCACTCGGTGTACATATTCATATTGTATTATCCGCAATCCGCTCAACGCAACATGTTTCGTCTCCATACAAAATTTAAGCTGTACATTTAGCAGCCGCAAGCGAACTCTGCACGCATCGACTGCTGCCTACTGCTGTTGATGCTGCTGCTGCTGCTGCTACAGTTGCACTGGCGCTGCGTTTATACAGAAACTCATATTGCACACAGTCTCGCAACGCAGAGCTGGCACGAGAACTCAAGCTGCAACGAACGTGAGCGTACATGAATGCCGAGCACTTTTCTCTCTCCTCGCTCGGCCTGCGTATAAACATAAGGGGCCAATTCGTATGCAAAACAAGTTTCTGTATTATGTAGCACGAGTGTGTACGTATATATACACGCGTGCACTCGCGCCTGGACGCTCGCATCCTCAAATATATATAGCACGTATTAGTATTTGTTGCTTTTCACGTTGTGTGTTTTTCTTTCTTTTTTACAGGTAGACATTGTGCAACACGTGGACGTGTGCATGTTCAGCAACGGCGAATTCAAGAACATCGTCGCACAGGTGTCGACGCGCGACGGCTGCCCCGTCGAGCCGGGCTTCAGCCTCGAGCGCAGCTACGTGCTCAGGCCCGAGAAGGGCCAGACCAAGAACTGGATCGCCCTCGAGGACGATCCCGGCTATCCCAAGTGCGACCCGAATCTTGCTCCGACCGTCGTCTGCGCCGGCGACGCGCCCGAGGATCGCAACGTGTTCGCCATTTATGTCTCGTATTACGCAAAGGTCAGCCTCTATATATACCTATGTACGTTGCGCGTGCCATACCAAGTGCACTTGGGCTAAAAACTTGCACAGGTTAATTTAATTTTTATCGACGCAATTTCAGGCGAGGAATGAGAGATAAAACCTTCCTTTTTTCCTACATTGCCTTTATTAATAGAGACGAGAGAGGAAAAGCTTCGAAACAATGCGCGCATGCATCGAATAAAAACAGAAGAAGAGCGAGGGAGATGACAAAATAAAAAGTCCACGAGATTTAAATTCACCGTTAACGACAGAACAAAATGAAATTTCTTAACGTTCGATATCGCGTCGCTGTACGCGCTACTTCCAACGCGAAAGATTAGTGTTACGTGATTGCTTTCCGAGTGCGCTTCCTCTCTCTCTCTCTCTCTCTCTCTCTCTTGGATCCCATCATCTACTCCCGCGCCCGATGAAATTGAATATAACAATTATGTTATCGAACTGAAACTGCCCACCTGCAATATATACATGTATTTTATATACATTTTCAGCCCGATGTACCGTTCATTTAGATATCGTTGAACGCGAGCTTTTTGTTCCCATTGTACACTTTAAGCGTTCGGAAGTACGATATGCGTATACGCAAATGTGAAAAACGAGTACGCGTAATAGCTGGAGTTGTAACGATAAACTGTCTCGGTTTTTTGCGAGAGGGTAACGTCTCTCGAGCTGCAAGAAGGGTCCAAGCAGGCTTTGCAGTTTTTCCTTTTTTGCAGCGATCTATGGCATACGTTAGCTTGTAACGAGGGCTCATTAACATATGCAAAAAAGCTCTGGTCCGGCGTAATTTCTACTCTTTATCTCTCTCTCTCTCTTTCTACCCAAGCTGCACTAATTCGTTGCTCTAATTTTGCACCGCAGGTCAAAGTCCTGGCTTGTGTGAAAATCATGGGCGACTGGATCGGCAGCTTCGTTAGACTCAAGTTACCCTTCGTGTTGATGCACAGCAAGAGCGATCCGATCTACACGAGCAACTTGGCATCGGCGACGATGGTCGGAGCCCCAGGCGCTGGCGCAGCCACTGACCTGGCTGCCAGTCCACCGCACACTCCCTCGAAGCGCACCCTCGACAAGATCGAGACCGTCGACGAGCCCGAAGACGACGACAATTATCGCAGCCTGCCGTTTATCGACGACAAGACGTCGACACGAGCGACGAGGACGACATGCAGTACCGCATCGACCCCGAGGACAAGAAAAGCGCCGAGAACGACGCGGCTTCGGGGTGGGTCTCTAGCTCTCTCTCTTTCATTTGCACCGAGATTTTCCTCGGAGCCTCGCAGAGCCCCGGCTCTTTTCGGTCCGAGTAATTTACGTTGGAATAATTTGGCGCGAGTCGTAGATTTCTGTCGCGTCGCGCGCGGGCGTAATGAAACGAAAACGGGACCGCCCGCAAGCTCTCTGTTTCGCGCGCGACTCTCCACGTAGTAATATAGTAAACAACGTTGCAAAGTGCCAAGCACGCCTCTTCTTTATTCCCCCCGTATAACTCGTTTTCTTCTTCGTTGGGGATTTAAAGCAAAGATTATTTGACCTCGTATATTGCGATAGTTATGCGCACTCTCGAGCGAGTAAATAGCCGCGCGCGGATGGCCGTGTCGCGAAAAACTGGACGCGATAAGTGAACGTACTTCTCCGAGTGATGTTATTTTTAGACGCTTTTATTGTACATCAGGGCCACGAGCTTGCAAAAAATGATAATAAAAATAACTTTGCCAAAAACTTTGCGAAGAACTCGGAGCGTCCTTTTCTACTTTTTTTTTTTTTCTTTAGTACGTCCGTGTGCATCTATTTAATTTAACAATTACTCGTGCGTCTAACTGGTTTATCCGAGCAGCAGCAGCCTCAGGCCGTCCGCAATGCAAATTGAATTTTTCCAAACAATTAGCGCAGCATCAATGGCTCGGGGGAGATAGCAGAGACTACACGTATAGAGCGCAGATATAGTGCAGTACCCACCTGAATTTCCATATCGATCCGTTCCATTACACTAATGCAATAGTAATGATCGCGTATAAATCCATCTCTCTATCTCCCTCTCTCGTTCTCTTCTTCTCGAACAGTGGAAGGGAACGAGAGGACAAGTCTAGCGAATAATATAATCGATACACACAATATTATCATCCCGCTGCGCATTTGGCTGTCCGCAGGCTAACGTTAATTAACACGCCGATACCCACGAGGCCGAAAATGACCGTAGTCAAATTGACGACGACGCCGAGCATCGAGACGCCAATCCCCATATCCTGCGCGCAGCAGCCGCTAACATCGAGCATCCTCAATACGTCTTCCTCCAGCTCGCACGTGGGCCGCAAGGACACGGCCATATCGAGACGCGAGAGCATGTCGCGGGTCGACCTGATCGAGCGCTTCGACAGCAACGACGGCGACGAGAGGAGTACCTGAGACCCGCTTGGCGCCGCAGCAGCAACCACAACAGCGACATCGACGACAACGACGACCGAGGCCATCGTCTACATCAGCGGCACGAGTCGCGGTGTCAAGGCGAGCAAGCAGCAGCACCAGCTGGCGAAAAATCTCAATCTGCCGCTGCTGACCGGTAACTCGGCGGCTGCGGTGGCCACGGCGGCTGCTGCTGCCTCGGCTGCCCAGAACAGCTGCAAGCATCATCATCACCACGGATTCAGCATACAACGGGCCTGGTGCTGCTTCAGACGCGCCTCGTAGTGCTCTATCTCCTAAGTCGTATGCTGCCGTGCAGCATTATAAATCATAATAGTTATCGCGCCACAACTCGGCGAACTGTAATTTATGTGTTAGCAGCGACGTTTATCGATATAAGTATATCATTTAAACTAATGATAATTAGACGAGTGAAAAGCGAAAAAATTATCCTACCCTCAAGAATGAGTATCAAATTATAACTGTTCGTAGAAGTATTTATATATTAGTATTGTAACAAGATTGATAAAGTATTTGTATCCATGTTGATTTTCCACAATACTTTGTTTGAGATAAAGTTCAAGAATAATAATTATCAAAACCTGCTTCAAATATAAAATATAAACAACAAAATGTAAACTATCAGTAGAGCTAACTGTCGTAAACTGGTGTGTCATTTCAATATTTAACAACGATTATGCATATGATACGTTTCATTGTTTTATGTATACAATCATTGTAAAATTGTAAATACCTTTATTTTTATGTGGGAAAAGCATTCATGGTCAGTTATCTTTTCCATTAAAAGAAGATAATAATTCATAAATAAATACAGTTCCTTAAAACTGATTGAATACTTTGTTATTGTCAAAACTACATATCATCCAAGTAGAAGGTAAACATTTTGATACTGGATGACTATTAGATAATAGTAAAGTAATTGAATAAGTTTATATTTTTCACACTCTAAAATTTTTTAAAATAAAATTTTCAATATTTAAAAGTTATCAACTGTTGCAGAAAACAATATCAATAGATAACAATTATAATTTATCAAAAACACACTAAACTCAGAATCATTTTTTGACAATTAGAAAATATAATTACTGCCATTATACGTTTGATTTATAACCTTCTCATGAATTTTAATAAAAAGTAGGATAAAATATATGAAAGCTAAATTATTATACAACTGTATGTATATAGCCTAAGAAATGTGAAATGTAACTCTTTGGTAATCAATTATTTTAATTTTACTTCATGTCATAACTGTAAAATGTTTGTCAATTGTTCATTTATATGTATAAAAAGTGTATCATTTGAAGAACAATCATACCGTTGATAATCAATAAAATTATTGTTGATAAATAATACTTATTTTGAGAAAACTTTTAATAAATTATGTTTTATTCTCACCATGATATTCACACTTGGCATATCCTCTGACAATATTTTTCTTTTCTTTTGTTTTCTTTTCTTGGACTTCAATGAGGATGTACTTGTAAACACCACAAGGGTCTATGTCAACATCTTCAACAGTTTTCAAAACTTCAGACATTTTTAAACAGGTACTGTAATTACTTACAACTGGAAAAATCATATCATCCATTAATTAATTCATTACAAATTTATGGTCCAACACTATTTATGTGTAGAAAAGATATTAAAAATAGTTTTAATTTGATTCTAAAAAATATTTCGCCGATGACATACGAATTTTACATACATTTTTACAATCATATCAATTACTTGTAAATATAACCTATACGTCAAATCTATTCATAAACGTAATCTTGTAACTTATTAGTTGATAATATTTTCAAATACAAATATTTTACTCCGTGAGATATCGAAAACAAATTTTAAACACAGATAATTGCACCAGTAATTAGCTAGTTGATAAAAGTAATTACCTCGCCGAAAGTTAGGCCGGCAAATATTCATCAAAGTTATCATGAGAAATACAGCCGCTTGCAAATTGTACGTGATATCAACATAGGTCGCGCTGTTTTCAAAACAGGACGTAGCAGACGACTCAACTTGCTATTTGCGTTAGGGTGCCCGTGTCAACGAAATTGTTATAATAGTTACTATTAAAAAATAGTGAGACGATAGAGATTAAATATACTTATTTTATTTTGAAAACATATTTTTTTTGTAATTCTTAATCAGTCACTTTTCATTTAAGTTGAGACATTTCAAACAAACTCAAGTACCGGCTAGATAAGTATAAATACGTAAACAAAACGAAGACGCTGGTAGCAGACGTTTTTCCGAGGACACTGTTCCATCCATGTGCCGAACAATCGTGCAGTGTTTGACAGAAATATTAAGTTTTTATTTTAAAATTTACTTTCAAACAAAATGAATCCATTTAGCACACAGTTAGTCAAAGATGCAGCGTCGGTATGGAAAGTAATGAACGGAATTTTTTCCATTTACAAACCTCCTGGTTTACATTTTGAACAAATGAAGGAAACAATTATGAGAAATATTTGTAGAGGTAAGGAATTAGTATACACTTTGTTTTTAATGTAATTGTTATTTTCAGTTAATAAACTATTTTGTTTTGTAACTTGTGTACAATTTAAGATTTGAACCAACTAAAACCATATGAACGTCAAAAATATGTTGAAATCAAGGGATCAACTCAAGCAAAGATGTCTGTTGTAGTAAGAGATAGTTATGCAGATCATCCACTTATAGCTGGACCTCAGTATGTTGTTGAAGATTTGAAATTCACTTATGCTAATAAATTAAGTCAGGAAAGTTCAGGTATCATAGTTTGTGGCATAAACCATGGTTCACAAATCATTGAACAACTTAGAGAGGCACGCCTCACAAAATTTTATAAAATAAGAGGTATTCTGGGGCAAGCTAGAATTGGAATTTTGCTACAGGAAAACTTACTCACAAAGCTACTTGGAAAAGAATAAGAAGGCATGGTATTGATGCAGTATGTGCCTATATGCAAGCAGATCACCAGAAGAAAATGTTTCAGTGAGTACCCTTATGTTTTTGTCACGATTACCTTCAAGAAATGATAATAGAATTTTTTTATTTTATCCTTCTTTTAGAATGTCTGGTGTAGATATTAAAACTCAAGAAGCATATGATTTGGCTACTCAAGGTATTATACGTACTGGAGATGCTAAAATTCCTATGATTTACTCTATCAAATGTGTTGACTTTCAACCACCAGAATTTACATTAGGTAAATACAAATAAATTTAATTTTAAGCAACTTATACTTACTTATATAATACAATTTTTTATAGAAATGGTTTGTTTAACTGAAGATGATGATTATTTAAAATCAATTGTTGCTGAATTAGGTTATAAACTTCATAGTTTTGCTCATTGTAGTTATATGCAATGCACTCAGTTTGGCCTTTTTAATGTACGAGATGCATTATTGACAAAAAATTGGAATTTACAAGAAATATTGGACAGTATGTCATTGAATCGCCAACTTCTTTTAGAAAATCCTCATATGTTGGACCCACATGACCCAGAACATGCACATCTTAAACTCAAGTCAGATGCTAATAACAATGCTTAATTGTGGAAAAATGTGTAAATATGTAAATAGAACTTTCACAATAATTGAAATTATTTGTTTCAAATAAATCATTTTTTATTACTGTAATAATAATAGTATTATTAAAACAATTCAATTGCTGCAATTATATATAAATAAGATTAATAATATCTGATAATTCAATTGAGCTGTGAGTGCGTATGAGCCTTCAAAAATTTATTAAAAAAAATCAAATAAAAATGCTCTCAAAAAATTTTTTATCACTCAGCCTGGCACTATATTTTGTCACAACCTGCAGAGTTGATACGCTTCATCGGCCTAGCCGAACAAAAACTGTCAGCTAAAAATATAAACAAGTTTTTGTACTAGGTCAACGAATCGCACAACTACTCGGCAACTTTAAGGTCATTATCAGCAGTGTTGGTATCGTTAGTTTTAAATTTTTTCGACGCTGGATTTTCACTATCTTCCTCGACGATTGGGTCTATCTCCTCGATTGTTAACTTTTCTGTGGTTTGAGAAAGAGTACGTTTCGGTTTATAAGAATCCGCGTAATCCTCGTCGGAACTGTCGTCGTCCGCGTAATTAATGTAATTAATTGGACTCGGACTTCTAGCTTTGCCAGTATCACTATCGCTACTGCTCTCAAGCAAGCGCCGATCGGCGCTGTCGTAACGATCACGAGACCGAGATGATCTCTCCCTGTCGTTGCGCTCGCGTGACCTGCTGCGCCTACTGCGTCGACTTCGATTCTCGTCACCCGAATTATTGTTGCTACTGCCGCCTTTGTTGCGGCTCGATGACTGCGCCGATTTGGGCGTACTTTGCGTCCAATTGTGCATCTTCATGCTCTTGGCGATGACGCGCTTTTGATGATCGAGCTGGGGAAATAAGGCCTGCGATCTCTCGAGTGCTTCTTTGGCGGCGTTCATTTCGGCTTCTTGAATACTGTGACCAGATGCTTTGGCCAAACGCTTTCCTTGGAAATATACAGCAACAGTATAAACACGTGTGTTTGTAGGCCCTTTGCATTCGATGACTCTGTTAAATCAAAACCAAGAATATAAGAAATTGGTATTCATTGAAAAATAAACGAACTTTTTTCATCATAATATACGTACTTGTATAATGGAATATCAGGCTCGCCACCGTCCATACTTCTGAGAGTGAGACAACACTGCTGCAGCTTGCTTTTTGGATCGTTCCAGTCTTGATTCATAATGAAATCTTGCAATCTTGGGAAGAAGCACACATTGCAAAAAACGGCGCAGTATTTCAAACCTTTATCAACGTAGAGAGCACCGAGAAAAGCTTCAAGTAAATCAGCTCGATCTTTGGTCTTTAGCTCGGCTTTGGGATTGCCGTAAACGGCGTATTGCGTCATACCAAGATCGTCGCAGACTACCGCTTGAGTTTTGTTATTTACCAGAGAGCTTCTCAATAACTGCAAAGAAAGTTTGACTGGATTAGTAAACGTGCATGTGGTTCGATTGTTAAATGAGGAGAAAATTGAAAACTCACCGACAGATGACCTTCGTGATGCTCTGGGAAATGCTTATAAAGATACTCAGACACAATGAGTTGCAGGACTGTATCGCCTAAAAATTCCATTCGCTGATTAGAACCAAGGGTTAAATTTGTGTAACCAATGCTTCTATCGGTAAAGGCTCTAGCCAATAAACGAATATGAGTAAAATTGATTCCGATCGATTCTTCGAACTTAGTGAGCTTCTGCAAAAGCTCGTAATTGCCGATCCACTGTCGATCACCAAGAGGCTCCTGTTCTTGCAAAGGATGTTTTGGATAATTGGCCCAAGTGTTAAGCATATCGTTCTCATTCTGGAACAGAGCTTCGCCGAAAATGCGATCGGCCACTTCAATGCCGCCATCCAAGAAAAGCGCACCCATCAGCGCTTCGAAACAATTAGCCATTGCATGCCTCAATTCCAAATCATGACACAGATCGCTGCCATGGGCATAAAGCATAAACTGATCCAAGTTAAGTTTCTTCGCCAGTACAGCTAGATGCTGATTTTGAACGATAGCCGCTCGATAAGTGGCCAAGCCACCTTCCTCAAGATCCGGAAACATGTGGAACAAGTGAATCGACGTGAGAAATTCTACAACGGCATCCCCAAGGAACTCGAGACGCTCATTGTGAGCGATGGAAGACTCGGTTTCTTTTTTGGCACCGAAACGCGACATGATGTTAATAAGAGTGTTGATGCCGCGCTTACGCGTATTCATGTAATGAATTCGGCGATCTCCGTACTCAGGCTGTCGAATGCCGCAATTGGTCAGAGAATTGCGAGCGTGATCGGGATTAGTGCCGAAATTCTCTCTGTAGCTCGGATGCGTTAAAGCCAGTTGTAATAAATATCTATTGTTGAACTTATAATTGAGAGTCTGTTCAAGAACGGCTAACGATTTGTGGAATCTCAAATGGCATACCAGCACTGGTATAAGCATAGCATGCTGAACGATATCGCACATGATACCGGTACGGTAAAATCCGACTGAGGATACGTCAACGGTCACATCGCGCTTCATTTTGCTCTGAGTGCGAAGCTCTTGTAGCTTATTTTCTTTAGCTTCCAGCTTACGTTTATCTTCGAACGTAGGTTTCGGCATATTGGCAAGTAAATGGCGAAATTTGACGTATTCGCGCCATGCTTTTTGATAACTGAAAATCAAAACATAAGTATCAGCACACATTTGAGATTAAGCATAAAAAATTATTTTTGTTTAAAAACGAATCTTACTCTGTATTTCCGGCATAACTAAGTTGCGGTGGCCTTATACCGAAGTGTACAATTTCTGGATAGGCAACGACACCAATGGGTTGATTTACTTGTGTTCTGTCAAGCTGATCAACGCGCACACTGCATGGTTTCTTGCCTGGATAAGTAACAACCATACCCTTGACTTCGTCTGCAAAATCTTGCCACTCGTATTGGGGTTTTTCGATGAGCTTCGGCAACTCTTCAGGATCGACAAGCAAAGTACTGCTTTTCATGAGGTAAGTCAATACCTCGTTCATCGATAAAATTTCTTGTCCATTGTCTGGCAAGTCCCTAACGAATCTTGGCATGAAATGAAACTGTTTACAGCCTGTTTTATCTTGAGCGGCATGTAAATCAAAATCAACTAACTCTAAGATTTCTTGGAATAGGTAATCATCTGAACAAATAAAAATAAATTTAAATTAAAATATCTATTGGTTTTATAACAATATTTTCAAATATTACTTACGAAAATAATCAAGTTCACGAATTGTGAAGTTTTCTGGCATTTTTTCTGGAACATACATTATTGTATATTCTATGTTAAATCGAATCACTTTACAAGTAGGCAGTTTAATCAATGGAAAATGCGAGAACATAGAGAATCCCTCAAAAATAAACTCATGCTCATCGTGGTCTATAATTGTGGGAGTTTTGGTGAGGAAATTTGTAGGTGGACTAATTGTTATGCGGTAATGATGTAATTTGTCTGCATTGTTGGAATTTGGATCACATTTTTCCAAAGCATCTTCACCAGCATAAATACCATGTCTAATACCAGACCTACGCGATTTAGCACTGCATCGACACAATGGACCATCGTTCATCTAAAAAAATATTTTGTCAAAAATTAGTCCACTTGTTCTGATACTATAATCATAATTTTATGCAAAAAAATTTCAAATACCTCTCCAGGATCATTGAACCACATTTCACTGTGCAACCTGTAAGGATGTTGTTTTTTAGTCATGAGTTCTTCCATAGCATTGTCATCTTCATCTGGAGAATCTTCATCACTAGAAGATGAACTGCAAACTTCAGATTTGTGTTTACAAACACGACCCTTTGTCTTTCTGGCTGGTGGTTGGTAAGGAGGAAGCTGTGCTCTGACCTTAGTGGCTCTATCAAGAATTGAATCTTTGAATCGTACACACAAAAAATTTAATTTTTCAGTTCCTTTGGTAATTTTGGGATTTTTTTCATCTCTGGCATAATATAAATCTGCAGGTGCGCTTCTAATCCAACTTCTTTGTTCAACAACATTTTCTAATTCATTCAACTTTTTTCTAATGTCATCACTACTTAAACAATAATTTCGTCTGAAATAGAAAATAATTAGTTCATTATTATTCAGCTGCACTAATACAAAGTTATGTTTATTATTCACTTACCTATACTTTGCCAATAATAACTCTCTTTCACTAGGTTGTTTAGACTTAGATTGATTATTAGAACGATTTGTTTGAAAATGTGAATCTTGTGATCTAGAACGTTTTCTGGTTCGACTTTTTGATCTTCTGGTATTTTTACTTGTAGATCTATTTGTTCTGCTTGAATAACTAGTATGATCTTGTATCTCTACTTCTACTCCTTTGTTTGTAATGGTCCCTTGATATTCTTTGACCTCTGCTTCTACTTCTGCTTTGGCTTCTACTTCTATTTCGACTCCTGCTCCTGTGTCGACTTCTATTTCTATGCCTACTATCATTATGACTTCTATTCCTACTTCTACTTCTGTTTCTATTTCTGCTACTGCTTCTAGCAGAATAATTATCATACTTTCCCCTCGAGTTATGATTTACAAAACTATGACGGCTTTCAGGGCTTTTAGATCGCTGTCTACCATTGTTTAAAGCTCTATACTTTGCATCTGATGAATTTTTATTTGAAATAGTATTGTATTTACTATTTGCATTTCCAGATCTAGATGAATTGCCACTAACCCATTTGGATTCAGTTTTACTTCCTTCTTGATGAAAGTAATTTTGGTTCCAATTATAAAGACTATTTTGATTTTGCGCAAAATTCGATGGGTAATATGAATTGTTTTGAAATTGCGATTGTGCTGAAGTTTGACCATTATAAATTGGATAAGAAACACCATCAGGATAAGATGTTGTTGTATTTGGTACTGGTGCTGAAGGATAGTATGACTGATTGGTATAGTACCCATAATTGACATTTTGGGTATAGTTTGGTAGGCTGGTGGAGGCTGTGAAAGAGAAGGTGGTGGTTGCGATAAAGATGGAGGTGGATAATTAAAAGTAGTTGGAAATGTTTGAGCTGTATCTTGGGCTTGGGGCTGCACTGCAGGCCAATAATTATCATAATTTGAATTGAGCTCCATTGTGACAGTTTCAAGTGCTTTTTCTGAAAGAAAATTGCAAATAAATCAAGATTTTCAATAGTTTATAATTTTTTGACAGTTTCAAATATTTAATCTTTTAACTTAAACATCGTGAAATCCAAACCAATTGTTATACTTACAAATACTATCTATTTTCCATCGCTAGAATAATTTTCGCTAGCTCATCCAGTTCATCCTTGAAAATTTTGTTTAGATCAGCTTAACCTACTTAAATCTTCATAGACCAATCAAGTGATTCACACAACACCACTTTAACAGGCCTGGTGGCTGGTTCTTTTGTAGATTTCTTAGCTACAATTGGCGCATGCGTTTTTCATTTCCTTACAACAATTTAAATCAAGGTATTTATGATGTGTGTTGTTTTTTCACTGTTGGAACAGTTGACATATAAAAGATGAATTGGCACAACTTCTTTGAAGAACGATTCCGGAGTTTCATCTTCTGACTGACAAGCGGAAAAATTACATGTCCTGACTTTAAAGGGTCTTTAACACTAAATTGACTTGAAACCACGTCACTTGGCAGCACTATATCTACTGCTATTTTTCTTTGAAAAATCCGAACTTTTTCAAACATCTATGTTTTTTAAACAAAACTTATTTTTCATCACTCTCGTATGATATTATAGTTTATTTAGCCGCATTGTAAAAACTTTATATATAAAATAAATATATTTTATTATTTTAATAATCACAGAAAATAAATTTACTGAAATAAATTTTGGTGGTAATGAAAATGACTTGAGTCTACAAACACTCCTTAATTATAATTCTATAATCGTAAAAACGCTTAACTCCGAACTCTAGAATTGATTTGTATCGTCATTGTATCCATAGATATTATTTATTAATAACAACCTAGGTGGCGCTTTTTATCGCCAATTGTGGTTATGTTATGGCTTTTTAGGATAGGAAGAATTGAGTATTGACGTAGCTGTCTTGTCGTAGCATAGGCAGTAGTGCTTGTAGTCTGCAATTACTCGAAATTGTTGGTGGTTTTCATATTGAGTGAAAATTTAATTTATTTATTGTATCAACAAATAAATATCATGGCAGCTAAAGCTATTCATAAGATAGTTACATTTCTAGGATTTCTTTCGCTTCTTCATGCAGCTTTTTCAGCAGTACAACGTATGATTTACCATCGATTTTGTTTATTAAAATATATGTTCTATATATAAATTTATTTCACCGATTTTTATTTGATTTTTTGTAAATTTTGCATTGATAGTAGTTTATAAAAGCATAAAAAGTAACAAATTTTTATTTTTTCAGACCGCTCGTATTTAAGGATAACAGAACAAGAATTTACAACATTACCAATTGATGTGAGTTTGTCTTAACTTTATATTATTTATTTATTTTCATAACAATTTTTGAAACAATCTTTCAGTTACTTGTACATGTGATTATTCATTAGCACAGTGAGACAAAATATTATAATAAGTTCATTACTCGTGAAACTTATTAGTTGAATTGATTTATAATAAAATGTCCCATTATAGTTTTATCAAAAATATGTTTTATTTTTTAGATAATCATACAAGGAGTTGCTAGTCTTTTTGCAGTTATGTACGGAGTTATGCACATTGCAGGCGATTTCAAAGAAATCAGAGCTGTTGTAGATTTAGAAAATAAATCTTGGGAAACGTTCCGTAATTTACCATCATTCCAAATTTTCAATCACAGAGGTAAAGCTCTGTCACCAGAGTACACAGTAGAAGAAGCAGATAGAAGAAGATAAATGGCACAGTTTAAATAGATGTTTAAAAAATATTAGCACATTACGTGGACTTCAAATAAATTTTAGCTAATTGTTACAAAGTAGGCTTTAAAGTTGATTGTCTAGAAGTGGAAAAATTAGGTTTTTCACTGTATCACTTAGATAAGTGCAATGACATTTACTGTTAAATGTGAATTTCAGAGAATGTGTGTAAAAAATAATATATTCTGAAACATTCTTATAATAAATTTTTATAAGATTTATGAGTAAGCATTTTTTTATTTTTCAATAATTGTAATCAAAGTAAAATTTTCTGCATTTAAAGAAGAGATTTTCCAGGAATTTTTGTTTCTTTATTAATAGAAAATCACTCTTAAAGTTTGCACCATTGTACAAAGCGGATTTGAAGTTTCAAGTCATGTGATTTTAATCACCACACCTTTTTCTTAAAGTAGAATTTGCAAAAATTAAAAATCTATTTGTTATTAACAATCATTTGATCACTTTTTCTGTTTCTTTTTCTCAGCTTCTGCTTCTTTCTCTTTTTCTATTTCATTCACGTATTCACCAATTGTGTCTGCATCCAACATCTAGAAGAATAAAAAATGTTAGTTTATTGACTTTGTGAATGGAATAAGAAAAGCTTAATTTTTCTTTTTTCTCACCTCCATGGTTTGTCCTCTGCGCATAACAGCAATTTCTAAATTTTTCTGGCCAGATTGGACAACCTCCAAGAGAGCTTTAATTGCCAGTTTGATTGTACCTCTAACAGTAGAGACTTCTTCTGGGGTGTAGTACTTTTCTAAAAACTCTTTTACTGTTTTTGCATTACGACCAGTAGCATTAGCCTAAAAATATCAAGAAATACGTTTTATAAAAAGGTTTGAAATACATGGTGTAAGAATGTTTTTGTTTACCTTCCACTCATAGTAAATACCAGATGGTTCAGTCTGATATAAATGAGGAATTCCATCAATATCAAAACCAGCCAAGAGACATGAGATGCCAAAAGGTCTCCTACCATTACTTTGTGTATACTTTTGTTTCAAACCTATCAAATTGTCATTCAATTTAAATAACCAGCTTATTGTGGCATTATTAAATAGTTGAAAATGAAATAATTTAAATATTACTTACTTGCCATATACCTAGTGATGTACTCTAACGTAACAGGATCTTCCACAGTCAATTTATGACTTTGACACTCAATTTGTGCTCTATTAATCAACACTCTAGCATCTGCAGTAAGTCCAGCAAAGGCCATAACAACATGATCATCCAAAAGACATATTTTACGAACAGTTCTCTCCTCCTGCAGCTTAGCTACAGATTTTTTCTCAACACCTAGCACAACAACATCAGCTCCACGAACTCCAACCTAAGGCAAAAATTTATTGAAGTCTTAAAATTTGCACATTCATGTTGGCACGGAAATAATTAGATAAAGAAATTGCGGTAAATGATGAATACTTTTAAGGTTGATTTATCGAAAAAAATTTGAAGAAAAGCAAAAATTGAAAGAGAAAATTTAAGTTAGTGCGAACTTCAAAAATTTGCACTTTGTATACACATATTTAATTCGTACTTGAAGAGGTTATATATGTTTTTGTAAACTCACCGCTGTTGAACCTTTGCGCACGGCTTCCTGGGCGTACTCAACCTGGAGCAAATGACCGTCCGGTGAAAATACTGTAATTGCTCTATCGTATCGTGCCATTTTCCAAGTAAAAAATAAACTTTAACGTAAAGTAGTGGATCGAAAATGACTTCGCCGTTTTTCCGGTACTATACAGCATATACACAGACAACACGCACACTTGCGAATTCTCAGCACGAAAACTGAGGCGCTCTCGCGGCTCTTCTGGTTTCTATTCACATCCACAATTGTATAAACGGCAAAATTGTCCAAGTGTATCCAACTTGACAAGCTCGATCGACATGCTGAGATTATCTTTGATACAAAATTATTGTTAATGTTAATTTGCAATACTGTAATTGTTTGATACTTGAATCGATGTACTTGGTGTTCAAAATGAAAATAATTTTGTTTATACAATGACAGATTTCATCAGAGAAATATTACCGAAAAAAATGCGGAACTTGATGATAATGAATCATATGAGAATCGTTTTATTTTACACATTATAAAGAGATTATTTATAAAGAACAAAAAATTTAAAAAGGAAAGTTTTGTAAATGAATCGAATAAATAATTGATTAACCATTTATTTCTAAGTTTTAAGATTTTACATATTTCTTTTATTATCGTACAATTAGACTTCAAAGAAATTACTGAGACGACGGTTTCCCAAACTTTTTTGAGGAGCCAATGCACAAAGCCCCTACTTTTTACTTGTAATCGCGATCGTATTAAAAAAATGAATATAAATTTCCTTGTAGTGTATGTTAAATTGACATTGGGAAATATGCCATTGAAAAAATCGGAGTTTTCCAAAGTCATTTCAGGTTTGTTTAAAATTTTTTTCTTATAGTCGTTTTTTCCAAACTGTGAAACAGAGGTTTTTAAACAAATTTTAAACAGTTTTTCCAGTATAAAACTATTCACCAAGTTGATACTTGACTTTATTTAAAGATTCACTGTATCAAATTATGCAAGAAACAATTTTAAAAAATAAATAAAAATAATAAAAAATGTTCACACTATTTAAGAAGCTTTATTAATTTTAGAATTCGTTCAAATCGTCATTTTTCTAATTGAAATTGACCCAACTTGATATGACCGGATAATTCAGTCTCTAATATAATATTCTTTACGATAAAGAGAAATATATATAAATATTTTTTTTCTATAAATCGAATCTACGTGTTCAATGAAATAATATCTTATATGATGATGAAATAAGCTATAAAAATAAATTTGATAAATTATGGTAAATTGAAAAAATTCATCGACCTAAGTTTCCCACCATAAATTAGGCGTTCTTTCAAAAATTATCAATCCACACCAACAATCTGCTGGTGGCATTACCGCTTAGAACACCCACAATATGATAAATTTCTCGCGAATAATTTAAGAAATTACGAACTATCCCCACCTTATCAAGCACTTGTTTTACATTAGAGATCTTGAAGCTGCTTGTACGGATACAAGCGAGTGACAATAAACCGGGGTCTGAACGCGTTATCGAAATACATGATGCGAATGTGTGTGTGTGTGTGTATGTTTAGCCATGTCGCGGCACACTCTATAAAAGTACTCACGTACACAGCTTCGAGCTATAGCAAAGTTAGCGAGATATCAGAGTCAATGTGCGCTGGCGCGCTTATAATCCCACTAAAGAGACGACACACCGACAGTTTATATATACAACTACTGTAGGCACACATAAAACTTCATAATCGAGTCTACTTGTCGGTGTGGCTATACACATTACGAGCACGCATACGCTCATATAGTGTAGGCTGCAAAGCCTAACGTTTCAAAAGAGCGAAAGATCCTTTAGTCAAGATTACGCGCTTCTCCGCACCGCATCACACTTGGCTTTCTTGCACTTGTTTGCAATCATGATCAGGTTCGTCTTCGTCCGTTCTTTCTCCATTGAATACAAAACTGCCTTGTCGATTGAGTGTAATAATATTCAAAGAGTGAATATACATATATGTGTGTGTGTATTGTGACTTTACATTGTAAACACCGTCTTACATACATAAATCATTTTTCTATTTAGATTCACGAGCGTCGATTCTGTGAAAAGTTTCAAGTTACCATTTGATTTTTGCTTCTTCTTCTCTTTATTTAGCCTTGAATCATTTCGATTGACAAACTGTCACTGCGTATTTTTGCATATTTTTTGCGGCTAGCTTGGGTTCATCGCGCGAAGCTCGAAAAAAGTCCTCGCCAATGTTTTCTAATCTTTTTCAGTGTTAATAATTACTTTTGTGATTGAGATCAAATTTATTTTGAAAAATCAGTGAGAAAAAGTTAAGTGCATCCAATCGTTTCTATCACTATTGATGTTAATTTGCACATACTTAATGATTGGATAATTTTTTATTCAATTAACAAAATGTTCTTGATACATTTTACTTTATTTCGTTGTCACACTTTTACTATCATTTACAAAAATCACGTGCGAAACCATAACTGCGGCTCGTAACATTAATAATAATGATTGAATTACGCGCTGTAGCTTGTAAACGCGAGAAGTCATAAATTGCAAAAAATATTGAGCTGTCCCGTTTTCAACTGATGATTTTTAACAATAATACAACCGCTCTCGGAAACTATTTACAACAAAGAACTACTATATCAATTCTGTCGTGAATCGCAACGGAAAAAAATTACTATCTCTTTTTTATCGAGGAAGTATTTCGCAAAATCTCTTATAGCTGAAGTAAATACAGCCAAGTGACATTTTGTGCAATAAAACTTCATTCGCGACTGTTTCAACAATTACAAGCATTTTGTCGTAAAAAGTTATTTGTCGGGCAACCATTTAAAAGAAAAAATAAAACAATTTAATAAATATACTGATACTCAAACATGTAATTATTGCGCAATTGGCTGTTACGATAAGGATCACGATTTTCATCATCGTTTTCCTTTTTTTTTATGACAGAAATGTGATCTCTAGAAATCGGCAATTAACGCGTGCGGTAGCATGACAATTGATACACACAATAATCTAACAATTGTATAGTTATTGAGTGCTTAGAACTTGATGAATTGTTACAACTAATTGCCTTGACTTTTATCACGCAAACGTCGGAATTGCGATTAAAAGAATTCGATTGTCATCTCTTCATAATCTACACTTATTTTTTTATCCAACAATTACTTTGATTCTTTTTTCCTCTGTATTATAACTTGCAATCTAGCCTAGAACATCATTATTAGTTTATCACTGTACATTGCTTTATTGCCTTTACGATCGACGAGGCTTACGCAGCGCTTATCGCTAAGGATGTTACATTTCAAACGCTAAATTACTTGGCCAATACCGAAAATAAAATAAAAATGTTCGTACGCGTCAATTAACATCGTCCATTACAATTATTCTAATAGTTTAGTTATACAATTATCAACATCCTCTCCTCCTAATCTCTTTCTGTCTGTCAACGAATTGAATTAACTTTCCGTCACGCGAAATCGACAAGCTGTGTTTGGCCGAGACAAATAACAAACTGGCATCCGAATGCGCCCAATCGGTCGCTTACTTATTATTACATTTGTGTTTCAGAAAAAAATGGTGCGTAGGCATAGGCACACTCGTGGCTCTCGCCCTCATAGTAGCTTTAACTCTTGCCTTGACTCTTCGAAGCAACAAAGAAGGAAAATTCATCAGTGTCGCACCGCTGGGAGTTTTCCATAAGGTAAAATTGAAACACGCGTACATAAAGTGTATAATGCACGTTCAGAGTCGATGCATAAATTGTAAAATTACTTTGTCGTGCAGGCCGCAGTGTCGACATTGGGAATGGAATGTGCTGAAATCGGCAGCGATATACTAAAACGTAATGGTTCGGCCGTCGACGCGGCCATCGCCGCACTCCTATGCGAAGGCATCGCGTCTCCTCACAGGTACATTGACCCATTTATTTCTATACGCGCACAGTACGATGTAATGTAGAGGCTGCAAGGTTCCAATGCCAATGACACTTTCTAAGAATAATGTAAATAAATATAATTAATCATCGCGTTGACACGATTTTTCACAGCATGGGTCTTGGTGGTGGATTTCTCATGACTATTTATGACGCCGAAAGCAACAAAGTTTTGTTTTTGGATGCTCGAGAAACTGCGCCGGCAGCGGCAAACGAGACGATGTTTAACGGCGATGGAAACAAATCCCTTTATGGTATTACATGCATTTTCATTCTCACGCGTGTCTGCAGATTTATGATAATAAATATTTTGTCTTTGGACCCTAAGGTGGACTTGGTATAGCGATACCTGGTGAACTCAAGGGCTACTGGGAGGCTCATCAGAGATACGGCAAACTCCCTTGGAAGGATCTGTTCCAGGGATCGATCAAGCTTTGTGAAACCGGCGCCGAAGTCAATCAGTATTTATTCAACAGTATTAGAGGAAAAGAGAAGTTCATTTTGAACGAGCCTACATTATCAGACGTTTTCATCGACCCGAAAACAAACAGAACGTGGACGGTGCGTATAGACGACAATTTTTATTAAATTCACTCTCCACTGATCTTACAAGAATTTAAAATAATATATATTCTAAATGAAGGTGGGCAAACACATAAAACGACCAGTGTTGGCTAAAACTTTGCAACAGCTTGCCGAGAGCGATGACCCAGTGGGACTATTTTACAATGGAAGTATGGCGAAGGATCTAGTAGCTGAAATTCAGTCGTACGACGGAATCATCACCTTGGACGACATGAAAAATTACGAGTACGTACCAGACACGTTAATATCATTTTTTTTCTCTGGCTATCTGTCGCTCGCTCGACCGATCAGGGGCGCTTTCAACGATTTACGATTGTTTCAAGGGTAAAGTGGCGAGAGCCTCTCAAAGCCAAGCTCGGCAACGCGACGATTTACACGGCGCCACCGCCCGGCTCGGGAGCGCTTTTAGGCTTCATAATCAACGTTATGGACGGATTCGGCAAAATTGACGACGTCGACTTGTTTTATCAGCGCCTCATAGAGACATTCAAGTGGGCCTACGCCAAGAGAACGGAGCTCGGCGATCAGGACTTTATTCCGGCAGTGCGTAAGTGATTCGATTGTTTCATTTCATCCAAGTTGAAAATTTATTTGAAACGAAATTATAAATCATAATTCACTTATGAAATAGATGAACTTTTGGCCAACTTGTCGTCGGTGGAATTCGCTAATGAAATCAGGTCACGTATTCAAGACAACACAACGAATCTTGATCCAGAATATTATGGAGCCGATTTTTCAAATAAAGAAACGCACGGAACTTCCCACGTGTCGATACTGGCTCCCGACGGTTCAGCTGTTTCCGTTACATCTACGATCAATCAAATGTAATTATTTTTTGCTCAATTTCAATTAAAACCTGAAAATGTATTACGATTATTTCAATAACAGTCTAGGTGCTAAAATCCGGTCGAAGTCGACTGGAATCATTTTTAACGACGAAATGGATGACTTTAGTTCTCCCAACATAACGAACGGTTTCGATTTGCCTCCTTCGCCGAGAAATTACATCAAACCTGGCAAAAGGCCGCTGAGCTCAATGACACCTACCATTGTGATGGACGATAAAAATAAAGTTCAAATGGTTATTGGAGCTGCCGGGGGTAGCAAAATAACGACGGCAGTCGCGTCGATAATTTTGCACAATATGCGATACAACTTCGATATCAAAGAGGCCGTGGACGAGCCGAGACTTCATCATCAGGTACGAAAATTTGTAAAAATCATTTTCATCGGTTGAGTTAATAGACATTTTTGTTCTGCAAAGCTGTTCCCGATGGCCATTCAAACGGAGAAAAACTTTTCGCCAACGATACTGGAATTCCTCAGAAGAATCGGCCATAGCATTACGACCTTTGAAGGCATCGGCACCGCTGTCACTGCTATCGAAAGGGATGGCGATAGAATACTAGCCAATTCAGATTATCGAAGGCAAGGAAAAATAGCTGGATTTTAGTGAATCTTTTTTTTTTATGCAGAGCCATTCTAATGCTGTAAATAAGACTCTGCAATTTAGCGAAATAAACTTTTTACGCTGATCTCATCCGTTACTACTCAAGATGTGATTCGTTCAAATAGTATTTACATTGTTCGGTTTTGCAGTTTGCTCGATAATGGGCTCAAATTGTGGATAATATATAAGTTTGAAGTGTATTAAAATTACAGTAATAATTTTAATGCTCAAATATGCCAAAAAGTAGAGTTTACGTGCGTTGAGTTTTGAATAGTTTTTCACTATTAACATTACTCTTCTTTGAATACCTGCATAATTATTATTTATATTATACGGTGAAAACGAAATAAAGTATGTGCTCTTATTTTTGTAAATATGCATAAATGACGTTTGTGAAGTATTAAAATCAATAAACGACCAACTGTTTTACAGTGAAAAAAAATGTTATTCGTACAATTTCTTTATAGTTGTTCGTAAATAGAACTATTGATTGACTACACGTAAAGGTATCCACCTATCTTCGAAATGATCATAGTTTAATTATTTTAGTGCACATATCGACTCCTATACAAGGAGAAACCGAATAGATCACTCAAGTGCCGAATTACGATGAAAATATCATAAAAATACCCTTGCACACCTTATTGGAAAGCTATATTATTCCTACGAATAACTTTTAACAAATGCAATATTTTTATCCTCGCCAACAGGCCAAATGTTTAATTCTAATTAAAAACCGTCCCGTTCAATTTAAGCTAGTATTGCGCCTTGCAATCCTGCAGACTGCTAATATAGGCTCACACTGCAGTCGCCGTACCGCACCCTAAGCGGCATATTTGCAACGCGATCTGCGGATCTGCCACCATTATCATTCAGAGATTTGCTGCTGCAGTATCCGCAGCTCACATCTATTCTTGCACCCGGCATTGACGAATTAAAGTGATTCGACTATCAGAAAAAGTACCGGCTCGATCTAAAAATGTCGGGAAGAAATCAACAACGCCGAAGACAGGAAATGGAACCTCGAATCGATTACGTTCAGTGTGACGGTTTGGTGGTTATGAAGATGGTTAAACATTGTCATGAGGAAAGCTCAAATAATATGGATGTAGCTCAAGGTGCTCTGCTTGGACTCAATGTTAATGGACGTCTTGAAATCACTAACTGTTTTCCCTTCTGTAAAAATGATGAACTTGATGAAGAAGACTATCAGCTCAGCATGATGCGTAGACTTCGCATGTAAGTTTCTTTTTTATTAGTTTCTTTATTTCAAATCCCTTAGAAATAGTTCATCACATTCTTCAAAAAAATGGTGTAAATCATAGATCAATTTAAACTATTCTCGAAATTTTATAAACTTTCAGAGTCAATGTTGATCATTTTCATGTTGGATGGTACCAGAGTGCAGATGTTGGTAATTTCTTGAGTTTACCCTTACTGGAATCTCAATATCATTATCAGACTGCAATTGAAGAATCAGTTGTTATTATTTATGATACTGCCAAATCAGCTAGAGGTTTTCTTACTCTCAAAGCTTATCGTTTAACTCCTCAAGCTATTCAGATGTATAAGGATGGAGAATTTACTCCAGAAGCTTTGAAAAATTTAAAAGTTGGATATGAGAATCTGTTTGTTGAACTACCGATTGTAGTTAAAAACAGTCCATTGACAAATATTGCCATGTCTGAGCTTGATGAAATGGTACCAGAAGAACAAGGTACCAAATATTTGGATTTAGGGACTGCAAGTGTTTTAGAAAACCAATTGCGCTGTATGATGGATAGAGTTGACGAACTGAATCAAGAAGCTATCAAATTTAATCGCTATCAAAACATGGTTATTCGTCAACAGCAAGATAAAAATAGATTACTTCAAAAGAGAGCTCAGGAAAATGCTGCTCGAGCTGCTAAAGATGAACCACCATTACCAGAAGAAGATATTAATAAATTGATAAGACCTATTCCTGTACCACTACGACTAAATCCTATGATCACTGCCGGTCAAATTAACACATACAGTCAACATATTTCTCAATTCTGTGCTCAAAGTTTAGCTAAATTGTATATAACTCAAAGTCTTCAAAATGCTAAAGAAAATGCTAAATCTACGCGATAAATTTTCTTTTTCATTTTGTAAATACCCTTTTGGGTTATCGCATTCATGTAAATATTAATGATATTTAATATCCATTTAGAAAAAAAAAATGAAATGTTTTTGAAATTTCAAAATTTTTTTCATTAGCCATGTTTTAATTGGAGATTTGATAAATTGAAGCAAATCATGAAACAAAAGATGTATTTTCAATAAGTATTTTACATTATAACTGATAAGTATAGCATATTAAATAAAACAATAATTGAAAAAATTTTGTCATATAACTAAGATATAATAAACTTGTGTGAGGCAAAGCCTGAAATGCTAATTTAATAACTTGAACGTATAATTATATGATAAATGTATGACAGCAAAAATTAATTTTTAGCAAAAAATAAGAAAAGAAAAAAATTTTTTTTATCATATATAAAGCATGTTTTATATTCCTTTAACTCAAAACAATCCTTTTTTAAAATAATATGATTATCAGAGAGTAACTTTGAAGAATTTATTAATTCATCCAATAGCACCTGAAAATTAAATATATTAGAAGATAAATTCTCTTTAAAAATGTGTTATTAAATTCTCACTTTATATTAAATATTAAAAGGAGTAAGAAGCAATTTTTAAAGTCATAAGTTGTCTTTGTTATGTATTCTCTACTTATTACTTATTTATGAAACTAATGATAAATTTGTACAAAGAAGTTGTATTGGCTTTTCTAGTAATTATACAATCAATAGAAAATTGATGCATAATTAGTTAAAACATTCTTTACGTGTGAATTTTCTTAAAACGCAAAATTTGTCAAAGTATATGCAACTAACAAATATTTGCAGTATTTATTATAACGGAAAAAATTGTATAAATAGTTTTTAACTTTGCTATTATTTACATTGGTTTGGACTGAAAAGACGATTATGAATTTAGTGCATCATTCTAAACTTCAACAATCAACCCTTTCCCATTGCTCACCCTAGTGTCCAACTGCTGAAGTAAGATCTTTTCTTCTACGTGCGCTACTCGCTGAACGTTACTAAAATGGTAATAATTCTTAATAATTTTCTGTATTATGTTACAATTATTGCTCAGTGTTATTTTCTTGAAATCAAATCAACCGTTTGATTGTGATAACAAGTATTTTATATTTTAATTAACGTAAAAAAGGGGAAATATAATTTCCAAGTTTATGTTATATTTAGTGAGGTTATCCACGCTAGTTACCATACATGTGTCGTGCAGTGAATTCAATTTTATAAAAAATAATTATAAATAATAATTGTAAAAGAAGCTACAAAAATTCGTGTCGTAAAAATTATTATTTGCTTTTATTAAGATTCGATAAATGAAGATGAGATTTCATTTCAATGATTTTTAAAATTTTTATATACATTATTTACATATGCACCTTCATCAAATTTTGAATCAAACAAAAACTAATTCTATTTTTCAATAATTTAGGCAAAAAGAACAAAGAAGGTAGGCATCACTGGTAAATATGGTACCAGATATGGTGCCAGTTTACGTAAAATGGTGAAGAAAATGGAAATCACCCAACACAGCAAGTACACTTGCACTTTCTGCGGCAAGGTAAATTGATAAAATTGTTTATTGTGTTTGTTTTAAATAATATTGACTAAAATGTTGTTCTTAATAATTTGCAGGAGTCTATGAAAAGAAGTGTTGTTGGTATTTGGTCGTGCAAAAGGTGTAAGCGAGTGGTGGCAGGAGGAGCTTGGGTATTTGCTACCACAACAGCTGCATCTGTAAGATCAGCAGTGCGCAGATTACGCGAAGTGAAAGACCAATAAATAATACAATAAACAATACCTTTTTATCACTTATCTGTTTGTCATCTATTTGTCATAATACCCTATACATATCTAGAATAAGTTTTATAAAATAAACTCATGATTTCAGATAATTCACATCGTTTACTTACAGCTATTTATTAGTTTTTATTTGGTTCTTGAATTCTGCAATTTTTACTTCCAATGACTAAATGGATCGAAAATCGTAATAGGAAATAAATAAACAAATAATTTAATCTTTTTAAATCAATTTTTTGAATTTAATTTCAACTTAGTTTGTTTTATCATTGAGAATTATATTAAAAGCAAAGTTGACAATAAATAACAATGAAATATTAATATTATGGAAAAAGTAGAAAATGTTAAATTTTTTAGTGTAAGAAAATATCACGCAAAATCGTATATTGTAAACACTTGGTTGACAAACTGTTTTGTTAATTCTATTAAGTTTTCTCTAATTTTTTAATTGTTTTTGCCGAGCTTTTATCCTAAAGCAGCAAAAGTGTCACCTGTAGATGTATGTAATGTGCACTGAGTCCGTTGCAACCGCATGTTATCTAGTATTATGGTATTTATATACATCGCCGAGCTTTCTTCTAAAATTCTTCGAAAGCACAGCAAGGAGGATGACTGTATTGATTGAGCTAAAATCTAAATCTAAATGACTTATGCTGAACAATTTTTTTCTTCATTCGCTATTTATGATGTATAACTACATTGCTCTGAGACGATTGAGTTTTTACTGACTGAAGTTGCGGCATTTGAGAATGAAAATTCACTTATTACATTATCGAGCAGGTGGGTACAGACGATTCGAGAGACTAATCGCGGAAAACTAACTACAGGTCCATTGACACCTGAATCAACTGAAAGAAGAGGAAGTCACGAGGCTCGAAGCCAGAATAACGTGCGACACTTCGCGATTTCTGATGACAATACGGTCTAGCTTTTTCTTCCAATAATTATTACGTCAATCATTTTATCGAACTAACAAAAAACTAAATTTGCATCAGTTGACGAGAAAAGATTATATTTATAAAGAACAATTATCACATACCTTGGAGTATTGTGCATAAAAACTGATATATATTGGATTACTTCGATTATTTTAGTACGTACACAATAATATTAGATGTGTATAAAATATATATGATTTGTATTGAGTTTGTGCATGCAACCTCCATAATTCATTTTCATTGACAATAGTGCCAAGCTACATAGTTCATCATGAACTGTTCATGTAACTGGTATATTTTTTATTGCGCCGATGTAATGTTCTAATAAAAATATATAGCACAAGCTAAACATGGACCATGGTTGAGCTTGCCCTTCTTATAATATGTATCGCATATTTTTACTTGCAAAGATTTCCTGTGTGGACTATTATTATTACGTATACGTTGAAACGATTCATGTATGTCTTATATGCATCAACAATCTATCGTAGCCGAAGATTAAGCTAATAGGTAATATTTGCCGTTCTTTGAACAAGTACTCCAGGTCATACATTCATTTCAATATGGTCAGCGTAGCGCTATAGCCTCGATGAACGCACGACTCACTGAATTTTGGATACTTCCTGAGACTTGCTGCGCTCCTAATACTGAACGTTGGCACAAAATCACCACGTGCTTCGATATTGTCAGCGTTGTGATGCAAGCGCTGCTTGATTGAGGGAGCATTTTTGTGAAGTGGGACAAGAAAATAAATAGGTTCGTCCGCACTGGTACATGAAGGGCTTTGATAACTCATCGTCATCGCTTAGATCGTATGGCACACGATGATTTATTGTATCTATTTTTACAAAATCCAAAGAAGTACCTACAACTGTGAGAGCGAAATTGATAAAAATTATTATTCCAGTGCTAATATACACGACGATGTTATCGATTTGCTCTTCTTACTGTTGTGATTCTTCTGCATTTTAAACATGAAAAATTGTTCGCTACTCATATTTGTCAGAATATTGTATGTTGGTATGATTCGATTTGGAGTACATACCGTTTACAAAAAAAAACGAAAAGAAAAAATAACACGTTTTAAATGTTATGTCACCAACTTGGTTCAACTAACACGATCTAGGAAACAAGACATTTTAAATGGTGAATAATTTAGACGTTAAACTATCAGAAGCAAATGTATAATCAATGAGTTTAAATCGCTCTTTTGACACAGCGACTGTATACAAATAAACTAAACACAGCATGTCGAAAGATGCGTTGACAACTGTTACTTTTGAAACGTGTTGCTTAAATCATTAGGGAAACAAAAATTTCGAAGAAGTTAATATTTGAATATCAGTAAGTAATTAAAAGCCTTACATTAATGACCCACTAAATGACACGCGATGAGAAGGTGAAATATGACCAGTCATAATTTAGGAGCTCGCAGTGATTTTTTTGAATCGTCGCCCACTAGGATCATAGAAAGATACAGAAGGTCATTGAAACTTTCAAAATGACAGAATTCAATCAAAGCAGTATTCTTATTAAAAGGAGTACCACTTGCACATGTTTGAAATATTATGTAATCGTCAATTTTTAAGCATATTCGTTTCCCATAATAGTTTACGGTAAATAAAACGTTTATTAAAAATAATACGAATTCGTAAAAAATGAGAATAATGTAAGAATTATAACTTCAGACTAAAGCCGTGCTTTGACACTGACAGCTCTACCAAGCACGTGTTGATTGTGAATATCTAGTATTAGGGGTGCAGCAAGTCCTAGGAAGTATCTAAAATTCATTAAGCTTACGTCAAGGGTATTTAATCACAATACGTGATAAATTTACCGAAACAATTCAAGTGAAAATGATTATTATGATTATTATCATTAATAAATAAAAATTTGGAGAGTTGTTTTCGAACGTTTTTACGATTCTTTACGATTTATACGATTCTTCGCCAACGGAAATATTTTGAAACTAATATGATTTTGATTGATTTTGATTGCGTCAAACTCTACGCGAATAATCCCCTGCGGAGAAATAACAAAGAGTGCATTAACTTCATTCCTTCGATTTGAAACGTTGGAGCAACCGATCAACTTTTCTGGATTGGGCTTGATTCATAAAAGTCGCAAAAAATGCTGCTGGGTACAGCGTCCACGTTTTTTTCTTACAATTACAGTAACAAGAATGTGCACATTTTTCAAGTATAATTCTTTCCGTTTAATAAAAATTATTTATTACTGAAAGATTTGAATTAGTATGAGGAGTAAAATGGGATCAGGAGCATGATTGAGTTGAAATTATTAAAACGTTTTTAAAAAATGATGTTCGATTTATTCACTTCGTGCAATTAATTAACATTTTTACGAAAACTTTATCTTACAAAATAACTATCGTAACAAAATAACAAAATAATCAAAAACGCTCATGCAAAATTATTGTGTTCACTCGTCGCTGCTACTCTCCGAGAGTTCAGCATCTTTTTTAACCTTTCTCACAGCCCTTTTTCTCAACGTTGCTTTACTAGGACTGATTTTCGACTTGCGAAATATCTCGATGGCCTTTAGTTTTACCTTTAAGGCGTTAGCCTTGTCTCGTTCACGTTGTGGTATGTAATCATCGACCTCGCCTTTCAATGGTCTCCTTTGCCTGATTTTTTTCATATGTTCCTGTAATTTTCTCTCCGGATCTTCTTCGTCCAATTTCGCTTTTTTGACTCGTACAGTAACTGTCGCTTCATTTTCTGACTGGCTGGCCACTTTCCCATCTTCAACATCGTGATATTTTTCTTTGGCCTCGGGATCAGGCACAAATTCTTCCGCTTGATCCAGTTCGTCTTTTGTACTTTTACGTTTTTTGGCAGTTGTTTTCCTGACTCTTTTTGGTTTTTCCACACCCGATGTGGAAATTTCTTCGGTCGATTCAACAGTTTTTTCTTGTGTGATTTTGAAGAATTTTTTTTTGCTCTTTTTGGTTTTTCTTTGACACTCGATGCAGAAGTTTCGTCATCGGATTCTTCCCCTTTACCGTGTAATTTGTGTACAGCATTCTGAACTCTCTTGCTTAGAGCAGCCTCGATTGATTTTGGAACAGTCTTAACTTTAAAATAAAGAGCTGATACCCTTTTGACTTTTCCCCTCTGCCATTTTTTTTAAAACTGGATTCATAATTTCCTCAAACTTCAGTTTGGTCCAGCCAAATTTTTGTTTTACATAATCAGCAAGTAGAACTAGATTCGGTTTGCCCCATGAAAATTCGTCTCTTGATTCATCTATTGTTGGGCATAAATATGCCTGCACGACAGCTTGACTTGGAAATCCTAAAAGAATAGCATTAGATTACATGAATACTTAATGATGCATTTTTCTTCTAAGTCCCTTACCCATTACCTTTTTCGATTTGGATGTTTTTCAACTTATTTCTCAAAGTTGATTTTGTTGGCGCGCTCAATCTCCCAGCTCTAAACCATGCACAAAATGATCGTAAACCTCGCAAAATATCTTCTCCCTCTGTAGGGAAAGAAGCCAGAATTTCTAAACCGGTTACTGGACCCACTCCAGCTAGCCCATTTGTGTAATCACTGCCGACCAAGAGTGCCAACAAAATCATTTCTTTTCTCGTGAGCTCTAAAAGAAAAGAAACAAAAGTTAAAAGTTGAATTTAATGTTAATGAAATAGAAAACATTTGAATTTTTGACTTACTAAAGTGATGTTCTATATCATCAGAGAGAAACTGCAGAACTCGCTTATTATTATCGAAAAAGTTTTTGTACACGCAATGTGAGCCAAATAGCCACACATCAGAATCGTCCGTTATTGTTCCGTCAACTAGTTTTATTTGTTCTAAATAAGCGCATTGAGCTTCGGCTTCCATTGGAGCTACGATGTATGGTAAGCCAAATAGACGTAAAAGTTCTTGTGCCTCGCTTCTCATTTGTTCTGTAATGTCAACTGCTTGTCTTTCAAGCTTTCCAAGATTATTTTGTAATTTTTGTCGTTCGCTCTCTAGTTGCTCCTTAAAAATTTTAATTTCAGTTATTGCTAATGAAAATAAAAAATGTATTATTTTTAAAAATATTTTTAATTAACCTTCATTATTTCGAGTTCTGCTTCATCTGTGGGTAAAACCAATGCTGGTTTCTCAACTTTCCCTTCCTTGTACAAATCAGAAAGTAACATTTCATCTGAAAAATCATTTAGAAAATCTTCCGAATCAATAATCATATTGCCAGTATCTGATTCTACGATTTTTTCATTAACAGACGAAACATTTTCTTTTTCAACTTCTGACGTGATATTTTTGGAAATTATTTCTTCAGTTTGCGTGACTTCTTCCATATCAACGTTTCTATATTGTTCTGACGTGATATTTTTGGAAATTATTTCTTCAGTTTGCATATCTTCTTCCTTATTAACGATTGCAAATTGTTCAGTTACCAGGGATTCTTTTTTCTCTACACTTACTGACATTTTAGAGTCTGCAATAACATTTTTTGATTCAATACTGTCAATATTTTTTACCCTTGGAGTAACTTTTTCTACATTATATGAAGATTCAGCAACCACAATAACTTTTTTCTCTTCATGGAGAATATCTTCATTTTCTTTAACTTCAATAAATGTTTCATCTTCTTCTGATTCTTCATTGATTGTTGTCAATGGAAATTCCTTTTTTGGAGAAATTAAGTCTTTTGATTCTTGAATTAAATTTAATACTGTCTTAGATTCACTTTTAAATGCAGAATCATTTGAAGATTTAATGTCACTAAAAACATCTGCAAAGATATCATCCTCCAAATTGTCTTCAGCTTTAATCACAATTTGAAAACTATCTTTTTGCGTGTTTTTATCAGAAAATAATTCTGGTATTGGAACATTATGAATTTCAATAAAATCATCAGAATCAGATTCAGAAGAGTGGATAACAACTTCTTTTTTGCTCACTTCAGGTTCCATTGGAATTTCGACAAAGTCATCAGATTCTGAATTTGAGTCAATAACAGTTACAGACTCTGAGTGATCTGAAATTTCTTCTTTAAGATTGGAAGATTCAGGAAGAGATGGATCTGGAACTCTTTTACTTTTTGTATTTTTCTGAGTAAATAAATTTTTTTTAACTTTCTTTTTTCTTTTCTTCATTGAACTATTAGAACTGTTTTCATCAGATTGTTTTTTATTTCTTTTGCTTTGTTCAACAATTTTTAAAATTTGTTCTTTGGACAAATTACTATTTTCTAACATGTAAGCCAAAGCTGGATTCATAACTGACTTAGGAATTATGCTTCGAGGAAAAAGTTGAGATTCATCATGAGTAGTTTCAACAAATTCACTTTCTGAAATCCATTCCTCGTCCAATTCATCAGAATGAACTTCATTAGTTGTGCAAGGCTCATTATTTTCAATGGTTGCATTTTTTTTACATTCAGAGATATCAGAAGCATTTGAGCTATTAGATTTATCATTGGTTTGCACTAGTTGATTAGTATCTGCAATAATACAATTTAAAATTATTAACGTTTCAAATAAAATATAATTTTTTCATCATTATACCTTTGATGTAAACGACTCGAGTTGTACTGTCAGAAGCTATTCTAAATGCTGTATCTTGTTGAGTTGTACTGATTCCTTGATCTGTAAGAAGTCTATCTAGCTCCTCAAGAGTTAATGTTTTTCCTCCCATCTCTTTTTCAGCAATTTCTAATGATTCCTGCACAGTTCTTCTTTTCAGCAATCGTCCAACTTGAAATCCAGAATAATTGTCGGAACCCTAAAAATAATTTATGATAATTATTATTTTATAAAATATTTAAATTTTGTTGAATAATTGGTCAAGTCTTACAGCTGGTAATTCATGCATTCTGCCCCAAGAACTTTGTTTTCTTGTTTCTTTTAAATCAGTTAATATATCATATCTTACATCAGCTGGTAAATTTATAAATTCTTCAGTAGTAATGTCAACTGAATGTATGTTACCAGTCCCATTTTGTTTGCTTACGAGGACTGGGTTCATCATCAGAATCTACATAATCATCTGAATCTTTTGGTTGAATGGGAATAGGTATATCTGGTAATTTATATAAATCTGGTTCTTGAGAAGAACTTGCAAGAGAAGAATTTTTAAATACTGATTGTGAACTACTTGCATCATTATTATCATCATCTTTTTCAATCGCTCCTTGGATTGCTGTATGCTTTATCAAATTGTTGATTAAATCATTCTTTAATTTTTGTGCTTTACTAGCAGCAATAGATTTTAACTTTCTGCGGTTAGCCTAAAAGTAGCAAACAAAAAATAAAATTGTAATTTTGTATGTACCAATAAAAAATTGTCTATTTCATGATGAAATAATAAAAAAAAAAATTATTCAAGATAATAATATTAAAAAATAAGAAACTTACAATGGTATTTTTCTTCAACAATGGAACACCACCATCGAAAACAAACACAGGTTTAATTTTGAAGTATAGCAATTTGCAAATCCTGTTGAATAAACCAATGAGATGGGCATTGGGTAGCATGCTTCCTCGTCTGTCTTGATACCCTTGAATAACTTGATGTATCCATATTGAAACATCTACAAATATAATTGGTATGAGTATTTTTAATTTTTGTAATTTGATTATATTCAATTAAAAATATACATCACCAACAGCTAGGACTTTTCCTTCCAATGTTTCCAGTGGTACAGGCTTTCCGGTTGCATCCAGCAACTTCCATAATCCAAGTACCCCCATATTTTATTGTTATCCAACTAAAAAGTCAATTTTTTATAAGTTACACAATATTTTGTAAATACTTAGAAATAGAACATGTTGTTGTTTTTGCATTACAATCATGATACTATTTTGATCTTTTATCGTAAATTGTCTTTACATTGAAACAAATTTGTTGAAACACTCTAATCATTCATCATCGATCAAATTTTTAAATAATCAAGTAAAAATATTATTAACCTATAACAATTGTTTGGACAGAACATGACAAATATTGAATGACAACTCGTCTAAATCAAGCAGACATTCGTATTCCCAATGTACTGACCTCACTGATCATCGAAAGAATTATCATCGACGAAAATGGAATTTGCCCGAGAAAAAACAACAAAACTGTGCCGGCACAAGAAAAATCGTGAAAGCGAGGCACTTTGACATCGAGGCATCGTATTGTGCATGGCAATCAGCTGGAGCTTGGACCGCGAGGAGCATAAACAAACACTGGAGGGCGCGCAAAATCGCGCCGAGGCGCGTAATTTTATATCCTATACTGGAGCGAACGCATCTACACGATGCGTGTGTAGTGTGTGTGTGCGTTTACGAAGGATTTTTGATCATGTGCGTGAGAAGATTCGAATTTCGAGTAAACGTATATGCGAGACCTGCCGCGTACACAACGTCGCGTAAGGTAAGCCAATGAAATACGTTTCCGCTGCATACGGCCGCATATGTAACGCGAAAAGTCATTATTTACATTGACGTTGGCTCGTTGATGCTGTGTGTCCGCCGCGGACGTCGCGCTTGTTTTTCGCGATACCGCGAGATAAGAAAATTAAGCGATATTTGATTTCATTCAGAAACGCATCAACTGCTGCGCATAGCTGTGCTAGCGTTTGCCCCAAACGCGCGTAAATAACACGCGGCCTCCTCAGGTTTATTAAATCAGTGCACTCGCGCATACTCGCAGTATTCACCGCAGGTAATCAGGGGAAATCTGAAAGTCGACAGCGACGGTGGATAGTCAAGTGCTCGAGTCAAGACGCTGCACTCTGTATACATTAATAAGTACATTACTTAAAAGCGAAGCGTGTATATGTTGTGTAGCGACAGCGAAGACGGAATATGATTTACGGGGCGTTACTATCGGCGTGAGAAATCTCGAGAAAAATTGCTCCGCCGACAAATCGACTCCTTATTATAAATGTGATATACTTTGAGAGATTTTTTCACACGGGACTGTTTCTTCTCATTGTCGAGTTTTTATAATACGGTAAAGTGTTACTTTTTACGGCTTTGAACGATGTAATTACGCAGATTTTAAATGACATTTGTGTGATATTCCGAAGAATTCCTGATCATTTTTGAATCAGGAAAATTCTCAAATTAGATTAAAACTTCTAGCTTTACCTTTCTCTCCTCTACTCTCATTGTTTATTATTCGAGCATCACGAAAAAATACTTCACGAATTATTTATCAATCCGATCGCGCGATTTAATCAATAATAAAATTCACGAAATGAAAAAACGGGACACTGCAAGCTTTGCAAGCGTTCGACACATGCTCGCAGAAAAACTCGCAAATTTTTGCCTCTTTCGATCTATGATCCTCTCGGCTTCGTGGGCTCAGCTATCTACTAAAAGATATCTTCCTTTTCTTCCAAGTTGGCATTTCTGTTGGCGCTGCCGTTGCTGACTGGCACGCAAAGCTTGGCTCTATATAATACGTATACATCGCTCGCGTTTTTCCCACAATATTTTTCTCTCGTCGCTGCGGCAGCAGCTCAACGTCCGCAATAAATGTATTACGGGCCAACCAATATAATTGAATCGTAAGCGCGGTATAACGCCTATGCATGTGATGGTGTGCGTAGTGCACATACCGTAGTACACGCACGAACAGTGCGCAAACATTCGTACCCTTAATTGGCCGTAAAAACAGGAGGCAGCTAAGCGCGAATTTATTATCTACGCGTACATGCACACACGCACATGCGGGACTGTAAAAACACGCGCGAGGACCGATTAAAAAAATATAAAACACGCAGCGGCGGCTAATAGACTTGCCGATTTACTCGATGATGACGTCGCGTCCGCATAGCTGCAAATTATTTTGCTAATTATTCGGGCCAATTCTCGACACAATAATCCATGCAATGATAGAACAAGAAGACTGCGTTTAAGTGACCAAGAGAGAAAGAGAGAGATGGAAAAAAGTGCGGAATTATGTTGTAGAGGGGAATGCAACATACACCCAAGAAGCGCCTTATACATATTTTTTTTATACATAATATATATAGCGTACATACCACCTATCCGTCTCTCTTTCTCTCTCGCTCACTTACTCTCTCGTGCAATGAAGAGCGTGGGAAAATAAAAGTGTGATTATATTCATATCGAGCTCTGCGCACCGCCGCGCCACACATATAATTTGATATAGGCTACGCAGTACAGACGCTATTTACAAATATATTTATACCTGTGTAATTGCAATCGTATGCAGGTAAACAATAAAGTACATGATATTGAATGACGCTCGCTGCATCTCATAATGATAAGATGCCCAAAATTAACTCGCAAAAATAGTTAAAAATCGTTGAAAATTGACTTGGAGCTTGCATGATAAACGTGGGATTTAGGTCCGATTGCGCGAGTAATAATTACTTAAGGAGATCCGTACCTCAGCCCAAAAATCAAAATTTCGATCCAGTTTTCTGAAACTTCTGGTGAATATTTCTCTAAAAGGCTCTATGGCGACCTTCATCTTGCTGTTTTTAAGGTCGCCATAGAGCCTTTTAGAGAAATATTCACTAGAAGTTTCAGAAAACTGGATCGAAATTTTGATTTTTGGGCTGGAGTACGGATCTCCTTAAATGTATCATACAAGTGACATGTGTAGGAGAAAAAGTAAAGGTTTTGCGTGGAGTCGTGTATAGCTACAGTACTTGGGACAGGTCTGCAGTTGTAACCACAGATTGGAACCACAGCAATGCACACGCCTATATCTATATACATTTACTCCGGATGTATAATAATATGTATATAAGTCGGCCGAGTTCTCGCGCTCGGATTTCGCGACCGAAAGTCAAATCGTGTCACCGCCGTGACACCTAATTTCGTTTTTACTTTGTCGTGCGCGCACCTATTATCACATATGAAAAGATCTAGCTTGAATGCAGTTAAGAAATAAATTCATCGGACTTTCTCATCATTTTGATCGATAAAAACGCGCAGTTCTATAAATTTATTCGTGTTACGATTCCTCGGGGGCCTTGATTCGTTTACGATGGAAATCTATAGAGGCATATTCGCGAATGGAACGTTTTTATAACTGGGTATTCAAATAAATACGTACGTATGTAGACGTATAGTAGCCCAATGCTCGTGAGCAGACCAGCATGTAGGCAGGTACCAGAGCGTTGCATATCGTCAGCCTCGTAAAGCTGTCGATTCGCCTATAAAGATATCGTTATAGTGCCGTACGTATGTTCGAATCGATGTCGTTTACATATATACCTGCACGTACATTACCTTTTGTTTCTTTCTTTTTTTTTCAATAAAATCAATCGAATCGAGCGTCCATTAAAAGTTAACGCAACAATAGCAATAAATTTAAAAGTATGATAAATCGCTCGTGCATCGAGTCAGCTAGACGAGATCTCGGTGCAAAAGTACGAATAATCGGCTCGCGTTAAATCGCATCAAACGCGCGCGTAAGCACCGAGCCGCACCGATCTCTCAGCCTGCTAAATATACACAATCTCTCGGTTATCTGAAAAACTCATCGACGAGTTTGCGCGTGCATCGGGGAGCTCGGAAAAGAAAAGGCGTACTTATCAGTTATAGGTACGAGCCGCGCGGCACGAAACATACAAATCGTCGGTTTGCCGCATCGGAAATATATACATCGTGTGCTGTTTGTATACGTAATGTCTGCGGGATGCAAGAGAAATAATTCTCACGTTATACATCGTGTACTTATAATAAAGAGTGAATGGGAGGGTCCCGCACTCCGCACTACACCACAAGTGACTGCTGTACGTAACGCGTATATATGTATGCGAGGTGGCTTCGTGATGCTACACACATGTATATATATGCGCTGCACGTATTGGCATCCACGTGCTCGGCGCTCGCACGATTCAATCCTGCTTCTTGGCCGATCTCTGTATACATGAATGCAAGCACGAGTTCTGTGTAAGTGTACTTGTGAGTTTGTATTTATATACTCGCAGTAACAGCCTGTATAATGACAAGTATATGCTGCAGAGCACGAATATAATGTGTCACTTATAGGAGTATTATTTAAAGAGACCCTCGGCATGTGTGTGCGCACTACCGAATTAATGTATATTATTGAGAGATACCTCCTGCGAGAGACGTAGGCGCGACAAGATTTACACTCGAGTGCGATCTTCGCCGATGATAATGTCTCTCTGTGTACCTACTCCATATATACCTATAATGTATTAATCGTTGCATACGGGCTTATACGAATTGCCACTTTAATTGCTTAACGATGTCTCTTCTGCATGGAGATTTTTTCTCTCTCTTTCTCCAGACAGGAGCTGTCGCACGCGTAATCCAGATAAGCTGAGCAAACAAACTTTTCGTCGCCGAGTAAGTGCGAGAGTGCACAAATATCATTTATTTGAAATATTCATTTCTAAAATCGATGATTCGTCTTACTGGTTGTAAATGGGTAAAATATACAAATGAGTAGCCATCAAATCATCCTTCCACACCCTGCGATGATGCACCCATGCGGCACAATATAATTCGAGATCTATAAGTTTCGCAAAATAATGACGCCCCTTTTTCACCTCGATCCTTCTCTCGAGCTGTTAAAGAGCGAGAAAAAAGCCGATTAAGAGCATCGAGACTCTCTGCATCATATTGTAGCATTGCGCGCGCGTGCGAGAAACAGAGAGAACGAGAGAGAGAGAGAGAGAGAGAGCACGATAAATTGGCACGAAGCTTTGCCCTATTGTTTGATCGTACAGCTGTATCAACATTATATGAAACACTTTCGACACTCGTCGTCGATGTAGCCGTCGTTGTCGTTCTCGTGATCCGCGAATGATCCCTTCGAGTGCATACATAAAACAATATCAAAGTAGCGCGAGAGAGAGAGGAAAGGGGGGAATAAGGATCTTTCTCGCGCGAGGGTGTGCAAATGACTAATGGCTATAGATGGGGATATACATTTATACATAAAAGACGATCGCGATAAACTAATGGATTTCTCTAGCGCCTCTCTTTTATATGCTTTTACTAAAGAGATTTGACGCTCGACAAAGCTTGACAATTCGATCCACACCTAAGTTACGAATTCTGCTTTAGGTCTTATATTATGAATACTTCATTTTCCATACGTAAAACCGATGTCAATTCATTGACAAACAACTTCCTCCTATAATTAATACTAATATCTATAAAAAATGTTTACACTTATTCAAACGCATGCTCCACAAAAACATAACACATCTTGTCGAAATTAAAACACTCGAACATGTAACAGTAAGATTTATTCAAAAAAATAACATTTTTTTTAGTAAAAAAAAAAATTTCTTTCTCCTGGAGAAAGCTTTGTGATAAGCTCAAAATAGTATTTTTGATACAGCTTGCGGAAAGTAGTCACTTTCGGGCCGCTGGTATGAAAACGAGATTTTAAACTAGACGTCGCATAATGATTTGGTTTGGCTCTCAATAGCGGACGAATTCCTCGAAACTATCAGTGTCCGCTAAAGGGAGGTTTCACTGTACTACCGTTGAGAATTCAACGTAGTTTCCAAATATTAAAACCAAGTTGTTTTACGGCATCTGCTTCAAAATCTAACTATACTGTAAATATAAATTTAATTTATGACGTTTTTTTACGCCAGTAGAAATCCAGTTCTCAAAGAGTCTATTGGTTTGGCAAAAAGATTAAAACATAGATGCATATTAAAAACAGGCTTTTGATTTTATTCCATGTACCAACCAAGTAATGCTTTCGTTACAAATTCCTCAGTATCTTCATCTCTCCAAACTTCTGGAAATTCTTCCGGAGGATATGTTTTGACGGTAATAGGATGAAGATACTCATCAGGTAGTAATCTAAGAAGTGCCTGTGCCAATGTCTGTAAATGTACTAAATCTTCACCTGGTTTTTATTTTATAATCCACTGCAATACTCAAAAAGTTGATGTAAATGTCGGTCAGATAGTAATTACAAAGCTCATAATAGCTGTGCCCGGTCATTATTGCAGTAGTAGTCTACTTCTCCGTGGCTCCTTTCAACCCAAACTGATGTTTAGGATTAGCCGATGCCTTCATCAGCCTCTTAGTGACTGGTCCCACAGGTCTTGCAATTTTCTCATCGATGCCAAGCGTTCCTCGTTCTTTGCGGCGTTGGTAGAGCCAGGTAAGTTCGTCTGTGAGTAGTACCAAAGGAGGTACACCGGCCAGGATATTCGCGTAAAGTTTTTTGCGACTGCTCCTGGGTCCTTCGAATTTTGGCATGATCCCAATATAATTTCGATAAATTGAGATGAGCTATGTTTTTGTGGAGAATGCATCTGAATAAGCGCCAAAAATGTATTATAAATATTGGTATTAATGGTTAAATAAAAATAGGAAGAATATTTTTCAAATGAATTGGCAGCGGTTTTTTTCGGCTTTTTGGTAGCACAACTTAATTAGGCTACTTTTTTTACCGGCGAAAAATTTGTTCAAATAAAATAAATATTCATTTTTTCTTTTGTTGGTATTAATACATAAAAATAGGAGGAATCTTTTTGCCAATGAATTGACAGCGGGCTATTTTGCTTACGAAAAAATATCGATGTGCACGTGAGCTCGCGCGAGTATTTAAGTCGAGAATTATAAATCAATTTGGATCGCCAGCTCATTGTACATATTAAACTCGAGCTCGCGCACAGCGACCTTAATGCTCGATATCGCGAATATATACATGAGCAGTCATTAAAATTCTATTACAAGCTCGCAGTAGCTTAGTAGCTGCTGCAGCTTCGCCTCTCATATAATAACATAGTATATTATATGTGTGTGTGTGTATGTAACGCGATGCAACGGTACAAAATATATCGCGGCGATCCTCATTGTAATATCTGCTATTCAACAATCATAATTGAGAGCAGAAAAACAACAACAACATAGCAACGAGGAACAACGGCAGCAGATTGAATCGATGCTTTTTTTATCAACTTGTTTATTCTTGATGAGAAGCGTAATTTTTTCTTTGCTGTATAGTCATTTGAAAATGATACATCTTCTTTGGCGATCGTCATCGTAATATACGCCCGGTTAAATTGATAACTTTTGTAAAAAGAACAGTAGAAAACGAGAAAAGTAAGAAAAATGCTTATATACTTCGCCAGCCGTGAGAATTTTTTTCTTTTTTTTCTAAATAGACTCGTGCGTACGGATATTTATGCTTGTACATAAACACGTATCACGACGAATGGAAATTCAAAAATATTTAATGTCTTATAGAGTGCACACGACCCTTGGATATACATACGTATTAAGCTTGCGTTCTACATAAACGAAGCTTTTTAATATTCGAATTTCGCTTCCAATGCTCTTACTATTCAAATTTCGTCGCATGAATAAAAATGCAGATTGCGATTTGTAAAATAATTTTCCATTCAAGAATCGCTTCTGTAGGCAAGTATTTCGCTGGTATGCGCACGTAGTAAGTAATGCCGACTCTCGATGCTTCGCAGATCTTTGCTGCGCGCAAATTTTTCAAAAAAATTCTCGAGCGCTCACACGTATTGAGTGTACGAGGCTATACCTGCGTAAACATAGCTGCATAGTATACCTACATAATCTCTTTTTCTGGAAAAAAGTTGGAAAAAAAGCTACCGAGAGAGCCAAAAAGGAGGCGAATATAATAGTAGCGGTAAGTTGCACTCGCGCATATAACAACTACATGGTCGGGTCGCTACCGCGTACTTCGCTTCATCACATCGTCGCGTCGCGGCGCGAAGGAAAAAATTCACACGGGCCCTATTATATTTATATGTGTACGACTACATGCACATATACACACGCACACACATACACGTACGTATAATAATACTCTCTGCTTCTCTTTCTCGCGCATCTTCTCGCACACTTTCACGCGGCGATAACTACTCGGCTACATATACGTGTGTACACATACGCGTTACTTACTTACACATATAAAGTCTCTGCTTGGGTCGTCATATTATGTAGTGCATAGGGCCCAGCACACATACAAACGCACATAGAGAGCAGCAGCGCAGTAAAGGCCACCCACTCTTTCCCACAGCAGGTTTTTCCCACGCCCCCTCCCTTTTTCACTTCGTCTTCGTCTCTCTTTCTCTCTCTCTCTCTCTTGCGCTCGGCTCTCTGGCCTAACCCCAACATCCTTTTGCGGCGCTCAAGCAATCCCATGTAGGAACTTTGCGAAAGATAGACAGAGATACAATATGCGGTGTAAGTGTGTGTACATAGCAAGGAAGCCGAGCGCTCACACACACTCACACAGACAGTCGCACGCAAATATATATCTGATTCTCGCGTGTGACTGAGACAGACTACAAGTGTATATATATACTTTTTATATACATGCACATTCGTATATGCGCTGAACAATATTATACCGTCACACGGGAGTCTGCATATGTATGTATACCAGTGCTTCGCTGTGAGCGAGTGAGAGAGAGAGAGAGAAAGAAACAATAGCTACTATATACACGACAACGCGCGACGGGCACACTAGTTTTCCCCTCTACTGTACTTTTTTTGCGATTACACATTGGTGCACGTGCGTGTACTGTCTCTCTCTCTCTCTCAGCTCGGGTTTGGCTGCTTCTGCTGCTGCTGCACAGACGTCGCCGAGACTCGCCGAGTTCAGTCGGTTGCAGGGTGCGTCCGGAGCTCGGGCCTTCCTTGCACTTACGAGGCCGCGGGCTGCACATAATATATTTTTAATCGAGTCCATCGCTCGAGTGTCATCTCGTCTCTAATTTTTATGCTCACATATTTATTATTATTATATGTAGCGCGCGCTTCCGTGACACGTGCAATATTACATGATAAATAGATAGATTAATATCGATTCAGTTTTTAACTTTATTTTCTTTCTCTCCTTCAAACTGATTCGACAGATATAGAAAAAATCATCGATTGACGTTTCGATACCAGTTCATAGTGATTTGACGTACCAAAGATTTATTAGTTTTATTCTTACTCAATTCCCTGCGACTACTCGTGGTTGTGTATACTGCTGCATGGAGATTTATGAGCAAGAGTTCCACGAGTGCATAAAAAGTTCAGTGCTGATCTTCATTTTCGAATTCGCGTCGATTGTTGCTCCGAATTATACTCTCCAGAACAGTATAGTCTGATTGATGGAGTACATCATATACATTGCGTGCGGTTGTCCGGATCAGATATTCATCCGCTTTCGGCAAAAAAATCGATGGATAGAGAGTGCAACTGAAGCTCCAAATTACAAGACGCCAACGCAAGCAGAATCGAACAGGTGTTTTTTGAACTGCGCTCCGATTCCGAGGCATACTTGCGCGCGCGCCAGCGCCTCATAATAATACGCTGGGCTCCGGTCCGGGCTCGTCTATAAGCCGCAACCAGCAGCACGCGCAGGATCGCGACGATTGCATTCGGCGATACAGCGTACAGTCGCGCGCTGAGGCAGCCGAGTGAAAATCGGCGACGCACCGGCAAAGCGCCACAACGACCCAACTGCTGTCGAACGGGAAAAGCTCGCGGCGAGAAAATCGGATGTTGTACTGCTGCATGGAAAAGCAGGCTCGCGCATCGGCCTGCAGTGTTGTTGTTGGACGGTGAAATCTCGAAGCGCGAAAAAGCGCGCGCTGAACTGCTCTGTGCCCGTGTTTTTGCATGTGTATGTGTCAGTGCTCTGCGTGTTTTGTTGCATGTGTCTGCCATGATGAAGAAATGGTATCATCATCGTTGTTGCTGCTGCTACTGCTGGTGTCCCCAAGATGACGAGCTACAGCTAGGGACTAGCAGAAGCTATTACTCTTCGTGACTCCGGGACCAGTCATTTAATCAATGTTTAGCCGTCGATGAAATCCGCGGTGCATCTTTAACAAACGAAATAAAGGTAAGGTGCGATGCAGCCTGTGTTTTTATGCACTATTTACAAGTGCAAACGCGAGTGAGGTTAAGTTCTGGTGGTGGTGCTGCTGTTGTGTTGTTGTTACGTTAGTTGTTTTTTCGCTGTGCGTATATGTATACACGATCGTATACCTCCATGTATATATGGAAGATAAAAACATGCTAAACGACGACGATGATGATGCACCAGACAGAGACAGAGAGATGCCGGCTCTTTTTTGCTTTGCTTGCTAAGCGTACCTTATCCTATGCCTGCCTGTGCTCTGCATCACGGTGCAGAGTTGCGAATATATAGGTATATTTTTCGCATTATGGTACTGCCTGCCTGCTGGCTGGTCTCACTATTTATTTGCCATCGGAACGATGCTCTGCCTCTGCTGTCGTGGATGCAAGCTGCATGTAAACTGCGCTTAACCTCGAAGAATCGTTACTCTTCCAATGTTGTGATACGTGTTTACGTGTGCGAATTTTTCGCCCTTTATATTTTTTGCAAAATGTGAATTAGCATTGTTATTCTTTCGCTCGCGTAAGTTTTTATTCCTTGCGATTCTCTTTTTTATGTTCTTAATTTCATTCGAGTTTCCAAATTTAATGGTTACCAAGCTTAACAATTGCGCTTTTCCTCTGGTATTTTTTATTTATACATTTTTTTTCAATGAAATGAATGCCTTATTTCAATTTTAAAATGTACTAATGAAAATTTAAAAACGAATGCATTAGAACTGATTAGAAGCTTCCTCAAACTATAGCTATTCAAACTCATTGTTTTGCTAAATCTAATATCATGAATATGCAAATAAAGTCTGGAGCTCTTTTATCACTAGCTAAATGTGTTTCAATTCTATCCGCTTAGACATTTGTGATTTTCATTCAAAGACATCTAAATTTTGTTTTTAGCCATAATCAATCCTTGGTTTTTATAGAAATTGAGTTTTAGTTAAAATTAAAATTTTCAGTACATAATTAGTATTGGGTCTAGCAGAATTCTCTGAATAAATTAAACTTTTGCTGTAGAAATCTATGTTTGCTATATTGAGAGAAGCAACAGTACTGTATCTTAATTCATGCAACAAAAATGAGCTTGACTTTATTCCCACGGCTTATATGTGTTTCCTCTTTCCTGTGCACAGAGCTGTAATTCTCAGCCACTTATTTTGAAGCGAGATATCTTAGCTTAATTGTCTACTAGGAGATAATAAAAACTCTTCCCACGTATTTCAGAAGCTTACAACGCACTACTCGATGCATTGTTAAATTTTGCTAATAAAGCAAATATATAATGAAAATGCCTTGAGAAAAAGAAATTTCTAGTTTATTATAAAATTTAATATTGATATATTTAAAGAACAAATATGCATACTGCACAAATTACCATAGCCATATGTTGAGAATTTACAATAATTATTCCATAACTATTCAGGTATTATGAGCATTAGATTAATTTCTCATGGTATTATACTAATACTTGTTTTACACTATGAAAAAGAGTATACTTACTCAATTTAATGATCTTAAAGATGTTATTAGTAACATTAACATGTCATTTATAACTTTACTGACTAAAAATGTTGAATCGATTATTACTTATGTAGTTCTCAATGACTAAAACATATTTTTTTACTATTTCAGAGTGCCCTCTAAGCCCACAATGACGTTGACAATAATTTGTTGGAAAGCAGCTACAGCGGGCCAAGTTGCTTCATCGCCGCCGTCTCCATTCTCGAGCAGCAAAATCATCAGGCACATTTAGATGCCCAGTGACGCGAGTCCTTCGCTAGGTGAGCTCAAGTCAGGCGGGCCAACGGCCACGATGCCGCACAGCCAGTACGGACTGCCGGCGCCCATGGCACACGGCCTGCAGTCGCCGCCGTCACCCACGGCCGCGGCAGTCATGTCGGCGTATCCGCGCTACGCGGCGATGCAGCCGACTCCGCCGCCGTCGCACCAGGTCGTGGGACCTCCTCTGCCGCCGGTGCCGGTCTCGGCGTCTTCGGCCATGGCGCCGCACGGACTGTCGGGCGTGAGCAGCGCCTGACGCGCGAGGCCATGAAGCACTACCTGGCCGAGCACAAGCGCACGCAGGGCAAGGCCGACATGGTCGTCGTGATTCTGCACGCCAAGGTGGCGCAAAAATCTTACGGCAACGAGAAGCGTTTCTTCTGTCCGCCGCCGTGCATCTACCTGAAGGGCGCCGCTTGGGCGATGCGCCAGGAGCAGATGCGTCGCGACGGCGAGTCCGAACAGTCGTCGCAGCTGTGCGCCTTTATCGGCATCGGCAACAGCGATCAGGACATGCAGCAGCTCGATCTCAATAACGGAAAGCAGTACTGCGCCGCCAAAACCCTATACATATCCGACTCGGACAAACGCAAGCATTTCATGCTGTCGGTGAAGATGTTTTACGGCAATGGTCACGATATCGGGGTGTTTCATAGCAAACGCATCAAAGTCATATCGAAACCGTCGAAGAAGAAACAGAGTCTGAAGAATGCCGATCTCTGCATAGCCTCGGGCACGCGAGTTGCCCTCTTCAACAGACTGCGCTCACAGACCGTCAGTACACGATATCTGCACGTCGACAACAATAACTTTCACGCGAGCTCGACGCAGTGGGGTGCTTTCACCATACATTTGCTCGATGACAACGAGAGCGAGAGCGAGGAGTTTCAGGTGCGCGACGGCTACGTGCACTACGGCAGCACTGTGAAGCTCGTCTGTTCGGAGACCGGTATGGCACTGCCACGCCTGGTCATTCGCAAAGTTGACAAACAAATGGCGAGTCTGGAAGCTGACGATCCCGTCTCGCAACTCCACAAGTGCGCCTTCTATATGAAGGACACCGATCACATGTACCTTTGTTTGTCACAAGAACGAATAATACAGTTCCAGGCGACGCCTTGTCCGAAGGAGGTCAATAAGGAGATGATAAATGACGGCGCCTGTTGGACCATCATCAGTACCGATCGAGCAGAGTACACTTTTTACGAAGGCATGGGTCCGTTCGATCGCCGGTAACGCCAGTTCCGCTGGTACACAGTCTCAATCTAAACGGCGGTGGCGACGTGGCTATGCTCGAGCTCACGGGCGATAACTTCACTCCCAATCTGCAAGTGTGGTTCGGTGACGTCGAAGCCGAGACCATGTACAGATGCCAAGAGAGCATGCTCTGCGTCGTGCCAGATATATCGCAGTTCCGCGGCGAGTGGCTCTGGATTCATCAGCCCACGCAGGTGCCGGTCTCGCTCGTTCGCAACGACGGCATTATCTACGCGACCGGCCTGACGTTTACATACACGCCCGAGCCCGGTCCAAGGCCGCATTGCATGCCTGCTAGCGAGGTCATGAGGCATCAACGCAACTTGGCACACAATCAGCAGTCCATGCCACCAGCCATAGCCGACGTCGCCTGGAACAGCCATCATCAGCCTCCGCAGCAGGGCCTTTGATACGAGCCTAACGACGACGGTTGGCCGGCTGCGGATGTCGACGTAGCCGGATCGTCGGTCCATGTTATGAAAGTTGAGCAGCAAATGAGTCCTGAGTCCGACTGAGCCCAATGATTAGATTGACAATCTTTCAGTTGTACAGACCGTCATTTAGAATTTCTAAATGCTGGCGCAGTGCAAACTCTGTGTACTGCATTTAATATTTATCTTGCAATATCAAGATGTGGATAGAGCAATATCAATTTAATCTTCAATTATATGTATATCGGGAAAATAACGCAAACATCTGCTATGTGCTCATAACAGATGATGAATGTGTATCAGTCCAAGATGTTTCAATTTGAGATTTTATAAGTATATTAGCAATGTACATGACATATATTTAAAGTGACGTCGTATTTCTAAAGAGAACTTGTGTAATTAATGTTGAATGTATAATTTTTTAATGATCTTTCAAAGGGATATATATTTATATAAATATATTACGAATAACTTTAAAGATTATATTTGTATCTTTTGATACAATGAAAATACTTTTAAACTCGTCAAAGTGGAATATAAATTTTCATAAATACATCGAAGATTGTATAGAAATGGTTTTGTGAAATCAGCAGTATCTTTAACATAAAGCCTACAAACTATTGCAAATATAAAGAAAAAACTCAAACTAGTAGGTAATAGAAATAAATTCGAGTGTGATGTGGAAAATGCAATGAACTATCTATTTATGATAGATGTATGTAGTTGTCATTATAAATTATTCATCTATAAGTCAATACGAACATTTTTTAACATGAAATTTGAGTCTAATGCTTCATTCGTTGTTTTTATTTTATTGAGGTAGATAAACCCCAGAGCCCTATTTGAAAACTGAACATTTCTAAAGTAATTTTGTATTTCAATCAGTAAAAACAACCAATGAACATTCGCCATATCGAAAATGCAATTATTGCATGACTGAGAATGAATCGTTTTACAATTTTGTATGTAAATAACTATCTGTAGTATACGTCAACTGCGCAAAACTAATTGTTATTTTTGTGATACTAAGACTCACGTCATTCTCAATAAATAGAAGTAACGCAAAAAAATGAACATTTTCAAAACAGGGAATTTGAATAAAAGTTTATTTTAAAGGTCTCGTAAATATCCTTAAAATAACGGAAAAGGGTTTTTATTCATTTAAGATTCTTAGTTTTAAGCGATACAATCGAGAAAAAATTACACGTTTTATGTCTTTGAAAATATGTCAACAGATTTAATTAGAAGTCTAGAATTTTTCACATCACAAAATGATAATTGTTTTTCATAATCATCTGTCAGTGTAATTTACTCTCCATCAATGCTTTACTTATAAAAATGAGATAAATCGTTTGTCTAAATTTGAAAAACTGTTAGTTAATCCATGTAAAATATCTCTCCCATCAAGCTTTATTATACTACCGATCAGTAGTGTTTCATTTTATATTTAGGTTTAAATTAATAATTAATACATTTGCCAAAATTTATCCGTGCATATTTAATTTAATAATTTTTTTGAAAGAAAATTGTAAAGTATTAACATATGAAATCCTAATAATACGTAAGATAAGATATTATTTTGAAAAAATTCTATCCCAAAAAGTATAAATTTATTTAAATGAAGAAAATTAATGTATAAACTTTATAGAATAAATAACAACGATGAAATATTTTAAATGAATGTGATTATGTGATATTTTTTCAATCCTCTTTTACCTTTGGTTTTGAACAAATAATTTCTGTTACAGATTTTTAGAGCGAAGGAAAAAATTGTGCAAACGCATCGTTTACTCAGAAATCGCAAAAATTTGAGTTGGTTTCTTAAGCTAAATTACCTGAGCAAGTCAAGCAGGATCTTATGCGTTATACGTATTTTCTCGGCGAACAAAAATATAATCAAAGAGAGTAGTCTACGAGGGGAAATGAGATAACATCAACTTAAGAATTTCGCCTTCTTACAAGACACATCTATTGTTACTGAGGAATGTGTCGGTAGAGTTGAACCGAGCGTAGGTACGCAGCATGAGAATTTACCCACAATTAAAATCCGAGACTCGTGTACTCGCGCGACTCTCTGTACGTATTGCGTATACCTATATCTACATATTTGGCGACAAATGGGGTTATCCTTCATTTTTATTCTGCCGCGGCATATCTGACTTTTGTGTATTAATGAGGACAAACTGAAATTCTTTTCATAAGTCGCACGGATACAAAGTACAAAGCGAACGCATGACTTTGATGAGTTTAAGCGCGCGCATAAAAAAACAACGGTATTTCTAATACGTTTTGTTGATCAATTTGTTTATTGAATTACAATATCGAAATTCATTCATCGATTGGAAATAATTTTACCAAATATTTTTGTATTGAATTCCTTTATTCTTATTATTCATAAATACGTGGCATTTATAAACAATTGTTAATTTAATGAGTTAGTTCAAAACTATTTTAGGTAATTTTACAGTACCTTAAATGACAAGTATAACACTTTTTTACAAGTTTTCAACAACTCAACCATTTATATATAATAAATTTTTAATATTACAAATGCGAAACTTCATGTTAAATTCATGCAGTTCTTTCTTCCCATAAACTCGATAAACAATAATATTTTTAAATAGTATACAATTTCATAATAAGGCAATTCTTGATTGTCTGCACATGTTTTAGTTATTATTTTGTTTCTTTTTATAAAAATTCTTTAAAAATTATATACGTTTTTTCCTATTACAATTTACTTTATCCTTATCGTGCGTTGTTTATTCATATTCGTGAGCATAAGTGAAATGTAGGAAGTCAGTAAGTCGTCCATTTTGTAGCCAAGGGATGTCTCGCACAGCAACTTCGAACCTCTAACCAAGTTACCGATTGTCATATGGAAGTAAGTATTGCCGGAAGACCAGTTGGATATTCGAGTAAAGGGATGCGTTACGAAAATTTCCTGAAATTTGACATTTCACATAAGCTACGTAAAGTAAACATTAAGAAACATAACAATCGTATACTTGCCTTCGACTGAGGGTGAATTAAACTGACTCCGTGTTTGTTGATAGCGATTAAGAGTAGTTCAGGATAATCTGGCTCGGTACTTTGCTTAACTTCGAAGAATGCCGATCCGAATGTGGGCCAACGATACACTATCTTTAAAAATGTGATTTTTGCTTCCTCTGGACTCATTCCTAGAAATAAATTAATCGCTTTAGAATTCTAAAACTTTGCTCGGAACTCTTTTTTCGTATAGAATAATTGTAATTACCAGCGTCATGATTGTAGGCAGCGACTATCGAACGCTTCCACTCATTTGCATTTTGTGTCTTTACCAAATCACCAGGTATCAATTCTCTCAACATTTGCCTAAAAAATTTTAAAATGCAATGAACTTTATCATATCAAGTTATAAATGCATCCTGTGGTTGAGCTACTTACGGTATTGCTTGCAATTCTTGTTTACTTTCTCCGAACCTAACTCTGTATACCAAAGCTGCCAGTCGTGAAGCTTCTTCCTTGGTGCATTTATGATAACCTAATCGAAAAAACATCATAATTTAATTATAGGAGCAAATTTTTTATAAAATATAAGAAAAATTACCTCTCAAAAGTTTTGGTAGCTCTTGATGGAAATGGAATATTAAATCAGCATTTCTATCTTTGCCAGGTACTGTGTTCGTCCATAACTTCTTCATGAAAAACACTTGGTATGTAAATTGTGGCGATAAACCTGAAAAAGTGAATATCAAATTGCAATGTATGTATCTCAATAAGAATCTCATTTTGTATAAAAAAAGCGCAAACCATCTCTCGCAGGATGTGCCTTCCTCATCCAGTCAGTCAAATGTCTTACGAAATCAAAGAAGAAATCACCCTCCGGTACTGAAATCACCTTATCGGCTATCTTCACAAACAAGCTGAAGCCTTCGGAAGACCTTAGATTCAGCCTCTGTGCTATGTTTTGGCAGAAATCCTTGGCTGCTCTCGTGGAAGAGTCGACCTCGAAGGCCTCATCGGTGTCGTCGGGGAAATAAACTTTGTGAAAGATTTGAGTGGTCTTGTGCTGGATCGCCTCGACTTCGACTTGATGAGGAGGATACTTTCGCTGCCCGTTACGCAGGGTCTTCTGCAGCCTCTGCAGTGAGTCCTGTGATATGCGATGCCTCCGCGTTCGTAAAAACAAAGTCAGCTCCTTCAGTAAGCTCTGACTGCAAGTGAAGAGACCAGTAGCTAACCACATCAACTCCCAGCCTCTTTCCTCGCTCAGTCTGTTTCTATTGTCAGTCAATTGTTTCATTATTTGACAGTAGATCTCATCGCGGAGAATCTCGTTCTTTAACGGTCCGTCGAATATGAGATCGGTGTACTCGTTACCGATCCGGGGCCTCTTGGTCGGCAAATCACCCATGTACTTGAGAATGGCATTGAAGGCGAAACAGGCCTCGTCGGCAAGCTCATCTTTCGAAATGAGCTTGCGCAGCAAAGGCAGCTTGATCGGTTCACGCGAGTGCCGCCAAAGCTCGTCGGCGTGGCCACGGCGAGCCGTCGTCAACGTCAGAGCCTTTGACATCGTTTTCTTGGCCGGTGGCCGAAAATGATCTATCGCGTACTCCATCAACGTATGAGGCTTGTCGCGCGTCTCGACGCCGTTCACTTGTTGGGGATACAGTCTCCGTCCGTTTTCGCTGCCGTTTACGCTAAATAACGACTGGAATAGAAAGTGTATTATAAGTAAGTCGCTTCAATCGCTCAGAGGCGTAGCATTAAAGTACCCGCATTAATCTACAAACCAAAATATCGTTAGGAGGCTTGGTTAATGTCGGTAAAACGTAGACCGTCTCAGCTGGGAAGTCTCCTTTTTCGCCGGTGCGCTCGTTCACGCCGATGTACCAGCCGGACTGGTAGGTGTTCTCGTCGCCGGCGTCGTCGTCGAGCGATATCAAATCGCCCTTGTGGAAACTGAGAAATTGCGAGTTTTCCACGGCGCCGTTGTAATCTTGCAGCGCAATGACGAATTTGCTGCGTTTCTTCAGGCCTTCCAAAAAGTAAACTACCAGATCTCGGATGTCCTCGGCGCTCGGACTCTGGAAGGTGAACTCCTCGCCGCGTACAGTCGAGAGACTGAACGTTTGTGTGAACATCTTGTTTGTTCTGCAAAAAATTGTATTTGTTTGTTTTCTCAACGATCTGCAAGGGAATTAAATTTTTACTTTACAAGTGCTCTTAATTTCCTAAATTTTTTATATGAATGGCGTTTATGGTTCGATGCCAATTCCAACAGCAGGTAACAAGGTTCACCTCATTGGATATTAACCATAGATGAAATGAATAAAATGACAAAGCATGAATGTATTACAATAAATCAAGCAAAAAAGTGAATTACATCGATGATGATTATTTTGAACTGGAAAACTTATTTGTAGAGTCTGCACTTACTTTTGACTAGATACGGTGGTAATTTCAGGAAAAGATAATTCAAGCAACACTTGTTCTTGATCGTCCACCACATAGACGCCAGTCCAATTGACCGCAATGATGACGTCGTTTTTTGGTAGATTCGGACCTGAATTTCGGTAAGCTTCGTAGAAACGGGAAAATAGCAGAGGCCATTTGAATTTAGCGTAACCTACGATGTCTTCTTTAACTCGCAAAGCAGGCACCTTTTCTTTCAAATAATAGCTCTGAAACGTTAAATGACAGAGTTGAGAAACAGAGTCGAAAAATCGGCATCGACAAAATCAACAAAATTAATGTCGAACCTTTTTGTAAGCCTGCAAAACAAGATGACCCCAGCGTTCTATAGCCTTGTCAACATCGGTGAGACAATAATCCGGTATGTAATTTGGCAGCAAAGTCAGCAGTCTATCGACGTTCATATCCGTGTGATAATCGATGTAGTACTGCTGAGCCGCTATCATGGCTAGATCCTCCTCCTTGTCGCAACGGTACTCGCCGAATTTGACACCTCGGACGACCTGCTGATAGATCAGGTTGGTTGCCACCTGATCTTCGGTTGGCTCGTGCCAAGGGGCAAATATCTCCTTGCGGAAGAATAAACGCCAGGGTGCGTTGCGCTCCTGGGCGCCCTGCTCTTTGGCGTACTGCTCGCACTGCGAGATGGCGTCCATCACGTGGTCGCCGCCGCTGCCCAGAGAGGATACCTTGTCGAACAGGGCGATGTACAAGGAGAAGCCAAACTGATCGCGCAGAGAAATTTTGTCCGACAGCTGATTGCAGAGTTCTCGGGCCGTGGTAGCCGAGTCGGCCAGCAGCGTCTTCGTGTTGCCGTCCATGAAGGTGATCGGCAGCATGATCGGTTTTTTCGACTTGGTCGCTTGCAGCTCCAACCAGCTGGGTGGCTGATTTCGCGTTCCGTTCTTGAAAGTCCTCTTCAGCCTGTCCTCGCAGTAAGGCGCGTATCCGGGCGGCCCTTCTCGAATGAAGGCCCGCAGGTAATTGACGAACTTTTCCGACGGCGCGAAGCAGCCCACGCACAGCGACAGGAGAATCCAACCCCGGGCGTGCGAAGATTTCGACGGATTGTTCGACAGTTGCTTGCAGATTTGACAGTAAATTTCGTCGCGCAGCTCGGCGCGCAGGATACCGTGACCGATGATAAAGTGGAGTTTTTCGAGATTCGACGTCGGTCGGGCTTCCAGCCAAGATTGATAGCTGTCGGCGGTGTATTCGTCCTCTTGTAGGCGACGTCTTACGTCCTCGCCGAGCTTGTTCTTGCGCTTCAAAGTCAGCGATACCAGTTTGTGACGGATGGAGCGGGGCTTCGGTTGTTTAAGGTACGATTCCTGAAAAATCAATAATTCATCTGTGACAATTTGTTGCAACAGCGCAATTGAAGTATTTTACGATATTTCAACTGACGGAATAAGCTACTGGATCCATTCCCATGAGTTGGGCCTCTTGGAACTCCTTGCTGCGAATAAAATTTCTGCCAAGCGTCGCGGTGACTTTTGACATTACCGATGTATTATCTCGATCCATTGTGTTGAATCGAGGCTCCGGCAAGTCACCAGTGAAGCGTAGAATTGTTATCCACAGAGCTTGAGCAGCCTGCGCATCGAAAGAGAAAAAAAATAAACATCGTTTTACGTTTTTTTCTTCGTTACATCGAGTGTATGTCGAGTCGACGGCAATTACCAGTTGGTCTCCTTGCGTGTGTAACGGTAACAGGGGATGCTTCAGTGGTTTACGCGAATACGAATGAGTGATATTTCCTTGAAAGTACGTCGCAGCGAATTTTTGGAATTTAAACTCCGATAGGTCTTCCTCGTCCTCCGAAGCTGTTTGAATCGGACTTATGATCTCTTGCTGATCGGCTTTGGGTGCTGGTAGATCCTATTTTAACAACGTAAGCGATTTTAATCATTACTCTTGCCAAAATGTTCATGTTGATACTTACATTGAATATCGACGTTTCTCTAGCGGGCGTAGGAGCTTCACTACTGGAATCTGGTAGGAAATCAAACATCGCTTCTACGAGTTTGCTATCGTCTACTGGTTCATCTTGCTTTTTGGCTGCGTCATTTATAAGATTCTTCTTTATTTCCATTCTTCTACGATCTTCGATCTCCATTCAATTTCTTTCCTCTCTAGCTCTTGCATACGTTCCTAAATGTAACAAAAACAAATAATGTAATTCTTTTTGGCGTCGTCTCAAAGGAATGAAATTGCAAACACGTACTCTGAAGTGCTGATCAGCGATTTCTTTAGCTCTCTTATTGCCTTGATTTTTGAGGTCGTGTTCTTCCTTCTTTCTGAGCTTCAACGCCTCCAAATGCAAGCGATACTCGTACTTGAGCTTCTTGAACCTTCGCTGGGCTATGAGGCGCCTGACGTGAGCCTGAATCTTGACGATGGCCCACATCTTCTTGCGGAAAGCTCGCCGCACGAGATGTCCTCGAGCCCGAGCTTGAAGCGCTACAATGTGACCCCTCAAGTGCCGGAACCTATGCGACAGGACCCTCGACCTGATGAGCGCCTGCAATCGCATGTAGCCGCTTCGCATCCTTTGTATCGCTGGCGCTGGGCGTAGCCGCGCCAGTACTTCTGGATCTTGACGGCTGCCTCGCGCATTCGCAGGAATCTCCGTCGATACACCCAGCCGCGTATGTTCTTCTGCAGTATGAGGATCTTGCGGGTGAGCACGCGATCTCGCTCCTGCTCGAGGAACAGGTCGTGCGCGTCCTTGAGGAAGACTTTGGTGTGGCCGAGCTGGTAGTCCGATCTGCCGAGAACTGCGTGGCAGATCTTCGTCGTTGCGTACAGGCAGTCGATCTGTTAAATTGCCGCTCGAATTATCACGTTTGCGCTATGCGTCAGTCGTTAATTAAAGGCATTATTATGTATTTCAAGCTAACCTTGTGCGCGGGAGGTATACCGGGTATGAGGAAGCGATATCTCTCGACGAATTCCGGGAACGAGTGTCGAATGGGATATCCGGCCCTTCTTATTCTAATGGTTTCCATCATTCCCGAGTACCTCAGTTGGCGACAGCACAAGCCTCTATCAAACATCTGTAATTCATAAAGTTCATATTGAAAAATCAAGGTCCATGAAATGCGAATCTTTTTTCAAATTTTACAACTCACCATAGGTTTTTTGTACTCGTTTGGCTTGATACACCTGATGAAAAATGGCTGACAGTTGGCCAACGTTTTCATCAGACTGTCCAATGACTTTTTGAATTGCGTCGACAGAGTAGGCGTCCTCTTGCGAGTCTCCGAGCCCATGCCGATGTCCTCGACGAAGCAAGTCTGCAAAAACTTGTTGGCCGATATGTGAATGAGCTGGAGAAGATCGGCACTGAAGGTGTCGCGATTCTTCTCCAAGAAACTGCGCGTGTCGTAGAACACGACGCCGGCAAAGTGATTCAGGCCGAAGGACGTATTGATGTCGGATTTGGGCTTGAGATAATTGCGATGGCCACCGTGGGTTTTGTGTATTTTGGCCAGCATCGTCTGGTCCGTGCCCTTGGGGAACTTGGACTCCTCGTCGATGAGCGCCATGATGTTGAGCTGCTTGATGGCTATGAGATCGAGGGCGTCCTGATTGTCCACGAACTCGATGTGCTGCCAATTGATGCCCTCGTGATTGTACTCCTCCTGCTCGAGCTTGAAGATGTGCTGCACGAAGAACTGTTGGAGATTCTCGTTGGCGTAATTGATGCAGAACTGCTCGAAGCTGTTGTGGTTGAAGTTCTCGAAGCCGAAAATGTCGAGGACGCCGATGGTGCTGCGCGACTTGTACTTGGGCTTGTATATGGCTTCGTTGATTTTTTTGACTATGTGCACGAATAATCGGCCGTAGATGCCTTTGACGAAGGCATCCCTTATATCTACCGACTGATCGCGCGACAGGGTCGACACGACTGTCTCGCCGCTGGCGAATATCGTGCGACGGGTCAGCGCGTCGATGAGCGATTGCACCGGCACGCCGAGCAACTGTGCCACTCGCTTCACGTTCGTCTGTTCTGGGATCTCCGTCGCGTCGAGATTATCTGCCGAGGTGAGACGTGACGAGATTATTAACGTTTCATTGATTTAGACGATGTCTCAAATGTTTTTGACGTTTGGCTTACCTATGACAGTAGCTTTGTATTTGACGTTGCCCATGTGCAGTACCGCCGCAAGTAGTTTCAAAATTTCCCAAATTTCGCTGTCGGTGAATAGCAAAACTTTCATCGCCGATCGAATGTCGGAAAATTCAGCTGCGTCGTCGCGGCCTTCGCAAGTAATGCTATTACCCTATGGTAGGCAAAAAAGAATCCTCATAAATGTCATAAAAGGTACAATTCAAAGTTCAATATTTACAGAAATTACTTACGCCGGTCAAATATTTATAAGTCGAAGCTTCTTCCAATTCTAATTTTTGTTTTTCTTCCTTCGATAATCCAGCCAGCATACAATAAAATATATGATAATTTCGCTCGTCCAAACTCTGCGAGACGATTCTCGACTTTTCCAGCAAGTACTGCTCGATCTTGGCGCCCTCGATGACTCCGGCTTTGTTAAAGTGTATGTCGATGTACTTGCCGAATCTCGACGAGTTGTCGTTCCTCACGGTTTTGGCGTTTCCGAAGGCCTCGAGGATCGGATTGGCCTCGAGTATTTGCTGCTCGATCCACGAGTGTTTACCACTGATGGCGGCCAAGTATTGCAGGATGAGTTTGGTGCTTTCCGTTTTACCGGCTCCGCTTTCACCACTGTCAATAAGATGAGAGCGTTATCGAAAATCAAAATCAAAAAATCATGAGTTGATTCGACGGAAAGTGATGAAAAATAGTCAATTGACTTGTGTACCTAATGACTATGCACTGATCTTGACCATAGCGATTCATGTGGGCGTAGGCATTGTCACCGATGGCAAATATGTGCGGTGGCAATTCGCCGATTTTTCGATCTTTGTACAGTTTGATTTGTTCGGCGGTGTAGATCGGTAAGATCTGATAGGGATTCACAGCTACGAGGATCGAGCCCGTGTATGTCTGATAAAAAAACCGTCAAAATTATATTAATTTTATTCTTTGTTTTTCCTTTCCTTTCTTCTAGTTTCACATAGAACATAAATACTCACGTAGATGAGATTCTCGTTGTAACGTATGAGAAGATTTCTGAGTATGCCGGCCTCGTGCAGATCGCCAAGGCTTATCATGTCCTCGACGCCCTGCACCGACGTCGCGTGCATCGCCTTTATTCGTCTTTCCGGAGTCAGCCATTGCTCCTGCAAGAATTTTCCAAGCAAGAAAAAAAATAAAGGTCGCGTGAAATTATAAATTGCCCGTGGACTAGTTTATAATAATTTTTATGTCCAACCGTATTAGCTCGAAGGAAGAAAAAGTAATGAAACGCGAGGCGGAAAACGAGCGATTTTATCGGTTCAATTACCTTGTTGTCGTCGTCTTTGACTTGGATGCGTCTACCTTCGGCCGATACGACTCGGGCGCCAATAGCTACATCAAACTCTCGGCCGGAAACGGGTTCAATCCATATGTAATCGCCCTGTAATTAGAAAAAGTATGTATTAATTTTTAACGCTCTTTGAGTTAGACAAAACGTCTGATTCAAGTAACAAGCCAAGTCAAGTCTTTATGGGTCCGAGAACAGAGACAATTGAGCTCTGAAGAAGAGCAGAGAGAAGAAGATTTTAAACAATTTGAAACAATTACGCCATTAGGACAGTTCCAATGGAAAAAGGTAATTTCTCTGGTGTATAAATTTAAGTGTCCTGCAAACGAGCTTGCGGAAAATAATGCTCGAGGCAAAAACAGAGTATACGGAGCTAGCTGCGGTGCGACAGAATCGATTCGCGTGGACAAAAAAACCTTTAAATGCCTTTGCCGAAGATCACGAAGAAATGCGTTGATGAATGCAATACGTAAGGCCGGTGTAGGAACTAGTGCAAGATGCACATAATGACCGCTAGCGTGAAATGTAAAGCATCGGCGTTAGAATTTTCACATTTATTTATCGATCGGCCGAGCCTAGGAGTGGTTATCATTCCGCTCGATTCCGCAGCGACTTTTTAAAGCTGAAAAAAACGCAGAGAAGACTCAAATGGTTCATCCACTCCTCTCCGGCATTGGCGTAGAAACACACATACCGCGCGCAACTCTGACATCCCATATATAATGCAGAGGAGGAAAAAACGTACACACACTCACACGCATAAGATTTTGCCAGAGGCTATAAAACGTATACATAGGTGCGCGTCGAGCAGCAGTACTCGGGCTCGAATACACACGCATATATATGTATCCTACACACACGCAGGTGGCTTTCAAGAAGCGATTTAGCGAAAAAGACGGTGCGAGTATAAGGCAACAAGTGAGCAAGAAGAAGAGATCCGCAAGTTTCGTAGAAAATGCCGAGCGTTAACGCGTTTGCGCCAGTCTGTTACTGTTGCTCCTTTACCTGCATATCCATACATACGAGCGCTGGTCAAAAGAATACACACATACACACACACACACACACACACACTTACACGCACGGTCCTGGCTCATAATAATCATGATAATGACGATAAAACGGGGCCCGTTTGAACGCGGCCTGATTGTTCAACATAGCGAAACATCGGAAGAGCTCTTCCGCTCTTTGAATTTACCATGCGTGCGCGCTCGCTTCTGTCTACATACGTGTGTGTTTTTGCCCTCGGACTATGGCTACTAAATTTACGTTTTATAGGAGAAAAAAAGAGGTTGAATTTACGCAAATTCGCCGCGCGTCGTCGAGAAGTATCGAGCGAGGTCCTCTCTCTCTCTCTCTCTCTCTCTCTCTGCAGCGCAGGCTCGTGTGAATCTTTATGCATGCACGAGTAAGGCACCAACAATTACTGCTCGTCGCCTCGCTAGTGCAGGCGCGCGCGCGGAGTAAAAATATTTTACAGTAAATCAGCAAATTAATCGTTGCGCTTTTTTTCTGTTTAAATCATTAGGAGCCGCCGCGCGTATATAGAAATAGCGCATAATAGAAGCGAAACACGTGTGCGCGGCTTTTTAGTTCGTCTAATTAATTTTATTAGCCCGAGCTTCGCTACCGGGCATACTATAGATTTATCTCTCGTCACGAATAAATAACATTTGACACGCGCGCGAAACGGTACATACGTGCTATATAGGTATTTGTGTACATGCGCCTCTTCACCTGTGTATGAGATACCATAGTAGCCGTAATGCAGACGCTCACGCTTCTTCGTGCGGCTATACTTATTATCGGTTGCTTTAACGAGTCTATATTGTAATACTTGTGTATGGATATTGTACACGTGATCGTTCGGACGTTAAAAGTTGACGCATACTTATTATTTGCACTCGAGCCTAATGTTCACGAGTATTAATGGGGACATCAGGCATTTCGTCAATGTCACGTCGAGCTAATGCTAGATGATAAAAAAGAATAGACGCGATAGTAAAAAATTACCGACTGTACTGCGAGACAAGTGCGTTTTTTCGTGTTTTTGATGCGTTTTTTTTTCATCATCATCAAAACGTCGAATGTGGCGCGCGATGAAAATGATATCCTCCGAGTCGCGATAGATTTAACCTCTGCATGCCTATCACGAAGCAACGAATCAAAAGTACTCGGATACGACGTGTTCGATCGAGCATAGAAATCTTGTCCGCGTCCGCGGGCACGTATCTATACAGTTTTCCACTCGGCGGCCAAGTCCCTATTCGTGCGCACCACGAAGGTTCGATACGAGCGACTGATCTAGATTTCTTTCTAGTCAATCTCGCGCGACCAAGAGAAAAATATCGCCTCGATATACATTTATATTCCCTGCAAGTCTCTGCGCTATACGTATATAATCGAGTGTGAAGTCCGATACCGAGGTGCCGATCGCAAATCGAGGATTGGTTTCTCAAGAGATTCGTCTCGCTCTCGTAAGAATGACAAGAGAAGTTTTGCTCGATTAAAACGCGCGCAATCCAAGTCTCGTTACAAATCAATAGGCTAAAATCTACACGGCGGCAAATAGCTAGAAATTTCTTATACGATCCCTAAATGTATGTACAAGAATACGTACTAATAAGCCGCAGGAAGTATTTTCTCTTTTTATCTTTCCTCGCTCGCCTTACCTCATACGCACAATTGTACACAGTTTAAGAATACATGTACGTATGCAGAAGGATCGTATAAATGGATGAGCGTTTGTCTGTTGCTGAAAACAACCAGAAAAGTATAGTGGCCGCGCAAATAACGCTACGCAGCAACGTTTAAGCGCAATTTTTACGATTATTATCGTTACTTACAACTCGCTGCTAGTTTTCCATTTCGAACGAGGCAACGCTGTACTTGTAACATAATGCATATGATTGATTGATCATTGCGAGTACGAAATGGTGTTTTTGTCTTCCTTCTGATTTACGTAAATATATTGTAAAATTGATTGACTTTCATTTTAGCTAATTACAGCGTGTTGACAATTGCAAAGACTTTCGTTTTCTTTGTCATCGCGTGTGCTCGAGTGAGGCCACTACTCTGATTCGTATGAAGAACGTATTTGGAAAGCTTTTGTGCTCGGCGCGCGACCAACTTGTCAACGCCGCGCGATCGCGAGAAAAAATGCGCTGAATGATGATTCAGCACGCGGGCCAGTCCGCGGGTTCGTGGAGCTTTTTTACCTTGTTCGAGCAGGTGCGCACGCGTACCCACTAATATGATTGCAGCGTAACGAATGAAATTTTCACCTGTCACCAGGCCACGGGCACCCGCGTGCGAAAGTTTTTTCCAATTGGGTGAGAAAATTTATATCCTATACTACTCTAGCCATATCCAACGACTAAAATTTACTTTTATTTCAAAAAATTCATGGTAATTTTCCCAACAATGAATTTATCTCACATTCCGTTAAATTAACAGTAATATGGGTTTTTTAAACACACATAAAATGATCCCTTACAAAATTTGGCATGCCGCGAAATAAACGGAGAAACCTTGAATTGAAAATTTCGTAAAGAAACTTACCCGAGTAACGATGACCATCTCTCAAGCTGCAGTTGTCGGCTCGCAACCTGCAAAATTTATAAAATCCAATATTAGAACGCTCGTATATCCGTGTATTATACTTAAAGCGCATTCATTTCAGTGCCAGATAAAGTGTCGAAGAGTTTCTGGCCATTAGTAATTATTTTCTGCGGCTATAGAAAATTTACATATCCGTCTAATTATATCGCGTAAAATTGCTGATAAAAAAAAGCCTCGTTACCCAGTCGCGATTTATGATCAAGGTAAAAAATCCAACGTACTATTCTTGTGTGTTTGTGTTAGTGCACGTTGGACTATATGATACTTTTCAAATCGTTCATCGTACGAATTCACTCTCGGATCTAATTAAAAATGGCAAAGTAAATTTTTCTCAATGATCATTAGCATAGCGTATCGAATCCTACGCGCATTTCAAAACTAAATAACCGCATACGCAGATAAGAAAAAAGCACGTGTATACGTAGACGCCAGGCATAACGATTGTGCGGCGAGCGCGCAAAATTTCTCAATTCCGCGCACACAAATTACAGATCAATGCTGATAACATCGCTTAATTTTGAAATCGTATTTTAAATACTCTCCGTCACAATAGGGAAAAGCTTAGAACCGTGTTGCGTTATATTCCAAGCGTAAGATGCCCTTTACGCCGGAGATTCAATTGTTTAGTTTCTACGATTTGTATTTGTGATAGCTTGTGCCGTTACACATATGCACATGTCGATATTATACACGTGCCGAGGTGAATTGTTTTCTCAACATCGCAGCATTATATTTTAGACTATCAAGGCTTGGAAATCATTAAAAAGACGTTTCCCCATGATACACCTTGTTCCGCGGACAAATGGTCGATTTTCTCTCTTGTATAATGCTCGAATAGTCTATTTGTCGGGTGTATATAACATATAGCAAGCATCGAGAGCGACCGCCTACTTGCAAAATTCCAAACCGTTTCACAGTCTATTTATGCAGGACGAGCTTTGGATACTGTATATAAATGCGGGCTCGGACGAACGAGCTTTTTAATGCGCTCAGGCGGCCACGATATCGTCCCACGAGCGGCCGCGTGACTGCGCGTAAAGTCGCGCGATTCGAATCATTCATCAATCCCACGGCGCGAACGGCAGACAAACGACGATTAAATAATTATTCTCTTTGTCGCGCCTGTTGAGCTCCGAATCGAGTTTTTGTGCGACTGCGCTCGTCGCTCGTTCGATGGATTGTACGAGATGCGAAAAAGAAGAGAAAAAGATTCGCCCGGTGCCGCGTCACGGCGAGATTTTTTCTAATGTAAATATTATTAGATCGAGCACGTTGAAACTCGAATAGTAGATCTCGCGGTTGCATGGATTGCCTTATCTGTGAAGCCGATCACCGTTATAAACGTAGCATCGCTGCACCGCCGCAGCCGCCGCCGCGAGTATCGTCGTGTCTTCCGAAGAGGATCGCTGAGCTGCAGCAACAGCAGCAGCCGCAGCAGTGCAAAACCTGTTCACCAAGTGGGTTATAATATAGGTAACGAGTATCCTACATATAAAGCAGTGAAAGAAAGAGAGGATACCTGTAACACGCGGTAATATAACGACGATCGATCTGCGAGCTGCAACAACAACGCCTGGAAACATTCGGAATATTCCAGATGATAGTTTTCATACGTGATTCGGATAAAACTTGGGTTTCGATCTCAGCCATGAAATACTAGCCAAAAGCACAAACGAAGATGCTAATTTTCATGCTAAACTCACACGAGCTATAAAAAACGTCTCGAGAAATTGGTAGAAAATTGAGTTTTAGCGAGTTTCCGTTATCCCTTCTCGCGTATGTACTAATGCAAAGACCAAACGCGCGTGACGGGGGAATGCAGACGCACAAGCGGCGCCCGAGAGCGAATGTAAAAGTGAAGATTTTTTCAACGGGAGATTTGGGTCGCGAGACGACGACGACGGCGGCGGTGGCGGCGAGTGCGACGAATTAAAATGTCTCGTCAGCGGCCGAGGCTTATAATTTAACTCGACCGATCGGCGCTGCGATTTGAGAAATTGCGAGTAGTTTCGATATACTTTCGCTATTCGAGCGCTCTCAAAGCTTTCATCGCGCGCGCGCAACTAAATCTAAAAAGTATCGATCAGCCATTTGTCGGACCCTTAACTTTTTTATACTCGCCACCCGTTCGAGTATCCACTTACACGTGCAGAACGTATAGAACCGAAAACAAACAACAATTACGTGTAGCTGTGCGATATAACGTAATGTAACGAATCTCGGCCAATTAGCGTCACGCAATGCGCAATGATTAACGTAGAAATTGAAATGTGCACAACGCCGCCGACGCCGCCACCGCGAGCGCACTACTTTAATCCGTTAACAAATCAAAATTCTCCGCTAAAACACAATTAATCTATTATCAGCGTTATAATTGAACGATCCGCCAAGCGTTTAAGTAGCAATTGAATTCTAACGTCTGCTTACGTGTTTTTTCTTCGCAAGTTTTCTCGTAAAATTTCTATATCACTTTATGTATCGGTCGCAGCTTTTTTCTCTCCTGCGTTATGTGCCTATATGCAGCAAATATGATTTTCCGACGCATGGGAAAGCGATCGCGAGAATTCCTATGCATATAATGTTGTACGTTCTCGATGCAAACGATATTGGGCATAATTACGGATAAAATATGAAAATATGGTCGCTTATAAAAATGTCGATGCACCAATTTTGCATATATTATAGAGACTCATTTCTCTCGTAGCTCACATAAACGCACCTATACATACTCTCGCGCACAAACGTATGGAAGAGAAAACACGTGAAAAGTAGTGCAAATTCCTAGTCGGAAGCCGGAACGACGCCGCGACGCTTATTTATATAGATAAACGCACTGCATGCAGCATTATAAGATATATGAGAAAGAAAAGCTATGCTTGTGGAGCATGGCACAGCTCATGGAGTTTAAATTGCATCAGCTTTGGTTTTACCATGTATCACAACAACACCAACAACAACAACATCAACATAGGCTGTCTGCGGGAGAAAACAATGCTATGTAGGATGCAGGTACTGCTCTGTAATCCAATTTTGTCTTACGACGATTTTACGCTCGACAAAAGCACAAACGCCTGATGATGTATTACGAATGCTTCGGATGGAATTCAAACGTGCCCGTGTATGCGTGTACACTTGACATTCGCGGGAAAATCGAGTATCGTTGCCACGCGATTGGAAGCTCGCTGGCTTTTGAATAACAACGTGAAAAACGAAACGGAATTTGTAATTGGATTTATATACCGATCACGAGCGGGCTTTGGAGTATTTCGAAAAATACTCGAGCATCGGAGATTTATTTCGACATTGTTAATTTGGCATATACTATTGTTGAAAAAGAGTAGAAGAATTATGTTATTGACCATTTGAGTTTTGATGAAAACCAGAAAACGCGATGACGATCGAGAGAAAAATGTCTGCAAACGTTTCTAACGATTCAGGAGCTCTAAATGAAAAAAAAAAGAACACAATGACGACAACTAAGACCACGAGGCGCTACATAGGCGCAAGTATGCAAGTGGTGCAATAACACGGCTTATTATTACGCTGTACTAACGAGAGTAAATTATAGGAAAGAAAGTGTAATTGCCCAGTTGGATTAATATTTACGTGGCGTGTGCGCGCCAGGCGGTATATGAAGTGCACAGTTGAAGATCCGAAGGAGTTTCGTGTTTTGCCGCCTGCTCACCCGTGCACCAGCAGACTCTCTTGACACAGTGTAGCAAGCTGTATAATATAAGACAATGAGGCGTGCGGCTGCACGACAATCCGCGACCTGCAGTCGAGACAATTTTGCTCTCAATAGGAGCTGCTCTTTCAAGCAGTAGAATAAATAACTGAGCCATGCTTTTGTAGACTCGAGCTTGTGAAACATAAGAAAACTAATCTTCAATTTTTCGTTTTATTTAGCAGTTAACGCAGGTAACGATTGATCAATCAAAAATGATAAGGACAGTCTCGAAAATTATTCAGCCGTCTGGTACGATTATGACGTGCCATTATTCTTTATCGGTATTCAGTGACAATTTTGCAATCAAGCGATAACAGCAAGGCAGGAACTTGAATCTCTATAAATTCATGATTTAATGCAAGTATATTCTCGTTAATCTAAGTGATACATTTTAATCAATCGTTTTACACGGATGTAGTAGTCGAAGCTGATTTATTGCTCGCCATAATCCCGAATAATCCCAATCGAAAGATTGGCGATGGCCGCGAACATTTATATGATCATATCCGCGGGTCAACAAACTCCACGATCGAGTTGACATTTTATTCCTCATTCGCTTCTACATATAGGCAGCTCTGGCGCGATGTACTACGTACATTGCAATCGAGACACTCGGCGCAGCTCGCGCCACCCGTATCTTGGCTTAATCGTCGTCCTCGGCTTTTTCTCTCATTCTGCATATGCATGTACCTGTAGTGCTATATTGCACTGTATACTAATAGCGCGCGATATTGCATATAGAAGGCAATGACTTTGAAAATACCTCGGTCTTTGGCGTAATAGACACGCGCGGTGTATGTACACATGCTCGCACAAGCGGTCAATGGCAGGGACGACGACACGAGAGAGAGAGAGAGAGAGAGAGGCACTGCACTTATATGCCGATGATGCAAAAAGCTGCCGTTGCTACTTTAGCTTTTGCTGCTGCGTCAATCCGTTTGTATGCATTATCCTCGTCGTATATATGCTACACGTATTACAGTGAAGGGAAAATTTGTCTGTGTCTCTCTCGCGGTGCACGCGCTTATCTTATGGCGAATATCTCGCGGCGGCGATAATGCCGCACCGAGCGCCCGCAAATGCAGTTTTACAAGTTAATGAGACGGCGCGCTGCCGTTGCCGCTTCTGCCGTACCGATGCTGCTGCTGCTGCTGTTGCCGTTGCCGAGCGTACGCTTATACACAGCTTCGGTGAAATTGATGGACCCATTGAGTCGATATCGGCGCTCGCGCGGGGCCCCATTACCAGCGCACGCTCGCGCGGCCAAATCGCTCCTACACACGATATATACGCGCAGCGTGTACGGCGATGTCTGTACATGTGTACATGCACATCCGAGCAATGCTAATTAATGAATTTACGATCCGCGGGAGGATCTTTTGCATATTGTGCCGCGGCAGCTGTAATAATTTGCCGAATCGACTTTTCGAGTTATTGCCTCGTACTCTCGTTCGTGCGCTTTGCCCGTCCATCTGGTCTACTCGTGACGTGTGTATTATATGCCGCCGTAGCTCGACAAAAGTAAATCCTCGAGCCGTGAATATTACACCCACGCAGAAGCGCAACAGCAGCTCTAGAGCCATCGAATGCGCAATGCCGTGTCCTTGACGAGTGCACGCGCCCATAGAGAACTCGTATCTACATGTAAGCAGTTTCTCGACTTCCAAAGCCAAAAAAGTGCTTCTCCTCTCTTCCTCTGTATTGAACGAAACGATATTTTTTTATGTACAACACAATTCGACTAGGACGAATAAATTAAGCTGTACTCTTAAGGAAATTTGTTTGTTTGTTTTCAAGAGTTCGTGGGTCGGATGAAAAAATTTGACTAAATAATTCATAGCGACATTGTATTGTAAATTGAATGGAAATTATTTGGTGACTTCATTATGGTGACTTCGCTGTGGAACCTTCTACATGTTTTGATTACAAAAGGTTCAACTGTTTATAAAAAACATTTTGTTTATAATACAATTTATTGTGATGCTCAGATTAAAATTTCATTTGACTCGACAAAATAATATTATATGATGCATTATCTCGGCATGTTAACAAGACACCCATCGATATCAAAATGCTCTGTGTCTCTTCTAATTTTTATTTTACAACGCTAAGAAGCCCGCCAGGATATCTTTCTAATTTACCATTTCGTCCCGTGTATATCTTCATCGTGTTGGTCGAAAGAGATCGAGCATGAGTCTAAGGAGCGAGAAAGAGAAAGAAAGAAGGAGAACTAGCAAGCGGTATCATAAGATCCGTTAAATTACAGCAGCACTGAAAGTGTGTTCGCCTGCAGTGTTCTCTTGTATATATGTTCATAGATATATAAGCTCGTTATTTTATTCGATGGCCGCCGACGCGTCGCCGCACTTGTGTATTATACTGCACTACAAAGGCTATTTTATGGCATAGAGAGCACAAACATACTTTCTGGATATTAGGCAATATATTTGCCGGTTTTTTTTGTATCTTGCTCGAGTCACCGATTTAATTATTGCGTGGGATCGCGACGACGAGGATATTTTTTAATTGGTTCATAAAAACAATCGTTCGATAAATTTAATCGCGCTCTCAAAGCCTGTTTAGGAATTATTTAATTTTTTTTCTTTTGTATACAGACACAACCAACAATTATTGGTGCATTATTAGTTGGTGAAAACGAGAGAGAAATAATTGATTTAACGTGGTATCGAGCATGGAATATAATGCCGCCTTTAATTGTTGAGTTTTGCGAGCGAGTTCGATTTTATTAAGCAGCAATTATTATGTATACATTCAAAGAGAAAGAAGACACCAAGGTGTAACATTTCTTTGCATCGCGTGTGTGTGGCGAAAAAAAAACATCGAGTTACGCGATCGAACCGCTGGATATGCATGTGCCTTATTTAGAATCAATATTGAGATAGCTGGGCAAACAGCGGCAGACGCGACGCGCGAATATAAGTAGCGATAAACTCACATTTGTTCCGTGTAATTCGTAAGTTAGAAATCTTTTTTCATTGTTTTTTTGACGACAATGATCGCTGCCGATGATCTCACGTGTTCGAAAAGGAAACGATACATGTTACACTGCCTGAGCTACGGCTTCGAAATTTCAGTGGTACACGATGCCAAGTGCATTTGGTAGCTTTGCCAACATATAGAGAGGCATAGAGAGACATAGAGGGAAGTTCGAAAGAAGATCACGAGCGCGGGTTTTAGTTATAGCTCGCTCGACGGGATTCCGAAGTCGATGCAGCAGCAGAAACAGCACAGCAGACTGCACGCGACGCGCGGAGAGGCTCTTGTATGAACTCGAGCGTTTACGCCGGATTCCTGGCGTGCCATCGTTTTGTGCGCCAACCTTATAGTATTGCACATAATAATAAGTACTATTTAGGCAAATGGCTATAGTATAGCAAAGGGACAGTTTTCGTGACTTTTTTGGAACTGGGGAGTTTGTACTTGTTTAAAATATATACAATGTGGGTTGTGATTGAGTGGATGATCGTAAGCAATGTTTACATCGAACTTGACCCAATTCGCGCGTGCTGATCGTCGCTAGTGTTTGCACAACTGTTGTTCGTATCAAAATACTAATGTATACGCGTATAACAAGATTTGCTGTCGCGTAGGCTAAGAGAAAAAAAGAAAAGGAAATGAAAATTTTTTTTTTCAATTTCTCTTTTCTCGAGATCGGAGTCAATGCGCGATTAATCATCTGCTGCGTTTTAGACGTGCCGAGCGCTAATTCGCCTCGATACTTTTCCCTCTCTCGCGCTAGACCATTTATAATAATATCCGATCGGTCGTTTGCGAAATTTTTCATTCACGGGTCGAGTTTTCTAAAAATGAAAAATCTCTCGAGATTAATTTTCATCCGAATCCAGTAATGCACTAACAAGATTGAAACCGAAGGCCGCGCAGACGACTGGCACACGCGATTCCACAAAAGAGCATCAACGTGTACATAATATAATCCTGAACTCGCGCGGCAAAGAGAACAATTAAATCTCCGACGTTTCATTCAATTAATACGCGCGTGCGTGGGTGTGCGTCTGCGAGTATTATATACACAAAGCCCGCATGCGAGCTGCAGCCGCAGCACCCCACGTACAACACAAGTGTACGCGTACGCTATTTGCACTCGTCAAAAGAAACCTGCGCGCGAATGAATACGAACCAGGATACAAGCACGTAGACACTCGCACAGAGGTTTATATATATGTGTAATAGCCTGCCGAGCTCTTCTATATCCTACGTACATTACAAGCTCTCGCGAGCGTCGTACGTGTACGAGGCGATGACCCACATCGTCAATTTTGTATTATACTCTGCCGCGTGAAATATTCTAAAACGAAGATCGCTCTATAGCAACAAAAAATCGGCAACAACAGTTGCTGCTGCCGCCACAATTGATATGTGTATCGTATCGTGTCGTGCTTTTTTTTTCTTCCTTTTTTTCCTGATACGCGTGTGTTACACGCTACGCGTTGGGCTCCGACCGTATATAATACAGGAGAATATCACGCTCGAGAGAGTAGCAGGTATACATTATATGGCCATAAGCAAAAGCAGTGCAGCCGCAGCAGCAGCAGCAGACACATACCATCATTGCCAGCGTAGACTATATAGCAGTCAATGTCCATAGAGCCAAAGGAAGAGGATCGCGCGGCGCACTTCTCCCCCTCTGATGAAGAGAAAAACGGGAAAACGTAACGCAACAGGTGCGCCGGTCATTCTAGCTCGGAGTCGCGCACCGCCTGCAGTCCTACCTCGCACACACGTATACGCACGTTTCCTATGGGATGTAGTCGGCTAGATTGTATTTATGCCAACTGTGCGGGTAGAAAAATCAAATAGGCCGCGAGGATGGAAATTAGAGGCGAAACTTGGAGGATGTGACTGGCCAACGTGGAGGGCAAAAAGAGTTCACGACCCAACGCTCGTATTAAACAGGATAATTATTCAATGACTCGACGCTTATATCGGCTTCGAATCGACGGCCCGTCGTGTATAATAAACTCTAGTCCTTTTACTTTTGACCACAGCTTGATATTCAGGATTAGAATTCGCGTCTTCGAACAGGTCTTGCATATAGCAGACTTTTTCTCATGCGCATAAATTGACAGCTGCAAATTATCGCGCACAAAGACGATGGTAAAGTTAGTCCTCGTGTCGAGCTTTCTTCTGCCTCGATCGGCTCCGTTACCTTCAAAAGTCTAAAAGTGCGCGTTGATCTACTGCTTCTCGGAAAAATCGCCTAACTCATCGACTCGTCGCCGTAATAACGAGGTGTATTATAATGCGCTGACAGGCATACCGAAACCACACGCAGACTACTCGTACAGGACTATGCTATTTCTTTGCGCGCAGCTGACTCGTAAACGACGAGGACTCGCTTTTAATTCTCGCAAATATATTCAGAAAAGCACGCAAGGCTCGCTCGCGCGCTCAAATTAATTTCTCGAGTACGGGTTGAACTCGAAAGACAGCTACAACGTCGTGTATGCATACATGGACGAAAAAAAAAACATCAAAAATTACGTACACTCGTGCCGTGCACACGATACAGACACTCGGACAGACGGACGGACAAACAGGAGTCGGAGGCACACAAGCTGCACACGGATCGAGCAACTGCTGTGTGCTCCGTGTTCCGTAACACCCCCCTCGGTATATTATGGCACGCATATACTCCTCGCGAGCTGTCGGTATCATTCTCGAGCTGCTCCGATCCGTGGGTGCGTGTGCGCCGCGCTGGACTGTGTACTCTGTGTGCCATACAACGTATGTATGTGCGATTCATAATTGTACGCCTTTTTAGCTCGGACGCGAATGTAACGTACACGAGAGCGCGACACGCTAGTTTTATGCTCGATGTTTGTCGTCGATAAAAGCCAGAGCTGTACGTGCGCTCGAGCTCGCAATCGCAAACTTGACATTTTCATTGGGAGGGTGTGTGCAGATTTTTTCATTTTAATGAATGAAGGCCGGCAACTTTTATGACCGACGCTCTAGAAATCGCCTCGGCAGAACGGTGCGATGCACTCGACAAAGGGCTTACCTGTTGAGGCGAGAGTCGACGATAGTACGATGGGCAGCTCAGGATGCCGAATGCGTATATCAGTTGGTGAGATGGCGAACCGGCCGTACGCACACTCGTACAGCATAAATGTGAATGTGTTATGCTTGAAAAAGGTCTAGCTATGCTCGTGGAGCAGCTCTTTACTCTCGAGCTGTATTATAAGGGCACACAACACACACTGTACAGGAATTGGCGATTCACACAGGACGACACATGCACGCGCAGAATACGCCTCTCTTTTTGTACTTGTCGTCGCGCAGAGATTCTCAAGCTCTCGTTCCTTTGAATTTCTTTTTCCTGCCCGATCTGCTTCTTCCTACTTCCTCGAGGGCATCACCGACGAAACTGCAACGATCGCGACTAGTAGCTGTTGCCGTTGAGCCAAGCACTGGTAACAACATCTATGTGCGAGCACGACCTTTTTTCGTTTTGGCGATTCAACCCCCTTCGCCGCTGGCTAGTTATTTGCAGCAGGCTTCACCGAGTCGATTGTTTCACTTTGGCTCGTTTAATCGCGAGCCTCGGTGTGTTCACGTGTCGCCGTCGCTGCTTCGAGTGCAACGACCATTTCCGAGTCTTGCGGACACTCGCACACACTCACACAGGTGCGTGGACGATAGCATAAGCCGGTACCGGGTGAGCTGCTGGGTCTACGCGTTCGAAACGTTCGAATCGGCGGCTGTGCAAGCCAGGCGGCAGCCGATCCACGACACGCAGGATTTCTCTCTTTTACTGATCGGTGCGTGACTCGTCGGTGCCATAGGCTGCTTATCCACGTTTTGTACGAAAAGGACGAAGAAACGAACGAGGTTTATATTACGATTTACAAGTGGAAAAAAAAAGGATCGAGAGGGGCGTCAAGGAAGACCGACGCAACCTTTCTCGCACCGCGCACTGCACTGCACTCGAGCGACTCTTTCTCTCTTTCTCTCTCGCTCTTGCTATCTCGCAGCACTGCACTGCACACGGCACACGATATATAATATACAGGCTACACGCCGGCGGCCGATGATGTTCGGCTCTGCACGTCTCGCTCGCTAAACTGAACAGTCCGAAACGAGTCGAGCGTGGCTCTACCTCCTGTGTACAAGTTGGCGCACACAAACCTACCTACCTCTTGCCGTGTGGCCGCAAAGCGCCGAGAGCTCCTACCTATACAGGCGCTATATTCCGCACTGCTGTTATGTATACAACGTCCATGTTCTCGAAAAGAGAGGGAGGACTCTGCGACTGCACACACGCAACACTATAGCAAGAGCTACACACTTGTGTGCTGTCTGAGCTGCTCTAAAGTATGACGCGAGTACCTACGTACCTGTATATCGCGAGGGCAACTTTGCCGAGTATTCTGTTTACCGGTATGCCTACACTTGCCTCACCGCTGTCGTTCTGTCAGCCTACACAACTCTCGAGAGTCTCGTCTGCCAGCCAGATTTAAATGTCTCTTCTCTCGAATGACAGCGACGAAAAATGGATTCGGTGCGTTGGCTCGGTCGATCGCGATCGTCGAATGTCGCGCAAGTTTGCCCCGATCGCTCCGAAACGATCAAGCTCGAGACTCTTGCGAGACCGCACGCAGATCGTTATCGAGCTGCTTTTTCCCATCGATGCGCATCAAAATATTCCCTCGAATTGTAACCGAAATTTGTAAAAGTCTCTTGAATAGGTAAAAAGATTCGAGCGGCAGGTTTTGCACGCACCTTCAACTATAGCACCTGTTGCTTCGATAATATCTTCTTTATCGACTCCGTTTTCATTGATAATCGCTTCTGATAACAACTTTTACGCTTACCGCTATTTCGTATTATAATTATTTACAATAAACAACCATTTGTTCAATTTTTCAAAACATTTATTTAAAAATTTTAAACTTTTTTTGTACATCATAATATTTATGTTTATATCTCAAATATGCACGCAAGCAGTAGTTCGCCACTTTACTGCATCGCATTTAATACACAATTATAGCTAAGCTCGACCTTTCGTCGGTCCAATAAGTCGATTTTTTTCGACTCTGACCAATGACGAAAAGTTTATAACTTTAAGTTAAACATGATTCTGAACATTTTTATAAGCATTTATTGAGTCATGCAAAACAAACAACAAAATCGCTTTCTTTAGAATGATTACATGTTTTACAATTTATATATATAAATTAAAACGATTCAAATATGAATATATATTACAGTCTATCGATGTGCAGTCGATAATTTCGTTGATTTTTATTTTGTTTTAAATACTTTGTTGGGAAAATTGCCTCTGGATTGAGACAAAGTGACCTTTAGAAAGTGGTTCATTGCATATGACATGGGCTTGGACTTTACACATGTACACGTAATTTAATTTTCACTCGAATACGACGCATATACATTAATTCATTCAATATTTTAATGTACCTCGTTGCACTGAAAATATATGTTTATTTTATTTTCATTTTATTTTTCAGAATAAATACAAGTTTGATTAAAAGCTTGTTTCATACACACATAGTTTTGCCAAACAAGATGTACAATATGCATTTTCATTTGAATATTTCGATAGAATAAAATATGTTCACATGTGAACTAAACTTAAAAATTGGAATTGATTTAAAAATTTTAATTTGAAATAAATAAATATTATTTATCAAGACCTATAGATAGTGAAAAACTGAACATTTTATAGCACATATCATTTATTTGAACAATCCAAAACCTAATCATTACTGTAAGAAACTTAAATATACTTATATGTTATTCTTGAAATGCTAAAAGATTGCACTTGCATGTATGTACAAATGAAGTATTTTTAAAACTTAAAAGAGTTAACACGTGCAATAATGTAAACAATCTTATAATAAACAAATTGATTAATCGCAATATTTATAAATTATGTGATATGAACTTTAATTTCAATTTTAAAATGTTAACAAATATATAACTTGAACAAAAGTTATTATGTATAATATAGTGCAATTCGCATATTACGATCACGCTTACTGTGATCGAACGCTATATATAATCGAATTCTCTGGTTCCAAATCATTTGTATATATTTACAGTGATTTTAGATCGCTTATTACGATAAAAATGTCGTTCATTGTGATCATGAATCATGATAATTATTCATAAATATTTAAAAAATTCCAAATACAAAATTATATTTGTCCGAATATTTAGTATTTTTATTCGTCTAACCGACAATAGATCAAAACGTGTAAAAGAAACGAATTAGAGAAGCTTTTTTTTTAATGAACGAATGCTGAATGCATTAGATGCTTTACAGATTGGTGTTACTCGTTTTCCGACAGAATTAAAAATTCAATATGAATATTCAAATTTCATTTTAAACTTGATTCATAAAAACAAAATACAATCAACAATGGAATAATATGTTGAAAAAGAGAATAAGTAGAATTTACTCATAAAGGTATTAAAATTAAAAATATAATCTATCTATTGCCACTCATAATAGAATTTTTTTAACTGGTGCAGGCTTAACTCGCTTTTGGCTCGTATAGAAAACTAAATAACACTGTAGTAACAATCAACCGACATCTCTGTTTTTGTAACGCACAGCATTGTGAAAAAATAATCATTTTAAAAGCGCAAAAAATTTAATTATTCAAAATTATGTGAATTAAAAAATTCGTATTTAAACACAAATTTTACCATACGAAAAATAAATTACTTTTTGCGTACTTTTACAAGATATTTTTGGTACAAAAAAAATATATAATTTGCTTGATAAAGTTTTGAAGATAAAACTAGGAAGATTGTTTTAACTTTATAGATAAATTTATCGGGAAGCAATAGAACAGATACAAAAAGTTCATATATATTTTGTACCCATATTTGATTATTAATGAAAATTTAATAAGTGAAATTAAATGAGTAAAATTAGCAATTATAGCGACTAGGGATTATTATAAAGTATATCTTCGTATCTCATATAACTTCAACGTATCTGATTATCACTTAAAGGCTGAGTTCATAAAATTTATTTACTGATTCTTTTTTTTTAGAACAAGCGCATTTTAAACTCCATTAAAAACAATAAAAATAATCTATGCAATCTAATGCAGTAATTTGTTACCAAAAAGGCTTTGAGTATCTTGATTTTTTTCCTAAACTTTTCAAGACAAATACCTTGTCATTTTACTGAAGCAAGGCAGTTATATCCCAAATTTTAATCACTCTGTCTTGACCAACTGTTAACAGCCTTTTTTTGGAAACATCCAAGTCCATAGATACAATGCTATGTTTAGCATCATGAAATGATGCTAATGGTGTTTGACTGCAATATAATAATTTTTTATAATGTAATGTCAATTATTTAATATAACAAAAACCTTCAAATAAATACTTACTTGGCTGCTTTTAATTGGACATGGCAAGCATCACAAACTCTTACTTCAAATTCAAAACCCATGGATGGAATAGGAATGCGCTGAGATGAGCAATTAGCACATAAAGCTTGGCCACAATAACGGCAGTGGTGTTGTCTCAGCCCTAATTGACGTTGGTCTATCATAGATTTTATATTCCAAAAGAATGGTCTACTGCAAGCCTAGAATTAATTTTATTTAAAATAAAGTTCATTTTCATTAAATGAATTAATTTAGTCATTTTATCAATTTGAAATTTACTTGGCATATGTTTGATTCAATCCATTTAGCTGTTTCTTTTCTATTTGCTGCCATATCCCAACAAACAATAACTCCATCTTCTCCACCAGAAAATAGCAAACGTTCTGTACTAGTATAGCAGAGTGCTGTTACTTTGTTACTATAAAGTAGACAAAAGTTATTACTTTGTGTGTTAATAATTATTCATTGCTGTAAACTAATTTGATAAATTTAATTAAATTACGTACTGATGACCTTGCAGTTCATAAGCAGTTCCTTGGCGACCACCAATGTCCCATACAATGATACTTTGATCAAAACTACCCGAAAACAACAATTGTTTGTCGCTGTCCCAAGCTAAAGAGCGAATACTTCCAGTATGAGTTTTTAATGTTGTTACTAAAGTACAACTAGGATTTTGAAGATGAAACATTTGGATTTGTCCAGAATAATCACCAGTAAAAGCGTACTTTGATGCATGATCATACTGTAATGCTGTATACCATGCTTCAGTTAACCAGCATCCAATTCTTTTTCCATTTTCAGTACTGTGGTACTGGAAGACTTTGTCTCTACCAATGCTGATTATCCATTCATCTTCTTCTGAAAATATCAGGCCAGTTACTCGTCCTGTATGAGCTGCTGCATATTCTCTTACTAAGGTCATACGGTTGAAGTCACTTTCAACAACAAATTCCTGTAAAACATTGGGGCATTAATAGAATTCATAAAATTTTATAATATTATAACTGAAATTTGAAAACTTACTTTGATAGTGCCATTCTCAAGGCCAGCAAACAGGTGTCGATTATTAGCACAGTAAGTCATGGCTGTTACATTAGCACCCATATCACTACATACACTGATCCAATATTGTCCAGAGTCACGCTTTAACCATATTCGTACAGTTCTGCAATTAAATTGTTTTAAATTCAATAACCAGTAATGTACAAAAATCAATCATTATTTCATACAATTTTACACCTTTATAGTTTGTGGAGTTAATAATAAAATAATGTCAAACTATATTCAGATTTATCAAATAATATTGGTATCTGATGCAATGTCTCATCAGTGTAATGATTCATAATATTACCACATAAGTTACTCATTTGTACACCTTCTGTCATTCTTGCATTAGCATGCAATCGAAAAATTATATAAAGAATTATGAACAAGTTTCATTTAGAATGAATAGACTCTTTTATGTAAATAACACAGATTCAAGGTTCTATAACCTTGACAGCCTACCTGTCATCACAAATACTGATAACACCCTCGACTCCAGGTATGATGCATGCGTCGTTGATATCATCGTTGCATCCTTCCAACTTGTGTAGCAGTATTGGCTTTCTGTTGCTGCTGAATTTGTCTTGATTGACACCTGGTGCGGGTTTTATTTCAGCTGCCATTTTTCGCAAAATCTAGAGCTCACTTTTATAGTCGCTTATTTCAAGTATTTTATCATCTGCGTAGCAGTCGCATCCGCGTTGATGAGTAATGTTTGTTTACACTGCTCGGGGGTAAAATCTGTCGAAGTAATTGTGGACACGGTGCATGCGATCACTGCACTATTTTTCAGGTAAAAAGACTAAACACACTGTTCTGTAAAAGATTACACAGCAGATTACAAGTACGCCCGCTTTTCTTTGCCAATATTCCCTCTATGAATATATATGTGCCGGAGAAGAAGTGCAATAGCAGCAGAGCGATCCAAGATGTTTGTGTGAGCTGTTGTACAGTGACGTGACGTCAAACTCGTCACTGATTGGATACCTATCCCCACCTCGGCCAGGGGACTTGATATTTACAAAAGGAAAAAACGAACCGAAGCATTTTTATATTTTCGCTCTTCGATTAAATTATTATTAAAATAAACAGAGTTTATTTTTGATTATGGCTTTTTTTTTTAAATATAAAACAATTGTTATTTTGCACATAATTTATTTGACTAACAGGATCAAAATATGTTAATCAAACATAATATTAGTTAAATGACAAAGTAGGAGAATCATTTAATAGTTTTTTTATTTCAAGTCAAGTTAGTTAAATTGGCGTGTGATGGATCAATCATACTTCAAACTGAAAAGTGAATTGATTAATATTTATTTTTTGTACATTTTCGGACTTCAAATTGGATTTTTCATTTTCCATACTTTGATGATATTTGACCTCTATTTTTGTTCATGTCAACAAAACTAAACTAAAATCTATGTCCTTTTCTTTGTGAAATTCAATTGCTTTTCGCTTTGATCTTCAGCTAATTTAGCATCTAATTACTTTGATGATTTATGTGGATTAGCATAAAGCAGTTTGCGAGGTCTCATTATGCTGAATCACTCGTGATTTTAGATCTCATAGTGGAACAAAAATCATCCACCCTTTTTTGTTATTTAAGCTGCAATTTTCCAAACACAAATATTTTTACCAGTTTTCAACTTTTTAGGAATTTTGAATTTATAGGTATATTTAATTTCTTTTCATATACTTCTTAATTTTAATGCAAGTAGGTATTTGACGATTTGTCTAAAAATTTTTTTTTTCCATAGACTTGAACAGATTCATATTTTCCTATAATTGGCAAAAAAACTCTAAAAAATTTTCAAAAAATTAAGAATATTAATTTTTGACTGAGTGCAATGAGATTGTGAATAATATATTGGTGAGTACATTTCATTACCACCACCACGTGTGTTTTTGCACTTGAAATTCTGTTTTACCAACTCAGCTAGTAGTTATAGCTATATATAACATAAACATATCTACGTCAAATGTGACAGACATTAATTCGTTTCAAGTTTGTCTAAAATTAGGCTTTCTTTTCTGTTTACCATCTCAGTTATGGGGTAAAAACTTTTGAGATTGGTTTTATTGTTAAGTTTTCGATTAATTTTTACTTTTTTCTGTTTATTTTCCCTCGTAATAGTTTCGATTTCTTTATTTTCAATTGAAACATGTTTAAATAAAGAAGAGCGTAAATTAACATAACCTGATATTGTGATATTAATATCTAAAATTAATAACGATAATTAAACCGTCCTGATGTTGCTGAAATTTTTTATGAACAAATCGTGGAATAATTTATAAAAACGACAATACTCTACCAACATAGCCAAAATGTCGACTAATGCATCGATTTCAGGAATAAAGGTAACTGTCTGAATAAAAGTACTTTATCATTTGTTTCGTGATAACAACATAAAAATGATATTTTTTGCAGAGTGAAATGGATTCTGAGGATAACTTAAGAAGACAAGGTTCTTTTAGAAAACTAGTCCCAATTAATTCAAATGGTGACTCTCAACTTGGTTCTGCTGTCAAAATAATTGATCGAACCAATTCATCACAAAGTAGCAAGGAATATGCTGTTTATCTTCAAGAATATAATATTCTTGCAGAGTAGTGAGTATTACAGAATATCTAAACACAATTAAAAACTTAAAAAATTTAAATTGTTACATCTCAATTTTGTTTTAGTAATATGCTGCGCAACCAAGATTTAAGAGGAATCTATGTCATACCATCTGCACAGAATTCTTTTTGTAACTACTTTATTATGAGTATATCATTGTTTACTCTCTTTTAATTACAATCAATTAACAGAATGCTTTTTGTAGTATGGTTTGGAGTGCAATTCATTCGCCAAGGATTATACCAGGGTGGTGTTTTTAGGTTTACAATTACACTACCTTCAAATTTTCCAGATGGCAAATGTCCAGTAAGTTAAAATTATTACAATTTTTATTATATAATAATGCTGAGTGTAAATATCTCATTGCTTTTATTGTACCAATTCAATAATTTTTTCAGAATGTGTTTTTCCAAACAAAAGTATTCCATCCGTTGATAAATTATGCAACAGGAGAACTGAATACTGCTTGGGGTTTTCACGATTGGAAGCGTAGCAATAGGATCTGGCAACTGGTGCAATATATAACAATAATTTTTATGAAATTGGATACAAAAATGGTTCCGTTTAATGAAGAAGCCTCTTCATTGTAATTGATACATTTTTTATACATTTATTTTATTATTTATTGAATATTTTTAAAAATGAGAACAAAATTTGAACTTTTAGATTTGAAAATAATGTAGAAGGTTTCAAGGAGAGAGTTAAAAAGTGTGTAAAAGATAGTTTAAGTGTAGTTTATGACCCACCAGTAACAGATGATCCTCATTACATTTCATTTAGTCCTTACGACAGAGAACTACATGATCCAGTTAAGAGAGAAATTTTCAAAACAAAGGTATCTACATTTACTTATTTTCATGTAAGAAAAATGATGTTAACAAAAAAAATTATTTCAGGAAGAGAATGAGCATAAACCAACAGGTTATTCATGGGTCCAACCTGGATCGTTGCAACCATTCTCCAAACCAGAAGCAAGATAACAAATAGTTTTTTAAAAAAAAAGCTCACTTTATTGCTTATTTTTACAACATTTGGATTAGAAAAAAGATAAAAATTATTCATAACTAATATTTTTGTATCAAAGAAGTATGAATATGATTAATTCTTGATTACCAAAATTAAGATCAAATGAGGAGATTTTTTATGACTGACTTAGTTTTAAGAACTGTTATTTATACATTAATACTCATTAAAAAGCTGTTTTTTGGGACACTAATCAATTAAATTAACATTTTCATAGTTTTTTAAATGACTTTTTAAATAACTTTTAATAGTTGCAAATTAACTTTTTAGAGATCATATTATTAAAAAAAGTATAATGAAATATTAATTGTTACACATAGAGAGTTAATTTTTTAGAATGAGTTATTCTCCTTTAATTATTCAATCATATTGATAGATAATTAAATTTAAATAGAAATTTATTCATGGCAATATAATTGTATTAAGTTAAGAATTAAATTATTTAATTTACTGAACTGTTGTAATGGCAGCATTAGTTCGAGATTAAATAGAAAAATGTAATGAATGCATGAAATAAAAATTAGAGCGTAATTAATATTGTGCCTAAGAATCGTCAATAACAAGAAATAGATTATTGTAATTTATTATGAAGATTGTTAACACATTCATTTAATAAATTAAAATTCTAATTTTTCAATGAAACATCGATAATTTATATTTTAAGGTATAATAATGAATGAATTGTCTAAGGTAAGGTTTAAACAATTACGACAAATTTATTGAAATTGTAAAAATATACAATTATCGTAGCCACAAATTACAAGCCTTTGTTCATCATACGCAAACAGATATTTTATCTTATTATGTAATTACTTTTAGAATCGAGCATTCTAGCAAATGTTGACTCTTTGTCAGGTATAATACGTTAGGGTTTGCATCACATTTTATGGGCAGTGTCTTTGTAATTATTAAAATCGCTTTTTCATATAATTCGTAAATATCATGGCTTCGTCTTGGTATCCAATAGATGCTTCAATTTATTATCAGATATATACATTTTTTTTATTACAAAATTTATTTACAATATAAATTCATGGAAGTTTATAAATAAAAGCTATTTTACATTGCATAAGCTATTGTGTGTGGTCTATTAATTTTTGTGTTCAGTCTTGGTCAATGACACAATTTTCGTCCCGCTACTTTTTTTTTCATAAATCTTTTTATATTGAACTGGCGTAACTATTAGTTCAACAACTTTGCTATTGAAATATTTACATATTGTTATATTTAATCCAAATACCTATTATCAAATAAATCTAATTATTTACAAGTATTCTTTCTCACAATAGTTCGCACTCTTAACGTAGGTAAATATTTTTTTGTGGAAATAATATAGCCTTACATACTCAGTGGAGATGGAAGTAAAATATTTACGGAAAATTGGCCTACCCGAGCCACGAGCTCAATGCTTCTATTATCACGCTTGTGTTCATTGTGTGATGTTCCGAAGACCTAATTACGTCATTTATACAATATTTTTTACTTATTGCACTACAACGTAAGCTTAGCTGGCATAAATTTAGTTACTTTTCACGAATAAATATTAATTTTTATCGACAATATATAGAACGTTATTTTTTCGTACAAAAAATCGTCAATTTTCACAGGTACACATATATTATAATTTGTTTTCATAAATCAAAACATTACTATCGAAACATTTATTAAACACGACACATATTGAGTAATTTAAAAAAAAAGTACATAAAAAAATAAAAATAAATCTACAAAAGAGCTTTTTTAGACTCGGTTCGTATCACTTGTATGAACATACAAAAATTCCTACTTACTAAATTGAATAAATACTTGAACCCCATGATAAATGTATCGTTAATACAGAAATGATTAAATTGATATAAATTACGGCTACTACGAAACGTCGAATAAAGCGAGGTATCACAAGGCTCGCTAGCAAATATTTCGTCAAATTATTTAACTATTTACAAATGATAGAGTAATGTTCTCGGAATTAAATCCGCGTTACGGTACTAATAATAATGATAATAATCATAATAATTGTTATAATTTTAATGATAATGACACGTAACAAGCATGGTGGATCGTTACACCTGTCCGCGGCTCATGTAAACGGCCACGGCGAGCCACGCGAGCAATATCGTGAAGGACAGCTCGCAGTGCGTTGCCGACGATCCGACGAGGATCACATGCGGAACGACGTTGTTTTCGCTGCTACTGTTATTGCTGCTGCCGCCGTGCTGCTGCTGCTGCTGCTGCCCACGCCGTGATCGGTCGGCACCGTGACGACTATTTCGGGTCGCGTGGGTTCCGTCGTCATGGGCGTTGTGGGCGCCGGCGTCAGTCTGGGCGCTGCCGAAGTAGCCTCGACCTCGCTCTCCTCGCGTGACTTGGCCGTCGTAGCGACGTTGCCGGAGCCGCTTCCATCGTCGCGTCCGGCCACCACCGCCACCAGGTCGTCTTCCCTGTCGTCCTCGTCCTCGTCCTCCTCGCTTATTGTCTCGATGCCGCCGGCGCCCGAGCCACTGCCCGAGGTCTCGCGCCAGCTGTCCTCGTTGTCGATCCAGTCGACGTCGTTGCCATTGAAAGCCAGACGCAGTCGATTGGTGATGCTGCCCAGCGCGAACATTTGCTCCTTCACAATGGCCGTGCGCGGGCCTTTGGCCTGCACCTCCGGATTCATGTTTTGCGTTTCGCCGTTGGGCGAGACCGGATATATGTACTTGTCGATGTGTGTTCCGTTCCAACAATGATTCGTGTTACTCGGAGTCGAGGCCAAGCCGTCGTTGCAGAGCTTGTAAGGCAAATAGAGCCAGAACTGGCGTGAGTCACGAATGCGCTGCTTGATTTCCTTTACGAGCTTGTCGAGGGCAACGGCACTCGAAGAGCGCTCCTCGCCTCGGTCCCTTCCTCGAGATTTGGAGGCTCTTGCGACCGGCTCGTCCTCTTCCTCGAAGCTCAGCGATCGCAGATCGTCGATCTCGTGCTCGTCGCGGGGGCCCTGTGGACGGCTCCGTCGACGCCGTCGGCCTAGCACGGGTCGGCCGCAGCCCTTGAACACGCGCTGCGACACGTCGCTGCTGCTCTCCTGGAAGTTCATGATGGCCTCGGAAATCTTCAAGTTGATCGGCCGGACGAGCATCTCGATGTTGAAGGGCCCGAGCAATCGATCGGCGATCTTGTCGACGGCTTCGACGAAGTGATTCCAGTCGACGTCGAGCGCGGCGTGCTGTGCCAGGCAGCCTTTCATCACGTTCTCGCACATGTCGTTGCAGGCCAGAATGTTGCTCGATACGCCACTGCAAGACGGACAGGCGGTCATGCGCGTGAGGGCTTGAGCGCAGTCGTTTGATGTCTTCAGCTCTTGCATGTTCTTGAGTACGTCTGAAGCCACTTGAAGAGCTTGACTGAAAGCTCTAGTCGCGATGAACGAGCGCTTGATTTGCACTCCCAACTTTTGCGGCACGTCGCCGAAAGGCTTCATCTCTTTCATGAGATTACCCACGCATTCCAGGTACTTATTATCAAATTTGTACTGACTGTTTAGAACTGTAAACATTTTTTGATACAGGGTATTGAAAAATGAATCCATAATGTCATCCAAATCTACTGCACCCTTAACATAATATTTTTCTAATTCTCGGAATAGATCTAAAAATACATAAGAATTTTGTTCATAAAGTATACCATAGGTCTTTTTGAACATTTCATGAAAGTTCTTTTTACTCATTTTCAACAAATTATTGAAAAAGTCATGAACTTTGGTGGCTCTGTTGTGAAAGATATTTTGCAATCTCAACAGAGTATCCTTGGTCGCTTTGTTGAAATTATTAGTGGCCCATGTTTGTAAGCGAGTCTCCATGTCAGGAGAGCAACAAACTTCACCACCATTTCTGATCCCTCCGCAAGTTTTTAATTCTCGAGAGGAAACAGGCCCTTTAGGAATGTCATTGCTCTGGAAGCCCTTTGACATAAAATAAGGTCTCACAGAGTCACAGCTTAATGTGGAAGATGATACTGCTGTGGAAGCTGATAATGTTGATATGGCTCCATGACTAAGAGTCAGCAACATTATTATTGGAATAATCATTGTGGAAATTTATTGAAGTACAGTTTCAATAAATGAATAACAATGGAAGAAATTGCAGATAATACTGGACTGTACGTAGAGAAGTACAAAGATCAAATGTAATTGTCAAAGCAATTCTGTTTATACATCAACACCCCACTGAGAGTTCATGAAAGCACTGACAAAGTAAACAGCAATAAGTGTCCGTAGACTCTGGTAGACTTGATAATAATGCTGCTAATGGCCTCACCATCTCCTGAAAAATGATACAAATTAATTACAGACTGCACTCACATTCTGTGGCATTCTGTGCAAGTAGAAAAGCGCAGTATTTTAGATTATAATTGAGTTGGAAAGTAGTACCTGTATGCCTTAATAATTACAGCAATATATACTCTCTCTCGTTCTACAATTCCATTAAATTGCCAACGGCGCGTTTGCTCAAATGAGTCGGATGACAGTACAAAAAACGGTAATCGAGAAAAAATAAAGCGCGCGTCTAGCTTTTCAACCGGTGTCATCGTTTCTCTCCGCTGAATCACGATTTCTTGCAAAGTAGATAAAAATTTTTCTCGTAAAACGCGCATAAAAAAAAAGAAGACAGACAAGAACAAACACGGGACTAACGAGTCGCGGATGCAAAAGTAATGTCGTTGGTTTTATAACAAACAAACAATGATATGAAAAGAAAAAAAAAAGAAAAACGAGGCCACGAAAATAAGAAATACAGAAACGCGAAAGACAAAAAAAAGTGAAGCGAAATTCGCAAAAAAAGCCACCTACTTGGCGTTCACTTCTCGTTTTTTTATTCACGTATTCTGCTGCATATATGCCGTTTTCTTGACTGCCGCTCTCTCTCTCTCTCTCTCGGCACCGCAGTCTGGCAGATCAATGATAAAGCCAAACGAGAACAGCAGTAGCGGCGGTGTATATACACAGGCACATACAGCATCGCTATGTGCCGAGCGAGCGAGAGCGAGAGAGAGAGAGTGTGTGTGTAAGTGCAATGAGATGAAAATAGCGCTTTTATACGTGTGTGCAATGCGTGCGCGTGTGAGTGCAAAAAGGTATAATATTATATAGACGCGCGCAGTAGAGTGAGAGAGAGAGAGAGAGAGTTTTTGTATAGGAGAGGGAGAGACAGACGCAAGATAAACAGTTGGGATTTTATAAACAAAACGGAAGAGAAGCGCAGCGTCGACTGTCGGCGTCAGACAAGCAAACGGCCGCTCAACAATATCAAACAAAGCGTCTACCGCAGGCATATAAACGCGCAAGACGCGCGAGGAAGCGCGCACGAGCGCATTGCAATTAAAAGAGGCGAGTGAGAGAGAGAGAGAGAGAGAGAGAGAGAGAAAAAGATCGTATAGAGGGTACGAGGAAGAATCACAGCCGCAAACTTACGGAAATTTGTTGCATCCGAGAGGCGACGACGTCGACGAGCTTGGCCGTGTAACGCTGCTGCGAGTTCCGCGTAAAATGGAGTCGTCAGCGGCATCAGCAGCAGCTGTCTCTAGCTGCATGTCTGCTAGACAACGGAGAACGATTCGCCATGCAGAAATTTCTCCCTTTAATAGTGTAGCTGTTGCGGGTGCGCGCAGGCGGCACAGCAGCCACTTTTTTCCCCTCTATACGTGAGAGAACGCGAGCGCACTCGATAAGACACGAGCCGTAGTACAGACACTGACGGGCGCTGAACTGCGGCAAGATTTAAGGTCGTCCGACTGATTGGCATATGCACACTTATTAACACGTACGACTGCAAGCCGAGCGAGTTAACGGCCGTTGGTGCGGTTAACAGTAATTAACGACAATTTGCCACTTGTTGTTCTATTCTAACACCATTCAAGTGTTGCACTTTGTATTAGGGAGAGAAAATATCTCCGCAAGACACTCACGGTATAATATATAACATACACACTAGCACTGACGTATGAGAGAGAGGGAGTAAAGATTGCTTGGTGCACCACTGTGAAAACACTGCGTTTCAGGCACATATACACAGTATACACACTCACTTGGATGCACTATATCGTTATACAGGCTTAAATGCAGTATATAACGTTTATTACATAGGTTGAGAGAGGCGGTGCAGTGCAGAGAGAGAGAGAGAGAGAGAGACTACACAGACTGCGCGAAAAGGCCAGAGTCCGCGCGCACTTGTGCCTATACCTATGTATATGCTCGTAACGTAACGTTCGGTCGAGTCTCGGCAGCTCAGCGCGATCTCTGCGCTGTAAATGTGCACCGCTGCTGGCTGGATGGTTGGCTGCTGTGGCTCGGCGTATATACGGAGCCGCCGTCGCCGCCGCCACCGCCTGTGCTGAAACGCGAACGTCGTCGACCCCTTTCTTCCTCTCCACCTCCTTTTATTCTCTTTCTTTCTCTCACGCTCGCTCTTCTCTCTCTCTCTCTCTCTCTCTCTCTCTTTGGCAGTACCTATACGTGTACCTTATGTGTGTGCTGTGTATGTGTGTATACGCGCTCTGATCTCACCTACCGCAGTCGAGCTGAGCGGACTATTCGCCGCGCCGCCGCATATTTCTCATCCGTCTCGCTCGCACACCTGCACACAGAGGCCACTTACACACACGCACACACAAACACACACACGTGCGAGGCATAAGGACGGCGCAGCGCATATATATATATATGTATATGCTATATGTGCGTTGGAGCAGCAGTAATAGCAGCAGGAGCAGCAGCAGAGAGAGAGAGAGAGCCTGTGCAGAATATAAGAAGAGAGAGGGAATTGCGAGCGCTTTCCTCTTTCTCTCTCTCGCACCTGTGGCACGCGCTGAGCGTGCAGGCGAAGGATCTTAAAATCCTTCGGCGGCGGCGCTTCGACGTTTATATACACACTTACACGTATGGGGACGCGCTCGTATTGGTGCAATCGTGTGCATGAGGCAGTTTGCTCTTGTCCTTGAATGCACAAGCGCACAGGCATCGAGCGAAGAATTCACTAGTTCGACGTCGTACTTCCTCGAGGATATGCGAAAAAGTACCTTCACCTTTGCCCAAGCTTATCCCCCGTATATGAATTATGATTGGGACGCAGAGCTCTGCAGTACTATCGATGCCAAGCTTTTCGAATCTAGCAGCAGACTACGAGTGCGATAGAGAGAGAGAGAGAGAGAGAGAAGTTGAGATTTCGCTCATAGGGGGAGGTGAGAGAGAGAAGCGTCTTTTCTCCCTTCGAGAGTTATTGGAATGTCCGGCCTTTATAATGGCCGACTACGACGACGATTCGTGCCGCTCTGCACAATATCACGTACACATAACTCACACAGACGCATACAGAGAGAGAGAGAGAGCTTGAAGCTCTAGCAAAGTTGGTGCTGCACACGCTGCATCTGTGCTCTGTAGTGCCTCTCTCTCTTTCTCTCTCTCTCGTGCTGCACACGCGTCGCTCTGCAAAACTGTACATGTATATAGGTATATATGTGTTTCGCCAACATCAGCCCCCTTTTATTATATGGGCTTTTAGCGTGTATAATCAGTGCTGCCGTCGCCCGGCTGGTCTCTCGCTCGCTCGCAGCTCGCTTACGCCTCGCCATGCACCTCGAGCTCTTTGTTCACGCGCGCGCGCTATGCCATGCTTTGCCATATAGCTTTGCCATATAGCTTTGCCATATAGCTTTGCCATGCTCGAACCATCCTATGTTATGCTATGAAGTGCAGCCTTATATGCAGACTCGGCACTTGTATATACCTATATTTATATGTATACATGTAGGGTAAGGCAATGTGCTTTGCTGCTGCGGCTGCTGCAGCCGATGTTGATGCAGCTCTAATGTAACTTGCATCTCAAAGCCAGGTATTTATTTAAACGGAAAAATACGTGTGGCGCATTCGGGCGTGCACATGCACGCATATATATGCAGGCAGGCAGACACGACTCGATGATTGACGCAGCAGCTATATAGACGTGACACGCGCGTGCCTACTCGCAAAAAAACCATGTATAGCGAGTATAAAGTATGTTTCATATATATAGCTGTACGTACAAGAATGTGTAGGTAAGATATTATAAAGTCGCTCGGCTACTCTGCTGCGCGTCGACAAACTGTCATAGAGAGAGAGAGAGAGAGAGAGAGAGAGAGAGAGAGAGAAGCAGCGAGTCGGTACATATATATAAGGTACTGTGCGTGTGCTCGCTGCATAATATCGCTCGCGAGAGATCACTCTCTTTGGGAGCTCGCGAGCTCTTTTTACTTTTTCAAGAGTGCGCCTACGTACATATACCCTCGACTCGCTCGCTTGCTGCACTCACACGTATACCTATTTACGTGCAGCTATGCATCTCGCTTCAAAGTGTACGTCTCGCTGCATGTGTATGTGCGCGTGCTACACCGAGTACTTACTTCTCTCTCTCTCTCTCTATATATAATATATACACCTTGGGTACTCTCGCGAGCCGACGATTGCGATTTCGGAGCATATACCTACACCGAGCGAACTTCTATGGAGTATGAATCAAGTTCGAAAGGGAGGACGACGACGGAAATGACGATACGAAAAATTGCTGCGAGACACTGCTCCGGTACATTATGTACACACGTTATATTCGTGCATAAGCTGCGGCTCACTGATTGCAGCAACGACACGGCTAGTATATATGGCTATATAGGCTGCATGAGAGGCGCCGACGGAGCAAAGAAATAAACAGAGATGGCAAAGCTATGAATGGCCGAGATCGGAGCAGACCCAGCCAGAAGAAGAAGAAGAAGCCACCCCTACTGTGCAGATCGCCGCTTCCTCAATCTTTCTTTCTTATCCGGCTTCGCTCGCAGGTATACATACACACCTATATATACCTGTAGATCCGAGCCTATTATGTGTGCCGCTACACCGGTCCATATAACGATAGATCTGTAGAGCGCTATACCTACAATAATATCGAACTAGTATTAGTCAGTTTAACGCTTAGCCATAGGTGTAGAGATGCTTTGCGATTGCCTCTCTTTCTCTCTCTCTCTCTCCTCTTCTCACTCTCTTTCTCGCTTCCCCGCTTTTGTGATCATTTTCGGATAGTCTCGTGCGTTTGGCCGAGTATTTTGTGTAGGCAGCGAGTCCGGTCGCGTAGCTTTTCAGCACCTACTCATCTCCGCTATGTATGTGTACGCCTCGCTCGTATACATATCAACGCTATACTAATACACCCATCCTATTTGTAGTCTATAGAAAAATGCCTATCTCTATACCGTCTAATATCCAATACACGTTACATTACAGCTATACATCGATTCCAGAATTACCCATGGAGTACAGATAGATAGATGCGTGTGTGTATTAAAGGAAATTGCTGCACGCCTGCTGTGTGCTGTGTGCCGTGTGCATGGATATAGGCGTGTGGACGTTGGCGCGTGCTCTGCGCCTCGCTCGGATAATATGCTTCCAGAATAGGTCTATATGTGCACGCTTATTTAAAGGCTGACCGCAAACTTGCAGCAGCAGCGGCCGCGGCAAATCTGCACTACGGTGCGGCGCACAGGTAGAGAAGTGGCGGCAGCGGCACACACACCTGTTATGACCGGTACCGACGGGTATATTATAAAATGCGTCATCAACAGGAATTTCCACGGCGGCGTGGACTGGCCGCGATTTCTTTTTTCACCTTCGTCTTTTTTGCCTGCCTGCCTGCCTACCTACCTACCCTTCTTCTTCTTCTTCTTCTTCTCTTTGCCATTATATAGCTCGGGCGCATCTCGGGCGCGTTTTGCGGAACCCGAGTATCGCCATCTCTTTGCTGCTGCTGCTCTTTGCGCTTGATGCAATACCTATTACGTGTTATATGAGCTCGAGCAAGAGCGGCATAAAAGCTCACGGCCACGACAAAGAGGATGTATCGATTTATTATTATTTACCTCTTGTATATCGAACACTATATAAGAGAGAAAAAGAAAGAGAGGCAGGAACACGAATTTCCAGGTGCCAACTGGAAATAGCTCGCTCGCGCAGCCTCTCAGCTACATATACAAACGCATATGTATAATATATATAGATGCAGCAGGCATGTGGCCGTGAGTGGGCCTCGTGCGTGTGCGAGAACACGAGAGAGAGAGAGAGAGAGAGAGAAGAGTACAATACCGATGAATTTCTTTTGTGTGTAATGTGAGAGTGAGTATGCGTGTAAAGGCGACCGGCACAGGAGCAAAACCTATTGAATGTGCCGCCGCCACCACCACCACCACCGCCGCGCACTGCCTGTGCCAGCCTCTCACGAATAAGCTTGCGAGGATCGTGGAAAGATGTTCATTCACCTGAGTGGCGAATTGGGGCCCCGACGCTCGCACACGTATACGACTGCACAAAATTCAACGCTGTACCTGTGTGCGAGATGAGAAAAGTGGAAGAAGAAGATGAAGAAGAAGAAGCTCGGAAGAAGGAGCAAGAGGGGAGATCACGTGCCTGGCTGCAAAAATATATGTTAGAGAGACAGAGAAAAGAGAGCCTATACGTATACGCTCGGCTCTCGCTTATAAGTTCTGCATTCCACAGCGCAGCAGCAGCAGCAGCCAGCAGCAGCAGCAGTGACCAAAGAAGAAGAGCACTTTACCTGGTGCGCCTGCAAATCTTTGGAGAGACGCGAGAGGCACACGGCGTAGGCCGGATAAAAAGGAGGAAGAAATCGTATTATATACACGAGGCGCACATGTATCCTATATACGTGCAACCTCTGCATATAAGCTGCAGAGCACCGATATACACACATGCGTACGAGTGAAACGTATACTTGGCGAAAATTACGCTCCACGAAGAGAGTGGATATGGGGAAGGGAGGAGGGATTCGAGCTGCGCGCGATGTGATCTTGCCTTTATGTACTTGGAATTTGCGGATGTATGCACACACAGATATGTGCACGCGAGCGCATAACGCGCAGGTATACACATATATAATACTGCACACGAAAGATGCTTTATTCCGTTTGAGAGAGAGGCCAGATGTACACAATGGCTCTTGTATGTATAGGTACCGGCCACTCGCGCGCTCTCTCGTATACATACATGCTCGTCCTTCGCTCGTTTTTTTCTGTGAATCGGCACCAAAAAAAGGAAAAAAATCTAATTGAAGTTAAGAGTATTACATTAGAGCGTACTACATCATCGCTCGAGCTCGAGCTTACACGGCCATAACAAAATATAAGGTGTAAGCTTGCCGTATGCGAACGTCCAATGAATGGGCGAATGGCACGACGAGGAAAGAGACGTGAACGACTGCGACCAGTGATTTTTCAATATAGAGAGAGAGAGAGAGAGAGAAATCGCGAACGCGTGTGTCTGCGCTCGTACATACAGTCGATTTTTCAAGGAGCGCGCAGATGTGTTGACATATGGCACATGTCCATTATATTTGAAAGCGCATCGCCGTTCTACACGTTATATTGTATTATACGAGCGCGGATACACATATGCAGCAGCCAACGTGATTTATTTCACGCGGAGCGCTCGCAACGACGACCATTTAGAATATTCATTACCGCTGCTGCACAGCTTCCAAAACTCTTATGTATACATAATTGCGACTCGTGCACGCGATTTCTTCGTGCGGATAAATTGGATTCGTTTGAAAAGGGGGGAAAAACCTTGGCCCCGCACTGGCGCTTCGCGTATTATACACCGATTGCCGATCTGTATTTGAAGCAATTTTTTATTTATATATTATAGGCGATTTTGCGTCTTGCGTGCGGCCGATCGAGAGCTCGAATGCTAATGAGAGAGCTGCTAATTAGAACCGGATGGATTTTGCACCGATTCACGCTCTAGTCTCTCTCTTTGCTTCCATCTGCTGCTGCTGCTGCTTCTACTTCTACCTCTCGGCACAAAAGAACACGAGAGAGATAGAAAATTTATAATCTATAATATCGAGAAACGTTTGGCAAAGTTTCGGAGACTCACTGCGGCCGCGGCATTCCAGACAACCACTTTCGAAAAAAAAGGATGCGTGTATTATACATACGTATACCGTGAATGTGTATACTTACATACAAACATACATACATCGACGCATATATGTGTACAGAAAAAGGAGCAGAGATCTGCGAGAGAGAGAGAGAGAGAGAAAAAGGAAGATTCCAATTCAGAGAATCGCGCGAACCAAACGCGGCGGCTTCGTGTGCCTGCGAGTTTATAAAACGCGTGTTTCTTTGCCAATGTGCGAGTGTCTGTGTGCTTGCGTGGATGTCTTCGGCAAAATCCTATACGCTTTTTGATTTATGCGAGGCACCCTGGACCCAGCCGCGCGATATACGTCGTCGCTTCTTCTTCTTGCTTGCTTCTTCTTGCTTGCTTCTTTAGCGTCGAAAATTTCTTCAAGAAAGAAGTGGAAAGAGAATGAAAGAAAGAGACCTAGAACCGATACTTACTTATTATAAAACCAATAATACACCGCTTGGGCCGAGAGCGGATTATGTAACAACTGCTCGAGGAGCGAGGAGCAGTCTATAATATACATAATGTATTGATGGGGCCTTTATAGGCGCACATGTGGATAATTGATATTCTTTTGATTATGCGCGAAGAAGAAACAGAGGCGCGCGCGAGCTTAGGCGCAAAAATATTATATATATATATCTGCTCGGACACAAAGGAATATCGACGCGCTTATAATAATACGTGCTGCCCCGCTATTCTCATGTTATACACACAATATCACAATTCGTACATCCTTTGGGGATTATCTTTAATTGCTTTCTCATTTTAGACAAGTCCAAAAAGGTGAAATTAGAAAACGAGATGGATTTATACGAGCTAAGACAAGCTGGTGTGAGACCGGTTCATTGCGTCGACAAACGCGCGCGCGATTGTGAGATATGGCTGGCTATAGTGGCGCATAGCGAGAAAAAAATAAATAAATAAAAATTACGAGCTCGCGCGCGTGACAGCAGTCGTCGACGACGTCGCGCTTGACGTACGCCACTACTACTCCTACTTGTATACATCTCGAACAAGTGCCAATACATTCGTAGCAGTGCGAGCTTGACGAATTTAAAGTCCCCCGCGCGAGAGCCTCGACTTTTTCACTGTAGTCGATTTTAATATTGACTCGCGGCCAATATCTACTTGAGGCCATTTAGCTCGTCCGGACGATGGCTACAAGCTGCCTATATCCCATATACTCTTAAACAAACATCGTCTCTCTGGACTCGGAGATTATTATATTGTAAGAAGAGCCATCGGCAGGTTTCGGCACACAAAGCTAGATGGAAGAAAGATGAGCAATATACACGATACAGAGCAGCGATAATACAAAACAGAAATCTCAATATTGACACGACGACTGGGCGGTTGCTTGACGCGACTGACTGGCTTGAGCGCTAAACGTCTGTGAGTGTGCTTTCCGACCAAACAGCCGCTCTCGCTTTACACACTCACATATAATATATACTTTCATAGAAATTGGAGAATAATAAAAAAAAATTATCTTCCGGTTCGATCGTGTTATGATTGCTCGCGGTTTCTTTTTCTTTTTTTTTTTACTTTTTCCACGGTGCGTTATATTGACGCATTATTCAATTTTTAAACAAACGATTGAGAAAATTACGAGAGTTAACAAAAAGAGAGGTCGTTTTCGTTGACATAGTGTGACAAATCGGCCGAAAAAAAACATATCTTTCACCTTTTTTTGTTTCATTTTGTTTTTTTTTCCCATATTACATATATGATTGGGCGTCAAGGGTCGTGTGAGATCTTTCACACGCGCAACAATCCTACATAGGTGTTAATACCACGAAGCTCGTCCGAACGCATGGTCAATTTTCTTAATTCAAAAATTACCTCTCTTTCTCTCGAGCGATTTTTTAATCGATTCGCGCAAAGCCATTTCGAATCATTTGTCAATTAGCCTTAAGTTGTATTTGAAATCAAGTGGCGAACGAGTTTAAGCGTATAGAGAATTTGACGAGTACGATGAACTATATAGGATTTATTATATGTATTAGGTATCTATTGGCGCGTGTGCGAGCTCGCTCGTGAAGATGCTGCTGCTCACTCGACAGTGAGACAGAGAGAGAAAGAGAGATTTAATTCAATGAAAAGACTAAATTTATGCATGACGGTTCCGATGAAAGACGCGAATAAATCAGTTGTAAGACAGATTGAGCCAAGCCGAGCGAAACGAAAATATGCTCGAGAGCCTCGCTGAGTTCTCTATGTGCGTAAGGACTCTTGAGACGACTACACACACACTCGTCTCACGCAGGGACAATCGCGCGCACGGGAAGTAATCAGGCTTTCATTCGTAATTACCTGCGAGAGAAAAAAATATCGACACGACAAAAGGATTTGAAGGCTTAAATGCGTATATTTAAAGTGGACGATCCGGCCCTCACGCAGGCACGCATCACGCTCAAAAGAGAGACAGGATGAGCCAATTTAAAAGTGCGCGTCGCCTGCGAGCTTATATGTACGTTTATGCCAAGATCAAGGCATTAAAGATCCGTTTAAAAACGCCGAATTATGTCTAAAGAATTGCTTTATAAGGGAAAATTCAAAAAAGCACATTCTAGACGACGGTGAACAGTATACTTGTCCTGTATAACGATATGAAAGGTATGCGCGCGAGGGTCCAAGGTTGGCTCAGCTGGAATGCGAAAAAATTTGTGAAAAAATTCGATCGAAAAATGATTGTACGTGTTTGCGATCGGAAAAAACGTGTCGATACAGGTAACAAAGCCGTTGAAAAAAAAGAGAAAAAGAAAAAGAAGAAAAGGAACTTGAACGGCAATTCAAGGATGCACGCGGAGGGGAATAGAAGCGAAAGAAATAATAAAAAGTGCCTCCGCTTGATACACGTGCATGAGTCAGTCGAAAAAAGGCGTCAAGGGTGACGAATGCAAGAGGCGAAATATGTATAGGCGCAAAACGCCGTCACTCCAAACTTGAATGAACGGAGGAAATTAGCCGCGAGAACACGCGTAGGTGGCCACGAGGCATCTCTTTCTCTCTCCTTCTCTTTTATTTCGTCCCTGATCGGATCTGTGTATAAAAGTTGTCATGTAGAGTATATATATCGAGGATTACGCGTGCGATACTTGAAAAGCGAACCAGCACATAATATAAGGATTAGAAGCTGCGGATGAAAGTTTTGATATAAATACGGAGAATCAGCGCAATGTGTGCAATAGCATATAAGAGAGATCCGCCATTGCAAAGCACCGCTCGCGGCAGGATTAATAGATTTTTAAAATGTGACCGAGCGCTTAATGTAGACGATCCCACGTGTATAATAAAGACATGTGCGCGCGTCTGTCTATATACAAGCGGAGCATTATATTTATAAGGAAGAAGCTGTCGTGCGCCCGAGAGATGCACGTCGCAGGCAGCGGACGTCAAGTCGAAAGTAGCTCTCTTACGTATACACAGTGAATAGAAACTCGTCGACACGCTTCACACATTCAGCATGTGAGTGTGTATATACACACCGTAGGTCGCTTTATACACATATACACATGCTATCGACGATCTATGTCAAAAGGCTCTCGGCTGTTTACGCGCGAGGCTTATACCTATCATCCAATGTGCCAGGCCGCGTAGAGGAGCTCGACTCATCTATGTAGGCACCTATACCTACATGGTATTCACAAAAAAAAAAGATGAAAAAAAATCGACGAAACTCATCGGTACGGTATTATATATGACGTATCGATATATATCACGCGGATTTTGACGATTTGTAACAGTGTCGATAATTACGATATTTCAAAAGACTCGTATATGTTAAAGTCGTTGCTCGAGGATATTATGTGTACCGCACGCGAGAAACCTGCGCCGCGACGAATAATAAAATATACACAGTACATGATACACTCAGCAACAACGAGAAAGAGAGAAAAGACAAATCGAAGCCAATTGGATATTCAACATTTATGCGCCATGAATCATGAGCTCGCGCGCGCGACTATCGAGATCTGTCGAAAAATTGTTTTAGCCGAAAATGATATCTTTATGAATCATGATAATTAATGTCGGCAATTTTGAGAAAAATAAAAAAAAAGGACAAAAAAAAATTACTCTACGCGCGTCTGGTCGAAGCAGAAGATATACTAATGGCACGAGTTCCGTCTCTCTCATTCCCTTTCGCGAGGCAGTAAAAATGACTATTTAATGCAACAAAAATGTTTTTCGGTATTTTTATGATTTTATTAAAAACCACACATCTGCTACAGAAAGTTTTATAGGCGCGCGCGCTCGAGCTCGATCGCATCTTCGAGTCGATCGGTTCTACCGTTCCAAAGATAAAACCTCTTTTTTCTTTCATTAACATTTTATGTGTTACTTTGGCCGCCGATATACACGACGAGTAAAAATAAATGCATGACTCTGCACAGGTGGAACTGCTCGGGGAAAAAGAGTCGGCGCGCGCGGGCTACGGGTCAATGATTTTGCACGCACTATAATATGTACATAGCTATAATACACTATCGCGCAGCATCATTATACGTAGGCAACGTAATTGTTTTATCTTGTTCTAGCATGTATTGCGCCGAGTTATGCTTTTGTGCCTACAATGACAATTATGCGAGCGTTACAATTAAAAATTGCCGGTCTTGGCCTTTCATCGATTCAACCAGATGAAAAACACGTTATTTTTGAAATATGCCTGTTTTGTAGTGTGCGCGATACAAAAGAGTAAAAAAAATTCAGTAGCAGCTGTGGTTGAGTTTTGTCGTTGTCGCTCGCCTCTCCATCATTTTATGTCGTTCTCATAGGGCGCAAATTTGTAATAGATGAGCTGATTGGACAGGTAGACGTAGAGCAAGTAGAAAAGGACGAAGACGGCCACGCAGGCCATTATCACCAGTGTCACGTAGAGCAGGCTTGGTCGTCGTTTTTTATACCTGCGTAACAGCAACGACAAGAAAAAAAGGTGATGACAAATAAGCTCGTCGATCGCTTCCTTAATGTGGCAGTCCACGAATAGCATTTAATTACCATAATCCAGCCTTTAGTCGATACGAGTCGTTATCTCTCACTGACGATTCTTCGTTCACCAATGAGCTATCGGCCTCGGGCTTTTGCAACAGAACAAATTAAAAAATTATACGCACATAATCAATAATTGTTGAGATTTCGATAAGCAACAGAAGCCAAACATTTTGAACATTTTAAAATCATCACTGAATATTTATCCGCAAAGTAGTACAGCGATGGCTTTTACAGTTCAACGCTCTTTGAGTTAGTATACGCAGAGCTTTTTAAAAAATATTTGGAAGTATGGTCTCGGAAAAGGCTAAGAAAATCTTTTCGAATCTGCCACAGTTCCACAGATATGTTTTGAAACTCACGCTCACGTCGATGACGACCGAGTCTCTTGTTGCTGAGTCCGGTTGCGGCCTCGTCCAACGATTGATCCCGAAGGTCTCCACGAAGATGTCGGACCTAGCCCGTCGCCTCGGATGTGGCGGCTCCGACGGCTCGAGCTCGAGTTCGTGCTCCTCCTGCCTCGACGACTCGCTTTTGTCTTCTCGCAAACTCGCCGACTTTTTCTTCAATAATTTCTTCTTCGTCGTTTTGCTGGCGTTGTCCATTATCGCGCCTGTGCTAGTTTATCTTTTTTATTTGTTCTCGTCGGCTCGAAAATTCGACGATCGTCTCTTTCATCGAGGGCGAATTTCTCAACTAAGCGAATGTGCTGGGTGTGTTTGCGAGAAAAACCTAAACATACAATTACTGGACATATCTAATGCAAAGAAGGGGTAATTTCGATTACTCATGGGCAGACAGTTTACCTATGGCTTCAACTATGTCAACGGTGTGAAAATGAAAATGTCAAACGCTCGAATCAGTGTGTGTGTGTGTACACGATAAACTTACGGTAGTATTTATATACATTTTAACCCGAGCCTATTCGTATGAAATCAATTAAAATCCATGAATGTGTATAAAAGCTACATAATATATAGGGCTTACACCGGTAGGTTGGCATACCTCATAAAAATGTAAAATATAGCTTAAGCAGTAACGATCATTAGTTCTGGGCTTTTCGCGTTTAAATTTCGGGAATAATAATAATTTCGACGTCGCGCGGCGAATCGCCGAGACAAGATTAATCGCTTAAACTATGATCAAAACCATGTTGTTCGGTGTATCGTGCGCAGCGCACACATAGCACATTCCCCGTATTAGTAATCGCGATGAGTTGTCAATTTATCGATTGCAATAATCGTCGGATATTCTTAATATTTCTGGATAAAAAATTTGTCTGAATCCGATGCTCGCTGATGCTGCTGCTACGTCTAAGCCGCGTTGGCCAGCGTTACACGTTATTTTTTCTACTTTTCTTATATTTGAAAAGAAAATAGCTGCCGATTTTTAAGCTGTTTCCGGTAAATTATTAAAAAAATATGGAAGAGAAATTCTTAAAAATTTCTATGAAGTAGGTATTTCATTAGTCATTTAATAAGTTTTTATTACATCTTTAGCGGCTAATTGTGCCAATCAAAATGTGTAAATATAAAATGATCGATAGAATATTACATCGCATGACACACTGAATTCTAATCAACCCTTTTCAAGGTAAAATAATGTTTAGAAAAAAAAAAATTAAATAATGAGATCTTTTAATTAACCATTGTCCAAAAATACATTTTTCGACGCAAGGCCGACGATCGACCAGAGAATACAGTCATTATTTTACGGCTCGGAGGAAGTTTTTTTAACGAAAAGGTATTTTAGACTGCGTCCCGAAACGATCAACGTGGTGCCATCTGAAAGCCAAGCCAAGCCTCCAAATTCACGAAAACGCCGGACTTAACTGCGGCCGACATCGCACCGCTGCACTGGCTGCATGCATTCGCAGTTTCGCACACAGATTCGCGATTTATATTATACACTTGCGACTCAGCGCGAGTGTGTCATTAGTTCGGAACTGCTGCTGCGCTGCGTCGTTTACATCTCTGCACCCACGCAAACTGATCGTGGGCATTGTTTTTTCCTATTGCATGCGATTTGCAGTTAGCAAAGGTAATTCGATCTATTATTTCCTACTCCTGACGACTCAAATGCTAGATTTATAAGTACTTAAATGTATTATGTTTTGCGTCCAAGTTTCTGCTCGAAAATCGCAAAGTTGTCCGCAAATAGCCGTGGTTATCAAGGTTATGTTGTTATGCTTGACGTTTTACAAAATATTCTCATTGAATGCTCTTTATTTACAAACAAACATGAAAAGTCGTTATTTTGATCGAAATTAAATCAACTAAAATTGAGTTGAATGTGCATCTTGAATATCATCGAGCCGACAGATATATTTATAATTAAAATAAATCGATAAGTGCGGCGTACACATATATAATACTCATCATGCTAATCTTTTGTCATTTCTTACAGATAAACCGCCACATTGGAGATGCAAACGATAAAGTGTGTAGTTGTAGGAGACGGTGCGGTAGGTAAAACCTGCCTGCTGATCTCCTACACTACCAATAAATTTCCATCAGAATATGTACCCACTGTATTTGACAATTATGCTGTCACAGTAATGATTGGTGGTGATCCTTACACCTTGGGTCTGTTTGATACTGCTGGTAAGTCCAAGACTACATTTTTTTAGTCTAACTATGATGTTCATTATATTATACATGATGAAATTTGAGAGCAGAGTCATAATAATTTTTTTCAACAGGTCAGGAGGATTATGATCGTTTGCGTCCTTTAAGTTATCCGCAAACAGATGTATTTCTCGTTTGTTTTTCTGTAGTTTCCCCATCATCTTTTGAGAATGTCAAAGAAAAGGTAATTTTCATTAAACAAAGTAAATTAATAAAGACGGCAATGATAATTAAAATTATATTAACAATTATAGTGGGTACCAGAAATAACACATCATTGTCAAAGGACCCCATTTTTACTAGTTGGAACTCAAATCGATTTAAGGGATGATGTTGCTACAATTGAAAAATTGGCAAAAAATAAACAAAAACCTATTTCTGTTGAACAAGGAGAGAAGCTGGCTAAAGAATTAAAAGCTGTCAAATATGTAGAGTGTAGTGCATTGACTCAGGTCTGTAAAATCTCTTGACTTGAATATTAATTTTGCGATTAAAATATTTATGCGTTTATTTGATTTTTTAGAAAGGACTTAAGAATGTTTTTGATGAAGCAATTTTAGCTGCCTTAGAGCCCCCAGAACCACCTTCAGGCAGAAAGTGTCTTGTATTGTAAGATGGTACTAGTCTATGAGAAGCTAGATATTCATGATTAGGTAATTGTGAATTTTGTAAAACTTGAAGTCATTGCTACATTGTACCAGTACTTTGATTGCAGCTTACTGCTTGAATAAGCTCATAAATTTTGTATAATTCAGTCTGTTACAGGTTGGTAAATGAAACTAATTTACTGGAAGCTATGGCAACAGTTATCCAATAACTACTTCAATGGCGACAGACACATTCCGTATTTTAATGAAACTTATGCGTAGAATAGAGATTCTTGAACTATTTAACCGCATATTATCAACAATTGTCCGTCGTCAATTTCAATTGAATATTGCTTTGATTTTCAGAAATTCATGGCAACATTTATACTGTTTATAAGAAATATTCCGAACTTTATTTGTTGTTTCCAATAGGACTTCCATTTATACACCAAGAAACGTTTTTGGGACCTTATATACTTATATACAAAATACTCTTCATATTAACTTTTGCATTTGGCGAATTAATCAAAAATAAATTCGCTAAAACTATGGACTGATATACTAGGGTGATAGATCTTTATGATACTCGCGAATTGCATGAGTAAGTAGTGTTGCGCTAAGAAAAGTATGGAAAAATCATCACAATTATCCGAGTTTGTAGAAATAATTTTATTACATATATCCAGCCATTATTGAGATTTTAATTTTACTCTATATGTTTGGGCAGTATTTTTATTTGTATTCTAAATATTTACTAAAAATATTGTAGAATTGAAAAAGAAAAACTTTATTCTTGTTGATATATATTTTATATGTGTATCACAAAGTCAGGTTTTGTAAGCAATTGTATACCGTGTAGTGCAAAAATATTATTTTGTATTGCCTTCGAATGGCACTGTTATTTATCAAATATCGTATAATATATAGCCAATAACATTTTGATTTGCATATGGCTTTTATTTATCCCTAAATAATTCTTTAAATTGTTCAAAAACATCAATAAAATACAAGCAGTTTGGGTCAACAGAATTTTAAATGAAAAATTGCATGTAAGATATCAAAATTTGATTTATTGTTTTATCATTTTAAAGACCACCTTTGGAAGCTAATCTCTTATCACGCTCTTCAGCAATGGACAATTTGATACCCTTACCTCTGGGTAAACTGACATAGGGCTTGGTACCTTTGCCAATGATGAACACGTTGTTAAGGCTAAAAATATAAAATTTATGATTAGCCTTTTTTAATAAATATAATCAAATGTTATTGCATTGTAAATTTACCGTGTGGCAAAAATATGTCCTGGGCATCTTTACATGAACAATGTCAAAGGATCCTTGATGACGTTCACGGTTTACAACCGTACCAACGCGACCCAAATTTCGCCCTCCGGTGATCATACACAAATTTCCTATAAAAATAAAATTGTTATAAAAATATGATCAAAGAATATCAACTGTAATGAGTTTGCAAAGTAACTCTGTAAAATCGTTATTACCGTTGTCAAAACGAATTGAGTCAAGGATCTTGCCTGTGGCAATTTCCAATTGAATTGTGTCGTTGACCTTGATGCAAGGGTCAGGGTAACGGATGGTTCTACCATCATGTGTTACCAAAAATGGAATTCCTTTAGGTCCAGTTTGGACGCGCTTGACTTTGCACAGTTTGTACTAAAAAATCACAAAATATTTGTTAATTGATGTATTCAAAAGTAAAAGTTTAATCCTGATTCTTAATGATTTTTTAAATTACCGCAGCTTCAATTGGTGTGATGCGATGGATTGTGAAACGTCCCTTGACATCATAGATCAAGCGGAAGAATTCGTTTGTCTTCTCAATGGTGATGACATCTGAAAGAGTATTAAAAATTAAAATGTGAAAATCGTAAGTCATCTAATACTATAAAATAAGTCAATTAGTGTTTTCAATCTCGGTAATACTACTGTTCTTTTAAAAGACCTTTAGATATACAACAATTGTGAAATTTGATACATACCCATAAACCCAGCAGGGTAGTTTGAGTCCGTGCGGACTTTGCCATCGACCTTTATCAGGCGCTGCATCACAATTTTCGTGACTTCTGAATTGGTCAATGCATACTTGAGACGATTTCTCAGGAAAATCACCAAAGGCAAAGATTCCCGAAGCTTGTGGGGTCCGGTGGATGGTCGAGGGGCATAGACACCCCCCAACTTATCCAGCATCCATGCCTTAGGGGCATTGAGCCGTTTCAAATGCTTTTTAGGGCCACGCGCCTGAAAGTTAAAAATTTAATGATTAGCATCTACTTCATGGTTTTAAAAAGTCAATATATATTTCTTGAACTTATTATAGCAGATACAATAATATTTTATAAACATTGTAAACTATTTGCTTGTCATCATATGCCCACAAAAAACTATTAAACCGCTTTTAGGTTATGCACTACTCTGGTATTTAGCAAGTACAAAAACAAATGAAGGTTTGGTTAATAGGATTATAAATAAAGTTTAGAATAATACATTTTTACAATCATTATTGTCATCATGATTAACAAAACCGTCAACACTAAGAATAAAAAAAATAATCGAGAGTAAATAGTCTATCTAGGTTAGATTAATTAAAATAACTTGCTTCAATTGATTACTAACTTAAAATATTTTGCAAAGCCTTAACGTATAATTAGAATAATAAATTAATGAATAATTTATTGCAAAACACATAATTAATAATTTCTTCTGAAAAATTGTTAATAAAACTGACCATATTACTGAAGCAGACACAACGGGTTCCACGTGAGAGAAAAGAAGAGGTAGCACCCGACTATAGCCCATGAGATTGATATTGAGCGCGAAATTCAAATTTTTTACTCGCAATAAAGAAGTCATATCTGTAAATTTATAAAAAAAATTAAAGCATTTTGAAGGACATACGAGATCTTTGAAACAATTTTTTCTTCAAAACATTTTTTTATGACCACATAATTAATTGATGTTGCATTCAAATTTGCTACTTTATCTACTGCAGACTGTGACGTTTCCGATGGTATTAGTAGGTGATACGTTTAATTCCATATATTAGTGAATTAATCATTTTATATTTTACAATAATGACATGTTAAAAAAATAAATAAATAAATTGCCCTTTAGCAATACATGGTTCAAATTTTCTGGCTAATAATAAATTTTATATTACCTATTAGAAATCATGTCCTCATGTTTACAAAGATCGAATGATTTTATCGTTTAATCTGACCAAGGTTTAATCTTACATGTTATTATTTGGAAATTACGTAAATATACATTTTCGAAAATAAATCAGGAATATGGGGTAAGTAAATTAATATTTAATAGATCAATGTTTTGTTTTTACTGTCAATATTGCCTTGCAGCTCGTCTTTTATTTTAAAATTTTCCATCAGCAGACTCTTCAGTGTATTTATTAAAAATGTTTCTTAAGTTAATTTCTAAAATTAAAAAATTTATTGCCTCGTTTATCGACTTAAATTTCAAATCTAATTGATTGAGTAATATCCTGTTTTACGATCATTGATAAGGCCAAATGTTGATAGTGTTTCTCGTTACAAATTTTCTGAAGACATAATAAATATTTGCAGGTTTATTGTTTACCTGACAAGTAACAAATTTGAGTAGATATATTCGGAAAACTCTTTATTAAAAACAGTAAAATTGATATTTTAGTCAAAGATATTATTTTTATAATTATTTTCTGTGAAAACCCCTCCTTTCGCAAAAAATTAAGATGTCATTGAGACCATATATTCAAAAGTCATATAATTATTTGTACTTGATATAGTAGGTATAGTTTTTACAATATAGTTAATAAATTATTAATACATGATGTTTAAAATATAAATGTTGCAATAGTATAAAATTAGTCGTATAATGATATTTATTGTCTGTTGGTTACTTTTTATTTTACTTTTCACGTTGCAAGGATACAATTTTTTTCAACTTAATTTCTATACTACCGAATTCTCTATTCTCTGTTGGTCCTTCCTTATCCATCCTCATTACTCTATTGGTAAATGCTGTAGTCTATGCCAGACATGTCTTGCTTTGAAAAAAGCTCCATTTTCTAAGTTTAAAATACTTATAATTTTTAATTAATTGTTATAATTGATTGAATATTGAACAAACCTTTAATCAAAATAAACTTAAGTAGAAAAATTTCGTCAAGTTAAATCATAAATCATGAAAAAAAAGCAACTTTAAATTTATGTACGTGAGATGCTATAGTCAGAGAATGCACATTTACCTTTAATATGATATAGAAATTACACGAAATAATATTATGTGAAAGAAAAAATAAATAAAAAATAAAACCTTGATTTTATAATTGGTAAGGTGCAAGTTCATGCTTTATTCTGTTCCATGATGAAGTTTCTGTCTATCAGAATTCCCAAAATCGTGCTTTACATAATGATTAAACATTTTTACAATACAATTGTTCATACGTTTGCTTCTGTATGCAAAATCATTTTTTTTCTATAACATATCTAAACTTTGCTATTAAATAAAACATTAAAAACCAATGATACATCGCTGATTAAAATATCTACGAACGCGTTGATATTTAATTGAAGTCAAAATATCAAAATTTTCGAGTACCTAAATTTCATACGTACAATTTTAAAATATTTTACAATTTATACTTGTCGAAAGATCTTACATATCATAATGGCACGTGTGTTTTTTGTCTGTATAGAAATTTTGCTTTACATATAGCTACACGCAGGTTTGACATGTATTTCGTTGTCGTAAAATGTCATAACCACACCCTTTCTCTGGGTGCTAAAATGTCTTTCGTCTGTTGTCAGTAAAAAGTCTTTCGATTAAACGTTAATCCCGATGCGAAGATGAGCATTTTCAAACGCGTTTTTCGCAATTCCTATCATCCATTTTTCGTTGTGAAGAAAAATCGTCAGTATAGAAACGTCGGATAAGACGTTTGATAACGCTGATTTTCGCACCGCCCGTAGCACGTATATCTCGCTTCACGATTCAAAGTTGTGTCGAGAAAATTGAAATTAATTTGAAAAACAATGAAAGAATGAGTTTGGAAAAGGATCAAAAGCTCACGAAAAAAAAAGTAAGAAATGGTGCTCGACCCCACACGCATCGAGTTTCATAAAATAATGGGCGCACACCTATGTAAGTGCGTATGAAAATTGTTACTCATCTCATCGCGCGCGCCTCAACACTTAAACGGATAAATAATTCCAGAGCTGCGTTGTCTGCCGTATGTGTGCACGCACATATCATCGCTGCTTCTGCTGCTACGGCATTATATGAAGTAATCTTGCGGAGCTGTATGAAATCACGCGATACGTACGCGTATACGTGCGCGATATATACACATCGGGGTAATACGTGAAGCAATAATCGAAAAATTAATCCATCGCGCCGCGAGAGAGCTGCTCCGAAGCTGGAAATGGTATGAAAGCCAACAACGTGCGCGCGAGTGGCTATGAAATTATCTCAAGTGTGTTTGCGCGCATTAGCCCTTTGGATTGGCGGCCGAGCCATCATCGCGCCGTAATATACACATCAGATCTCTTCGATGGATATAAGTACACGAGCTCTCGCCGCAGTCCGTATGCACACGATGCTCGCTGGAATATACGAGATGTTTGCTAGTGGTAGTAGTGACGCTGGTGGACGTCGTGGTGCCTACCACCAACGGCGGCATCACGATCGCTTCTAATTGAACTAACCACAAGGTAGCGCAATATGCAACACGAGTCCGCGCGCGATCCTGTATTTGTGCGTATATCTTGTGTATATATACGAGAAGGGAAAACCACCCGGAGTATCACTTCGGGCGGCAATCCCATTATGCTATACGTATATATATGGATAAGCTCGCGCGGCGCAACGCAAGTTCCTCGGCGCAAAATGACTGTATCGTCCTGGAGGCTCGAGCAGCGAGATAGAGATGGATCGGACTCGCGCAGTTTCCGTTCTTGGCTCCTCGTGCTCGTGAGTGTGTATGTGTACGCAGTCGGCAGGGGAGAGACAGAGCACCGTATCGTCGAGAATATCTTACTCTCTCGCTTTCATTAACTCGAAAGAGTAGTCGAAATCGATCGTGCGGCTTCTCTCTGCTCTCGGCTCTCTTCCGCGCTCCGATGAGAGATGTTGCTGTTGTTGCTGAGTGCTGATATAAGATGTAATTGCCGCGCCACCGAGCATGTAGATGAGTAAGTTGAATGAAGAAATTTACTCGATGCTTTTGTTTACGTGCTTTGCTCCAAGGGGGTACCGTCCGGTAAAATTTCATTGTCTCGAATCGCCAAGTTCAATCATTGTATGCCATTATTTTTATCGATGTAAAACGTCCTTTTGGGAAGATTGCGTAAGAAATTATCTTCCTTCGAGTTTTCGATGGAGTTGGTGCACGAAAGCCAGCTCCATCTTTGGAATATTTGGGCCCTGAACAATTAAAATTTACAATCCGTTAGCAAATTCATTTGCCAAACTCGGCTGACTCTTTTACTTTTCAATTACCTTAGGCCGTCATCTCCATCGGATCTTCTGTAGGGACCCGACTTCTACATTGGCTGAGCCAATTCCTGAATCTGAGGTACTGATACCAGAAGTAGTGACAAACGCTGTCCGACTTGGTTTTTATGTACCCGTAAAATGCGCACAAGAGAATAAATACAGCTATCCAAAATATGTAATAAAATAACGTGTAGCCTTGAAATATACCCATCTTTGGAATTATTAAATTGTCTAATGAGGAGAGAGAAAGAACAATGATTCGACTCGAGTTTAGTTACAATACATACTGGAAAATTTCCCGTCGGTGCTTTCGGATTTTATACTGCTGTGTAAAAATTTTCTATTGTTGATCAACAAAACAGCGATGAGCTGTGAACGCGCGAAAGGCAAACGTTGAATAAGTCATGATTTTTCACTTGAAATACTGCCCTATGATTTTTCTCACAATTAGATCGTCCTCGAGTGAATGAAAGAAATGTATTTTAGTCGATAGTATTTTCCTGTCTAAGTCAATTTTTAAAATTAAAAAACAGATGAAACAATTGTATAAATTTGTAAACATTATGGTGGGCTAGATAAGTGGTGCCCATGATTAGAAGCTCTGATATTTGATATTCGAAAAAATTTCATCATAGGAAATAGCTGCAAAATGTATACTTATGTAAATTTCAATAACAATTGGCTGAAAAGAACATGAAAGCAACCGTTTGTGTAGAGTTGTGTAGTTGTGATTTACATTAACATTAACCCATGTAGATCAAGGGGCGAGCTGATGCAGGTTCTTCAGCTTACGTACTTCTATAGTAGTAGGGAACGATGAAGGGAAATACGCTCACCGTGATTAAAATAAAAGTTTCGTTAAATGTAAAAGCATGCATAATTTTCAACATTTTGTGACAATCTTGGTCTTTTTTTATTTTTTCAATGATTATCTCTTTTTGATCTTACCGTTCCTCAGAACACTGCTAATGAGATAATATAGATTATTAAAATCACCATATAAAAACTGCAATCTTCCTTCCGCGAAGACGATGTACTTAAAAGCGTGATTGTAGGGTTTTTATTTTCCCAAAAAGAGACACTTCGTCGATGGAAGGTGGTGACGTTTGAATCGAAAAACTTATATTATCGATTTATTCGAAACGTGTTTACACAAACTTGCAATAGAGCGCAGCTAAATTATTTAAATTTTATCAGCGAGTAGAAAAGCTGCTGCTCTCTTGACAAGAAGGTACATTTATAATCTTACTCTTGGCCTCCGAATTTTCAACATCTAAATTCGCGATATTAAAAAAAGAAAGAGGCGAGACATCGTTGGAACAAACAGGCATCATATTATTACGCGCTCACAGATAAAGATATTAATTTCCAGGCACAAAGAGACTACACGTAAAAGAGACTACATATAAAAAAAGTCATAAATAAAAAGTTGGGAGAGGAAATTTTATCCGTGAAATCCATATGATACGAGAAAGAAAGAGAGAGAGAGGATACCTATAATATACTTAAGGCTGCTGCTGCTATACATAAGCGTGCAAAGCTCAAGTCTTATGAGTGTGCATATATACATATATCTCAACACTATTATAATGAGCAAATTTATCGATGTGTCGTTAGGCTCGCGACACGCAATAAATATCGTGCCATTTCCGCGCTCTGTATATTTATAATAATATAAACCACGAGACAGGATTAAAAAAAAAAGAAGAGAGAGAAACACTTCCCAAAATTTTTCTCTCGCACCTCTTCGCAGCTGGAGCTTATTATTAACATGCAGGGCAAACATGCGATTTTTGTGGTCCTCTCTTCTCTCTCTTCTCTCTCTCTCTCTCTCTCTCTCTCTCGCTTTCTTCATTACTCATTTATGATCGGCTTATATTTTTATATGTATTCGCTGGCACACATACACATATACACACACAGGCTTATTGCGCGTGGGATCTACATAACGATTGTGGCTTAAAACTGCGTGTGTGCGTGTGTGTCAACGAGGACCCCCTGCTGCATCCAAGTGCGAGATTTCACCGCAGTGACGCCTTACATATACATTATTTTTTACGCGCGCGTGTGGCCCTCTATTCCTTTGTGTATCTGTGCATATCGTGCAGGTTTTTTTCTTTTTTTTTGCTGCTGTTGCTGCTGCTACTCTGACGCCAGGCCCATCATCGATTTGTCCGTGAATTTATGTGTGGATTTGTTGCTCATTCTTAAGAGGCCATAATATATATATTTTTTGGGTTCGTTCATATAGAGAACGCGAGGATTAGTTCTCTTCACTGTGCGCATATGTACCTGTTCTCTGTATACATATTAAATAAAAGTATGTGTGTGTATGCGTGTTTGTGATGGTGGCTCCGGAAACGATAAACTATTACGTATGGTAAGGTGTCAGAATCTATATTGCGCGAGTGCCATTGTCCCATGGAGGGATTTTTTACGCCCTCCCGCGTACGCCGAGTGTTATTATACACATTTTCGTGACTTTTTTTTCCTTTTCTACGATCGTCGTTAGTGAAAATTTACGAGCTTGTACACAGCTCACATAGTGATTGCTCTTACTTCAGTCTGGAACGAGCGTAATGACATGATGCCTTTGTACTGCAGGTCGTTGTTGAATCGTAGTACATTACATCGATATATCTCTATGCATCTTTATTTTTCGGATTTACTTTTATGAACTTCATAGAAAAGTGTCATGTCCGAGAAATAAAATTCATAGATCCATCTTAAAAAGTTAGAGTTACAAAATAATTATAAGCGGCTTTTATAAGAGTCTCGATTGAGTATACTAATCAACTAATCAAGGCAATGATCCATCATCACATATAAAATAGTCATTCTTTTTTTTTCTCATAAGTACGCTGTGTTCACGCCTGCCCATGGCCAATCGTACCTTGTTTTTTTTAAGAAGAAAATGAAAAGAAATGCACAATACGTGTGTGTGTATGTATAATGGAACGAGGCTGCATACGTGCATACACGTATAGTGTGGCCCAAGTTTGTCAAAGGCACATGTATGCAGGCATAATATATGTAAGTGCCGTACGTGACGAGGCAGATAAACATACAAAGATTCGATGAATCCGATCGATAACAAGATTTTTCAACGCCAATGTTCGCATCGAGGATTATATATCACGAAGCGTATACGTGTGCACACATAGGTATGGAAGATGCGATCGGCGCAAGATAATGACCTGTAGCTCTCGTGCGAGACTCGCTCACCCGAGATCGCTTCGATCGCTCCCTTGACGGAATAATAATCGCGGCGCATTTTCACGAATTATGTATAGCGTTTGTCGAGGCATATTATAATACATCCTCCACATGAGTCGTGAAATTGAAAAGTACCTTGGACTACTGCATATTTTTCGCTGTGGTATTAAAGCACATGATCTATCGAGCGTAATGATCGGACGGATACGTAATTGATGCATGATGAGTCAATAATTTTAAAATATGCAAATCCGAAGAAAATTCGATGTAATTTCAAAATTACCATATAGTTCGATGACTGATGAGAGGCGATGCTAAGTGACGACAATAACCATTTCTAATGCCATTTTGCTGCATGCAAACACGTTCAAAATAAAGGAACTGTTGGTGCAAATTACAACCATTACCTTTTCATTATTATATTCAATTATCATAGAAGCCATTGGCTATAGCGAGGTCGAATTTTACTCAAAAGTTTGCCCTCGCAAATAAGATGTTACTAGAAATATCTTACTAAAGGGAAAATCTATCGCACTAGCATATTATACGACGTTTTGATAGAAAAAAGCCAATCGAATAGTTGATGAATTGAGTCTTACAATAACGACTTGGATTATTTTTTATTCGGTAGTTGTTGATAATGAAGACGCGTTGATATATCAGTATACACTTGAGACGAGGTTGGTGGAACCTGGAACTAAATACGCTTGGTTACAATTCTCAGTAGTTGCGAGTAACTTTAAAATATAGCTACGATAGCTGCGACCCGGAGAGCAGATCGTAATCGCGCCTAGAAACATGCCACCTGCCGTAGTTTGGTCCAATTCGTTCAGCCAACATCAAGGCTACCAGATAAGATCAGTTCAATTGCTAAATAATTAATTAATGAAAAAATTGAACTCACAGCTAATAATTAATATATATTCATACATTAATCCATATGTAAATCTTGGCTTGTTCGCATTCACATGTGGACAGTCGGTCAGGATCTTTCTCTCTCTTTCCCTCTGACATATCGGTGTACGCGTAAAACACGCACGGGTGCGCGAATGGGCGGAGAAAAACTTGAGCTCGCGCTCTCGTCGCTGTACGTAGCCATGCGCGCATACATGATACATGAGCAATTCAGCTTTGTGTATATACATGCAAGAAGAAAGAAATGGAGGCGTGTCGTTCATGACTCGAAAGTGGCTACTTTCACGGCGCGCAACGCGCATATAATACGCACATGCTGCATTGCGTATCGCACACCTTGAGCTATATACTCGGTATAGCAGTCCATCGGGCACAAATGCACAGTTGAATTATGAAAGATGTATGAGAGCTGCTGCTGTTGCTACTGTAAACGCCGGGCGGAGGAGGCCGAAGCGCGACTTTCGCAAATACTGTTGCCACGACAGTTGGGCTTTTTTCGACTCGACATGTCTCGTATATTTATTTCTATGTGGCATCGATCCATCAAGGATATGAGCTTGAGCTGTACCTGCATTTTTCATTGCCGCCTGAAAAAATAGACTTCGATATGCTTGCACTTGAAAAGTTTACGCGTGATAATTAAATGAAAAAAAGTCGAAAATAAGAGGAGAAAATGAAATGAATGATGTCAATCTAGCAAACAGAAATAAAACGTACGCGATCAATGCGTAGAGTCGCGGTTATTGTGGATTCGTTATATTATCGAGCCACTGAGTTGCGAACGGATCATTCATTTTCGCATTCGTCATTGACTTTCGTGACCGAAAATGATTCCCACAAAACCAGATCAATTATTTTACCCAGTCTTAAGTGAAGGGCTGAAAGTTCTTGTACCGTGCTCTTTGTAACTTGTTGGGGCAGAAGCTGCGGGCCTATACTATCTCTCAAGACGTTCGACACTTGAGCACTTGATCTTCGGACGAGAAAATCACCTTTCAATACGTTTTTGAGCGTAATACACGCAGGTTGTTGCGGTATTGTCGCTCTTTTCTTCGTATGTAAGCATTGAAACATAGTTTGCCAATGTGATGATCGAGTGGACATTTTTACGATGGGAAAAACGCTGCTGTATAATGCGTATGTGGTGTTTCTTTTTCTTACGCTTTACACATCGATCGCCGCGTGGGTGAGAAAATGCACTTGTGCGCGTGTATATAGGTCGAGATTCTTTCACGAAGTTTGTTACATTTGTATACGGCCCGTCAAGGGCAGACTCCGAACTGAAACGATGAAAAGTATTGTATGCCGTATTCTTCCGAATTACATACAGGTGCGGGTTACATGACACGTGAGCGATGCGATTTTTTAAGAAATTAAGATCATAAGTATATGCGCATGACTTACACACCATGCCTGAGATATTAATTTTTAATAAATTTTTCTTTGTCACAAGCGACCACGTTATATACACATGTTTTTCAAAGTGCATCGATCTGTCTCACGTGCGAATTATCCGCGGGTAAAGTACGCACGAGCAAGCCTCGCATACCATGAGACGCACAAACGACATACGTCGTGGGTGGTCAGTTATACTTACGGATCGTCTCTCGGCTTAACCGATAATACCTTTTTTCTTCTCTGTCCGAGTCTCTCTCTCTCTCTCTACTGTCTTTTGCATAATGATCGATCGTAAGCGCGCTAACGCGCATTATCGTTTGAGAAAAAATGATCCCCCGTGACTGACTGACTGACGTGTGTTGCTGCTGGCCTCCGGAGATTTTTATCTTCTATGCGAGCTATTTTGCATATACAATACGTCGTATATGCGGTTGCTGTTTGTTGTCGATGCACATCGATATAATAGAGAAAAGGGCGTGTGCGTTAATGTCACTGCGCGCAGATCGTTCTTAACGAATTTTATGGGTTATTACTGAGCGCGTTGCCGCTGCTGAGTGAAGCACTGATAATTTTATTTTTAATCATTACTTCGTAATCTGATATTTAAATTTTCAAATTGTCGGATACTCGAACATCCTAGTTCATGGCTAAAATAGTTTCCTAATTGTTGCGATCTGCCCTATACTCGATAAAATAATAATCGACATGGAAAACAGTATCGTTCCTTCGATTATTTTTATTCCGAGGGTCACGCAAATAGCGCCACTAGTGGCAGTTCGAAGCGAAAAAGTCTTGTTAAGGGGAGAAAATAATGCCGTGCTTCTCTTTCATACCAGTATTCAGCGCATGCTAGACCAAATAAATTGTTGAGACACTGTGGGCGAGAGAGGGACTTGCAGCGGATGCGGAGGTCCGTACAGTTAAAAAATATAGCAAATAAAACTAAACATACTAGTCGGGGGTTTTCGAAGTGTTTTTTTTCGTTGTTTTTAGCTGCCTACGAATTTAGAACCGAATATGGAATCGCTGTTTATTCACGAGAGAACTAAAAAGTATCCATTCGGTCGCTCTTGATACGAGGAAAAATTGCCCTTTGATACGAGTTTAAAATTCTGCGGTATTTATACTCGACGTACGTATAGATTCGTCCGTTATGAATATGAAAATAAAGTTGCAAGAAATACTTGAAATGTGACTAATAAACGGCTACATCTTTCGAAAGCATCGGCGAATCGATTTTTGACCTTACTCCCGCAACTCGAGTGCACTTATTGTAATATACAACACGGAGAAAGTAAATACGCAGCATTATTATATATTTGTGTGTGTGTGTGTATAGCGCACCACAGTTGCATAATGGAAATACGTATATCGTTCGATTACATAAAGCACCGTAATCGAGCACAATCGACCGCAAAGCACCCACCCACACACTCACATACACACTGCGCGTGTCTAATAACATTTGCGGCTGCGGTGCATTTAGTGCGTGGCACGCAATCGATTTCGCTCGCGGATCATCTGTCACTGAATATATATACGAGATATAACGGCGGCGGCTCTTGTGAGTACGGGTACATGTATATAATCGTACCTGTACTGCACAGCCACGCAAAAGATAAGCTCGTAAAGAAATTGTAAAAGACAGGGATCATAAAGTAGTCGTCGCGGCTTGTGTATTTCCCTCCGGTCGGCTGCTGCTTTGGCTTATACGTATGTATAAGTACCCTCCGACCCCGCGAAATCGAGTTATACACATCACAAACACACTCATTTCAATACAAATTGTTTTAGCCCGGTCCTGCGGGTGTAGCGCTGTAGCGGCATATACATACGTAATATAATACACATGTCGTTCTTGTCGTTATAAAGTCACGAGCGTATAACAGTAACGTCGCGCAGCGCACGCGGCAGCATATAATCTCGTAAATTCGTTGCGTACAGACAAATCGATTTTGGAGCTCTCTCGCTGCTTGCGCGTATACATGTATGCGCACGCGGACATTTGTATAGCTACAACTAGAGTCACGAGATCGGGGCTTTTTAATTAAAAACCGATCGGCCTCGATAATATCGATACACCTGTATGTGCCCCTTCGATATGTTTATCGTTTGTACGCGGCTGGATTATGTTTTCATGGGTAAGCCCTGGCTTACGAGTCTGCTGATGACTGAAATGACGATAAAATCATATGCGCGACGATTCGCGATATTCGAACACGTGTGCTTGGCAAATAGGCGGAATTTTTGGAAAATTTCGCTCCACATTGCGACGCCGATTTTTTTTATTCGCGCATACCGATATTTTTTATCGCTTTTTCCGCAAGCCAGAGTCGATTGATAGGAAATTTATATTTAGCGCTCAGCACCTAGAGTACACAGGTACGAATTCACATCAAATTCACTCTCGAATGCGCGTAAAATTTTAAGAGTCCGAAGTTTGAATAAATCAACATTGGCAAAGCATCGAAATAGCGATTTACGCGTAACGCTGCATTTATGAGCAATTCTGATACGCATAACGATTTAACGTATAATATATAAAATCAATTTTTCAAACAATATTCACTTATCATTCTAACTTGGATTTAACTTTTTCAAGACCAAAAAGTTAATCGAAATAACTTTTTAAACGTACCGTATGGAGAAATGATAAACTTATTTCCCGTCAATTATACGTCTTAATTGCTCAAAAACAATCTGTTTTTCCAGAAAATATCTTTTAAAATAAACTGCTAACGTAATTGAAATATTTAATCTAGGATGGATCTCATCTGAAAATAGTACGGAAAATGATTAGAAATACCGTTACGATGCTAATTTCGTATACGCGAGACGGGTGGAAGGCGTCCGCGCAATTGACGAGAAATTGGCGCGCGTGACTTGAAAAATTGAAACGATAGAAAAGCGATCGAAAGTCTGGCAATTTCTACTCCGGGGCGATATTAATTAACCACCCTCTCCCCCTGCTTTATATTATCGGATCAAAGCCATCGCACAACTGACGTTTATAATACATTTGTGTCTCGTTCCAGCATTGAATTATTTACACGCGAGCCGATCGCTTCTTAAATATACTAGCGCAACCAGCGCCATTCTAGCTATCATATGCGATGCGAGCTGGGGCTACATTGACTCGATCTAGGATTTTTACTGCACACGCGACCATCGATCGTGACAAGTTGAAATCTACAGGAGCTGAAATCCATAGAGTGGACGTAATCACGTCCATGCGGCGCTTTATTCAATATACATTAGCTATTTTCGAGTCTCCGATTAGCTGTCCGATTGATATCGAACGGTAATTGCTCGTAGACATGCTCCCAGCTTGTTGATTAATCTGATCGAGCTTTTATATTCGATTGGGCCATCCTGCACTCCTAAAAACAGTCGCGGCCTATTAGCAATAAATAGCCGAGTCGATTCGATCTGACTTGTGTCTCCAAAAATATTATTCGTAATACCTGCGATGTGTTTTATTGATAATACGTCACTGCTCCCCCTCTTGACAAAGAAAAACAGATGCTACTTTGCGTCTGTTAATACAGAGGAGAACCCGCTCACGCGCACTCGAGTAAATGTTTGTGGCTTCCGTTCGTATTAGCTTCGGAAGACAGGCAACTCTCAATTATCGACTCATGGAACGATTATCTTTGCTTGAAAATTTTACGTGAAATCGATTGTACATAAGCATCGGATCTGCAATGGCGAAATGAACAAAAAAATTAACGCTGGCCAATCGATATGGCAATATTTCGTACTCTAATTTATAATTACAGCTTCAATGATCTATTGGATTGCAAATCGCGATTCCGTTCAAATCATTGATGTTGAAAATCACTATTGGGTGTATTATTTTACTTTTGCTCACGTTATAGTTCTCGCAATTATTGACTCTCTTGTTCAAGAGTAGAAATGCCTCTCTCGACAAAGGAGGTTTTTTTTATTCTGTCCATCAATTGAAAAAAAAAATACATCAAAAAATTTTGTTTAACGTGTCAAGCAAGTCGTAACTCAAAACACATGTCTCTCGCGAGTCGGTACAAAAAACAAGATGAATAATACTGCTATCTACTCTGGATTATCTTAGTGCGCACAAAAAATATTATGGTATTTAGAATTTGAGTCAGTGAGATAACGATTTTTCGAACTAAACTTTCCTCTTCTGTTTTTTCTTCACCCCTCATCGTACACACGACTATCAAAAATATTTCACCGCTAGTACGAGTAAACGTGATGTAAACATCGTAAACCCGTTACACCCTCGATTCCATGGACACACACACGCACACACTAGGATGCGCGGCACGTGCTAGCCTGTGATCACTCTACCTTATGAGCGTACTTTATCGCTACGTAGGAAGGGCTTGTAGCAGCCATGCGTATGTACTGAAAAAATAAATTGCTCTGCGCAATCAGCATTTCACATGATTTTTAATAATATGATATTCTGATTCCTGACATTTTTTTGAATTGTAATTTTTTTCAGATTTTTCATTAAGAAGACATTAATTGAATTTGGTGACCTCAAAACGTTCGCAATTGGTTCGCGCAGCTATGGCGTAACGATCATAGTAAAATTTCTGATTGAATATCCTGCAAAAACTACCCTTCACGTTTGAAAAGGTTCGGATTTTACTATAAATTGTCTGTCCAATTATGATTCTTTTACGTATCACAAATATAGAGAAAAAATTATAAAACACAAAAAACAAGCTTACACTGCGGTAGCACGAGAGTCCAAAATTATTATTAAAGCCGAGTGAAGCGAGGTCGTCTCCCTTACAGCTTAGTGTTTTTCATTGTTTATTGTGTCAACGGTTTCGGATAAACGGGTTGACCCGGTTGACCCTTGACGGGTTGATGGGAAAGATGGTATGAATTCTTGCAGGAAAATTCGATACATGAGCGAGAGCTGGACAATTCATACCGTCGATTATCGTAATCGTGAGGTACATATATTTTCTGAAAAACGTCATTGTACACGACAATCGAAAAAATAAAGACTTAAAAAAATCACATAATATTGCCACTGTTTTTCTTATCTCTTGTTTCGGTTTACGTCTGATTTTACCCCTATCGTTTTTTTTCATCGTTGTTACACACTCGCACACACGTGCGAGCTCGGGCATACGTTGGCTCAAGCTATACTCTATAATATACATCGGGTCTTTGTCGCGGGCTATAAATTTCAACGCTAGTCGGTTGTAATAAATGTTCGAGTGTATCGACTTTTCTTTTATACGTATTTTCTTATTTGATGCAGCTCCTGCACGTGAATGCGCAGTACAAATAAAAGAGAGATATCAAATACTATTTGAAGGAAGTTTATGTGTATTTACTTTTTTCCCTCGTTTTATATAAGAATTGTATGCTTTTGTAAAATGAGATTTTTTGATGTATTAAATTAAATCTCGATTATTTCTGTTAATAATGCAAGATCATACCGAATTATAATATGGAATCATTTTTATTTTTGAAAATTACGATTTTCTTAGTACGATTTCGTCGCATTCCATAATAAAAGAGGGAGTGAAATTATGTCAAAAACTCAACTTTTCACTCAAGTCTGTGAACTTTTCAAGATTGTCAGTGGAAACCCCCATTTTTTATTGCAGATTAGAAAAGAGCCGACAATTTGAGGTTGAAATATGTATTTTGTTTTTTTTTTCAACAATGAAAAGCAAATAGAAAAGCAACAAGAAACTCCGGTAAATCTCTTTAATAATGAAAAGCAAATGGAAATGCAAATAGAAACTCCGTCAAATCTCTTTAACTACGAAAAGCAAAATGAACAAGGCACTTCAATAGTTCGTGAAGAATTGTTGAATGATATTGAAAATTCCATCATTCCCAATAAATTAAAAAGTAACCAAGGAGAGAAATTCTGGAGGATATCTAGTTGAAACAGTTCGAGTTTTAGCTGAACGCAGTTTACTTCAACTGGAACGAATGACGAAGCCAGAAAGTAGTTGTATCTTTGTAGTTCTTGAAGAAGGACTACACAAAGTTCTTGTATCTTTTTATAAAGTGTATCGTCGAGAATTCAGTAGTTTCTCGGAAGTCTCGTAGTTCTTAAATGAAAAGGATAACTTAATAAAAAACGCAAAATCTAAGAGGAAAAAACGATGTGAAAAAACATCTCTTTATTGTCATACGAGTGTAATATTTGTAACGTGTGTGTATAGTATGCAGTACGAAGCTGAACTGACTAGCTTGTATGTATATGCGTGACTCAGAGTCACCGTACGACAGCGTCCGTTGATGCTGGGAATTACGCACACACACTTTGTATAGCCGCTCAGCGGAGGGGGGTTTGAACGCGCACGAACGTGAATCGACTGACGTGATATCACAGCGGAAGCTGCGCCCAACAATGACAAAAACATCAACACTATGTTAAATCTAATCCCAGCCTTATGCCCACCTTCCTGCTTCAAACCCTTTTTCCCTACATCTTTTACACCATCTCCTGAATGCTCAGAATTCTTCTCTAAGCCCTTCTCTCTGTACGAACTTAACTCGGCCATTCTAGCCTCTGAAAAAAAGCTACACTCTGCTCCTGGTCTTGATAAGATCGATAATCTTATTATCTCCAACCTACCAGATAACATTCTCTCAATCCTTCTAAAAATTTACAACGATGTTTTAACTAATGGATTTTTTCATAACACCTGGAGTGATTTCAAAATATTTTTTATACCAAAAAATAATACAGGAAAATTTCGTCCAATCTCACTAGCTCAATCTCTCTTAAAAATCTGTGAAAGACTTTTTCATAATAGACTAATCTGGTGGCTCGAGCATCATAAACTTTTACCTTCATCACAATTTGGCTTCAGGAAATCCAAAAGTTGTACTGACAACCTGTCCATTCTCTCTACGAATGCATACTCAGCCATGGCCAAAAATCAATATATGGCATGTCTTTTTGGATGTCAAAAGTGCGTTTGATGACATTGACACGGAGTCAATAATCTATAGTTTGAAAGAACTCGGCCTCCCGAAATCTATATGTCTTTTTTATTACAATCTAATTTCCAAGCGTAATATTTACTTTAATGTTAATGGTTCAGCTCTAGGTCCATTTTTATCTTATAAAGGCGTTCCACAGGGCTGTGTTTCGAGTCCCACCCTCTACAATATAGGTGTTGGTGACCTTAACAGCTCTTTGGACAACGATTGTCAAACCTTAAATTTTGCTGATGATATTTCTCTTTTTACCAGGTCTTCTGACATTGACACTGCTCTTCAATCATTAGAACGCAATGCTGCTAAAATTAGTGCTCATCTCGCACAACACGGGCTCTCTATTTCATCCTCGAAAACAAAACTAGTGGTATTCACCAGAAAAAAAATCAATCACGACTCTCTCGAAATAAGTCTAGATGACTCTATTATTAAAGCCTCTTCGACTGCAACCTTTCTTGGCATCACCATAGACAATAAATTAACATTTGAAGTTCATATTCAAAATCTCCTGCATAAACTTTCCTCTCAAACGAATGTCATTCGTTCTCTATGTGGTACATGGTGGGGCTCCCATCCATGCTGCCTTACCACATTGTATAAAGCACTCTTTTTAGGCACTTTTGACTACAGCGCCTCAATATTACCCTCCAACCGTACAATCTTCAAAAAGTTGAATATTGTTCAACGTCGAGCACTTCGTGCCATTCTTGGCTTAAGAATTTCTACCCCAAACAAAGTTGTATACGCTGAATCGAAACAATATCCGCTACATATTCATCAGAAATACCATCTCTGTAGATATATCATTAGATGCTTTTCTCAAACTAATCATCCTACTATTTCAGCTATCTCTACTCTCTCAAACTCTCTCTCCCAAAACAGTCCTATATACCTACAGCATTCTCCTCTTCTACCTTTATTTACTCAATTACTTAAATACAAAAACTTCATACATTCCTGTCCCTTCTCTCTATGTTATTTTTTTTCAACCGAGTCCCAACATTTTATTCCCAACATTAATCTATCTAGTGGTAAAATCATCAGAAATGCTGATTCTCCCACAGATGAATTTATTTCCCAATTTCAAACATTATTAAATTCTCATACTTCATTCTACACTGACGGTTAAAAAAAAAGTAGTTATGACCTTGTAGGTTTGGCAATTTATAGCCCATCCCTCAAGTTTGAAGCTACCGTGAGAATATCTCCACACTCTTCTATTTTTTCTGCTGAAGCCTTAGCTATTCAAATGACACTCGAATACATACAACACAAAAAAATTCCCAATTCAGTAATTTTCACAGACTCCCTGAGTACCTTACAAGCTATTAATAGCCCTTTTTCTTTTTAGACTCTAATCATATATATATATATATATATATATTTCGCATTAAAAATTTACTTTTCGAACTTAATAAAAATAGCCAACATGTTGTTCTTGCCTGGATCCCAGGTCACATTAACATACCAGGCAATGAAAAAAGAGTAAACTTGCTAAACAAGCCATCAGCTCTGGTGCTATTCCTCCTCACTTCTTCCTTTTTCCGATTTATTACCTACTCTAAAGCAATTCATAACTCTCACTTCAACAATTACCTATATAATACAGAGACTCAAAGGGCCTTTATTACTTTAATAATTTTCAAGATAATTACAAAGTACTTGATTTAGTAATTTTTCAGCTACTCTTTCCAGAAAAAATCTCACTACTTTCTGTCGTATGCGCAGTAACCACTACAACCTTGCTTAAAGCCTTTTTAGAAAAAATCTCTCTCATCGCCTTGGTGCGATTGTAACATGGATTACGAAGATCTAAACCATCTTTGGGATTGTTCCAAGCACACATTACAACGCAATAAGCTTTTTTCGAACTCAAAAAAACAAAAAATCGCCACCGACACATTACAGATTTCCTTCAAAATCCCCAACTTCACATTGTACACATTCTATGTGAATTCTCATAACTGCAACATAAACCTTTAAAATCTATCACTAACTTTTTCCTTTCAAATATTTCCCGCCCCTTTCTAAAAAGCTGGTTAATGGCCGTGTGATGCTGTGGGTTCTCCCACTTAAATCGAGCCACTAAGGAAGAAGAAGAAGACTGACGTGATTGTCGAGAGACCAATATACTAAGAATAACGCGAGGCGGCCGGCTTGATACGTATGAAAACAAAAAACTATATTAGCACGCGCCTTTGAGTGGTTTCGTTGGGTACGCGACTATACATGTATGTGCACGTATCTCGGCGAGGACTGAACATCCTCGCCGCCTTGCAAAGCAATGAATAATAGTATCTTTTATGTATGATTAATTTGAACTTTATATAGTATTGAATTGAGTATGGTTGTATAATATTGAATTTCAGATTTGGACATAAATTGAAAGTGGATAAACAAAATACATATAAATTTGAATAAATCAGCAGTTAACAGGAAGCAGACAGAGCTGAGTGATGTTACGCTTGAAGTCGCCATGGGTGGTCTTGATTGTCGCTACTCGAACAATTTCATCAGGTCCGGGATGTAATTCCTTTATGATTCCCAATTTCCATTTCGTGCAAGGAGTGTTTTTCTCGATAATGATAACAACGTTGCCCACTTGAAGTTCATTCGAATTCGATAGCCATTTTTGCCTTTTTTGCAGTTCGCTCAAATATTCTACGTGCCAACGTTTCCAGAAATTTTGACGAGCTCTAGATACGAATGTCCAGACCGTAAGACGATTTTCAGGGATTTCCTCCAAATTTTCCTCTGGCAAAGTCGTTAAGGGACGACCGACTAATAGATGAGCAGTTGTGACCGCTGAAGGATCGTTTGGATCAGAGGATAGCGAGCACAATGGTCTGGAATTGAGGATAGCCTCGATCTCAATAGCGAACGTATTCATTTCTTCAAATGAGAGCAATTTGTCTCCAATTACTCGCTTGAAGTGATGTTTAAATGACTTCACCGCAGCTTCCCAAATGCCACCAAAGTGTGGAGATAATGGCGGATTGAAGTGCCAGGTAATGCCCTCTCGAGATGAAAATGTTTTTACGTTGTTTGGAATTGCTCCGAATTCAAAAGACAATAAAGTTCTCGCAGTTGGTTGTTTGCACTAATGAAGTTGGTGCCGTTATCCGAGTAAATATGAGTAGGGCGCGATCGTCGTCCGATAAAACGCCTGAAGGATCCTAAAAAACCCTCTGTAGTCATGTCGCTGACAATTTCAATGTGGACAGATTTTGTGGCCATACAAACAAATACGCATCCGTATGCCTTTATTCGAGATCGGTTACGCAATTTTTTTTCTTTGATGAAAATAGGGCCAAAATAATCAATTCCAGTATGGTCAAAAGCGTATGCCCTTTGAACGCGAGATGACGGTAAATTCCCCATTTTGCCTTGTATGGGAACTAGGCGATCGCGAATACATGTCACACATCGATGAACTATTTTCCTTACTTGATTTTTTCCGTCAAGTAGCCAAAATCGGTGACGAATGTTGGTTAATGTGGTTTGAATACCTGCATGATGAAGCCAAAGATGATAATCGCGTATGATTAAATCTGTTACATGGTGATGTGATGGTAGTAATAGAGAATGTTTGTGTTCATCTCCGATGGTTGAATTTTGTAGTCGTCCCCCCACACGTAGCAATCCATATTTATCGATGAAAAGACTTAACGCTGCGAGTCGAAAACACTTGATTGGTTTGGATTTCTGTAAATTTTCTATCACGTCTCGATAACATTCGCCTTGTATAACTGCAATAATTCTGCGTTCTGTTGCACATTTCTCCTTTGCTTCAATATGTATACCCGTGTTCCAAGAATTACGTGACAAAAAACGCAGACAGTATGAAATGGTGTGTAGAAGTTTCGAGTAACTTGAAAATCATTTGAATATATTAATACTGCTGTTGTGTGTGATTAGACATGTTTTATGCCGAAGGCCGGGCAAATCAGCGCATTCTTCTTCGCTTCTTCATCACAGGGGGACAGGAGGAAAAGGAAGGTCGAACTCATGCATCATGCCATCTTCTTAAGTTATCGGAACAACTTGATCGATTCTGGAATATCGACGATTTACACGAAAGTAAATCAAACTCATATGAGGAAGTTCAATGCGAAAAACATTACATTGAAAATACCACGCGTAATAGCGATGGTAGGTACATCGTAAAATTGCCATTTCGATCGGATACGAGTGAATTGGGCGATTCGCGCACTCAAGCACTGCGAAGATTTTACGCACTGCAAAGAAAATTTGATGCTGATGCAGATTTCAAAACTGAGTATAACAAGGTGATGCAGAACTTATATAGATGCTGGGCATATGTCGTTGATTCACGATGATTCAGAAGACGGATATTACATGCCACACCATGCGGTGAGAAAGGAATCGAGCATGACAACGAAACTCCGAGTTGTTTTTGACGCCTCTGCAAAAGCAAGCAAAGGGTTGTCTTTAAATGATACCTTGATGATTGGCCCAACAATTAAACGATCAAACGAACTTACCGAGTGAAGTTCGATCGTAATTATATGAAGTCCTCGCTCGAATACATTACCAATTGTAGACGTCCCCGTACGGCTCGCTAGTCACGAATTTAGAGTCCCTGAAAGTAAGATTTTGGCCGCACACGGCGCTGTACTACCTGTCGCCGCGTACGGCCTGCCCTTCCGCCTCAGTTTTTAGAGCAAGTCAGATGCAATTTCACCGTCTTCTATAAGGGAGGGTTAATAACTGCGGTGGGTGGTAATGTATTCGAGCGAGGACTTCATATAATTACGATCGAACTTCACTCGGTAAGTTCGTTTGATCGTTTAATTATACTACGTCCTCGCTCTTCTACATTACCAATTGTAGATGTTTAGAAGAAAAAAGGTGAAATTTATGCATTTAACTTTATTTGTAACAACAGTGAATGAGTACATGAATGGATGTAACAAATTTAATCATCCTCATTACCTCTGAGAACTAGATTTGCTAGCTCGAAGCTGTCAGTAATGATCGGTCTATTATAGAAATTTGCGAAAGTTTTAGATCTTTCCGACCAGCCTGCAGTGCGTCTTATCGTATCGATATCGACTCCTTTTTGCAAGGCCTTCGAGCTTGCTGCATGGCGCGTAGAATGGCCCGTAAAGATAGATGTGTCAATACCACTCATAGAGAGACCTGTTTTAATTAAACGACTGACAGTCTCGGCTGTGATAGCTCGATAAGGTTTGTTCTGACTTATGAATAAATTATCAATATCTCCTCTACGATTTTTAGTTCTATCAATATACAGAAGTATCGAGGTGTATACGCATAAATCGGGTTTATCAATTAACCGGGGCAATTGTAACAGTGGTTGGTTACTACCAACTCTGGAGGTCTTTATTAAATCTGGTATCTTAATTTCTAATCCACGATTTGAAATCGTAATGTTACTTATTTTAATCAAAGATAAGGTCTGCGCTCGCTGCGCCGTACTTAATGCTAGTAATAACATCGTTTTAATAGTTAAATTTTTAATATCTTGAACATCAATCATTTCTAGATAGTCTAATACAATAGAAACATCCCAAGTGTAATTATATTTGGGTCTTACTGGTCTGAGCCTGTGAACCCCTTTCATAAACCTTGAAATTTCTATTCTCTCCTATTTTATCCTTAGATATTAATGAAATTGCGCTTCTGTACGTATTTAAAGTACCGTATGAAGCTCCTGCTTCAAACCTATCAGTAAGAAAGTTTAATACTGTGTCTACCGAGATATCAAAGAAATCGATTTCGGTTTTTTCTGTAAAATCGGACCACTGCTTCAGAGCACCATTGTATTGTTTAAGTGTAGATTTACTTAATGACGCCAAGATTATATCAATTGCAGAATTTTTGATACTTTTCTTTATAAATGCTTCCCGGATACAATGCATACCATCAAAGCCAGGTGTTGTGCTCTTGGGTGCTGAATTGTCCTACAAGGAGACAATAAAAGGTCTTTATTCGGGTTAAAAATTATTATTTCACTTATTGATAATTTTACAAAGAGTGGAAACCACGGCTGATTTTCCCAAAATGGAGCTACAAGAATCCCCACAGCCTTGTTTTTCTTTATTTTCGATAATGTTTTTGCCAACAGGGCAAAGGGAGGAAATGCATAAAAGAATAAATCGTTCCAATCTATGGTAAACGCATCGACACATAATGCTCCGTTTTGAGGTTTCCATGACACAAACTGTTCGCATTTACGATTCTTGCTAGTAGCAAATAAGTCAATTTGTGGTTTTCCGAATTTCTTGACGACTTTACTAAAGTAGGCGTCATTCAATTCCCATTCCGTATCGATATTACCTATTCGCGATAGTTTGTCTGCTACCGTGTTGCACTCCGATGGTATATAGGAAGCAAACAAAATATACTCCTTTCCTCCGCCCATTGCCAAATATCTTTGGACAATTTGCTTAGTTTATCGACTCGAATACCGCCCATCTTGTTGACATACGCTAAAGCGGTAGTGTTGTCTATTCTTAATAGAATCTGTGCATCTCTAATATCGGATGCTAGGTTCTCCAGCGCGATTTTTACTGCTAATAACTCTAGATAGTTTATATGATGCTTCTTTTCGTCGCGAGACCAAGAACCGTAAATCTTGCGTGTTCCGTCGGTTGCGCCCCAACCCTCGAGAGAAGAGTCGGTAAAAATCGTCAATTTGAACTCGTTATTTTTTATATAGTGTACACTATTAGGGATATTTTTCTGCCACCACCTAAGGTCAACTTTGACTGCATGTTAATATGATAGTCTTGTCGTAGCAAAAATTGTTGAAATACAATTGAAATATTTTTTCTTTTTCTAAGTTCTTTGTATACAGCCACGCATAATCAAGGGCTGGGCAGCACGAAACTAGTTTACCTATGAGGTGAGCTAACTCCCGAATTTTGCAAGTCTGAGCGTTGAGGAATTTTTTAACGAGAATTTGTAAATTTTCTTTTTTATAATCAGGAAGTTCTATACAATATTTTTTAGTATCGATAATAAACCCTAAGTATTTCCCTCTCTGGGTTGGGACTTGTCTGATTTTTCATTATGAATGATAAACCCTAAATCTGTCAGAAGACATCTTGTTTTTGCAGGTTAAAAAGGCATTCTTCATAAGAATTTTCTATGCACAAGATATCGTCTAAGTATATAACCGAAGTTAGACCTGCGCTCTTAACGATTTCATAACCACCTTCATGAGTTTGGTGAACACACTTGGCGAAGTGCATAATCCAAATGGTAAACAGAGAAACTCAAAGATTTTGTCATCAAATTTGAACCGCACAAATTTTCTACTATGTGGATGTAACGGTATCATAAAGAATGCATCTTTCAAATCAATCGAACCTACGTAACTGTTTGGAAAAATTAATTGAATAGCAGTACGGAGGTCTTCCATTTTAAAATGATCTACTTGAACAAACTGATTTAAAAATTTTAAATTTAGAATGAAACGATCGGATTTATCGGGTTTTTAACTAGAAAATACGGAGATAATACTTGACCAACCACGTATTGCATTCTCTAATCGCACCTTTTTCTACCAATTTATCAATTGCGGCTTTTAATGCAACTTTGTTATCCGCCTCAACACGTGATTTATAGGTATGCATTGTCTCCGGAACAGTAGTGTGAAAGGGTATCTTGTAGCCTAATATTAAATTTAAAATGTAGCTATCACCCGTGATTTCACTCCATTTTTAAAAATGTTGTACTCTACCGCCTACAATTATTGGCTCTGTCGTTGGCTCTGATTGTACGATGACTGTTTGGCTCCGCGACCTCGATATGATGTACTGTATCAAACTTCATTCCTTCATTTTTTAAATGAGTCAGTTTGTATTTGTGAGCGATTATAGAATATTAATGACATTTTCAGTGGACAGATCTCTAGATAATATTTTTTCAGATTTGATTTTCAAATCATCAATTTGATACTTGTCAGACACTGTTAAAAGTTGAAGAATCATATGTTTCAGTAGTTTCAATGGCACCTGCAATTAACTGACACATTTCAATCAGAATATTTTCTTGGTTTTTCCAACATATCTTGGAAAAACATAGCTCTAAATACTGGACGAGCAACAGCAAGTATATAGTTTTGTGTACTGCAGGTATATATTTTCCATAAGAAGTTTTTCATTGAATATTGCTGAGTGTTTTGCTGAGAAATAAGAAGTCAAACTCCAATTTACTTATCATTTCTTGTTCAATATAATATTAACATTGTTGGACAAATGCTCTTGGTATTTTGGTTTAATAAGTCTTGACATTGTTTAGTAAATTATGGGAACGAGACTGTTCACATCAAGACAAGTGTAGACATATCATACCTCGATTTTGTCCAATAACGTGGTTTCTTTTTCGGAAGATTAGGCATCATTGGGAGGCCGAACAGCATCTTGTAGTTGTTATCCCCACTCAAACGACGTGCACTGCTGCACTCGTCCCCACCTTGCGCCGACGGCCAATCAGCGCGCTCTTGCTTACTATATAAGCGAGGCGTCCGGCCAAGCAACCGAAGTCGTCTCTCGGCCGCTGGCTAGAGCACATCGACTCTCGTCTTCGCGTTCGCGTCGACGGGCACTCGAGAGTTTTGACCTAGGGCAACTTTTCAATAGTGAACTTGGTCAAATTACAAATACTCGCCTAATTATTTCATCACCTTTCCCGACTTTTTGACTTTTCAAACTTCCAACTCAGCCGCCAGGTGGCGCGGCGCCACTAAAAAGTCGTGCCTGCAAGAGTAAAGGTCGAGTTCAGAGTACTAGTATAAGTGCCTCTCGACCTAAGTCAATCAGCTTTTGACTGTTCGACTTGGTACAAGTGAGAATAGAAAAGTGGATCGACTTTTGACTGTTCAACTTTTCAAGTTGGAACAGAAAAGTGATCGGATTTTTTGTCACTCAACTCCCACGAGTCAAGTGACAACCAAGCATGCCGAGCCAACAACGACGTCATCGTCCATACAACCATCACCTCCTTGGAGAAGACTGACCTTGCTGAGGACTACGTCTCCGCTGCAGACAGTCACCATCGGTCACTGACGGTCAACATCGGTCACAGCTGGTCACAGCTGGTCACAGCCGGTCACAGCCAGCCATCCTACATAACTGGACAGCCTGCATCCAAAACTCGTCCTTTTCAGGACTACACGTAGAGTTGCAAACTTTATAAAATAAGAGGATGTCGACGCCACTCTGCAAAATCTTGCAGACTCGCTCGAAATAGTCCCCTCCACAACCCATTGTAGGGTAAACTGCCCAGTTAATGACCGATTAGTTATTTTTTATATTTCCTAATTTCCGTATAATTGAATAAATAAAATTTCGCTCTTAGAAACGTACTAGCATACGCTTAAGAGGTCTGAGATTCCGTAAAAAATAAAAAAAATAAAAAATATCATCATAAAATGTTAAAAATTCAATAAAATCTGAACTGCACCTGAAAACCCTGATAATGACCGGTTGCCACTAGTTATTGACCACTAACAGACCTATTAATGACCGCCTATAAAAAATGTATTTAAAAAATGTATTTATTGATAGGTTTTATTTTTTATAATAAGATTCTTTCTGGTTTTTAATAAATATAATTGTAAATGAATGCTTTCAACAACATTTTATTTTTAAAATACTTATTTTTTAAAAAACATTGTTTTGTTAATTTAATAAAAACTTTTATGTTTTTAAAATACATAAGAGCATTGAATATTTATAAAGAAACTCTGTTTTAAACCCGAATATTGGTTCTATCTTTTAAAATGGGTTTTTCAGAAGAAAGATGCTCTATTCCTAATGACTCGGCTTTCATTTTAACTAGTAGTGCTATGTTATCCTTCTTTTCTTGTTCTTTTTCTTCTTTTTCCTTTTTCATCTTTAAACGCAGTTCTCTTTCTTGCTTCTTATTCTCATCTTCTTCTAATTTAATTTTTTTTCTGATTCCCTTTTCATATTTTTTAATTTCTTTCACTTTTTGAGATTCTAATTATTAAAAATTGGAAAAATGACGTAATTGAGGCATGTATATTGATAAAAATTACACATACCTTTAGGAACAGTAAGATCATTTAATTTCTCATTTGCAACTGGTCCAAGCGAAGTTAAAGTTTGTTCTTGGCTAGGAGTTGAACTGTATCCAATGCATGTTGGATGAGTTAATGGCTTGCTTGATGTCACATTGTTGAAAACACTTATTGAAAAATTCTGAGATCCAAATTGATCATCTGTACTCAGGTGAGAATCAGAAACATCTGTGAAAGTTAAAATAAATACATTAATGCAATCAAACATTTTTTGAAAAATTTGAAAAAATATATTACCTGAATAGAGAATGCTTGCAGTAGAATGAAGCGAAGAGAGAATAATACTTGAATCAGTTGGTTCTTGTCTCTGTGCTGAACTATATTCAATGTATGTTGGATTATTTGATGACTCGCATGAAGTTTCCATAATACTAAAATCACTATCTAAAGAATTTTGAAAGACGAATTGATCATTTTTTTGCAGAGGAGTACTAGAAAAATCGTTAACAGTAGAAATTATTATAAAATTATGATATCACAATAGTTTAACATAGATTTTTAATGATTTTACCTGAATAATTAATAGGAAATTCTATAGAAGATGGAAGTGACAAGAAAGTAGAACTTTGATCTAAATTTCTATATATTTAGAAAATATTGTTGTAGTGGCAGATGAATCTTGTGTAGGGGCAGAATTGTTTGCTAGCTCGTTGACAGCATATTCCACTTCATAAATTATAGTTTTTGGAGAGTTTTGTGAGATAAGATCATCGTTTGTGACTAGTTGAGAACTAGGAAAATCTACAAAAATTAAAAGCGAAAATTCGCGCGACCGTTTATTGACTGCTCGGTCATTAACTGGTTTTAGCATTGGAAAAAATAGCCGATTAATGACCACCTCATTTTATATAAAATATAATGATTTTAGTAATTTTTTAGTAATAAAAGGTATGTTTTAATCGAGTTACACATTTCTTAGTGCTATAATAATATTTTTAATATGAAACATTTCAGATTTTAGGAAAAAATAACAATTTTGATGAGTCGTCATTTTTCCCTGTGTTACTAAAAAATGCAAGGGAATCGCAACATGCCTTGATCCAGCATGTTTATGAATTAATATTTAACGTTAAATTCATTATATTTCATTCGCAATAATTGCTTTACGCATAATTAGTTGCCTAATATTAAGAGTAAAATATAAAAAATATTTTTTATTGACTATACATATTTTAACATTAACTTTTACATGAAGTGGTCATTAATTGGTAGGTGGTCAGAAACTGGGCGGTGTACCCTACAACATAGTCTTTTTGGAGCCTCTTTAAGCCATGTTTCAGTGGACTTCTTTATTTTATTTTTGGTCCAATTTGGATAATCGGCCAAAATCACTGCAAAAACATTTGCACAAAATATTGAAATAAAATTATCTTCTATAAGTAGATTTTAATTTGATTAATCGAATGAATTTTTGTATTTACTAATTTCAATAATTTTTTTATGTATGAATGTATTATTGAAAGGTCTCTTTTTGTCACGCCTTTCCTTTTTTTCCCTTTGAAGCTAAATTTCGTTGCCAATTCATTTGTAATAACAGCTGCAAGGATGTTGCGTGTATTGTGATGCGCATCTTTGCCTCCAAATGTTTTAAGAAATGATCTCTGAAACAAAAAAATATAATGAAATTTCAGAAATGGGTGAACATTGTTACTATCACTATATGACAAAGACTTTTTTTCTGAACTTACAGTCTTTCTCTGCATCTTTTCACTTTGGCTCAGCTTGCACTCAAATGCATTAAAAGTGTCCATTGTCTTGAGAGGAAGTATAGACATGAACTTTTCCTGTTGTGTCATTATCTCTTCTTCACTATTTGTGTTGTTCAATGGCGTCATCTCTAATTTGTACTGGATTTTATTTTGATTTAATATAACCTCTTGAAGCAGTCCTGTAAATAATAATTTTATTACAACAAACAATTGATTTGAGCTTCTCTTCTAATTGCACAAAAATTATTTTTTTACCTATGACTGTATCATCGTTTTTACTAAATCCGTTTACTTTTTGTCCAGCTGGACAATCACCTTGTGTGGACGTACCAGGATGAATCTGTGCGTCCTGTGGATTGTTGGTTTGGACATAATTTTGTAGTAAAGGAACATGTTCAATATTTTCATTTGAATCATCATCAATTTCGTTGAAATTGTTGATTGGTTCGTCAAGCTTTTCTTCGATTTCATCGATAACTTCCTCGGTATCTTCGAGATCGGAGTTGTTGAAGGAATCTAAAAGCGCTATAAAAAACAACGAAAGTTAAATAAATTATAACTCTAATTAAATAAATTGAATGATTTCGTATATTACTTAGAAACTTATTCGGTACTATCGGATTCTGGGTCAACGTAACCTCTGCAGAGCTTTGTTTATTATTTGGTAAAGATGCTGCAGATTCGTCTGTTAACACATTTTTGTGTCGTACATGGCGAGTGCTGGCGTCAAGTGTTTGCTCGTAGATTTGATCCACATCTAAATGATTTTCGCGAATTTGCAATTTTTCCATACCAATCTCGTACGTTGCTAAGTATTTAAATATACTTAATTAGTTTTAATTTCGCTTTAAATAAATTTCAAATAAAGGTTGGTACATACTTGCGTCATTTAATTCGCCTTTCAATTGATACAAGTCCCATGTTTCCTCGCATGGAATCGTTCTTTTTTTAGAGGCGATCTGGACTTTTTTGTCCGTTTTGTCGAATCCATTATAATTAATATTAAAACATCAAAATAATCGTCGCAGAAGTACATTAAATTATTTGCTATATAGTGCGACCTAAATGGTTTTTTTTCAGTGTAGTTTACAACGACTACCAAGATAATTTATTAAAATATTAAAATATCGAAATAATCGTCAAACATGCATTGTATGCATATTGTTTACCCATTAACCATGAAAGAACTCTTAGTCAATGGTTAACCTATTACTACAATAATGCGACACGGCTTTTTTGGTGTTTATACGATCGGAAGAATAGTTAGTCGCAAAAATGTATAATCGGAAATTTTACATGATCGGAAAAATGACTGTCAGAATAACGGATGGATCTGCCGATTGATCGATATTTTTTTATTGTCCTTTAAAAGAATCAAATTTCCGAGAGACTTTTTAATTAATATATTTTTTTTTAATTAAAGGTTAGAAAATAACAATCGCGGAGCAAAAAATCAAACTTTACGTCTTCCTCTCACGAGTTTGTAAAGATTAATCCGATTTCAATTTTGCGACTTTTTTTTTTTTTTTTAAACTGCCTGAAATTAGCTATAGTTCGTATCGATTCGAACATCACTTACACACACAAGCTGCCTGAAATAGGCAGACGAACACATTATTCTACATTACAATGTCCAGCCCACGCGTCTATGAGTTTTTTTTGTGTTTCTTTTGTGTTTTCATTTATAGTTGACACTCAACATAACCCCAAAGTGCTCCCAGGACTGTTGCAGGTGCGGAATTCAATCCGTTTCGTACCTAGAAACAGACCCGTTTCTGGAAACGAAACAGTATTTCTATCAGTGTAGTACAAGTGGCTTTTCGGTCAAAGCGGCTTTCAAAGGCCGGGATAGTAAAGTCGCTTTGACTTCTTGATCTCTCCAGCTAAGTAGTCTTAATGAGCCCTTTTCCTCCATTTTTTTTACAAACTAATTTACAAGTTTTACGTATATTCCAGTGTATTTTATGTAGGCTCACTTTTGTTTGTTTACCTGCGCAAAGTGGAAGTAACAACCACGAACAACTAGCATTGTAAGCCCTTGTTGTTTTGCGAGACATAAGTACCCATACACATGTAAAAACCTATAATACATAATATAAATTTTAGTTATTGAAATGTTACTTTTTATGTTTACTTTAAATAAAAACATCTTCACTGTATCCTGAAAAATAATGATTTACGATTTCATGAATAATAAGTATACGTGCGTTTATTTTTTTAATTTGTCGATAAACAATTTTAAGTTTTATGAGTGTAAACATTTTTCGACTTACTGTACTGTACTTTTTGCACATGATTGTTAGTACTTGCAAGACCCCGTTAATGTCCGGATTTATTTTAAAAGTCGCGTCAGCAAACATATCATTGATGTTATCAAACTCATCCAAGAGATTGCTGTGATATAATATCAAATGGTAACTTCAGCGTTGTGACACAAGCGATCACGAGTCAGCTGATCGTTCTGTTTTATCGATCGATACTATAGTACCAACTTATCAATATGAATGAATGCGCAGTATTAAATATATGATATGATGAAGAATATCTATACTGAAAAATACTGTTTTTCATTGAGTATTAGATCTTTGCTATTTGTATCAACATCAATAGATCTTTTTATGACTACGAGTAAAAATTGCGGCAAGTCACTAATCCCGACGAGGATAGCGAGATCCTATCGTGCGCTATCATGAGAATAGTTGAATTGTTGTTGAGGCGAGGTGCAATTCGAATTCGGTCGACTCGCCCGGATCGCTAACACTGCATTTAATTTCCGAAATTAAGGAGGCTCGATCGAAAACTTAATTCATTTACCATCCTCGTGAAATTTTAACATATGATAGTTATTGTAGTAACAAATGATTGGTAAAAAAAAATTATGGGTTGCCGAACAAATTCGAGAGATAATTACATTCAAAGTTTAGCTTATCTAACATGGGCTCTTATGGGGAATCGCACAGTCTTTCTTCCACCATAAGCTTTAAACATTTACCATCTTTTTGAAATTTATATCATTGAAAGTAAATTTTATAAGCTTTCCAATGATATAATTATCAATGGGGGTCGCCGAGCTTTTTCAAAATATACGAAGGGTTGAAACTGGACAATGTGACATGTCACATGACGCAAGCGTAATGACGAGTAATTCAAAATGTGAAATTAAATAATGTCTTGGTTTAGTAAATGAAAATGCAAAACAAAATTGACCTTTATTTTTCCCCCTTATCTTTCGGGCTGTATGTATTGGTTTCTTTATTTTATCCATTACAATTGTATTGGAAAAACAATATCGTTATACAGAAGAACTTGAATTTAGCCGCCATCTTGTTTTCTGTAATCATTTCAAGTGTCAAAAGCACATTGCGTCATGCGTTATGCGTTGCGCAATGCATGCACAGAGCATTCAATTGTAGATAACCTTACACCGATCGAGCCTCCTTAAATCGACGAAAAATGGTCCATAGAGCGGTCAGAAACATTGCCTAATCGAATTACAGGAGAATCGAATTTCATTTAAAATTAATTTATTGCATTTATCCAGAAAATTGTTAATATCCTTTCAATTCATTCGAATTTCGCATTTCTCAATGAATCATTGAAAACTGGATAAAATTCCTATATGAAAAGAAAAAAAAAATCAATTTTTTGAAAATAAAAAATATATGAAATAGGGAATTTAAAAAAACCTGAACAATACATATAGTAATTGCATTAGTTACAATCAAAAAATATCTCACGCAATTAAAGCTACAAACTTGAAGAAAAAAGCGCTAATGCACCTCTCAATATTTTTGCGTATCTTCGGGATTGCAAATGATAGCGTTATGCATGAATGTGTTTATAAGTTTAAATGCAAAGAGAGAAAGATGATAAACACCGTAAAAGGCATTTCTTGTGCTCGGTAATATCCAGCCGTGCAGTTTTTCGAGAGCAACACTGTAAGCGAATAATAAATTATTAAAATTAGTCGTGGCGATAAATGAATGTGCATTAAAAACGTGCGAGATTTAATCTTTTTTCGCTCACGCATCCATATGACAGCAAGTTTGCTTCTGTTTTTCATCATTTTCTCTCCAGGTATCACTTTTTTGATACTAATCTGTGTGAATAAATTTTATAGGAATACAAAAAAGAGCTTTGTTGCTTTTTTCACAGAAATAACTTGATATTAACAAAATTCGACGATTTACGCGTTTTGCGCTTGATTAATTGCTTTTATAAGCTTGTTCTTTTTTTGTTCACGTAAATTATTTAATAATTTACGAGTGACTGAATTTATCGATCGCTATCAATCATTGCGATTTACGAGAAAACATGATACATTATTTACTTTAACATTCTTTTACACGAGCTCGCCCAGTGCGCCAAGCTATGAATGCACGTGCGCTTATTACCGCACGTTTTCGCGTGCATTCATATAGCTAAGCGAAGTTGAGGTAGACATTTCGCAAGATCAGAGAATATACGTTATTTTACGAGTCAATACGATGATAATGCTGGAAAAAAGTTTAGAGATACTTCATGCTCACCGACTCGGCTGCGTAGTCGAAATGCGTAAAATGCGAGACAGAGAAAGAGAGAAAGGAGAGAGGAGAGAGAGGAGAGAGAGAGAGAAAGAGAGGAGAGTCGAAAGTCGATCTAATTTCTCAGACCATTGAACGAGTCTTGGAAGCATATACAATGCCATTTACCTTGTAAAAGGGCAAAAGATTTCTTTCGTTTGCCCTTTTTTTATAGCTCGTTGATGACGCAGACCATGAAAATACGTGTGGAAAAATAGACGTACAAACGAAGCCACTCTGTTTTACATTTTAATCAAATCATTTCTTTGGCTGCGAGTACAATTTTCTCTACTTAACTTTCCATTGTTGTCTTGGATTTCCCACTAGAGTCTCTCGGGAAAAATAGCAGTGGTGTAGCAGTAGCAGCGTCAAAGGGGTTTAATACAGTCTCTTTCTCTGCCAACTGTCTCACTACTGTTTCTTTAGGTGAATTTGTTTACTTCCTATGCCATTTTCATCCTTTTATTCAAAAGTTGTTTAAATTTTCAATAGCCAAAATATATTATCCATAAATTTTTGAAACAAATTATGCATTATCGATCGAAAATCAAGCGTTGAAAAAGATGTATACATCGTAGATTGCACCTACAACTGATTCGCTTCATCTTCAACCCTATCTCAGTTGAGACTGGAGTATGAGAAGAGATAAAGAGAGAGCGTTTCATCCACTGTATTTCCCCTTTCTCTCTCTACTCTCTTCCTCTCTCTATACATAGGCTATTCCATAACAAAAATTTATGCAAAAAAATATACCATTAAATTAAAGCTAAGTAATAAATTATAAAGAGTATATTGAAAAATTAAAATCCCCAAAATTTAAGCTCTCTAGGTTCATTCTTTATTGACTCAAAGACGTTAAAAGTTTGATATTAATTTTTCAGACGTATTCTCTATTATTATTCAAATGTTATTATGTTAATATATTGAGATTTTGTAAGGTTAATTACACGCTCAAAATGGTTTGTTTATAGGCTATGGGATGAACGCGCTTGGACCAGAATTGCGAAAGAGGCTTCGTCATTAATTTCTCTGCTCTTTGATTATGAGGTCGAAGATATCTAGTTCGAGGCTTGCCGTTATTATCTGGTGGCATTGAGAAGAAATGCGAGGAAGCCCTGGGCAGAGATTTGGACTTTCAAGGCAATTTTGAGACATTTAAAGGACTTACATCTAATTGAGGCAGAGAATGAACAAATCAAATGTGCGTATGACTCTGATGATGTTTTTATAATCTTTTTTTACTTTTGTGGCTAGGTGCTCTCGCACCACTTGATTCTTTTATAAAAAATCATCTTTTCTAATTCCTTTTAACTTATTTAATGTACATTTAAAATTTTTATTTCCTTTTTTCAAGAACTGACTTACGCATTATAATAAAAAGCTATCATCCAAAATTGTACGAAAGGTGAGTCGAGGTATGGCGAAAATATCAATAAGATGTCTTGTCTTGTATGTGTTACAAAATTGTACAAAAGATCTCGATAAACGTTATAAAATTACAATATAAAAATACTAAAACAATCAGTGGTCGCTGACTCTCGCCTGCCATAGCTCAGACTGTGAACCAATATTTAAATGTTGAATATAGATGTAAAATTAGATAAGGAATTCAAATTTATTGAAAAATCATATTCATCACCTAAAACCTCCATGAAAATATAAAAATAAGATAAGTTCAAAACTAAACTTGATCGAATCCTTCGAATAGAATTGCTTTCAAAAACGAAAATACAGTTTTTCGCCAAATAGCTTGATTGGTTGATATTTTGGTTTCTGCATTAAGCCCTGTAGCGAAAAGTTGTATTTTGATATCTGAAAGAACATATTCCAATATTGGTCTATTCAAAATGAGCGTGTGCGTATCTGTATACGTTATTGTAAACGGACAATTTTATTTTTAAACTTTATTGCGTCTTTTTCATTCTCAAGGGATTTTGAGATTATGAGTATGTGTTTTTGACTTATATTCACCCTATAGAAGCAGAATAACATTTGGAAAATAAAAATCTAACTTTGAGTTTCTGCTAATCCACGAAGACTTGAATGTTGGACATTTTCATATTATTGTTTTTTTGAAAAGTGCATAGCTGGTTTCAATTGAAATATCCGATGGATGTGGAATAGCCCATATATATATGTACAACACGCCCTCGAAAATACTCAAGCTTTTCCAGAGATCTATATATACGTATACATTCAGAGCTTTGGTGTGAGATTGGGGTGGTAGAGCCGTAGAGAACACATCGGCGTCGGCGCCGGAGCGTGTAATTGAGTCGCGCGAGCGATCAGAAGTATCTGTACGTGTATGTGTGTATGTGTATATGTGCGCACGTATAGATAGGCAGCCAATCCACTCACTGCTTTTTCTCCCCTTCTCTTCCAGGGTGAGCTTTCTCGCAAGCTTGCGCCGACAGCACAACTTCTGTTGCTGCTCTCTTCAACGTGCGCGGGAATCTCATCTCTAGCCAGCTACTGCTCGTTTATACATGTATGAGTATTGACTCGTCGAGGAATATGAAGAGGGCTTTTCTCCATTTCATTGCCGAGTAGTAGTTTCTGCGGCTGCATACGATCTACGCGATGACGCTTTTAACATGATCGCTCCATATACTTATAAAAGGCTACTGTTTTATTTATGTGAGCAATTTTCAAGAATTACATCGAGCTTGAAAATTTATCGAATGTTAGACTTTCATCCATTACAAATGTATCGCCATCGTACTTTTTGTGTTAACGTATGTCTTAAAATTTCATTTAATACTTTTGTGTGATATTTTTCACAAAGCTGTATGGACAATATCGCACACTTATCTCTGAAGTAAGGTATAAACGTGAATTAGCAATGTTACACGGTGTATACCGGCTGTAAAATATAGTCGTAATAAAACAAAGAAATTGCGAATTGCTCTTGTAAAGCCCTCGACGTGTAGAATTCGCAAGAGGATGCATACGCTGCGTATAGCCCAAATTCAAATCGAAGCTCTTCCGACAAATAAAGACAAGCATTCGAGAGATAAAGAACGAAGCTCATCGTATACACACGCGTATACATAGACTTACAAACACAGACAGACACGAGATAACCTAATAAAGTTTGCGAGAGCTGCCTGTTGGAATGTGTTTCGAGTGTGTGAGTATCTCTCGAGGGAGAACGCGCTAATGGAACAAGTCACTACTGCCTGCTTTATACACTGTACGACACTACTTGCTGTTTGCTGTTGGCTGTCGTGAGGAGGAGCAACACGACACGCCTGTCGCGAGTCTTGTCTGTTCTCTTTGCCTACATACACGTGTAACTTCTCTCGCTCTCTCACTTACTACTTCGTGCTATATGTATACTCTTGGGGGGCTGATACTAACTTCGATATAAATTTATGCGCGTCGAAGCTGCGTCTCGCATAATACACACTCCTTGTCTCTTTTTATTTCCTTTTTTTCATCGTTTTTCATATTTTTTTCACTCGTCTACGTTGCGCCTACCCTCGTTCCTTTTTTCATCTCTTCACACTTTTGGGTGCAGGGTACACCGATTATTTCATGTTGAACTTACAAGGAGACCTTCTCACCTTCGGGTCACGGATCTTTACCAAAATTTTTTTGGGGCCTCCAGGAACCTAATAATAAAGCTCCATATGCTTAGTTTTATTGAATGGGCCTTAGCCATTTTAAAGGGGTTTTCTATTTTAATTAAAAATCTTTGAGATTTTCTATATCAAGTTAGGAGCACTTACACAAACAAATGCACCGATCAAAAGTTTTGATATTTTTCAAAGAATCTGTCTGAATTTTTTCAGAATTTTTCGAATCGTCCATTACCCTTTTTGGCAAGGTATCATTCGTACACATGAAACTTGTACACGGGCATTTTTGTACACAAGTGAAATGTGTCCAATATTTGTACACATAATCGAACTTTTTTTTTAAATTCAAAAAATTAAAAAAAAGAATCTTAATCGTAATTTTTTTAATTTAAAAAAAATTTCGATTATGTGTACAAATATTGGACACATTTCACTTGTGTACAAAAATGCCCGTGTACAAGTTTCATGTGTACGAATGATACCTTGCCCCCCTTTTCAGAGACCCTAATTTGATGCTTTTCTTGCAAAATCCAGAAATGGACGATTCAAAAAATTCTGAAAAAATTCAGACAGATTCTTTGAAAAATTTCAAAACTTTTGATCCTAATTTGATATAGAAAATCTCAAATATTTTTAATTAAAATAGAAAACTCTTTTTAAAATGGGCCCTAAGACCCATTAAATAAAACTAAGCATAGAGAGCTTTATTATTAGGTTCCTGGAGACCCCAAAAAATTTTTGGTAAAGATCCGTGACCCGAAGGTGAGAAGGTCTCCTTGTTAGTGTGAGACTGTATTTACGCTTGATAACATAACTATACGATTTTTATGTGTAAGTAAATGCAAAATGTCATTAAAACGAAAATGTTCGATTCATTTTTTTTCTAATTATCCACAAAACTATATGATTTCACGTTTCAAGTTTTTTTTATTGCAGTAGAAAATAAAATGCTTAAGTAGCACACATCATGAAAGCTCTTAGAAAACTCTTCATAGGCTTTAAAAAGTTTAAAACCTTTCAGAAAGCAATGTAGTAAGTTTTCAAAAAATGAAAAATGCTCCCGTCAAGTCAGTATAAAAAACCTTTTTTTCAAAATTCCTGGACAATTCCATATAAATTTACGCAAAGTTTGCTTGGGAATTATATCTGCGGTGGAAAAGCAAAATGCTTAAAGTACATTTTTTCGAGAATCTTTTGGTTTAATGATATAAAACTCTTATGTGTTCAAGTGTCTAATTTAAGGTGCACAAAATTGACGAGTATAGCTTCTATCGTTAGTTACATTGCGTAAGGTGGATTCAAGTCCACCTTTACCAGTTCTAAAATTAAAAATATTCACGGATAATATGGATATTACTTAAAATTAAAAAAAAATTAAAAAAATTTTCGGTTAAGTTACCATAATTTTTCCAGTAAGTTTATAAATTCTTATAAACGTAACTTAACGTTTATACTTTCTGTGTAGGATAATAATTGAAATAATTATACAAAGGGAATTTGAGATTGATATGAATTTTTCGATTTTTATAGTTTCGATCGGTTTTCTTTATTATAATTCTTAAGACTTTTAAATCATACGTCCACATTAGAAAATGATAAAAGTAAAACGATGAAAAAGTCTCCTTTTTAAACATCATTGAAAAATTAAGTTTAAGCGAAGCGTAAAGATAACTATATTTCAAATTTCTTCAGTTTAAAGTTCGTTTGATTAAACCAAGCTATGAAGAATAAATAAATTTCAATGAAACTTGTTCAATTAATCATTTTCTCATCTTATATAAGATTTCATATCCAGGCAAACTTAAAAAAATACAAAACAAGTCAAGTTCTCAAGTCTTTCTTGGTCTAAATCACTTCATCTTTTAAATAGAAAATAACGCGTGTGTGTATTGGACTCAATAAAACTTGAAAAATACGCCAATTTTTCACTCGGTTATTCTCTGTCGAGTTAAACTCTTATTCGGCTGGTCGTGCGAGAGGTGCTTGGATTGCATACATATGTATATAGGCTTGCGCTGCGTACACTGCATGCCAGGCAATATCTCACATCGAGCGTGTGCGAGCGAGCGCGCGTGGTGGAGGCTCCTTAATTGAATGCTACTGAAAGCACTTCGTACATGCCGTATATGACTTGTATGTGTACACCTATGAGCGTAGCCACAGCGTGCGCAAACCAAAGTGAAAGAGACGAAAAATTTTATCTGCGAGCTCAGACCAAGAATGCCAGGGAGGTCGTAAAGATCGTCGAAATGCCATTAATAAGGCGAATATTTACGAATCAACGCTGTGTGGCTAACTGTTATAATTTTCCAACGCGCTACGTGTGTAAGAAAGAGAGAGAGAGCTTATTTATAATATCCGTGCGTGCCAACGTAACGAGATATAATTGACAAAATTTATTTATGCAATTCACTGATCGAGCATGCAATTATCAGAGTCATGACACGTGGGAGTATAAATCCTGCACCGTGATTTTAGAATATAATTATGCACGCGTATAAACTTTAAAACAAATACAAACTTAAAACTCGAGTTTTGCAAGATTCGTGAAACCTGCGTACAGGATTCAAATTCAATAATTCTCTCAGCCTTTAAAAATACACTTTTTCGGGTGATATAGCTTATAAAAACAGCGTGAAAAGTCCTTAAAATATATTTCTGAGTTATAAAAGTCGTCGTCGAGATATCGGCCATAATTAACTGGACTCGTGGCGCCCTGCAGACACACATACATATAGCATAGAATTTCAACCGAGAAATAATGCTAACGTCATCTTGCTTTTTTCCCTTTGCACAAGAATACGCATGGATACGCGTTGTATGCAACACCTTGTATTCAAGGTGCGACAAATTAGCCGTATATTTACGCGTGACGCGAAGATTCTTATTTATTTTCACGCGGATATTATAAGAGATGCCAGAGCTTCTGCCGTATTCCTTTCATACCACACACACGTGCGCACGCTTACGATGGAATTTCGATGTGTCATGCTGTACGCAGTGCATAATTGTTTATCTTACGTGTGTAACGTATAAAAGCATAATTCGCTGCGTGAGCTTTGCCACGACTTATTGATTGGCTTTAATGAGCTCGATGATTTGAATTATGTGCCTTAGTACGATCGCGCCCCTTACCGTTTTGTATACTATGGAGCTGGTGGTGTTGCCGAAACGGAATATCCATTGTAATTTATGAACTTTATTTACGCATTTTTAATTAATCACTCGACCGAGCAAGTGCTCGTGAAACTGCAGACTTTTACAGCAACTTTTTAGGACGGGAAACGCCTCTTTCATATCTATGGTGCGCTCGTTCTTGCAGTTTTATATGCACCTCACCTTTCATATTTCATGGATATTGCATTGTATGCATGATCGATAAACGATCCTCTCATTGCTTATCATTATAAAAATTCCTCATTTTCCTTTAAGGAGAGTATAAGCATGCTTTGTAACATTGTGAACGCGACTGTTGGTATTACATATCATAGAAAATTCTATTCTGTTGCTATAACTCTTGCTAGAACAAGTCTAATGAAATGAGTCATTTGGCGACACATTTGCAAGCATAGACTCTATTGATTGACTTTTTCACTTTGTAGATGACATATTGTCTTCACTAGGGAAAAATCAGACTATTGCCCGATTAACTATGACCAATCAGCAACATTCAGCTAACTCATGGCGAATCTGAAGATACTTAAAGCTATACTATTATGTGACATCATATAATTTTCCTTACATTCAAAAAAATCTTGAAGAAGTGGTGAGAAATTAATTTATTTTGAGTACACAGTACACCTGAATATATAAATCTATCCGGTTAAGTGGCAAGCATAATTAAATTAAAATTTCCAGAGACTATTAATTATCACTAAAAATTTGCTCCTAGACAAACTATTTTTGCACATTTGGTTTCATTTTCTACGAAAAAGTAGCAATATTATTTTAATAATTCTTTAATAATGGATATTAGTACTATAGATTGATCAATTCATAAGTTCAGCGCATCGATTGCATGATTTTTTTACATAAAAGACGAGCCTCAAGATTTCTAGATAAATAGCAGCTCAACTATTTTTATACATAATTATTATAACTTGACAAAATGTATTTTAGTGACGAAGAATGCTAAAGTGGGTTTAAAAACTTGCGTAAATTTTTCTGAATTTCTGGTTTATATTTAGTTGAAAATAGTCAAATCAAAAAACACATTTAAATTTATAATTGTCGATTCCAATATTTGATTGATTATATTCAATGTTATAAAAAAACTCACTTGTGGACATAAACAAGAATTTTCATATATGATGTTAAATTTTAAATGGCATATTTTGATTTCAAAATCTTTCAACCTGAAAAATAAAAAATTCTTGAAGAATTTTGACAACAAATTTGTTTTTTTCTCTTATCCTAAAAATTCTTTGTTAAAATTTTTTGTTGTAGATTCCGTGAAAAAAATATTTGAAGAATGAGCCTCTCGAGCCATCAGTTTAGTGAAACTTATATATAAGGGAAGATGAAATCTTAAAGGATTATCACATATGTTTTGATTAGCGGTACAAGTTATTTCATTTTTGTATTCAAGTTTTGTTGAAAAGCGTATCACACTAGTTGTAGACAAAACACACGAATTTAAAAGTAGCGGCTAAGTTGCGATTTTCAGTTTAGAGTAATACAAATTTAATTCATATTTTTTTCAAAGAGTTAGGTTACTTGAGGTAAGGGATGTAAGGAAATATTTAAAAAAAGACCCAAACATTTAAGGATTTACTGTAAGTTGAAGAATTAATCAAGCAAAAACAAAGTATTTAATTATAATCCGAGTACTTTTCAGCACAAGAACTTAATATTTCGTACAAAATTGATAGATTTTTTAATTAAATATTGTGAATTTAACGTATAAATATTGTAAAAATGATAATTGGAAGTACATATTTGAGAAATATCCTCAAATTTGATTAAAAATGAATATTCGATCGGATCATGGTTCAAGCCAGTCTTGACTAAATACATTTGCTGAATTGCAAATGTTATGAGCGACAGACATTTTCAGAAAACTTGTAGAAAATTGTTAGAAAACTGTTTAATTTTAAAAAAAATGATCGACAAGTAGGGTAATATATTTAGTTGCACACTTGCAGACCTGTTATATTCAAGTGCTGCAAATTTATTTTACATGACAAATACGTCGACGATGAGTGAACGAACGACCACTTAATTTTTTGCAAATACAGAATTTTCAAGAGCCTTAAAAAAAGAGAGAAAAAAATTGATCGTTAAACGCCGAGTCTCGGTCGACGCGCCAATAAAGTCTCGCTGCTGCTACGATCCACGTACGGTTTTTCGGAGAAGCTACACACACACACACACACAGCAGAGATGTGCGCCTCCACGCGGGGGTTCGTCGAGAATACCGTACGTATAAAGCCCGAGCGCCCCGTTGTTAAATCATCCTACCTGTCATCGGCTTCGTTATCTGGCCTGGCACACAACTCTCGCAAAGATATTGTTTATTGTCTGGCTGTGAGCGTGTGTACGTGTGCGCAGTGCACGTACGCCTGTACATTTCTAGAGATGGGCTTGACCTCTCGCGAAGGATTTTTGTCGAGAAAACGAGTTTTAACGAGATGCCCGTATAGCATGCAGCAGTTGATGATACAACACGCTTCTGTAGACGCTCGCAAGCTATTATGCAGGTATATATATGTGCTCTTGTGTTGTCAGCTAAAGTGAATTTATATACGCGCGCCCGAGTCTGCTCTCGTTCAATGGGATCGCTCCCCATATAAGTGTATATAAATCGTATAATATTGGTTTTTCAAAAAGTGACGCGCGGCCCGGGTTACGTTTCTCATACTTGTTAGGCTAAGCATTGTGCACTCGACGCGCTGCCTCTGCGCCACTATATAATAATCGGTGGCATGTAGAACATATGTACACATGAGCTATGCGTTTTGTTCTTCCTTAGCGTCGTTTTTGTTGTCGTTATTTTTTCTCGCCGTCACTCGCAAGAATTTACAAAATGCATTGCTGCAGAGCTAATTACGAGTCTTTGGAATCTTTGCTATGAAGCTAAAAAAAAGAACAAAAAAACGTGGTCTGCGCCATTTGAATATTCGATGTAATATGTCAGCACAATTCCGAGAGGCACGCACGCGCCCCGGACTGCAGCAGTCGTATACCATTCGTGGGCATGGCCATTTCGTATACACATATAAGAGGATGAATCTTCAAATTTTGCCTTTTGATGATACCTATATGTAAAGGACACGTTGACGTTTCGCAGATAAGATCGCAGGCCGAGGCGTTTTAGCCCGGGTCAAAAACTTCAAGTCCATCTATATATAATGTAAAAGCTCGTTTTTTTTCTTCTTCCTGAGCTTCGTACAGATTAGTTTAGAGCTCGTGCGTGCGACATCATTAAAAAGCGATCAGCCGAAACATCTATTACGATGTTTTTGCAACCTGGTGACACGCACACGCACGTGTGTCAGAAAAATTCGTAAAATTTGAGCGTACGTTTTCACCCTTTTTCTAGATGATCACTAATGTTGGAAATACTTTGATCTGTTTCTTGCACTGCAACAAAAGTGTTCGCAGCAATGATTTTTAGCAGAACACCGAAGAACGTGACAGAGTGTGGAAAAAAGACGAAAGTAATGTGTTGGGTCAAAAATACCAAGACGAAAGACAAAAGTCTACGTTATTCAGGGGTATCATCTTTCAAAAATCCTTAGAAAGTAAAACATTATAAACGAGGTTTGCTCTCTCGGTGTGCATAACGTGTCAACGAAGCATATTAAGCCATAACTCAGGTCAGCGCAAAATAACCAGACGACAATAAATACAATCGTTAATTTGTGTTTTATAATCCTTGGCGCGCGCACAGGCACGACAACCACAAAGAAAAAAGAGAAAAACTGGAGCTCGACGAGCAGCACATCGTATGCACGCGAACGAGCTCAGTCGGGCGCGCGCGCGCGTACGAGGTAGCCATAAGCCAAAAGCCAGGAATGTTTTTTCGTTACTCTGCAGGTGTCTTTCACCTTTTCTTTTATCTTCTTTTGTCGAAATCTCCCTTTCTTTTTCTTTCGAACTGGCGTCCATAAAAATTTAGCAATATAAAACGTGTACGAGTGCATGTGCCTCTTGCATTTGAAAAAAAGAAAAAGAGAGACGCCAAAGTGATTTTTTCCTGCATTATACTGTCTATGCGCGCCAAAACTCGAAACATGCGTCTATACATATACGAAGTGGTGCCGTTAGCTCAATGCGGTACATAAAATTTGTTACGGTTTCGATGAGCTTATATTATAACTTAACGGATGCGGTGGTCGAGTATATATCGATGGAGGTTAAAAAAAAATACCATCTCCGAAGTTTCCCGAAAAAATATCACCCTAGGAAAAGAGCCAAAAACATTTTTTTTAAAAAACTTACGGAAAAATGCCTCAACAAAATTCCACTTATTCAGTATTTTTTGTGGTATTTACTGACCTATGACAATTTCTAAGAGTAAGAAAGCGTTGATAAAAAATGACTTTTTTATCTCGAAGAAGATGATTTTAGGCCAAAAATTCAAAGAAAACATTTTAAAATTAGTCAATCAATAAATTTAAACTTTTTCAGAATTTTTCAAAGATAGTATGAAAAATTTATAGGAATGACTTTTTTCTTTTTCAGGGTTTTAAAATCTTTCAAAAGAAGTTTTCACACAAGTTGGGAAATAAGTAACACTTTAATGTGCATATAGCGATGGCAGCATATATTTTTTTTCTCTTTCTCTCTCTCTCTCTCTCGCTTTTATAAATGCAGATATATATCTCATAAATATGGCGCATTAAATGGGCACACACGACGACGATACTCTCCTGTCTTGTGCTGCTGCGCTGTTAGTAGTTCAAGTGCAATATAAACTGTGTAGAGCAGCGCTGCTGCCGCTGCCGAGCTGTCCAACGTCATCATCGTATACAGCCCATTTGCACGTACTATACGAGTTTATGTACTGGCGTATTTTTGCCGGAGCCGCTTCGCGAGAGCCGAGTCGAGCTTCCACGAGAGAGAGAGGCAAAAGGGAAAAGAAAAAGATCGAACGGAACGTTGCGCACGAGTAGTGCATAAGACGTTGGCTTATAAGGATGCTGATTATATTGGCTCCCTCTTGCCGAGCTCTAGCTCCGCGAAGCGGCTCCGGTAAAAATACGCAAATTGAATCCCCGCGCGCGCGAGCTGCGCTGCCAGTTCAGTTATACAGGTATAGGTAGGTATAACGTAAATATTGGCCAAGGATTTGAATGCTTTATGTACGCGACGCGGCTATATAACTTTTCTTACGCGACGCGGTATTATTGCTTTTTTTCTTCTTCATTTTTTACATGATTTTATCCGCTTTTGATGATAATTTTCGAATTTCGCGGTAATCGAGAGCGAGTCGTCGATCAATATAACGTTGCGTTAATAAAAGTACAATTTCTCCATGCGCGTGCTAGTTGTAGAGATAGCGCCTCGTTGCGGCTTTGAATTATCGGTAATTATTAAAATTTGACACGGATCGAAAGTAGAAAATGTCAATTAATCAGCGCGCGCGCGAAAGACAAAATAGGCGTGCGTCTGTCTCGTGAAATAAGAGAGCTGCAGCAAAGGAAAAAAACCCGTTCGCGACACGAGCAGACGTAACGTACATATTTATTTTCAATAGATCTCGGCAATTAGCAAACAGGAACAATATAATTACAATGAGATTGCGCTGGATCCCACACAAGGCGTGTACGCTCCTTACACAGAGCGGAGGCAGAGCTCGCTTCATCGTCGCAATTAACATCGCATCTCGCTCGTTTTTTCTCAAAATGTGTATTTTAATGCATGCGTGCGATATGCTGCAAACACTGATGTGTAACTCTACGCACACAAGCGCCCTGCAGCCTGCATAAAAGCTCGTGCAAGTACGTGTACGCGTATATTTTCGTGCGTGTCTGTGTGTGGAGCCACTGCGGGAATCACTGCATCGTCGAGCGCAGGTAAATTAACGCGCTAAAACTCCGCAGGGGAGCTTGTATACGCGCATACACGTATGCGTCACTCGGGCGTAAGCTGTCCCAGCTGCTGAATGTATCGCATTCCTTGCACCTTTTCAGCACAACAACACAGTTACACACTTGGGTGTGTATGTGTCCATATGCATTGGACTAAGCAAAAGCGAGAGAAGAGCCGAGAAGATCGAGAGCAAAATGCATCGCGCCCGCTTGATATATATGTATACAATAGATAAGATCGCTCGCTGAGAGAAGATATCTGATGTTGCATTATACGAAGCGAGGAGCCGTTCTGGCTGCTGCTGCTGCTTCTGCTGGTTTTGCTACGGTGCGTACAGCGAGGATCGCTCGCGTTCAGCTTTAACACTCTTTCTTTCTCCATGTTAAATGCATTCGAGCTTATAACGCGCGCATCTCATGCTGGCAGCAAGAAAAGAAGTAAACTTAGTTCGTCAAAAGCTTCACGAGCTTGAAGGATACGCGCGCAGCTAGGTATATATCCGCGGGCTCGATTGAACGCACATAAACGATACTGCCTCGGCGACTATGTATGCGCTGCGTGCGATAGATCGAGATTCTCGATAGAGAATTCCGATAAATCATCGAATCTGCTTGCACCATTCACGCGCACAATCGATTTTTCGCATATTTCGGGAGGACCACGTTGAGTCGAAGCGGGTGCACAGACGTCACGAATCGCGGTGAGCATGTTCGTCAACGGTCCTTCATCGTCTCCTTCCTCGCTTTATACAATAATAATGCGTCGAGCTAGGCGCTCGCGAGCGCCGATATCGCAATGTTGTGGGTATAGGCGAGTATACCGAGACCCCACCGCGAGCTCGTACATAAGTACATACTTGGCTCTGCACGCCCGCTGGCTATGTAACAAGCAATAGATGTCTGTACACACATGCACATAGATGGACAATGTGGATGTGCGCTGTGTGTAGACATACACGCTCGAGGTTGCAGAACAGAGCCGGAGAGTACTTTGGCTTTTATTCGAGCCCACCCCGAGCGCGTGTGTACAGTATACTCAGCTCCTCCTCTCTCTTCTCCTCGAGTTTTACTGCGTCTGCTGCTGATGCTGATGCTGCTGCAACGATTGGCTATACCTCGGGAAAAGAGGTGGAGGAAGAGGAAATGATTGCCAACGGAGCGAGTAAGAGAGAAAGAGAGAGGTTGCATATAATACGGCAGCAGTGGCTGTAGCCTGCTTTTTTTAATTTCATTTTTTTTCTTCTTTTTTTGCATGTACAGAATGGACGACGCTTCTGTCGTGTAGAGAGAGAGAGAGAGAGCACTCGACGTACGCCATGTGACTGATCGAGCTCTCCGCTATTTTATGCCTACATAGGTGGCATTTTGGCGCGAGCCTGACAGCTATCCGTGCGCGTGCTTACAATTGTATATGCGTAACATTTATGTGCAGTGTACGCGTTCACATGCGTGCTTTTTTGTAATGACGTACCGAGAGATTGTTTACGAGACATGCGTCTGCCGCCACTGTGACGAGTCAGTGCATACACCTTTTTTCTCTTGTTTTTGAGATCATGCGCGTGATTACGACAAAGCCGATGCGATATCTTTGAAAGATCGCTTAGTTGGTGTTTGGTGAAGAAAAAAAAAATAAAATTAAAAAAAAATGAAAATTTAAATGGCTCGTATCGAGCGTTACGCACTCGCGAGCACCGAGCAGCAGTGACTCGGTGGCTCCAGCGTATAGCGCGATAAATAAACACAAGTTGCTACCGCGTTGCATCGCAAAGACTGGGAGCTACTGCTGCTGCTGCCGTGTCACACCGAGTATACACGTATACGCAGGTATACATATATGTGCCAAGCTGCACTCGAACATGCACCCGCACGAGGGAGAACAAGATCGTGCGAGGCGAGAGATTAAAAAAAGCATATAATACGTCTTTCGGAGAGCTCTACACACATATATACATATTATGAGCGCTTCTCGAACGCCGAGCTGCCCGAGGTGCCGTGCAGTTCTGTTGGTTTACGATTCGCATGGCGAGTTTATCAACGAGCCGAGTGCCAGCGAAAAAACGAACAAGACGTACGACTTCTTTCGCGCCATGGCAAACAAAAATCGCTGACAGATCGTATTCAGATTGAGAGCTTCTCTCTCTCTCGCGCGCGCGACCAATGTATATAAAAGCGCGGTTAGAAACGCCCGAAAATTTATTCATATCCTACACGTTATATGTGTAGCCAGGCCCCGTAGAATCGATGAACTTTTATTCGCGACGATGTACGAGTATAATAATAATATACATATATGCGCAAGAGAGTACATCCCGCTGAGAAACGAAATCTTTCAGGCTCCTTTTTTTCCCTCCAACTCTTTTGTCTCTTATGGACGCTGCTTATGGAGATACACGCACACACACGCACGAAAAGTAAAGGATGCAAAGGAAAAAACAAGAAGGAAAAACACCTCAAGGACTTTAAACACCTCTTTTCGTCGTCGTTATTTATCGCCGTAATGATTCATTTCTATAAACACACGACGAGCTCTTTAAACGTGTACACATACATGGGCCCCCAGTGTGTGTCTATCTCTCTCTCTCTGTTTTTTGTTACAAATTTTTGAATAAAAATCGTATTTGTTTTACGAAATGACGACGTTAATTTTAACCATATTTCTCGTGCGCGTCCGAATTTCGGGGCTCCCTGCTGCAATATTATACGAGCCCATATACGTGCACGTGAAAATAAAAGTAAAAAAGTCGCGGACCAACAGCACCGAGAGCGTTGAGTTGCATCAGCACGTTTTAAATCCTCCTTCGTTGATTTTATATGTGTATATAAGCGCGCACATAAGCATAAAACGTGAAAAGTTGAATGAAATATCACATAAAAAGTGAGAATCATTAATTCTTTCACTGAATAAAGAAAAGAAAAAGAAATTCAAAAATATCCTCTCGACGCGCGATCTTCGTTGTGATTGAAATTCAAACGTTTAAAAATTAATATTGCCTCGCTCTTTTCGATCCACTCGCTATATAATATTATAGCGTCGTATATCTCAAAAATGCACCTCTTTATAATAACTGCGCTGAAAAGTCGTTCTGATAAAAAAATAATAAGTTGTAAATGCCACTGGGCTAAGCATCAGGTTCGATTACCGCTCGCCTCTTTGCTCTCGTGCGCACGCATGGATTTCCATATATGACACCACGGCGTAACTGCAGTTTTTTAATGCACATTTTCAGGCCTTTTTTCGAACTTGGCGAGCGATTCGCGCTCGAGCGAGCTGACAACTCTGTTTTGCCGAGGAACGACCGAAAACATCGTCGTATATACGTTCTTTCTGCGGGTGTATAATATTTTAATGCGCAAAAGGTAGCCGTCGGCGCCATGTACAGCGGATAAGTATGGATATATGCAGTCGACGCGTGCGTCGAAGTTAAAATTGCTCAACTCTCGCGGGCTCGCGCGTAGTTTATAATGCGGTACGTATTATAATATGGAGAAAATAGAGGAAATAGCATGGAAGATGGTTATTAAGCCGTCGTGTTATTACCGCGTGCGCGTATATAGCGGCGACGAGCTCGATACTTATAGTAGATCTTTAGAATCGTGCCCCGCGCGACTGCAGCCGAGAGCCCAGTGGTATTGAGTCATTTGGCCATCTGCGCCTATGTGTTTTTCGCGCTATGCACACACAGATACGCATTGCATTGCCTTCGGTGCACTTACGTGTGCACACGGGCTGGCGCGAGCGCAATATTAGTCGATTTACCGCCGTGCCAGGCCAAATATAGCCATCTCGCGGCTCTGTGTAGGTATGTGAGCGCTGCGTTATTACAGGCAGAAAAGAGCGCGTAATTGAGAGACTGGCAAAATGTGGCTAAATTATACCGATCGGCTCGAGGGGGGTCTTGCGGCTTGGCGCGCACTTCACCGCTGTTTTTTCCATTTTCATCGTTGTAGGCTTGCGCGTAACCAAAGTCCGCGTGTTGATTTTGCGTCTATTATAACGTCGTAGATTTTAACGTGCGCGAGCGAGTACCGTCGCGATTTTTAGTAAAGAAAAATCGCTAAGATGCATCCAAGTCATCGCAGGAGAGGCTGGAGAGAGCAGAATGCGAAAAAATTAGCAAAGCATCAATTGGTGCAGCCAGCGGACCCATATCGATACTTTTCAATCCTATTAGCTCGAGGCCTCGCGAGTATAAATCTAATAGACGATCACTGCAGCCGTTCATAACCGAGCTCGACTGTTTGTTTTTTGCAGTTATAAAGCGTCTGTATCAATTTTTCATACATATTACAAATATGCAGAGCTCACACATAAGGTCGGCTCGTAATTTTTCGATTGCAACTACTTTGAGCCATCGTCGAGAGTTGATACGGTCTCAGACAACGAAGAGAGCGAGAGAGAGAGAAAAGGAGCAATACACGTTGGACTGTTTGCCTTACGCACCGCGTGCAAAAGGGATTAAAATGGCAAGCGACCGATAAATCTTATACCCATCTCTATTTTATGCCTGCGCATCAGTAATACGTATAAGCGACGGGCGTGAAAAATTATCTCGGACTTTTGACTGATAGCTTTCGCTTTTGCAGTTTTGATTTTTGATTAATAATATTTGTATATCATCCTCCTTGCTCGTATACGTGGATGTGCTCGTGTCGAAGGTGGACGTTGCCAAAATAAAAGCCTCATTATCGATGTGTTTATTTGTTTGACTATGCCATATTTGAGTTCCGTTAATTTTTCAGCACACGGGCACACCGAGAATGAAAGAGATATTACGACTCAAAAATTTATAAAAATGAAATAATGCGCCTGTAAGGACTCACGCGTTTGTTAATAATAAGCTTATGGAAAATAATTCCGAGTGAATTTATAATATTTCTAAGTTTAAAAGGTAGTTATACACCGTTGTGAGATAGGCATATCCACATTTGAAATTTTACCTTGAAAATCACTTTTCTTTTCCTTTAATTATGACTTATAAGCGACGAATTTTCTTCGCATTTCATGTAAATATTCCTGAGAATGATGTATCGCATGATATGCCCTAGTTTTTGAATAATCTCGATAAATTCTATTATGGTTTGGCTCAATTTGAATCAAAGTTTATAAAAAATATTATTCATTGCACTAATTTTATAAATAAATTTACTTTTAAAATATCAATTTTAACTTTCTAAAGGAAAAACAAGTTTGGATGGGTACTGTAATAAAAATGAGCAAAGGAAAGTAATAATTATAATATTGACAACTATTCAAGATATTATTTACTTATTCTGTGAACGATTTGGGTATCTTTATGAACATTTATGGCATGAAAATTATAAGCTATTGTCTGCTTCTTATTCCAATTCGATGCTTTAAACTGCATTGCCAACAATGAATTCTCGATATAGTAATAGGCTAGAAACTAAATAAATATTAAAGTCTGTCGAAATTTCGCATCTTACTTCAGCCCCGAGCGCTAGATGTCTAGTTGGTCTTTGCTGTTCTCACCATTTTACCACAGAATTAATCTATGTAAGCAACGGAATTTTTCTTCTATGATGTTTTCGAACAAAGTCCGTCAATTGGAAGGGCGATTCTTTTAACCAGGCTTGTGACAGCTTTATTCATTCACCATATGTGTATGCAAACTCTCTCCTTCGCACGTACAATGAATCTTAAATCCCCTTATTGTATGATACACGGTATATTCATATATAAAACATTCCGACGTTCAATATCAAATCCGGGAGTGGTAGGTTGCGAGCGAAACAGCATCAGCGGCACCAGTGGCAGCTTGGACACGCAAACTCGGGCCACATCCATATTGTACGTGCATTTCATTTTACTCTTTCTCGGTAGAAATAGGCAAAATATCACGTTCTCTAAAGTGTCGAGTTTGTAGTATCACGTAGCCACCATCGAATCCATCCGCGCTTCCAACTGTATATGTGTGTCTGTGTGTATGCAGCGGCACCACTGCTAGCCAGTGCTACGCACGTGTCGCCAGATACAGAGATGTTGTTGGCATAGCGCCGAAATTTTGGCTCGTACGTCAGAGAGAAGGAGAAGAGAGAGAGAGAAAGCTCGGAGGACGAGAGGACTGCGGAAAAGTCGAAACTGTCGCGTGGGCGACGAGATGATATTGCCGATTTCGTTCAACGCACGTCACGCATGAGGGAGAGAGAGAGAGAAGTTTGAAAAAGTCTATGGTATAGTACTCCGTATGCGATCGGATTTGCGTGAATCGGGCCGCGACTTCTGCCACTGCTGGACTTTTTCATTTTATCGCTTCGGAACGACTTCTGATGTATGTGCGGACTTATTGCGTCTGTATGAGAAAACACAAGTGCGCTTTATAGTATATTATATTGTACCACTTAGATATCAACCTATTGCAATGTATTTATGCATACAAGCTGTGTGCGGTTAATGCGCCCGTCGGCGACGCCATGACATTTGTATAATTTTCAACTAAGGCATACACAGCCTGAGTGTGCTACGATTGTGTTTACACAGCGAATTTCGTCTCCTATTGCGATCGCAAATCCCATGAATTACGGACTTGATTTTGTGGATGTGTCTCATAAGCGCGCCGCAGTTGTCGATATTTTCGTGAAACATCGGAAAAACGTGCGCGGCTACACTTGCACTTACTTTTTCGACAGAGACTGCTTAGCCAATCTCGAAGGTACGAAAGATAAAAGTAATAAAACGAGTCTTGTGTATAGCAAGCTAAGTAAATGCAAAAAAGAAAGCTCGGCACGAAGCGAGTAAATGACGCGCGAGAGAAAGCGCCAGTGCAAAAAATAGGGTACAAGAGAGGGAGAGGGAAAAATTAACATAGAGAAAGGAGAAATAGTACTCTGGAAAGGGGTAAGGAGTGGGTCTACGTTGAAGGTGCAACGAAAGAAACAATGATGATTTTCTAGCACGTACACGGAATAGAGAGAGAGCAGACTTAAAGGAGTTAAGCTTTCGACGAAAGAGAGCCAATGCCGAGTAGCAAACGAGAAAGAGAGAGAGAAAGGGTGGCTGCTGCTGCTGCTGTCATGGCACAGCTTGCGCGCCGGTATAATATGCCGAGAGCGTTGCACGAATGTTAACGTGCGGCATTAGCTTGTATTGGCTGCTGCTGTGGCCTTTCTCTCTCTCTCTCTCTCTGTTTCTCTCGAAGCAGCGGCACAATAATTCTGATAACGCAGCATGTTGTCATGTCGACCGGCATACGAAATCGTGCGGTCGAGCTTACGTATCCTATAAACTCTTGCTCCTGCGCGTGCATATATATGGCCGATTCTCTGTGAAATCAAGTAGTGAAAAGTTTTTGCTTTCTGACGTAAAAAGCTTCTTGTTTTCAATGTCATACATGCAAAAAATTCCCAGCTTCATTACAAAAATTCAGGAGGTATTAGTTGAAACTAAAAATAAACGTTATATATTGTTAAGTAATGAAATTGTGAATAAAATATAATTAGTTGTTTATAACTTTTATGTTTTTTTTCTATAGCAGCAAGCTCCCAAACTCTTTTAGAAAATAAACTAATAAATACTTTCCCCCATAGTCACTCATGTCAGCTAAATTTTTTAATAAATGTGTAATAAGCATGAATTTCGGACCTCTAAAAACAGGGAATAGGTATCCTAAAAATTCTAATAAAATTTAACGCCTTTTCTGATATAAAATAATAACAACAATATCACAACAATAGCAGATACGATTTTTTCTTCAAAAATGATTTCACAGAGAACCGACCATATACATAGATGACGAGGAGTCGAGCGCGAAGCTTTTGAGTATGCGAGTGGAGGGACTCTCTCAGCACACGTAGTATTATATACCGAGGGTACAATGGTACGGCAAGATGGAGCTATTCAGCAGCACAACGCGTGCACGAGCTTTTCCTATTCTCTCGCAGTGGCATTCCCTTGCTCGCTCTCTGCCTCCCGTTCCCTTCGAATCCTCCCCCCTTTCGGCTCTCGAGACCTCTAACGATGCGCCGATGTGCGCATTAGTAAATTAACATGGGGCTAGTGTCGGTGAAAGGCACGAACATGCCACAGTCGCAATCATCTATATGTACAGCGGAAAAGTACAACATCGAGGAGGTTGTTTTAGTCTGAAAAAAAGCAAGCTCTATGTATCGTTGGATGCTGATGAAGAGCAATAAAAATAATTGAGTTATATATATCCCCCATTTTTTATTGTACAATTTATTTATCAAGTAATTATTTGAAAATTATTGAATTTGATGCAATTTTGTTTTTTAAGATTAAATAAAAAAGTAAATTGTGGTTTTCACAGCGAATCGTAATAGGAGCCAACGAGTTTCTCACGTGGATATTAATATAAATTCACGAAGCCTAATATGTGAAGAAACCTGTTACTAAGGCGTTACTTCGAGAGTCTTTAGAAATCATTCGAAATTTCAGTAAGTTTTTTGTCGAAAAGCTCCCCCCTATATCTTGAAAAAATAATTTCATCCTCCTATGTTGGCGGTCCAAGCTAATGTGCACGTGTTTATAAAGATAGGTTTTTGAAAGCTTACCACAATTTGCTCGCAGTCTCCCCCTCGCGTAAAGAAATAAAGCGAATTTATGTATCGATTGGCAATTACATTAATTAAAAGACAATATTTCCTTGCCGAGCTGTATCATCTTATACGCAGGTGTAGAGAGGGAATTTCGCGACGATAGTCGGGAGAGCGGCTACGCGCCTCGCGCTCCTTTCTTATAAGTATAAAAATCCAAATTAGAGCCTTATATAGGCATATATACACTCATTCTCTCCGTTTCGGTCAGCCTTACGACTAAATGAATATAACATTTTTACGAGAGTCGAGATCGTCATTACGCTTGTATATCGGCCGGTGTGTGCAGTTGCGGCGCACGCCTCGGCTCGGCTGCAGTGCGAACAACACCTTACGCGCAGCGTCCGACTGCCGAGGATGAGGTAGCCGCAGGAGCCACCTACAGTACATATACGAATAGCCGGCTTATATACAGGCCTCTTTTGCTGTGGCGGCGGCTTTTAGTGATCGCGCCGCGTAGACCGCCCTGTAATCATCGCCGAGTATAGTCGGCGGCGACCCTTCTTCTTCTTCTTCTTCTTCTTCTTCTTCTTCTTTGCCTGGCGCGCGCCCAAGTATGAGTTCTCTCTATCTTTCTCTCTTTCTCTTCGCAGTTCTCGGGCGCTAATTATGTTTCATAACACTTCTTACCCCCGTTTTTCGGGCCCCACACTGCTACATGCACTTCTTGTCTGCGTTTTCTCGGCGTTCGGCGCGCCGACACTGGCCGCAACAGCAGCAGTAGATCGTCCTGCCTCTCCTCGTATACCTCACTTTCCGCTCCTAATATCTATACTCAATTCCTTAAGGGCAGCTACTTCGTCATGTGTGTGCACGGCAGCTTCGCGAGATGCATATCTTCTCGCCGCATATATCCGCCGCGAGCCCGTAAATATATAATACATATAACGCTTATGATGCTTCCTTCGTATAATATACATAAATGTTTGGTCAGCTGCTGCTCGCGTCGATACTCGCGCGTCGGGGAAAATTATTTTTGCACAGCTATGAGGCTCGTGCTAGTGGCAGAGGCGATAAAATTGCACGCATTATATCTATATAAACTGAAATGTAAAAGAGTCACGCGACATTTAATAAAGTACAAAATGAGAGCTAGCTGCGCTCGCCAAATGCCCCGACGCGCGGCAGTTTTTGGCGCCCCTCGCTCCGATCGGCCTGTACATAGTACACCTAAGTGCGCAGCTCCATGCATTATATATCTGTATAGTAATAATCCACGCAGTAATTCTCAGGGTGGAGAAGCAAAGCCGAGTCTAATTGGAAATTGATGCGCGCGTGCGAAAGCGTCTGTGGCTAATCCCGCGTTATGCGCCGGGTAACAAACAGCGAGTAGCGCCCCTTGTGCGCTTCTCTCTGCATGCGGACGTATAGCTGGCACCCACTAGGCTACTTGACTGCGCACGCACCCACACACACACGCACACACTAATACATGCATGTAGGAGAAATATATGTGGCTCGAGTTGTAGTTCGAGAGAAAAAAATCCCACACATTACAATCGAATGGAGAAACTAGATTTTGCCTCTTCTCCGTTATCTTACTTCTCTTCGTTTGCTCCGTGTCTCTGTGTGTACGTAGGATATAGTAATTGGAAGGATCAGAGCGACTCGCTCTGCGTCTATATAGTATACACAGTGGCAGCAGCACGTGCAGTTTAAGGGAGGAAAATAAAGAGACTTCACGGAAAGAGAGAGAGAGAGAGAGAAAGAGAGTATATTGTCCGCAAGCCCAAGTGCGAGGTATCTTATCCTCGATTGGCTTTGCTTGCCTCCAGATTAGCTTTCTCTCGCTCTCTTTTTTCCCTATACCCGAACTTGGCTTCTTCTTTTTCTTATTTCCCTTACATTAGACATGTATGTACGTATAAGTATATACTTGTGCAAGGGGAAAAGGGCAAGATAGCTGCGGGAATATCGAAGAAATGTCTAATTGTTGATGGGACCACGTCTGTGGCTTGCAATTTTCAAAGCTTCTTGCTGATTGTATGTGGCCTAAGCAAGCTGAGCTTGCGTGCGCTATTTGTTTTGCGGAAAGGAAAATATCTGTTTTGAAGAAAATTACAGGTACACAATTAATTAATACTTCTGTCGAGTTTCTATTTGTTTTTTTTTTTTACAACGGAGGCTTATGTGTAGTCCAGCCATGTTCTCAAATCTCATGTATCCATGCATAATAAGTTCATAAAGCATTAACTAATATCAAATGTATTATACAGCTTTGCCGGCTAGGTGCTACCTTATCTCTTGACTTTTTCGGAAAGCAAATTTTCATTTTCTTCAAAGCACCAATTTGAAGAAATTAAAATCTTTTTTAATTAGATAAATGAATTTGAATATTCCCTCTAAATTTTACTCCCTGTAAAATTATTTGAAAGTTTTAAAATCATAGATATTCGTAAGTTTAAAGAAAACCTATAAAATTCTGCGGTTGTATTCATTTTCAATTTAAATTTCAACCTTTTCGGTAGAGATGCATTTTGTTGTCAATAACACTTTATCCCAAAGTTAAACTATTTTGCATCTCGCATCAATATAAGACAAGTTGTATTTTATTGCTAAATAAACAATCATAATGGAAAGCAGAAGTTTTCCATCTCTCAAATTATCAGTTAAATAAATTAGTACTAGTACTATTTATTTATTACTAATTATCAATACGCATGTCATTGTCGTCGCTTTAAGGTGACAAATTTTTAACGCGCTATCTCATTTCTCTTTTGTAATTACGCATCCAACCCAAGAGAAGTAGTGAAATAAGAACTTTTTTCGTGAAAATTACTGATAAACGCATAAATATTATAGCGATCTGCACGGATATTAGAGAGTTCAGGTTGCACATCAAGCGGCAAAATCGAGCGACGAGCCTCGAGTGGTGTATACGCGTCGAGAGGGAGCATTTTCGCGGCCGCACACGACGACGACGAGAAAATAATTTCCATTTAGTTGCTGCTGCTGTTGCCGGTGCTGCATTGGTGCGTAATTGCCACACGCGTGTGTACATCTGTGCACCAGTCTATACGAGCGCACGTGTGTACGTATGTGTACGTAGCTCGAGTAAGCGCCAAGAAGGGTAATTCACTAGCGCTGAAATAGCCGAGCTACACGCGCCTCCTGGAAAATCGATGGATTTTGTTCTTCCTTTTTTTTTTGAGTTACGATGATCCACTATGCGGTATGCAGGCTGTAGTCTCGCTCCTTCTTTATCGCTTCGAGAGCTCTACCGCGCGCGTACAGCTATACCTACGTGTTAATTTGTTTTTTTCTTTTTACCTTCTTCTTTTTTTTTCGTTTCAAGCTTCGATACGAAAATATATTGCTTTTGCGTGAAAAAAAGGGGAACGAACAACAAAACAACAAGTATGGCGAAGCGACGTAAACGATCGCGCGTAAAAAAAGGAAGAAGGTAAAAGGAAAAGCCAATAGGCTTATTTATACTGGGGCATGTGTGTAGTATAGGCACTTGCGCGGAGCTCGAGGCGTTAAAACAGGCGATATATAGCGGGGCAATACTGCCACACCAAATAGCCGATCCATCATCGGCGTTTTGACATTGCGAGCTCGAGCTCTCGTACCTGCTCGCGCGCTTAGGGTATGCGCGTATAGCCCGGCAAGCCGATCGACGTACATTTTTACCTTTATACAAAATTTATACTTTCTTCTGGTGTTGTGCTGCGCGATATATATTTATATACGCGTATACGCGCGCGGTATAGGTCGCGTTTGATTTCATCGACGTGGCTCTGGCGTGCGCTCAACAATCCCTCGGGCTACCATTTTTTTCTTGCTCCATTTTTTTCATATAAAACATTATCGGCAGCAGTCATTTGGCGAGACGAAGAACTTCAATAAAGTCTCGATCGGTGCGCGCATAAATGCGCACGCGTATGTGTGTGCGCGTTGAATCGGCTCGATGCCGCCTTTGGTCAATTCGAGTAGAGTGTATTTTTTTTTGCGCGCGAACGCCGCCGCCGCGGCCGCGCTTTTATTAATGCTCGCTGGACTGCGCTTCGTGCATTGCCGAGTGCAGCGAGCGTGTGAGCTGCTGCTGCTGCTGCCTACGACACGCTTTTTAATGATCACGATATTTCCACGCAGTCGCGCGAATAGCGAATAAATACTACGATATTAAAGTTCGTTATACGCATGTTAAGCGCATTAATAAACTGCAACGATCGTAGCATGTACGAATGCGCCACACACTGCGATCGCGGGGGCCGACGTTTCTTGATAAAAGCTATTATTGCGTTGAGCTGTATATAATGCGTGGGGCCTTTAAAATCACTGCTGTTGCTGTTGCTGCCGTTGTTATATTGCGACATCGATTCTACTCGTGCTCCGCGCGCGGCCGATGAATTATTTTATTTCAAATTACGTGTTTACTTGACCGTTTAACATAAATAACAAAGGCTGCTGGGGACTACAGTTTATAATATTATATATTTATAATAATATCGAAATGAAGATCAGATTCGGCTTCAGCGAAATTAGCTGATCATGACTTGCAACACCCGTACATGCATTCTTCAACATTTTTTCTCGAATACGTTGGCATTTGAAATCGTTTGAGCTAAATTAGCATAAACACATGTGCCGATTTCTTTGAAAAACTTTTGTCTGCTAACTGCTGTGGTGTGTGATACATTTCAAAGCTGCTCCATGCCGTACGATCGCTTGTCTACTTTTATCTTTTCTGCGCAACGTGACGATTTATAGTACAAATTGTAATAATAAATACTGTTTCGAGGTCGATTTATGTTTTCCAGTTACTTTTCATATTTATGTATGCCGCGTGTGAGATTATCCTTAAATTTTGAATTATTGATTCCTTCTTTATATTAAATGTCACCCGACTCAAAACGTGAAAATCAAATGAATTTCATCAACATTACTCGCTAGAAATTTTAATATATTAACGGAATGATTCGATTGTAATGGAAATGATCCGACTCTTTGAGACAGCTCGTTGGCCAAATGACAGAAATTATAGCGGTTTTACTTTGATCTTTCAAGTCAGACTTGGTGATGATATCCGTGACAAACATGAACTAATATTGAATGATACTCGCACATTTGTCATCAAATTGGTTTTACAACTTGAAAAAAATGAGAAAAACTGCTATGAATAGGTTAGATTGAACATAAATTACAGTTTATATTTATAATTTTTATCTCACTCATGAATCGATATTATAAGTTATTATAAACACCAGCGTGATCATCAAAAGTGAGCAAAACTCGCGAAGAAAATTTTAAAACTCTCACAAGGCTCCCTCGAGGACGAAAATAAGTCGTACATGAGCCATTCCACAATTTACCAGTCAAATTTTACTACGGTGTACTTATTAGCCCTTATTCTTATTATGTGATTGAACATTTTCATATTATTGTGATACTTTTTGTTACAATTGAAGAAAAAAATAATTGATTAAAGGTACAAACTCGATATGATTGGTTTTTTCTCATAGAAAAATCATTATGATGAATTTTCCTTTGAGATATCTACGAAATAATAATAAAGTTTTATAGATATGGGTTTATACGTTTAATTGATGAAAAAGAAACAACAAAATATATTAATAAGTAATGATCGATCGAAACAACGTTGGACTTGACACCAGGAATAATTTATCAATTTTGAAAAATATGAATAGCCAATAAATGTAAAAATAACGGAAAAACATTAAATCATCAAATTTAGAAAACATTCATCACCGATAATTCAAATGCAGAACAAGCGCAAAAGTAAATTATTATAAATAATTAAAAATCATTGTACAGATATTATTTTAATCAATAATTATTAACTTTTACAGTTTAATAGCATCATCTACTACCATTAAACAAAATCCTTTTTAGACAATAGATCAGGACCTATTTAGTCAAACTTTGAAACAATTTGGCGAATTAGAAAAATTGACAAATTATTTGTTACACACGAGCACTGTTACAAAATAGATCAAAAATATGATTTTCTAAGAAAAAAAAATTGAATAGTCCAGAAAAAGTAATAAAAATTGCCAATTTGTACTTCCGAAAACTTGTTCGAAAAAATCTTCGGAACTAATAACGATGAATTTCGTTTGTATCGACCGCTTATTACGGCGGGTTGCAGCTGGTAAAGACTTGGAAGTACTTTTATTCATGCAACTTGTGCGCTCTATCGTGTGCTCGTATGCATACGTTTTTTTTTTAATTCGAATGACATTTTTATTATAATACACTTCCATCCATGCTTGTAATTTTTTGTTGTTGTCGTAAGGTATGGTGTATGATGCGCTTGCAGACTTTTGCTCAGAAGCCACTCATTAGGAGACTTTATAACAATCAAAAGGGTGTAATTGGCAAAAAGTATATGCACTTACGCACGAGGGCTTTATATAGTTTCGGGGCGGATCGGCGGATTACTTTATAATTTACAAAGGCGCGCACCGCTACCGCCTTTGGAATAGAAGTCGAAGAAAAAACAGCGACAATATATGTATGCGTACGTATAATAATGCAGGCACGTTAGAGGCCGGCAACGAGCAATTCTCGCATAACATTTATATACCAATATACGTATTTAAATGAAAAGGAGCTCGTGAATTATACGGGGAAAAAAGAGCAGATAATTTGCCGGGTATCGCATCCTCATCTATATAGGATATTTAGCCGAGCGATGCACCTGTGTGCATCATGTTTCTGGCGTGAAACATTGTTGTCCAACAAAAATAATAATTCTTATAAAAAATATAATGACGAGAAGGGGGAAAGAAAGAATATCATTGCGTGTTCATTTCTCCAAAGCACAGCACTTGTATCACACAAGGGAAAAGGTATATTATGTATCCTCGATGATGCGATCGCGTGCCACATTGACGCGCTTTGTATTGGAACTCTGAACTCATCCAAAGACTGGCACCGAGGCAAGATAGGCTTAGGTTAAACTATAACCAGAGGGTTTTTAAACTCTGTATTCCTTAACGAGCCTAATGTTTGTCCGACACGAACTAATGTTGGGCTTGCGTAGATAAGTATTAAACTCTGTGACTTTTATTCATTTTATTTACTTCAAAACTATATACTGAAAACAGATATTGAAAATTCGGAAGACCATATGCGTGCAGAAACATTAGCTATGATATTTATCTGTATGGACTATAATTTCGTTCTTACATCTGGCTCCAATTTGATTTCTTATTAAATCTACTAATGGTCGATGATTATAGAAACGTATAAGGTAAACAATGTTTTCCCGAATATAGTATCTATAGTGGCTATTATCACGCATATACCCGTCTCAAAGTCAAATTTACGCGACTCCTTAATAGTTACTAATACATAATATCTAATACACGTTGTACGACGAAGGGCAATTATCCCTGGCTACATTCCCGATTGGTTTGGTTTTCAGAACGAGCTCAAATTATCCACTAGAAAGTTGTAGAATGAAAATATTACGGGCTGCAGTAAACAAATGTTCGGCGTAAGCAAACACCAGTAAGTACCACGGAGCGTGTTTGAATACTTGAAGCTCAAACTGGTATGCCACGAGTGCAGTTGTTTCTTGAAGAAAATTAGTCGAGTACTGGTCGTGGTGTGCGATTTATGTGCTCAATTTTCGACGCGCATTAGACTTATCTTGCCTTTTTGAAGAAGAAATGTATTTCAAAAGATTCCTCGTAAAGCGCCATCGACGCGGTTTTGTGTTCTAAGCATGTTGATGCAACGTCGGGAGAATTTTTCCTGTAAAAGCTTTTAGTATTTACAGATAATTTTTAATAAATTAACACCGTTAGGTGAATATTTGGTCGAAGAAAAAACTCCGTGAAAATATTATTGATCTATTTATGAACTAGGATTAACATAACTTTTATTGTAATGATTTCATAAGACAATATTTTCTTAGTAAACTTGATACCCAATCATTCAATCAAAATTTTCGTAGTTCAGTGAGTAACAATCGAAGCTTTATCGAACATCAGTTGTACGTGAATTACGAAGCGCGTTTTGTATTCTTCAAAGTCAAGCTCCAAGTGTGTAGTATATCCCACGCCACGACACTCGGAGTTGGCTCCGAAAGTACGCGCGCATCATACTATCTGCGTGATAAGAAACGAACAGGAGCAGCTCGCCTTTAACATTCGCTGTTCATTATATGACTTTGGCCGCGATGCACGCGTACATGTGACAGTGTAAAAGCTTCGCAGGCTGTTTGTCAGTGGGGATCAGTGTCAGTGGGATTGGTAAAGCAGATTTAAAAAGGAGAAAAAAAGCAGAGCGAAAAAGGAGGTGCTGCCTCTGCTCGGCTCGCACACATTATATTCTATTTACGGCGCGCGTCAGGCCACACCGCGTGAAACGCACATACTCGCGCACACACACTCGTAAGCGAAGATGATTGACCGATCGGTCGATCGTTGATAGGATTGTTGCCGAGCTGCCAAGTGTCGTCGTCGTTGTTGGTCACTGCTGATGCCGCTTGGAATGCGATTGTGTAAGTCGGGCATACATATATACGTAGCGCAGTACAAGGCAACGCTTCGCTTCGCAATTCACGCGGCGTATATGCGGCAGTCCGATGCTCTTTCATCGATGACGAGGCTTTATAATCGCACTCCCGGTATAGCTACCGACTTTTGCGTATTTAAGATTCGAGGAAATCAACGCCGGAGCTCGAGAACGATCGAGAGCCGCACAGAGAGAAAGAGCACAAGCTCTCTGAGATGTGCGCGCTGCATGATGCGGCGGCACCCGTTGCGAATTATTTTATATTGGCTCGATCTTCGGGGATAACGGGATTGATTAATCGCAGGAATTTTTCACCAGAAAGAGAGAAAAATTGACGAGCTAATGGATGATGGTACTGCAGGCGCTTCGGGATATCGATCACGAGAGCACAAGAGAGAAGTGCAAAAGCATTTTTATACGACGCAAAGCTCGAGTAGTCGCTCATGTCTTACTGTGGCTCTGTGTTTATACGATATAAATCGACACTTTGTTTCCAAGTTTATTCTTGTCCCTCGCATATTTTAGTGATAATGCTGTTATTATCAGATGAAATTAGGCTTGTTTACTTCAAAAATATTCACTTGTTTACCTGCCGTCGATCGGCCTATCGGGCCATGTCTATTAGAAATTAATACGACCTCAAACCATTATAATTACCACACATTGTCTCATCTCTTTGTCAGACTCATCAGCTTCATACTCTGCGTTATCGAGAGTTTATCTAATAGCGAACATAGCTGAGAGCAGACTCGGAATTTGCGGCTTTTAAACTACATCGTCTTGAGAGCTAGCCAGCGGTACATTATTCCGTGAAATTTTGCGTACAAAACAATATTTACGATTAACGTATACTCCACATTATATATTAACTTATTCACGATGATGATTAAAAATCATCTCTCTGGTCTGGGCCGCGCGGCTCCATCCGCGTATAATGTACAACGTATATAGGCACGTAGATAAACGCGTGTAGGACGCGTGCGGTGTAAAATAGCCCGACATAGCTGTTATAAATTTTATCTCGCGCTCTCTATACGTGCAGACACACAAGCTCGAGCTTCTATACACGCTATACATATACACGACGTGACTGTGCGCGCGCGTGTAAAGCTCCGAGTCAAAGGGAAGCCGCTTCGCGCAGCCACTTCCGGCGTATATCGTCAGCCCCACTCGCTCTCACACATACACGCGCACGTGAACGGACTCTCGGTGCAAAATCATTACGAAGTACACTTATAAACGAGTGCGTGTACATTGGCTATTTTTCTTCACTCCAGGCGCGGAGAGAGCCGAGCGTGTTTCATTAAACATCTATACCCTGACCGAAAAACCACTTCAGTCGAGCTTAAATCATACATATGTAACAGTCCCTCGCCGCCTTTTACCTCGTGCTTCGATCGGACAATCAGGTTGGAGCGCGAACATGTATCCGTGAGCGCCATATTCTGCGCAAGGGGTTCAATGGAAGATCGTGTTTTTAAAATGAGTCGTCGCAACGATATTATAGTGACGTCGCAGACTCACGCGATCGATACGAAAAACACAATTTCATTTGGCATATTACACGGATGGCGAGAACAAAATCAATTTTTGAGCAGTCAATTTTGGATTATTTTTCTTTCGTTTTCGTTTTTGAGTTATACCGTACGCGGGTATATAAAGTTTTCGTCGTGAATGAGAGCTAAAAGCGCACTCGAACACTCGGGGCTTCGTACTATACTTTCCGATAAGTCGAAGGTATCGATTGGTCGTGGCAGTTAAATTTATTCGAGAGGCCATTTCGCTGGTTGATATGGATCCACGCGAGCTTCTACGTAAAGAGAGGTGTACGCCGCTCGATGAGAGCGTTGCGATATCTGTCGCCAGGGTATATATATAACACGTTTCGATCAACTATTCTGTTATCAGAAATACCGTAAAATTGAGTTACATTTTTCTATTACGCTAACCACGTGAAAAGTAAAATTATTATATTCTAAAACAAACGTGATATGTTGGGCTTCGTTAAAAATACGACCAACTCTTCGACTTGTAAAATTTTTAAACTTAAAATATTAAAATTGTATTCAGAGTTTTTTAACGAACTTGGCAATTTTTGCACCCTTTTTGAGCTTGTGTGTGTGTGTGTTTATATGTGCGTGGTACCGATGCGCCTGAGAGGAAATCCTCTTTTACGCAATTTTTATCGCACGTATTATAATGCATGTATAGCTCGTTAGCGTCTTTCCCATACTTTATGCCTGAGCAATAACTCCTCAAATACAAACAAACGCGTATAATTTCATCCTTGGCCTGGTTGATTTTTTTCTTTCATATTATATGTACGTGCGAAGCTCGTTTATTACAAACGCCTCAATTCCAATTATGTATATTATTATTCACCCATTTGCATGGATTATTTAGAGAAAAAACTATTATTCTTCGTTCGACTGCAATAACGATAAAAAATTCCGTGTACTCGAAATTTCTTTCAAGTAGCCACTTGAACTTTGAAAGCGTGATCAATAATATGAATAATTTTATACAAACGCGACTTTTGTGCCAATGTTTAAATACGCATTAAACTGAAATAATTTTATTTCAATTTCATTTCAATTATAAAAACGTTGAATTTTGTTCAGGAATCGATGTAACGCGCGATAAAACTAGTCGATTGGATATATTGCACATCGGCCGTTCCGTCGTTGATTTTTGCGATCATTATGGCTCGCGATTAAATATGTCTCGCATCATTGGCCGTACGCGATACACATACAGCAATAATCTCCCTTCCCCTCCAATACTCATCTATATCATTATCGAGCGAGAGAAGGTAGATGCCGAGCTGATATAAAAAAAAGAAAGAAAAAAAACTAGCTCACATTTACAGGCGAGACAAAAGAAATCCTCCCCTCTTGCGACTGTACCTTGTATATAGCTATATAGATTGCATACTCATACACATAGAGCCGGTATAGAGCCGGAGCCTCGGCTGCGAAACTCGCGAAAGAACGTGTCCGTTACGATAAATCGCGTTTTCTCGCTCGCTGTCAGCAGCAGTGGCAACGGTGGTGGCAGCAACGCGGCACTAGCAGCAGCAGCCTCCCTTGGATATGCGCGCGAGCAAGAGCGAGGCGAGAGAGAGAGAAAAAAATGGCAGCTGCTACTATTCCTCCCCTCCCGTCGGGTGTCTCGCGTCGCTAATAACACATAGGCGTACGCCGCGAACAGCCTCCGACTCCGACGCTTTGGAAGGGGGCGGGGCCATCGCCGCAAGGGGGACACGCCCCTCGTTCTTTTGTCGCTATCCCTGGGGGGGGGAGGGGGAAGGGGAAGGTTCGATACTCGAGCGAGTTAAATGCTCCCCCCCTCCCAGACAGCTTGGGTACGTGCAAATATACACACTCGGAGCCGTGCGGATGTATAGCGGTGGCAGCTCGCTCTCTCCCACTCGTTGCGCTGGCTGCGCGATTTTTCAAATCGTCGGGGCAATCGTCGCCAGCGCTGCTGCCACCACTACACTCCTATCTCGGCGTTGTGTGCGCGCCAGGCAATATTCCGCCTTCTTCTCGCGCTCTCTCTCGGGCGCCGCGCCTTTCTTCGGCTCGCGCCCAGATAATGTGGGCTTCGCGCGAGAGAGCCAGTAGTGCGAGTGGATAGTGCGCCTCGACCCGGCCAGTGGTTGTAACCACGCCAGCGATACACGGACGGACGGACGGACGGCGCGCGTGCGGCACAGGACACAACAGCGACGCGATATCTCGCATTTTCTCCTTGTCGCGCTTATCGTCTGCAGCTATAGCGCCGCAGTACTCGACAGTGCTCGCTTTCCTTTCTACGTGTATCTCTCTCGCGTCTATGTTCCGATTACGGTGTGATGTAACGCGTACGTGCTGTAATTATGATAAGATTGTTCAAAAGTGCGCAAATCCTAGTTCGTTGATTATTTCATTGTGCAATTTTATGTGATGACCCAGCGATATGAGTGGTACTTGTTATTCGGAGCAGCGGAAACTTCGCTTTTCAGCATTTTCACGATGAGGATTACGTTGTTGCGAACTTTGTTGTTACTCGTCGATCGATCAATGATCGCATTGGCCAAATAAAAACATTTGACTGCTCGAGTGATCGATGGTTAAAAAAAGCCAATAAATAAATAACTAAACGTGCTACTGATACTCTTGTTTTCAAAAAGCAATTGCGCGAAAAATAAGCGGAAAATCGAGGAAAAAAAGTGGAGCTGTCGCTCGCCGGATGATGTTGCTAGAGTCGCGCGCCCTCGCCGGTAGGAAGCAGCAGCTGCTCGTCGGTACTACCACCACCACCACTGCCAGCAACGCCAGCAATCATCATCATCATCATCATCATCATCATCGCTTGCATTCACTGGGTCTGTCAGCCTTTGGCAGGCCGGATCGTCCAAGGTCTCGATCGTTGATTGTCAATAATAACAATAACAATAATAACGATCACGAAAGCAGCGGCCTGCAGGTCGACGACGAGGACGACGTGTTCGCCGATAATAACTGCGGCGACGACTATTCACTGCAGCAGCGGCAAAATCGTCGTCTCATGCTGAAGATGCAGTCGTCGACTTCGGAAGCGGCTGCTGCCGCCGTCGCCGCCGCGAGTCAGCAGAACAATAACCTGGACGTCGAGCATCACACCGACAGCTCGAGCGCGAGTCCGTCGCCCAACTCGAGCTTGTTGAACAATTTGAACAACAACTGCTCCAACAGACAGTGCGCGACGGACTTTAGTATAGCTGCTATTATGGCTAGAGACACTAGACAACAGCAGCAGCAGCAGCAGCAACAATTACAGTCCAGTGCGACAGCACCCCCGATTCACAATAGCAGCAGAGAGTCGAGAAGTAGCAGGCATCATTCCGTTGGTGGAGGAAAATTACATCAACATGGTAAATTTTTATCAGTCATTTTCGTGCTCGTACGATTTATACATATTGATACGAGTAGAGAATAATATACACACAGGCACGTTGACTCGATGTATGATCTACGGATTGATTAGGTAAAATCATGCGAGTAAAAAAATAATCATACAGGCTGAAATTAAATAATTCCCAAAGTTTGAGCGCACATCTGATAAATACGAAATGCAATCATCATCATCCGACATTATGTTTACGATAAGACATTTATTGGCCCTAGTACAGTCACGAGCTACAAGTACGAATCGCTTGGAAGAGAGCGAGAGCAAAAGAGTTCAATCCTTTTGATATGTTGCGGCAGAGGTGAACTTTAACCTTCCGTATATGCTTGCACATATCTCACTACATGCAGCTCTCTTCACATTGAGAAAGATAGAGAGAGAGAGAGAGAGAGAGAGAGAGAGAGAGAGAGAGAGAGCGCATCATCATCAGATTATTACAAAGAGCGAATGTATACATATGAAGGGCCTTTAAGTCTTTCCTCCTCCTCCCTCTCTCTTTCTCGATCTCTCAAGCCGACAAATATGTCGATCGATAATAATATTATTAATAATGATGATAATAATAAGAATGACCAGTCTTTAGTGTCTGCGGCCTGTGTGTATGCGCAGTGTGTAATGTACATCGACGATCGAAGGGCTTTTATACTCACGCCGACACACCATCGCCGCCGCTGCTCCGCGGTGTTCTCTCGCTCTCTCGATTGACACGCGATATATCGGACTCTATATATATATAGAAAATTGCGGCGCGTTAAGAAAAATGAAAGAAAAAAAAACTGTTATATACCGTTGCGGTGCAGTCGGCCTCGGTGCACGTACACATTATAACGCGCGCACAAGTTCGTCCGCGCGGGATTTATTGGCCGCGCGCATTTGGCGGCGATGAGCCTGTATTCTCGAGCCGCAAGAAGAAGTGCGACTCGACGACGCTTATATTACAACGCTCCTCGCTGCACTCAATATAAACACGTGCGCGTGCCTAAGCGTGCAGTTGTAAATTTTTCGAATATCATTTCGGGCTCATTTGGTTAATCGTCACTCAACGCGCGTCTGCTCTCTCGCTCTAGCTAATTCTTATTATAGACAGCGAGAGAGATTGCGAGACGAAAATTTAATCCCCCGAGCTAGAGTCGGCCGAGCGCGCGAGACTGCTCGGAGTCGCGAGGCAATTATTTTGGCAGCGCGAGACCGAATCGTGTACGATCGCTCGCTAACAGCGGAATAGCTATACCATTTAATAATGTACACGTTTACATCTATAAATACATTCCGAGACTCAACTATATTATTATACGCAAGGTGCAAATATATTGCTAAGATGGGCGCGTATTTTAATTAATTATATTCTCAAATTCGCGCGGCACCGCCATCGTCGAGCCTACGCCATCGTCGAAATGCTCGGTCACGACGATTTCACGCGCAACTCGAATATTATTTTCCATTTTATCGCGGAAAAAACGTGTGAAATGGATACATACTTTATTTCGCACAGCCTGTGGATGACTCTGTCACCGTTAGCATGATCAATCGACTGCGCTGATGGAGCTCACAGATAAGATACATAAAAATGTACGTGAGAGAGAGAAAAAAAAGTCGGTGCAACTACTGCCGCGCACAGCGTACGCGCGCGCACACACACACACACACACACACACTGTCCGGTGCAGCGCGTTGAATTTCAAGACCCGCATGTATTATACGTGTATACGTAAACGCGCGAGCCAATCCGCAATGAATCAATTATCTCGCAGGAGTGATACGGTATTATGAATGCTGCACACGACGCGCGATATGCTGCTGCACTGCACACGTCTGCGGACACGAGAGAGAAAATTTCTATATGAGCCTGTGTGTATATGTGTGCCAGCCGTCTACATGATAATTATATATATATGTATAGTATGGTGAAATTTAAATCTGACGTTGATTGCCGCTCCACTGAATTATGGGGGAATTTATTTTGGTGATTAAATTAGCTGTACATATTTATATACACACACTCAGACTCACAGACGTACCTATAATATGCACGCACGTCGCTCTCTGCCGTGAATATATTTATTTGCAATAAAAAAAAAGTTTCGCGTCTCCGTCATGGGCGCGCGTTTAATTTTTCGACGAGAAATCGATGCCTTTTTTGTTGCTCGCGTGCTTTTAAATATTTATAAATATATAAATGAAAATTTTGAGGTGTAAAAACTGTGTAGGTAGACGAGGTCCATTAGATGGCGCTGTTGGCTCTGAAAAATGCTTCTTTTTCCTGTCAAAAGAGCCGAAAGTTTCATGGAAGGCGACACTATAATTTAGTCACAAAAAAATTGTTCTCAGAGTCATTCTTTCTCGAGTGGCTCAAAATTTCCTCAATTATTTACACTCGTGCGTGCTGAGTGCAGATACGAGATATTACATTAATTTGTGCTTCAGAAAATAAAACAATTTTCAGCTGTGTGCGCTGGTTTACAGAAGCATTATTTTCCTTGCTAACTGCAACGACTCGACTTACACTGGTCTCGTGCACTCGTACGTACGCGTACTACAACACAAACAGGGCCAGCGCACACACGTAGATCGTGCGAGACAAAAGCTCGAGCACACAAGGTAATATACTTCTTGCCTCGGCATCGTCTTTTTCCACGAGGCGCGCGCTCAAAACAACAAAGGAAACGCCAGTAACAGCGCGACGAAAAAAAAGAAGCAAAATGAAATATTCAAAGATCGTGTGAATAAGCGTATGTAGCGAGGTAGCTCGAGCCGAGCGAGTGCGGAGGAGCATTTACGTAAAAAAATGTACTCTGTGTACATAAATATATACCTATACGCGCGTGTACGTAAGATATATACACAGAAGCGCACGAGTGTACATACATGTTTATGTCGCGAGAGAGGGTGCGGTCTCACGCGCTACTACGGCAGCCCCCGCTACAACGCGTGTACGTATACACCAAAGAGAGTGTGCCTCGATAAATTAATGGCGAGACTCGTTTACGAGAGACTCTATAGGCTCTCCTTTTTTTTCTGCATTCGTTTTGTGGCTGCGTAAAATTTCGTCGTGTAGTTTTTATATTTTACTTTTATTTCCTTTATCGCCCAGAGAGTCGGAGAAAAGAGCCGAATATACACGGTCACTGATGTATTTCGGAGCACGTGGGTGGATTTCATATCGGCCAATATGATAAAAAGCAACAACAAAAATGTTGAAATTCGCGATACGACGTCGATATTACGGCAGAATGAAAAGATTTACACGAATTAACTAGGTGATAATCGATTCCGACATATTTATTATTATTCAAAACAGCCGGACACGCGCATCCTACGCAGATTCGCCGACCACCATCTTTGTCCGTTTATAGGATCTGTATATAATTAGAGTGGATAAATTAGCATCTTTTCCACCTAAAAAGACATTTTTCGATCGAGGCGATATTGTATAAAATCCGCTAGCTCGTTCTCGACTCTATAGTTTAATGTTTATACACAGTCGCAATGATGCGGTTCGGTATAGAGTAAATATGGTAAAGTTTCCAACAACTGCGAAAGTCTACCAGGTATATAAGCTTGAGAGATATCTAACACAGTTAAATTACGCATACATACATGTCCGAGCCTGCGCCTATACAAGAACAACAAAAGTAGACTCGTGTATACACGTACTCCAAAGGTCTATAAGTGATCTTGCAGCTACGTTTGTAGCCGTACTTTTACGTCCACGTTCGCGGGTAATAATATTTAAATATTTTCCGCGTATAATATTTGAAAAGAAAAGAGTTTATTTGAAGTTTCAATTTATTTTTTTTCTCGTTTCGATCGTAAGGTCATCATTGTGAGCGAGTGTGTACGTGGATATACGAAAGCTTGTAGTGTACATAAATTATATGCACGATTCACCTTATGCACTCGTGCCTGTATACGTCATGCGTTCGTTGATGACAATGAGTCGCCATGACTGCACCTTGGGATTCGATCGTTGTTTACCACGTTCGAGCTTTTTTCTCTCTTTTTTTTTTTTATTATAATAATATAAAATATCTGTATCGCTTCGTCATCGAGGCAGCCGAAGAGGCGCCGGTCGTAAAATTAATAGCAAAACAAGTTGATAATGATCTGCATTGAACTGATTATCTTTTTTCCTTTTTGTTTCAAAATTTTAAACTTTATTTCATCAAATTTGTATTTAATTTTCAACGCACCAGCATGTTTATTTATGCATATAAGTGGGACACTCATCCGCAGTAAAATAAATATATAAAAGTTCGAACGACGTGAATACATAAAAAAAGACAACATCATTCGAAGCATATGCGGATTGCTATATTATGCGAGTCGAAGATATAGACACCTTTGGGCGATGGATTTTTATGTTTAACGACGAAATATTAATATATATCCATATCAATCGTGTAGTTTGCTTGATTCGTTGCGAAACGCGCGAACATCCCGTCGTCACGCACTCACACCTATACATACTTGTACGAGCTTAAAATGTAGTTTATTTCGCGAGGAAACGAGGAAGAGACGATGACGAAGAGCGAGACCGAATCTCGCAGGAAGGATCGACATCGGTATATAGGATTCGATTTCAATGCCATACATTATTCATGATAATAAGCGAAAATATATTAATACGTCGTGAAACTGGCGCCGTTCGGCTAATAGTATAGTTCGCGTATAGACGAGAGCTCCGATCGCGCCTACGTATTATTATACGAGCTGATAATCGAGAATCAGCCTTCTTATGCAGTTGGACAATTTAGCGAAATTTTCGTCTACACGTGCAAACGCGGCCACCGCAGTCGCTTATCTTCGCGCTTCTGCTGCTGCTGCTGTGCTGGGTTCGTAAAAGCATCTCAAGAGCACTGCTATATGACGTATGCATACATATTCGTGCAGGCGAATGTGCACGATTGAGTTTCACGAATCATCTGGAAATAGAACGGCAATCATTGGCAAAATAACATGTCCATATGCGTGCGCGTGCAGTCTGCAGCTCGGCGCGTTCACATGAGTCCGCGTGCGTGCAGTGCGCCGCCTCAAAAGAATTGCTCGCGTATACCTATATTACGGCCGACATGCGTGTGTACGCGCGCGTTTAAGTGAAATATGTAATTGAATCTCTGGGAAAATATAAATGCCGTGATGTGTGTGTGTGTGCGCGCGCCCGAGTGTCAATCGACGCCGATGTTGGATATATATAATAAGATAATGTATGTACGTGCGAACGCGTTTCGCGACGTGAGAGGTTCGACGTTATTATCGCGCGCGCAGCTCTCGGATGTATCGTGTAACGCACACGCGAGGATTTTCTGCGATCGCTCCATCAGATTATGGATTTCGCTAATTTGAGAAATTGCCACATGTGCGCGCGATGCACTTGCGACGATTTCGCGCGGATAAAATGACGCGCTCACACACACTCGCGCCTACACTGATCATGAAGTCGTTTACAATGTTTATGCAGCGAACGAGGATTTTTGCGCGTTTATCTTAATTCTGCGCTGCTATCTGTGTGTACGGACGATCGAAGCATGCGAGTAACGGGATATACATGCGGATTTCAATGATACGATGTGTGCACACATTTATACAGAAACGAGCAAAATCGGAAATACCGCGTCGCTGCTGTCTCGTCGTCGTATACATTATTATACATAAAAAAAAGGCCGTGCAGTAAACCGGCTTAGCTTTCTATATCTCGTTTTCAACACCAATCGAGCTTATAATCATTAATTTCTCAAAAGCGGAAGAAAAATCATTAAATCCGAGCGCGCTATAATATGCGCTGATCTGCGAAACTCGTGTTTATCCATATAAGAATTATAAAATAGTCCGTCTGACGAGGATGATGAAAGGGGCATGAATTTATGCAAGTTCCTCCGTCGCAGCTATCGTTATTATTGTTATTATTATATGTTCATAAATATTATAAATATCTGTTTTTGCGAAATTTTTCGTTTCCTAATCCAAATAAGCTGGGCGCGAGTTTGTAATCGACGAAAATACACGATATATTGCCTTCTCGTCTCGTGGCTAGGCTGCTCTTCTCGTCGTCGTCGTCGTCGGCTGCGGCGTACATTTATAAATTGCGGACCACACGCGCACTTATACCAGCAACCAATTAGCGCGTCGAGCTGCTGTAGCCGTTGCTCGCGCATGTTCGAGAGGTCGAGGCTTTGACTTTTAGCCCACGAGCGCGCGAAATATATTATATTGTATAAATATCATTTTACAAGTGGCTTAAGTGTAAGAACACGTGTGTTGCACGCTGCCTTATAAGCACGAGAGTATGGAAAAATCAATCGATCGGAGTTTGTGCCGTACAAGTACAATACGAGCCCTTTGATTCTCGCCTGTATCCTATATAAACGTATTAAACTTGACTGACAGCTTACTGACGTTTCGTAAACGTGTTTGCGTATGTAACAACGCGGATCGAGCTGCTGCTGCGAGGGGAATGTACCTATACCCTAGACAGCAAATGTATGTTACGACGAGATGATTATTTTTCCTTCGTGAGAGACTCGTTTTTGCCACCGAGAGAGCTTGTTTCTGCGATTATGACGCGCGCGACTCGCCGAGGACTCGTCAAGTATATATATGTATATCTGCTGAATTGACTCGCAGCTACGTCGCTGCTACTAAACGTTTCGTTGCCTGGAATATCAAGAATCCCGTGCCTATATGTTCAGGTATCGGGTTTTACATGTACACCGACACATCGCTGTTATATTGTTTTTTCTCCTTTTTTGTCTTTTCGTTTTACAGATCCTCTTGTAAAACAACGTAAAACTAATTTATCCAGTCCGATAACATCGCGGATATATAACGCACGTAGGCATTATGAGTTAAAATTATTAAGATTAGCGCCGCGAGACAAATGAAAAATTCACACACCCGTATTGCAAGTACCCATGTAAATGTCATCGAAAAAGGAAAGGAAGCTCGCCGCTGTTCGAGCGATGTTTTCATCGTTTCGTTCATTTGACAAAATGCCCTAGCTAAGTCGCAATTAAAGCTCGCACACGGATCGCTGTACATTATATAGCTGCTGCGCGTCGAGGGCCAGTATAATTGGGCAGTATAAAGAGAAGTGTAAAGCTCGTGTCGCATGGACCGCTGCTGCTCGTTCCGGTTTTCTGAGCGCGTGCCGTGTCGTGAGCCTCGAATATAGTCTAGCTGCGTTTCCTCTTTCTGTCGTCTACGAAAAGCTGCACCGGGGCCCCCCTTATGTACACCGTGCGTATCTATTATACTGTTTTGCCACTCGTGTATGCTAGCTCGGTCGAAAAAAGAAGAATAAGAGGAGGGAAAAACGAAATGAACAAGTAGAGAAAGCAAGGCGCTCACGGATGTGCGCTCATATTGTCCGTTTTCTCAGATATGCATGTGGTTGCACGCATAGGTGCTAGTCATGAATGTACGAGGTGCAGGGGTCTAAACAATTGTTATAGCTTTTTCTTTGGAATCAACGCGCGTCGCTCGGGTAGGCACACATGTAGTTACCTCTCGCTTTTTCTTTCTCTGCCAGTGCGTCAAGCGCAGCTTTATGATATACGAGACAGTAAGTTGACTTTATTTTCATATTATTCACGTATTTGCCGGGCCACGATGCGTTAATGGCGACGATCGTTGAACGACCACATAGCGAGTATCATACCTCGACGTATTAATTACCCTAGAAAATTCAAACTCGCAACTTTTGCATAATTACACGCTGCTCTGGTCATATATACGTATTTCGTACGCGGCGCTCCATATACATTCTCGTATATGATGTGTGCATGCGTGTATGTTTATAGGCACGACTCGCTGCGACGTATAGTGCAAATGCGCGTACATACATCTTGAAGTCGGCGGCTAAGCGCGATGGCGGCGGTGCGAAGGCCCTCTCGAACGTATATACATAAGCTGCATAAGTGTGTACGTTGAGAGCAAAAGAGAGAGAGAGCGTCGAAAACCATAATAAACTTGGTAATGGGCAGTTACGCGCAACGGCGTCGGCGATGGTGGTGGTCACACATACTATAAACTGCACGCATACACAGGCAATACACTTGCAGCCCGGTCTACAGGAATTGACACTGCGTATGTGTGTGTGTGTGTGTGTAGACGCAGTGCGCGTCAGGTGCCGGCTATCAATTTCGGTATTATATAGATATATAATATATACACACGTATACGTACGCGCGTCCTAAAGCTCTCTTTTGCAGTAACAGCGGCAGAAGCTCGAATTAATTATCTCTCTCCCTCTTCTTCTATAATACCGCAGGATTTTCATTCGCGCTTGTGTATGCACCGAGCCTGACGTCAGGGTGAACGTTCGTCTAAGCACGAAAAAAAGTATCGTCCTTGAACGAGGCTTCTACTTCTTCTTTTTCCTTTTTTTGCGAGTCACATTAATGATGTACGCAACAAATGAAGCTCAACTTATTTATTTCCTCGAGTACAAGGCAATATATTAGATTCACGCGCGCGCGCGCGCATGTGATAGAACATCATAAATCCGTTTGCGCATCGCTCGGCTCGCATTTTATTTACACGCGATACATCCCACACCGTGCATAGCTCTCTCTCTCTCTCTTTCACAAGCGCTCGCGACAATTTATTGGCTAGCAAATTATCCGTATATACCACATAAACACCATATTTTCGGTGTCTCATCTAGGCCTCGACTCCGCTCAGTCTACGTTGAGAGACTATTATAATAACGACTCTTATTAATTGCGTATCCTATCTATATATGCGTACACTACGTCATATTTCCTTGTGTGTGTGAGTACGTGTGTAGCAGCAGTGCGCGGCTAAAAGCTCACGCGCGCCTTTAAATCGACCAAATGAAACTGCCAACTTGGCGCATAAATTCAAATTAAGCTCGCTGAGCGTCTCCACGCATCTCTATTATACGCGTACACCGTGATCGTATATATAGGTGCAGTTTGTGCGTGTGTAAGATTGTGCTTTGCATATAACGTCGGCCGCTCGCTGCGTTTCTTTTAACGCTCGACGCGACGAATAAATGCGCTCGTGCGCGAGAGAGCCTCGACGAAATTGAATTAATTTCGTTTGGCCGAGTGCGCGTGCCAAAAACGCCTCGGTGTATACGTATGCATCGTCGCGATCCTCTACATTGCTGCATGTATACGTGTAGTGTATGTTGCAACTGTGTTGGAATCGTATTCGTTTGAAACAAAAATGAAGACAGAATATTTCTAGATGTATTAATTAGTCTGGTGACTGATTTTTTTGTCTGGGGAGATTATTGAATTTCGTATACCAGTTTGTTGACAAAATGTAAACATGCTTGATTGACTGATCTGAAAATATTTCTCAGCTGGAATTAATCTTTCTAGAGATAATCTTTCAGACAAAACTCAACAATTGATAAACTGTAGTCGAGTTATTTTTAAAATACTTTCCAAGCCGGCCGTTGAACGTGAATTTTTCAACAAAAGACGTGTTTATTTTGCAGAGAGAGAAGCCAGCACGTCGTCGAGTCGACCCTCGTCCCAGCCCCAGTCGCAGTCGCAGCCGCAGCAACAGTCGTCCCAAGACTCGGAGGACGAGCAGGAGACCGACGAAACGGGCAGCACGTCGGGGAAAGCGCCGTCGCCCCTGAACCCGCTGCTTCAGGAACGCTCCAACTGCGAAGAGTTGAGGCACGTCATCTGTCATCTGGAAACCAAGGATCTCTGGGACAAGTTCAACGAGCTCGGTACCGAGATGATCATCACGAAAACGGGAAGGTCCGTACATTATATCTATAATTATTATACTCGGCGCATAACGTTGATTGCGTTGTTAATTTATAAGCGTAACGTTAAAGAGATCGACCGAAGCTTTGGCTCGCAAGCAGCGTCAGGGCCAAGGTTTTGCAGGCAGGGACTGCGCACCATACACGTATGCGTACAAGGGGCTGTGCAGCATAATACGCAACAGCTAGTCCATAGAAATCTCGATCCGTCCAATTTATCACAGGCTGGCTACGGGCGACGTACATTATAACGCATATATATACACATACAACGAAAATCGAGAGAGAGCAATAGAAGAGAGAAGCAGTGGTGGCGGTGGTGTACGTCGAGCAGCACACGTAATCGTTTAGAAAGGGTTGCTTTCGCTCTTGTTGTTGTTATCGTTGCCACTGCTACTCGTGTACGGTGTATGCATACTCGGAAAGACATCGATTCCCTGTGGAGCGTCGTGCCACGTCGGTGTTGCAGCTTAAACGTAGCCGGGGCAGGGTTTCAACGGCCCAGTACGATCCGTCATTGTGTCAGTCTCTCTCTCTCTCTCTCTTCTCCTCTCTTTCTCTTTCTCTCGAGCACATTCGAGTTAGACATTGTCCTCGCGTTATGTACCTTTTAAAGCACATATGCAGCAGCGATTGCCGTTAACTCGATTCTTGGGTGAAAAATTATTTTACTTAATTAAACGAGAGGCGAGCGCTAAGTGCGTGATTGTAATTGTACCGAGCAACGATACATCTTGCCCGTTATTCTCTTCATACACTTGGACAAAATCAATCCATACAGAACTGAAGTTGCGCTAGTAGTATTCGCAGCTCTACGGCACCCACGAGATGACGATCTACGTTACGATAAGTACGTGCGCGTTAAGGTCCAAGTCAATTTGAAGGCCGACTTTGGGCGTGTATAATATGGTTAAAGCTTCGTATCCATATATACGCGTACACGAACGTATAAATACAATTGGAAGAGGGAGCTCGGAGCTTCTCTCTGTCTCTCTTTCTCTCTCGTCGGTGCGTGGCAGTAACGGCTTCATCGCGCCTACTGCGAGGAGTATATAGGCGCAGGCACGCGCCGGGCTCGTTCGAGAAAAATTTATCGCTCGGCAGCTCGACTTGTAGTAACGCAGCTCTCGCTGGCGTGCGTATATAAATACATAAGCTTCGTTGTCAAAATATAGCCGAGCTTGTTTTACTCGCGCGGCAGCACACCCTGTTCGAGCTCTGCCTCTCGCATGTGTACGTATGTACTTAGATACGTGTAATATGATGGATTTGTGTATGAACGGAGAGCCTAAAGGAACTCTCGAACTACTTAATAATGGCGAGTACACGACCTAATAGACGTGCGGGGGGAGATACGATTAATTTGTTTTGAATAATCGACTTGACATTTACGCCACGAGTGATTTGCGGCCTAGCTCATTATACATCATTTCGAGAAAAATGAGCATATTGTATCGATGATCTATCAAAGCCTCAAGCACCAAGTAGGCAAAAAGTCATTTTACTTGTAATACTGGTATACGTAAGTAAAATAGACTTACTACTGTTCATAAAAAGGGCCAAGTACCGTGGCGTGAAAATATAATATGGACACGGGAATGGAAAAACTGAGCTGACGCTTTTGCGATAGCAGCTCGACAAAACTTTTACAGCTTTATATACACTCGACGGTACACGATATCCCTGAGCTCACACCTCCCTCGAGATACGCCGGCGATATAATACAGTGAGAGAAAGAGAAGGAGAGTCGGCTAATTAGATCTTGGCTCTGGCAGCTTTGCTCTTTCGATGTCAACTTACACAGGCGGCGAGCACTCGAGACTTTTGCCTTTCTCTCGCTCTCTGCTCTCTGTTGCGCGACGGCTGCTCTACAAAGTGATAATGAACTGCATCGAGAAGCTATCCGAACGTAAAATGTGCACCCCTCCTGTGTACGTAACACTCGAGAATAATTTGACGCTTGATGTACGTTTTAATATACTTTGTGAATAATTTTATGCCTTGCCCTGTACTTCAGAGGCTGTAGGTTCTCTAGGCAAAATTGATGAAAGTCTGCGATCGGATGCAATTTGACAAAATACATGTACACAAAAGCTCGATGTCGATGCAGAATTACGCGTACGCACGCGAGTTTATAAAATATCCAAAAGAAAAACATCTGCGAGGGAAAAGTTGTACAGCTCGAGAGATAAGATCGGCGGGTGTCCACCTCAGCGTGACGTCTTTTCTTCTCTCAAACTGCTGCTTTCTTCTTCTTCGCGAACTCTGTCGTACACGATCCTTTTCTCTCTCTTTCTTTCTTCCTCTTAGAGACATTCATATTGCAGCAGCTATATTTTTTAACTGCAATGCTGACGACGACGACGACGACGACGACGACGCGACACTTGGGAGGTCGCGAGCTGCTGTCGCTGCAGCATAGCAAGCTAATATACATGCAACCTCTGTGAGCTGTTATAATATATTTATGTCCATCGCGCGTGAAACTGCTATTCTATAAACTATAATAACGTCGCAAAAGTTTATAATTTTTACCATTTTATTAGCGCGAAATGCACGAGTTTATGCTTCAACCTTAACGTGCAGACAATTGCTTTTTAATGAAAGTTGCGATACAGATCTGCACGTAGCTTCTTGTTGATCTCGACAAGGACGTATCGTTCTCCTCGAGCTTGATCGTTCTATTTCTAAGAACGTTTATAATTTTGAATAATTCAACGAGTTTACAAAGTCTTCAACTCAGATGTACATTGGAATGTCGAGTCGCGCGTCAACATGAAATAATCATGTCATATCAGGCGCATTGTAGCAAATTCGAAAAGTTATTTTTCCACTTTTCACGTGCACGTCGCAGAGTGCGCCGTTTCAAAAATCATATTGAGCAATAAAACGTTTGTTTATCAAACTGACGCGTCACTTTTGCTTGATAAACATTACAAAGTAAACAATTCCGATGCGCAGCACGCGATTACTACCTTGGCTCGAAAGTCATAGTAGGTGTAAGCAAAATTTTAATAACCGCACGTATAATACGATCGTATACGTATCGCGTGTCTAAAATGTTACCCACTACAGCTGCAGTCGTTTATTAAAATCGCTCCGAAATCCGACAATTGCGAAATTAAACGTGCTCGCTCATACGTACATAGCTCTATTCTCGATCTTTAAATGGCCTCTTCTAAACGCGGTCTCGACGACGAATAAATCATCTTTCTCTCGTTCGGGTTTTCCAAGTTATATACTCTGGGTGCGCATATACACTAGTGCTGCCACGACATTTATACACATATATATCGTGTGATAGGTGAATGTGTGTGTTGTGAGTGCGAGGCTTTCCTTGCCACCGACGCCGACGCCGCCGCGCTAATTAAATGTCATTAGGTACCGTTCATCAGTCGGCGATTCGCAGCCGCGATAGAGGGACTTTATTTCGAATGATTAATGATCGCGAGGCGCTCTTTGGCACTATGAGGCGAGGGAGACAGATAACCCACCAATTAATCCTTCCTAGTCCCGCCGTGTACCTTCTCTTCTCTCTCTCTCAGTCTCTCTTATCGCATTTCCATTTTCGCGCATCTATCTAAACCTGCGCTGCGCGCACATCATATGTAGTATAGCAGACAGCAGCAAAACTATGCTCGCTTATTATCGCCCTTTCTACAGAAACTTGCTTCCAACGTAGAGACTCGGAAAATCGATATTATGTGTACACGTACTCGTCGCTGTCGTGTTGTCCTCGACACTTGGCACGACACGGCAGTATATAGATTTTCTAATTTTCTAACCACCTCGTGCTAGTGTGCACACACCGAGTGTAAATCAAAACACGGGCGTGCTGTAAAGTGCTTTATCGAAAAGTAAAGAGGCTGTAGGAATAATAAAAAATTAAAAAAAAAAACCGTCAACGTTTATGGCATTTACGAAAGTACATTATGGCGAGTTGCGTTAGGTCTTTGCGCAAGTGGAAAGTACTTAAAATGTCGAAGCTTTAATGTAATACAGGTAAGCGTATACGAGTGCGCGACGTTTCAATCGTCATGCGCTCGTGCGATTAGCTAGCCCATGTACTTCGCACCGCACACGAGTGCACGTAATGATTTCTATCGAGAAACTCAGCGCGCGTATATTATACGTAACGGTAATGAATATCGCATAAGTTTTTGCGTGTCCTTGATGTTTGCAGGCGCATGTTCCCGACTTGCAGAGTCTCGTTCAGTGGCCTGAGGCCCGACGGACGCTACGCCGTACTCATGGACATTGTTCCGGTAGACGAGAAGCGCTACCGATACGCCTACCACCGGAGCTGCTGGCTCGTGGCTGGCAAGGCCGATCCACCCGCACCGGCCCGGCTCTACGTTCATCCGGACTCGCCGTTCACGGGCGAGCAGCTGAGGAAGCAGGTCGTGTCCTTCGAGAAGGTCAAGCTCACCAACAACGACATGGACAAACATGGACACGTGAGTCACAGTTTTTCCCTCGTTGATTGTTTCAACGATAATATTTCATATTTTTGGGAAAAATTTCGAGGATCGCTCGTCGATCGCGACGTCTCTTAATTCATATTTATGTACGTGCAAGTGTTCACGTGACAGCTGCCTGTATTAGAAATGATCGCACAGTGGGAATAAAATTATTATTATTAGTCGAGCGACTGCAGTGCACGCGCACGCAGGTGGCAGGCGAGCAGCACTCCTATAGCCCATTCGCGCGCGGTTGCATTATGCGACGAGCTTCTGCTGCTTGCCACTGCAAGGGTGCACGATATTCGATTAGGAAATCTTGCGAGCGCGCAGACACTCGTCAGACGCGTACATCCTCGGCAGCCGTCGCGTCGCACTGCAGACTGCAATTACGTTTTTCTCCGTTCGTGTCAACCGCGCGTGCCGAGAGAGCCGCGTCGAAGGATTTCACGTGCACGCGACTAATGTATAGACGCGACGCATGTCGAAAAGAAATATTTATAGAACTATTCTCGAGCTTTGAAAGTAATTATCACTTGGATTATTCGATCGTGTACGAGAACATGTTTATTTTTACACCGACAATGTACGGAAAAAGTCGCGCTAAAATTTACCGCCTCCTATAAAAATAGCGTGCATTGAATCGCGACTTTATATAATTCGGTTCACCGAGTCAAATTTTACTCGGCTTGCAGAGCTAGATGGTGTAAATATTATGTATCCTACGCCAAAGGAAAGGGATTTTAAGCTCCACGAGATAGACAGACCGGCGATTTTAAACGCTACTCGCGAGTGCACTTGCATAATACAAGTGTTAATTAGTTCAAAGAGCTGCGGGCTTCTTTGGACGAAAATAAAAGATGCACCGCAACGAAGATGGGAGATGGTCGCGCGCTCGGCTTGAGACAATGCGAGGCGCGTATTACATGCATACGTATTTGAGAACGACACCTTGCTGGAATATCAGTGACAGCTCTCAAGACCCGCGGATTATGTACACGACTTTTGTTTTACCTTTTTGACTCAACTCGCATATTATGCTGTTGATAGAATTTAGAAAGCGACAACTTATCGATGTATGTATTTCTTCGTATTAATATGCAGCGGATTTATTCGGTCGAGTTGCGCTTTGAATTTCAATTAAAGCGAGCGAGAGAGAATATAAGCCGAGCGGGCAAGATAAAGAAAAAGAAAAGATTAAAAAGAAGGGACGAAATGCACGAAGAGGCGCGTTTATAATATGTATATGAGGCCCGGCTCGAGACGAAGAAATGAAAAATAATTAATTGAATTTCCAGCTCGTTCTGAACTCGATGCACAAGTATCAGCCGCGCATTCACTTGGTGAAGCGCTCGGACAGCGGCGGCAACTCGGATCCGATCGAGGACCTGGAGCGTGAGCTGCACAAGACCTTCGTATTCCCCGAGGCCATATTCACTGCTGTCACCGCCTATCAGAACCAGCTCGTAAGTCCACTTATATAATTTCTTCTTCTTCTTTGCTCTCCTCCAAATCGTCGTCGTCGTCGTCGACTTGCTTGTTTTATTTCAAGTTGCGCGCGCTTCTACACTTTCTTCTCTTTCCAATTTTTTTTTAATTTTATTTTCGTATTGCATGTATACCCTGCGTGGAAGAGCTACTGCATCTTCTTCAATTTCGCGCGACTGCGCTACCGTTTTGCTACGTTCTCTCGTCCTTTCCTACTCCTCTTCGCCATTCATTTCGTTCTTATTCATTTATTTTTTTTTCACCGAGTCATCTCTTCTCGAATTCTTGTTCCTTCGAGCTCGCAGATTGCAGCATTCAGGGATTGAATTTTCTCAAATGTTTTATGAATAATTGTCACCGATGAATTATGTGCACCGAGTTCCGTCGAGCATATTATACAAAACTACGCGCACCGTTGAGTTCACCGCGTGCAGCCTAGAAATCTAAAATTTTTTCGTCCATCCATGATATCTGTATTTTTAGACGTCTATATAGTCACGCAAAGGAGCGTTAAATTTACGAGCCGTTGCTGATCCACACACTAAATTCCGTTTATCTACATGTATATAGGAGGGAGAATCGTGTGTGGGCCGTGCGTGCCTAATTTTTTGTCCCTCGTTTCCGTAAGGAAGAATTCTTTAACGCCTCGTTATCGCTCCAAAGTCCGGAGCACACATACTCATACACGGCTAGCGCGCGCGTGCTCGCCGATAGACAGATGAGCTGTTATTGAGGATATCACACGCGCGCACGTTGTGTTTCTCTCCCGGGCGCATTTCGGGTTTATTCTTGGAGGATGGCCTGAACTCGGCTTCTGCTGCTGCTGCTGACACTGCTGCGCTTCCGATATTACTATATATACGCTCTTCTTCAACGATGCGCGGCCTCGGATTATGCAGTGATTTATCGACACTTTCGTCGCATTTGTTATGTTTTTTTTTATCTCCCTATACGAATTGGTAGTCGGTTGTACGTTTACAAGAAGGAGGATTAGCAACAGGATAATCAAAATTAATCCCGCAAAAAGAAAAGGAAATTTTCGAATTTCTAGAATGAGCAGTTGTGCAGCGGTTGCTCGATGTACTCGATCAATTTGGAGCTCGTCATATTATTATGAATATGACCGGTCGACGCATTTATTTAGAGCGTGTTTCAAAATCACAATACCGCAAGTTTTGAATAGGGGAACACTTTCCGATGTTATCTTTCAAAATATACCTATGTTCTCTACACTCGCGAAACAACCATGTATCGGAAATTGTTGTAATTCCGATTGGGAGCTTGTTTTTGTTCTTAGTGCTTGAGCGAGAAGAAATATCACGCACACACATACAGCATCGACAAATGTAATGGGCATGCATCCACACGTGCGCGCAAGAGTTTGCTTCCTCTAAAAAAATTGCTCGATGCGACAGTGGCGGGCGTCACTTTACACCGGATTCCGGTATTATATGCACGAGTTTCGGGGTGGTCTCTTGATGAGGTGCGAAGAGACAGAGAGATTATTATACAGCTCTTCTCTCTCTCGCTCTCACCGGTAAGCGTGTCATTATCGTTTCTCAGCTTCTCTTCGACGCTCTCTCTCTCTCTCTCTCTCTTCTCGCGGCTTTTATTGTCGCACTCCCAGCAGCAGCAGCAGCAACATCATCTAGTGGCTCTATACTTGGAAATCGACTAGTCGCGCGAAGATTGCCTGTCATTACCCAAATACCGTCTTTAGCAGCGGCAGCAGCAGCGACGGCTCTATATAGTGACAATGCGCGAAGATGAGCTATTATTACCGACGAGCAGCAACAGCAACAGTAGATCGTCACTTTGTTTGCGCCTCGGAATATTATTATTGCAAGCCCGAGCGATGCGCGGCACGGAATTATGTGCTTCTGGGAATATGTCTTGCCGCGAGTTCGACTTTATGATTTTCAACTTCCAATATACATCTATATCTCTATGCTGTAAAAGCTCAAAGTATTTTATATTATTATATTGCTATTGCTGCTGTTTTATAGATGCGCGCGGGTGCTTGATGGTTTTTTTTATTGCAGTACCGATCCAAGAGAAATAGAGATATTATTAGGAGGTGCGCAGTAAAATAGCCATCATTATACAGTCGAATCGTTTGCGCTGCGCGTTTAATATGCTGAGAGGCTTTGTTGAAAGATTGTAACATTCGCCGAATTTTGCCAATTGTATATTTTACGCATCATATATTGCTACATGCATTCTCTCTTTTTTCCTCGCTGACTTTTTGCCTGTTGAAAATTGCGAGAGTAAATGACGCGCGTTTTAGTGATCCTTAGATGTGTCAACGACTTTCATTAGAACTTGATGAAATTCGCACGATATGTGTATATTCGTCAAGAATATTATCATCGGCGAGACAATTTTTTCCCTCTTCAAACGCGACGATAAAACGTAATAACCCGTAGCGGTACAAGCGTTTCGAATAATCTCAGATATAATTTATAACACCTAAGCGCTTGGCTTCCGCCGAGGTTTGACTTATTTTTTTTTTAAACATCGCCTTCTAATACAACGTAGACAAAAAGTAAAAAAAAACTAAAAACGCAGAAAGAAAGAGACGCGATGAGAGAAAATATTCGTCTACTTTCAACGAGCCGCAGCCGCCGCCACTGCCAACAGCGCTGTCATCTTTTTTTGCCCTTTGCTTACGTTATAATCTTGGCGCTAGACTTTTTTATGCCTACGCACAGACATCGGAGACGAGCACATGATTTGGTTTGAGGGAGATGAAAGCTCCTCTATTGAGTGCTGAAATCAGGGCACGGGGCAGACCAATTCTAAAAAAACCTATATCAGAGGCTTGATAGATCGTGAGATATTTGACCCAGAGAAAATACTCAGCTAGTTTGCTCGCTCGCTTTTTTTCTTTTTTTTTCTTTAAAGAAAATATTTGGCCATGCTAATGACTGATGCTTTTGTCTTCGCACTTGTGGTTCTAAGCACAACATCCTTAGTCGTTTTTTTGCTCATTCCTTGGAAGACTATACAGTGCTCAGTCTTTGAATATTATACAACAGTAACACTCGAGATTTCTTCATCGAATTTGCAACTTGACACCAAATTATGCGCTTATAATATATTTTCTAGCTCTCTTTCGTGCTCTACTCGGATATGTGAGTTCCTTTTTTTCATTTCTCGACCCAGTAGATGGAACACGTCTTTATTAAACAAAATTGGTTGTCTTTTGGTGCAATTAAAGTTTCGCTGTTTGATCTGTATTAAAGAAGAGCCACCACCCATTACGGGAAAATAACTTTTTGCCACCTTTGAGTCAAACATATGCAGATTATGGTTTATGTATAAAAATATTTGGATTTGCAGTTTTTCATTCAAATTTTCCCGATTATGACAATAAACATTGATTTCTTATCTTATAAGGGCTAAAAAAAAAGATGTATATATATAACTGGCTCCCAACGCTTATTCACCGCAATATAATTGTGCCAGCTACGTCGCGAAATTTTTCGTTAAAATTTTCTCGTTACGAAGACAGTAAAAACGTTTAGTACGGCTCTGCGAGATCGTAAAAGCTCTTTGCGAAGTCGGTGCGCGCGTGCAAGTCTGCTCCTCTCTTTCATGTGGTAATTTACGAGTGTAGCGTTAACATCATTTTTCCTTCAGCGAATGTACACATGTATATGCCGCGAGCGAATGTACGTATCCGCGATTACGATGAAGGCGAGAGCCAAAATTTTCGGCTACGACTATCTGCAGCAGCAGCAGCAGCCGCCGCCACTGCTTTGATGGTGCTTTTCTGTTTTCTGCTACAAGCTCTCATCTCGCTCACTACTCTTTGACTCTTTGCAATTGGACTGGTGTTGCTATGCATATATCTCTCATATAGACATTCTTGGGGCTTGTAACGCGCGAGCTACGACATTGTTTCGAGGCCGTGTTCGCGTTCGTCATTACGTCTGGAATCGCGCCAAGACCTCTCGTAGCCCTTAGAAGCCATGTGACAAGACGCGACATTTTTCCTCGCGTCGAGTTTCGAGCTACTGCTGTTATGTACGCGACTGACTTTTCCCTGTAATTTGTCGAGATCTTTTGCTTCAAGGGTTTTTATTTTTTTTTGTTCAATAAATGCGAAGGTACATTCGATCGTAAGTGGAAGAGCGAAAAAATTAAAGCAAAAAGTTCGTAAGAGTCAAAGACGTATCTATGTGGTGGTCGTCATCATCATCGAAGCGCATTTCTCTTTCAAGTTGGCTGTGATGCAGACGACGACAACGACAGCAATTCGCGCCTCTGATTATCGGACTCGCACGCACGCAATGTGGCAGTGTTTCGCGCCTTCCGGCATTTCCGGCCGTTCTCAAAGCATTTTGCGCGTGCACATACAGCTAGCTTACTGCTCGGGTTCGAACGACGAAAAGCGAAGGGCGAAAAAAAGGCTAGCATAAGTAGCGCGTAGACATACGGTGGCAAAACGAGCGAGAGAGAGAAAGGCATAAATAATCGCTCGGAGCTAAATGAGACAAGAGCTGCCGCTGCCGCTGCACAGCCACACACGTAGACGACGCCCGCGCGCTGCTGCACTCACGCCTGCCTCGACGCGCATCTCGCACTCCTACCGTCCATGCATGGATGTACGCATGCATTATTATACACATGTACTCGAGACTGCAAACTGGCTACGCTCTTGTGCATCGTCCAATTATTTGAAAATTATTACTTCATTGTCGTTTTAGCGAAGCTCGCGTGGGTGAATATTTATAGGTGGATTATTTCGATTCAGCGTGCCTCGACGCCTCTAGCGCTCAAAGAGAGGGAGAGAGACGATACGGATTGCAAGTACATATAGAGATCGGCACGAGCTGCACAAGTGCCAATGTGTGACGCGGTTCTTGCGAAACAACCCAGAGATCGAGTTGAATAATTTGCAAAATTCGACGATCGAATATACGTGAATTATGCGCGCGACGAAGCAAAAAAAAGCACGAGACAAGAAAGAGAAATTTGCTGGTAATTAAGATGTATAAGAGCGGCCGCAATTATTTCGTCAAAGCCCGGCGGCAGCAGCAAAGCACCGGGGCATGGGTGCATCACGATGGGGCTGCATCGCGCGCCCGATGCAGACGCCGTGCCGAGCGGCAAGCGCATCTCACAATGAGCTTGTGTCTCTCTATTAAAATCTATTATTAGAATATTCCTCGGCTCATGCTAAACTCGATGTATACACTTTAGCGCAGCTCTCGTATGGCTAGCGCAGCAAAAAAAGCGCCCGGCGCCGTCTCTCGACTCGTTCGTATACCAGATTCATTCACTCTATTCTTGTTTTTTTTTCAGTAGCAGCACGACTCTTTATTACTGCAAAAACGCGAACAATAATTTTTTTTCCCCAGCTCTCTTGGCTCTCGGGCAATTTTTCACGCGAACGCTCGTAACGGGTGAGAAAAATATACATCGAGAGTTGCCACTATACTGCTTCTGCTGGCTGAGCATTGGAACTTTTGCCAAATCACCGAGGCGTTAGCGCTAACGAGAAACAAATCGTCGCGCGCGCGGCTCGACGTATATATTATATATATAGTAAGAGAGAGAGGCCCGGTCGAGCGGATGTTGTTGCTGCTCCATACTCACAGCTATTATTCCCCGGAGCGCCGTGTCGTTACGTTCGCGAATGTCCATCGACGCTCGTTAACGCTTGGCTCGCACTCGTATACGTATATACCGAATACAGCACGTGTACGGAGAGAAAAAGCTTTATATTTCGACGAGCGTAACTGTCGAGAAAAATCTTATCGGCCGCGTCGCATCGCTACATATATATACAGACAAAAGCTATGCGTATTGTACTTTTTCCTCCTATCTACTTGCCAAATGCGATATTTTATGTGCGCGTCGAGTTGAAAGCAGCCGTTGGCTCGCGCGAATCTCTCGACGCTTTTCGTATATATAATTACGCCACACATACACGAGTACGTGAAAATTTATTGTTCCCCGCGAGTTTTCTGTCGATCGAAGCGTAATTGGGAAAATCGCAGCAGCATCGGAAATCGAGGCGTAATGTAATTTTAGAAATCTTTCGGAATTTAATTTTGAAACTGCAGTGGCAGTAGTTCCGCGATATCGAACAATCGCCTCTGCACATACACGTATAAACATATACCGCTGCTTCGAGGGTATATACGCGGCGCGTTATTGCTTACTTATAAGTTTATTGCGTTTGATAAACTCGAATCGGAAACGGTTCGACGAACGCCGCAAGTGCTATAATGCGCACACACTGCACGTATCCAAATTTAGTTTCTTTCGCGGGCAAAGTCCGCGTCTTGTGCACGTTATTCGGCCCGCGCATGCACACACACACATAGTACGAATCTCGCATGCCACGATCGTGTATTATAATTCATTTGATTAATAATTGCCCGATATATATTGAGCTGCAGCCACTTCCGTTCCCGGTGAAATTTCAACTGTATTCCGATCGGATTATTCCTGCAGCACGCGCTTACAGTATAAAATACGTGTGCACGCCGGCGGTCGCGCGAGCCAACGAATGCCTGTCAGCGTATATAAAACTGCAACAGCAACTCCGACTCGAGAGAGAGAGAGAGAGAGAGAGAGAGAGGAGAGAGAGAGAGAGAGAGAGACGTCGAAGATGCTGCGTCTGTTTGCCAAATGGGTCTTAACATATCCTCTAAATTTTCGGCCGGGTGCGTGGCCGAACGTCGACGATGAGTTGCGCAAGACAACCGTGTTAAGAACGCTGAATGTGTCTAAAAAGTGAGAGACGATTGATTTGTTTTGCTGCAAAATTCCCTCTTCAAAGCCTAATATAATAACTCGAGCCAGCGCTATTTTATGATTGATGAGCGGCCAGAATTCCGCTTAAATGTGCGTATGCTCGAGAAGTGTCATTGCCAGAAACGCGTGCAGTCTCGTCGACTAAGACATCTCAACGTTTCGATTTATAGGCAGGATCGACGTCGAGAGAAAGAGCTGTCTCGAAGAACATAACGACCTTGTCGAACAATTAGCCATCGCATTGACGAATGGCACTGGAATACCAGGGGGGGTACACAGCTCGGAGCTCGCGCGCGCGCCACGCGGCTTCTCTTTTGAGCGATACATGCGGCGACCGCAACGAAAGCCGAGTATATTTCCTAAATTTAGGAAAAACAAACAGACGAAAGCCGCGCGTGCTTTGATATAATCACCGCTTCGTAATAATATAAGTGGGCTTATATACAAGAACGACGAAAGATCGAGTGGTTGGGCGCGATACGTACAGGCCACCACGCGCACACACACTCACGCCCTCGCGCGTGATGTTTGTTTAAATAAGATCGGAAGGAAGTCAGCGTTATAACACGCCCGCAAGCACACACACACACACACACACACACACACGTAGGTACAGTGCGACGACGATGCGATGATGTGCCGCTCGAGCTGTATAGCGCCCCGCGATGCGCATATAAACACGGACTAAGCGCGGGTGGTCCAATTAAGCCCCCTTACGTGTGTTTTGCTATATGTATACGTGTGTGTGTGTGTGTGTGTGTGCGATTGTAGCACGCGACTTTCTCGCGAGTAACAAGACACTGCTTTTTTTACCCCTCTCGCTGGCTTTTTTTTAAAGAAGCTTACATACATAAGTTCAATTTGACTCTCTGACATCATTAGCTAAACATCTGGCTTGCTTGCCGCTCGCTCGCCCGCGCGCGAGCACACACGTTCGTTCGCTCATATACTTTGGAGATTTTACGATCGGCAGTCGTTTTGTACGTGTGCCCCTTTGAGTTGCATTGCAGCAGCTCTTAGCAGCGACGACGACGCGACGACGACGACGACGGGCCTAACAAATAATACGACGCGTCGAGATTTCTCGAGCCGCGCAGCACATGCGACTCGATACGCCATGTACGCAGCTTGTTGCGCTTATACTCGATGGCTTCAAAGAATCCATCTTCGAGTCGGAGTGCATTGACATATTTTTTTTTTCGCCACACTTATTAGGGAAATTTATCGATGTGTGACGCTAGGCTCTCTTTCTTAGTCGTGCCGCATACTTTTCGCTACACGTAAAGCAAAATATCATCGCGAGACCGAGACTAAAAGTCGCGAGCAGCAGAGTCTGAGCGTTAGCTGCAGGCGAATGCAGGCTAACAGGCAGTGGGTCCACACACACTTGCCTCATGTATAATATATATAATAAACGTGTAATTTAATCATTATAAATAGATTTCACGCAGACGAACTAATAAATCACTCTCGCGGGCTAAAATCATGAATATTAAAATTGCGAAGGAGAAAATTCAGTCGTATATTTTGTCGGCGGGGGCGAGCGATCAATTGCCGCGTGACACTTGACTCTCGCGGCAACAGGTATTTTAACGCGCGAGGCTACATCATAAGACCACGCGCGCTAAAATTGATAAACCAGTTCTAATATTTCGCCAAATGACTTTTTTCTTATCCCCGATCTTGGCGCGCGCATTCGTAAGATGCGTCGACGCGATACCTGCTCGCGATTTCTATGTCTGCCGTTCACCGATATATTGTACCGAGACCATCGATGCACGCGAATCGCGGCTTTCACTCGCGCCTAACGCGCATGCGAGCATATGCGCGTTGAAGAGCCCGCAGCATGGCACAACTCAAAGTCGCGCCAACGCAACTGCACCAACGTCTCGCCCAAGTGGTATATAATTCATTTATCGGCGCTCTCCGTAACGTCTCTGTGTTTGCTACAACAGATTTTCTATCCTATCTGCTAGTCAGATACATCTCTCGGATCTCACTTTGGCTCTTTCCATTTCAAACAAATTTCCATTGGCGACATTCTTGCATCTTCGGTATTGCAAAACGTTGCATCTAAAACTGGCCATTTACATCCATAGTGGCGGAGTCTTGTCATCGTTCGGAGCTTTTCCGTCGATTTCACGCGTGCAGGTAATCGATATATCACGCACAATAATATGGTTGCGCGTGCTGAGCGAATAGACCTCACAAGTTCACGGCCGTACGTAATGCTTCCTTCTTGTGCAAGTCTGAGCTTCCTATATGTGTGCGAGCAGTATGGGCGCGCGTACACTCTCGGATTTCCGAAGCTGCCGCCGCTGCTGTTTCCCACCTGCGCCGCTCACCAACGAGCCTACTCTACTCCCATATAACTACGTGCGTGCGAGCATACGAACGCACTACTACTACTGGGTGGGCTTAGCACGCGCCTACTCCGTTCCTTTATATACACGCGGACTATGTGCATGTGCCCATACGCGGCCGCATTAATCCGACGGGATGAGAGGATTAGATTTGCCTGTCTTTGTGTGCATCTCGCTTATATAGACGCGAGGATTTATGGAAAAAAGTAGGCATAAGAAGGAGCAAGGAGAGAAAAGCTTTTTCAGCTCGTCGCATCGATCGCGCGTGCGCGTGTGCGGCGCGAGCCAGGATTATTTGGAGGTGAGAGGCAAAGAAACAAAAGTGTTTCGCTCATACTCGAGTTTCTTTTTTCAACAAAAAAGCTAAGGATTTGCATTTGATTGTATCTGGAGCGCGTATCGTACGCGAGAGGTTTTTTTTTCGCTTACAAGTCGAGCGTTTAATTTACACGCTTCACGATTCGTCACTTGGCCGAGTAATCAATTTCACATTATTATTTTCTCGAGCGAGCGGCTAAGAGATAAAAGACCTGTGGATCTGAAAAATTTGCATAAAAGCCCATGCATTAATTCTCGTATATCCGGAGAATACTTCGGCGCAATAATATCATGTCATTAGCCTTGGCGCGCTTGAATCGCATAATTCGCCGCTTGGAATATTACAAAAATGAATTTTCGAAAGTCCGCGTGTGTATACTACACTTTGTGCGATGAGCTTTAAGCAGCCAGCGACAAAAACAAAAAGAAGAAAAGAAGAAGACGAAGAACGAGGCTCTCTCAGCGAGGCGAGAAAAAAGTATAGCCTACATAATACGTGAGTGCAGCGTGTGCAGTGCCGGAGAGTTTGGAGCGCTCGCGCGCGCCCACGGAAGCGGCGGGAGAGCGTAAAACGCGATAATTGATAGGCGAGAGAACGGCGTGCTCTTGGCCGGCCGGCTCTTATCATACCGAAGGAGGCCGCCTTGTCATTAGGTACCCCTGCGCCGCCCATCATCATCTTATAATATAGTGCAACAACAAAAAGAGCATCGCGCGTATGCGCCGCGCTCGAGACATTTTTCTTTTTTTTTTTTTTTCATTTTGGCTCGTCAGTTGGGTGAGACCCGTACAGCTTATACATACGCATATTGAGATTGGCGATGATTACTCCTCGCCAAACGAAAATTAACAGCGATAAATACGTCGTTGATTTTCCGGAAAATCATTTATCCCTCTTTCTCTCGAGATTGCAGATACTTCTAACGCTTATGGAGCATTCGTCGTCTATTCGTTTATGGAGCAAGTGTAATATGCTATTTACTTGCAGCGTCGCATGTTCAGCGTAGAACACGTTTATACTTTCGTGTTCTTTCCTCCGCCCATGCGAAACGAAACGTATCAATCTGGAGAGCTAGAGAGAGAGGAGTCGTGTGCAGATTTATAGTCGCGTTATAAAGATCGAGTGCATCACGAGTGTACCCTTCGATTCGCTTTCGACGATATTCGCCCCATCGGCTCTCGGGGACGCGCGGGCGCGACAAGGGGCTGCACTACGCCGTAATGGCTCCCGAGCAAAGGGACGTTTTGCTAATTTTACGAGCCGTTGACTTTGAACAGGCTTCTGCCCCCACGACGAGACGATCCGATCGCTGCCCTTGACGACCCTTTCATATATAATATATGCCAACTAGTTTACGTCTACGATTGCAGTCGTGAAATTTATAGCACAACAATTCTTAAGTGTCCCGCGTCTTTTTCATGTTGCAGATTACGAAGCTAAAAATCGACAGCAATCCCTTTGCCAAAGGCTTTCGTGACTCCTCGAGGCTCACGGATTTCGAGAGGTTGGTATATTTCACTTGATTTAATTTGTCTTCGTATAAAATATATATATCATCGCACATCCGACGCCTTTTCTGATGAGGAAATCGAATGTATCGAGGCGGATTAACTTCATGATAATTATCAATGAGTGCACATGATGACACGATGATCCGGACAATTAATAATAATAGCGCAAACGAGCGGAAGCGTTTAATGATTTTTGTTGCTCATCATCAATCAAAAGGCCAGAAATCGTTTAAGTCTAAAGTTAAAAAAAAAAAGAAATATTTCCGAACCCGCATATCCGTCGAGTCGGGAAAAAATCACGCGCGAGCTCGGCTCTCTGCACAGCCTTTCGTATCCACAATTAAATTTCGGGCCCTATTCATTTGATATATTTTAAGTTGATATATTATACAGCTTACTGAGCACGAAAGAATACCTTGTAAATCAAACGCTCGTCTTTGCGACAGCAGTTTTCCTTACAGAGAAAGCATGGAGTCTATGCTGGCGGAGCAACAGAGCCTGAGGTTTCCCCATCGGTTTCCCTTCGAGGTGGACCATCATCAGATGCAGTCGGCAGCGGCTGCGGCCGTCGCCGCCGGCAGCAATCTCAGTCTCGAGGAGAAGGCCATCTGGGCGGCCCGCTCACAAATAATCCTACGCGCCGCGGCCGCAGCCGCTGCCGTCGGGGCCCTACGCGGGCCTGGTCAATCCGGGCCTAGTGTACAGTCCGGGTGGCCCTGGTGGCGGTGGACCGGGCTCGAGTCATCAGGCACCGAGTCCGGCGGTCATGGCCGCGGCAGCGGCGGCGCAACAGCAGCAGCAGATCTGGTGGGCCAACTCCTTGGGTCCGACGTTGTTCGCCGCGCAACAACAACTGGCCCAGTCGGGCTCCGGTCCAACGGGCGGAGGTGGAGCAGGTGGAAATGGCGGACCCGCGGCTCCGAGGCCGATCTATCCGACGGCCGCGATTTCTCTGTCGCAGCACAGGTACGCGCCGTACGCGAGTCCTCGAAGTCAGCTGCAGACCAAGTCACTGCCCAGCGGCAGCAGTACCGTGACGACGATGACGACGACGGCAGCGGCGACGCCGTCGCCTTCGAGAAGGACGTGCACGCCGCCATCCCCGACCGACAGTCTGAGCCGGGAGGGCCGCGATATTTCGCCCTCGTAGTAGCCCGCATAAATTATTATCCATCTGGTCGATGAAGCAGTTGTCGAGCTTTTCAAAGACAGTCTCCGAGTTTTGCTGTGTTGTGCTATTTTAAAACGTGAGTGCTACGGAATATTCAATTTTAATCAATCGTTTCAGCTTGACGTTTCGTTTTACATTGATATTATTTTGAAACTTTAGCCGATAAAAATTATATAACAATTTATAAAATAATATAATGTAAGTAATAAATGAATAACTGAGCGTACTAAAAAATATTGAATATAAAATAACCTTTAGGTGCAGTGAATGAGCCAAAAATTTTAATACGTGTATTTAAGGATGTAAATTTGTATTATTTTAAACTTTTTGACGATAAAATTGTTCAAAACTTGCACTCACTCGCATATATACACAAAGCAGAGATGCACTTACTCTCGAAGAGTTGTTCACTAATTTTCAACTCAGAAATTGTAATGACATATAGCAAATCGCTGTATGATCAGACTGTCTAATAAAAAGATCCGCTTTACTTTTCAGTATTTTTTCTTGTAATTTTATTCAGTTATAATTATATAAAATTATCGAATTGTAACTAACGTATTAGACGTTCGATTTTTGTATAAATATTATATATGTGCTGAGTTTAGGAATTTCTTTATTTTATCATAAATGTTATGAATAATTATGTATATAGGCTCTGTCGTTGAGTATATTATAAAATAATATAATTATTATTTCTAATTTTAGAAAAAAATCCTTGTGTATGAGTGAAACGAAAATGTGAAAACAGAATCAATAAATGAAATTCTTGTTTGAGTGATCATTGAATGTGAGTAGTTTTTTTTTAATGTTCTATATTCCTGTGCGAGAGTGAAAAATCAATGCGGCTATTTATACAATGCGTAAGCTTAAAACCTATAGAAACGTTATTGAAATATATATATTATACATATTATATATTGTTACATAAATAAATTGGCTTATGTATCGTCATTACGCACGTAAAAAAGCGTCAGTAAGCTCGACACCGAGCTGCGAGCTATATTGCGTCAATTGTATATAATAATGGGACTGCTCGGGTTCTGAAAAGAAAAAAATAGAGAAAAAAATAAACACAAGCGAATAGAAGCTTACGTACTTGAATGTAAACAAGTAAAAAATCGATGGTTGGAAAAGTCTCTTTTTTTATATAATATATAATTGAATAATGAATTTTACGTATTGTTTGGATTCGTTTTGTCACTGTTGTTTGTTCAGCTCTATTTATTCATCAAAGAACTTGTGGTAAAGATGAACGAACGATAAAAGCGTGAAAAATTAAAGTGCAATAATATCTACCACAGAAAAAAATGATTCATTTATAAAAAAAAATAAATAAAATAAAAGTGAAAGCAATAAAAAATAATAGAAAATTGTAATTTTTTCTTCCTCCCAATATTCTCAATCCTTTGGTTAATTTTCTTTCAAAAATGTTGAGTAGGCTCAAGTCAATAAAGTTTATTACAGTTTATACAATTGTTCAAAACAAAATGTTCAAAATTTTAATATTTTATTATGGTGAAATGAAAAAAATAATATAAATTATCTAAGATTTATCATATCATATTATTGAAAAAAAAAGTAAGTATCGAAGCTCGTTGCGAATTATACACGCTAAACTTTTCACGATGTCATGTAGAACACGGTGTATGACGATTGTTCGACGCTCTCGCAAACAGTACAAAGAGGCTCGCGCTCACATGCAACAGCGGCATACCGTGTATGTAATGGTCGTTGGATACTCGAACAGAACTCGATATTTCCGGCGCGCGTGAGACACCGCGGCCACGTACACAAAGAGATAATCGCTCGGACGAGCTATGATAGTGCTTTCTTATATATATTATTGCAATTCGCCGCGCCTGTAAATATAACGTAAGATCGACGTAGCATTTCGAAGCAATTTAAATCTGAAAAACGATGAAACATCTCGGTATTCGGAGTTTTATGCGTAATTGCTCTTGGATGCGAGGATTGTTATTCTGTTACAGTAACGAGTGGTAATGCAAAATTTCATTTTTCAAAATAATTCTTATATTAATTATCATCGAGTTGGGGTGATTACGCCAATCGCAGAAAAAATATTCACAAACGCACCCATTGACGACCAACTGTCCACTCGATTGACCTCAAGAGTCGCGATAATCCTCGGCTTTTATTTTCTCTCCATCGCAGCAAGTATATCTAACGGGAGGACTATAATAGACATCGTGTCGCACGCGACTCCTCGAAGCTTCAACTCGACTAGCGCAATTACATTGTCCGATTGGGCGATCGCCTGCGAGACAATCGAGTATATATTGTATACGACGATGCTTTGCGGCGCGAGCGGCAATAGTCATCCGGTTGAGGAACGAGTGAGAGCCGGAAAAAGGCTAAAGCATCGTCGCTCGTGTGCGCCTTTGGGCTATATGTACTCTACGCCGTGCGCATACACGTTTATATTCTTCTTATATAGAGAGAAACCGACCAACTGACTGACTGACGGCGATTTAATCTTACGTGATAATTGCTCACCTTGCCGATGCACACTGCGTTTCAAGCACACATGTGCACATATGAGTGTTTGTGTGTGTTCTGAAAGCAGGTATATGGCTCAAGTTCTTGTGCCGCCGCTGTCGTGATAATTGAAAATCAACCTTGCGTAACTAGCTCGTGAAACACAAACATTAACGTATAATTCAAGTATTCTTTGTGTGACGCTTGTTTGCTCGTACTTGTAATATAAGCTCGCTGAAACTTGTCGGATCGAGAAAAACATGTACGAGTACGGTAATGGTCGATGGGTGGTCGTAAATATTTCTTCAGTTGCAGACTTGACTGAGTTTTTCGTTCTTTCTCTCGAATAAAAGTTGAATAAAAAACAACAGTTATGAGAGACAGTCGAGGTATCAGACATAGATAGGACAAGGCGCGAAATATTTCTCAAATTAAAAAGAGCAAAATCATCACAAATCATCCTTTCCCATCCATTGTCATCGTTTTACTCGCAAATTTCCTCATTTATGACCTAAAGCGCTGTAAATCATGGCTGGATTTTAACAATGCTGCGCGAGCTAGCGGCACATATATACGTGTGCGCAGCAAAAGAGAACCCATCAGCGAACTGCTGCCGTTGGGACGCGCATATCTCATACGTATATACGTGTGTATACCTGCAAAAAGTCTGCTGCGTTACGCGACTTCAATTACAAATTCGTCACACGAGCGAGAGAGAGAGAAAGAGAGTTAAACGTCCATCCCGCGTCCAGTCGTATGTAGATGATATGCAGTGTCCGCTGCGCGGCAAAAAATTGCCCCCACTGAAAAGCACTGCAAGCTTCGAGTGCGATTGCTGATTTTTTTTATAACGGGGAAAACGCTCTGGGTACGTAAACTACGATACGCGGTGAGGCGTATTTTTTCCCTCCATTGTTGGATTCACGAGCAATTGGATGGCTGAAAAGTCGATTATTTTATTATTTTATTCGGTTGATTCTTACTTGACTGCTTGAAAGATGCAAAAAAAAGTCGAGAGCGCATTGCATTCCGTTTCAAACGTTTTATAACTTTTCAAAAAATTTTTTCGTATTTCAAGTCCATTGTCTTTGGTTCAAATATATATTTTTCTCGTTTCAAGCGCACGTCGTATACGCTGCATGTACGTAGGATATGCAGACTTGTATTTTTTTGACGCTCTTCTTTCAAATTCTCATCACCCCGCATCATCATCATCATCATCATCATCTTCAAACTGCTCGCGCAAGACACTAAACGGTTATAACGTTACACCCAAGGCATCATCATCTTCTCGCCTCTCGTATAGAGTCTCTCTCACTCACTCGCACTGCAGTCTCATATATATATTCGTCGAAGGCAGCTCAATCTTTTCGACATAAATCACCTTATTGCCGTTTTGTACTGCGCAAGCTTTGAAAGTGCATATCGGTGTGGTAGGCAAGGAGCGTTGAAACATGAAAGCATGACCGAATTAGCATATACGACGTCGGGGCGTAAATATCACCGGAGAACTGCTTCGGTGTTCGACTTTTAACGCGCGCGCGCGGCCATCTATATAGCTGCATATATCCCGTGTGCGAGCAGCTCTGCAGTGTGTGCAGCGTGTATACATATACTGCTCTGCACGGAGGTCTTGTGTACGCCGCCGCGCCAGGCTAGGAATTTTCGTCGAGCTGCGAGTGCCAAGACTTTTTGAAAAACCCGTGAATCACTTATATACGTTATGGTCTGACAATCTTCCGACCGGACAGGATTGGAGCTTGATAAGTGCGCGCCGAGGCCGAGGCCTTTTTTACTGCCCAGATGAAACGTCGTTGCAGCTCGTTGTTGAGTTGCGACCGTTCGCTTTGATGATGGATGCTAAATTGCCGCAAGTGAGAAAGTCGCCTCGTAAACTCATCTGCGCCGAAAATCAATCGATTTTTTTCGTTATTTTGCCTTTTTTTAATTCTCGCTCGTAGATACTGTGAAAAGCTCATTAAAAAAAAAGTAACGTCGGTCTCACGAGCAAAAAATAATAATTTACTTTTAATATACTTTTAAAGAAGACATAATGACCAGTGACAAGTCTCTCGGAATGGGCAAAAACTACACCAACCGAAAATCCATGTACAGCCAACACCTTTAAATGCAAAGAAAAAACGATTCTTCATACGTGGCTCAGTACGGTCATTAGCTGAATCTTTCGCAGCCGTACATGATGCAAAAAAAGGGAAGGCTTGCGTATATACTCATCATCCAAACATCAACACAGTCGCACTTTGATACACAGAGTCGCGCACACACATATGTATAAAGATCATCATGCACCAAGCAAGCAATATATCATCGAGCTTAGGCAGCGGTCGCGACTTCGGATTGGCGCGAGATGAAGGCATTATAAAGTCATTAGGGGAGGAGTTCGGTTTCGTCTTTGGCGCCGTTACTACAATAATAATATGTTACCTGAATCCGCGTTGTGCACTTGCTTGCGTGCATGATCAACGTTGAGTCTTCGTCGTCAAAGGCGATAGGCGATACAAAGTTGGAGGTACAGGTCAGGCGCAATTTATCGTCTCTGGCGATTTCGTTAAGCACAACTGCGTAAACATTGATTCATCTTCTAACTTTGAGTTTTGAGCTTTCAGGATTTGGGTATTGCGTACGTGTACGAAAAATTAAATGGTTCAACTGTGAATAATTGGAGAAAACAATTAATTATTTAATTATCGGTTAGAAAACAAATTAGTTAAGAAATTGAAAAAAGGTGTGAACTATACGGAAATGTAAAAAACTCCAAAAAGATCAAACAGGGAAAATTATTTTTGTTGTTTTGACTAAAATCCAATTCAGGGTAAAAGTTCCTAAAAACTTTAATGTTTTCTTTTGATTTAACTTTTCTCTTTTTTATCAGTATCATTTCATTATATGACTAGTCTTTTTCTCTAAATTATCTATCCAGAGCTCTGATATTTTTCATAATTTATTTGACTCTCTTGTTTTTCAAATGCACAAAACTCTTAGCTGATCGGACTCTCTCGATGGTACTCAAAAATTTAATTTTTTACATATTCTACAGCCTGTTCGACTCGATAATTAGACCGTTAGCCGCTATTGAGAGTACTACTGGATACAGCGTCAAATACAACCTTTTTTCAACTATTTTGAAGCTATACTCATCGAAAGTTGTGATTCGTTTTGGAAAAATAGCAAAGTTTCCTAAGAAAAAGGAAAATTTTCAAGAACTGAAAAATATTGAAGTCAATCCATTTGTATCCATAAAGTGATTTGAATTGTGGGAACGACGTCCTGCAGCACCCCATTCAGAACCCAGTTGTAAAACTTATGAGTGGAAAAGTAGGTAGGCGAGAAAATAACAAGTTCAAAAGAAGTTAATAGTATAAACATTAACAGTATTAGTTCCTGTTTTAAAGCTAAAGAATTTGGAGAATTCGCAGGACAATTTTTTAAAATATCTCACCACCCTTTATGCAAGCCCAATCATCATCGAGTCACCGCCATTATTACCTTGTTGTTTGCTACAACTTCTTATACTCTCATAATTTCTCTCTCTCTTTTCTTCTCTGTCTTTGAATAATAGAAAGCCCTTTATGTACGCACAGAAGCTCTTTGTGTGTATACATTCGAAACGCCCACTTCCGCCGTTGTTGCTGTACATATACGCGACTCAGAAAACCACAAGATATACGCTATATCTATATAGGAGTTTAAATACGTGCGCGCAAAATCATGTCTACCCTCTATTATGAGTGTCTGTGCTACGTTCTACCTATACTACATGGACGTGCAATTCACCTGCCCTTGCGCCTAGCCTATATACAGCGCATTATATATGATGCGCCTTCTCCATCGGGCCCTTTGTGTTCATGCGCTTCTTGTCTTTCGATGCGCTTTAATTTTTGCTTCTTTTTTGCTCATTGTGTTCTTTAACATTTATAATATCACACACACACACACATACGCACTTGCTTCATATGTATATAATAACTTGTAAAAACTTATCGAGGTAAAATTGCGGTTGAAACATTGTGCAGGATGAAGAGCGGATCGAAGCATACTTACATATAAATATATCGCAGATTGCATTACGGTTCAGGGGTTATATACAACAGCAAAAAAGTTTGTTAAATTAATCGGTAGATGTATAACTCGGATGTAGCGAAAACAAAAAACAGCAGCAGCCTAGTATAGCTATTATAATGTATTGGCTTTTTATTATTAATATATTCCGTCTCACTGGAGTACGGTTCTTTTGTTCCTCCGCTGTACATGTATTCAGCTGTACGTAAAGATGTTAGGCACTGCCTCCCGCGAAACTCGTGGTAAAATTTTCATTTTAATCGTTACCGTTTTTTTCTTCTTCCTTGTATCTTTCGTATTATATAATGTACGTTTGCCCTCCGTTTCGAAGTAACTCAAGAAAATTTCCAACATATACACTTGTAAGAAATACATGTATATAAGGTCACTATACATATGCGAATGAATAATAGGGACCTGCAGGGATTGTATACTATACGCACAATATAATATATAGTAGCGTACTAAGGAGAGAAAAAAGAAGTCGCAAACACCAACAGAGCCATCAATCAGAAGGGGCACGAGATTTTTTTAAAACACACACACGTACACAGCTCGCGTAACGGAGATGCCCTTGTAACACCTATACTTTATAGTACCTCCGAGCTTATATTCTCACCTCGGCGTGAGCGCGCGTAATTTGAACGCTTAATTCATGCATCGGCCTCGTGCAAGCACCTTCTTTACAGTGCTCCGCATTTGTTTAATGCAAGTATGTGTTTTATAGAATGCAGGATAAAATTACGCTGCAGCTTTCTCTCTCTCTCTGGATTGTATGTCATTGGGTTTGAGTAACGAACAATTTTTCGTAAACGCAAGTTCTAACAAATATTTGAGAATAGTCTATTTATGAATGAAGATAGCGATCGTGAACTTGTACGTCAATCATGTCGTAAATCTAAGTATCACAATTTCAATGTTGATTACATTTCACTTTTTAAAACTGCTCCATCTTCATAATCATAAAAAATTCTCATTTAACTTTATGCCACTTAAAAATATACGTATATATTTATCGGCATAGTTATCGCAGCAAAAATGTTCGCTCTTTTCTCATATTTACATTCTATGAGAAAGAAGGCAAAGTACACTCAACCACGCGCTGCTGCCGTTGCTGCTGCTACTACCACCGCAACGAGAAGAGCAAAATAAAATGGCGGAACAAGCTGCTAGTACAACCACTTCGGGAGCTATAGATATAGCGCATGAGCTTATAGAGAATATCGATTTGATGGATGCGCCGACAGTTTGCATCATGGCGATGCACCTCGCTTGGCCTATACTCAATAATGTTTCATGTAGTTTCAACTACTTTTTTTGTCAAGTAATGTAAAAGTAAGGTAAAAATAAGTAAGAACAATGCCAATCGATAATGAATTTTTCTTCCTCCGCGTAATCCACGGTTAGTTTGATTTTAATATTTATATAGCTCGGTTGACTCTTATATTAAGCAATCAGGAAGCTCTTTTTCTTAATATTGATCATCATTGACGCAATTATGAAGTATATTAACCATATGTTTGATTGAATTATGATGGTTTATTAAACAATACTTGTTTCGAGTTAATGATTTTAATTATCGTCTTTGATGTTTATTATAATAAATCACTGGTAACGCGCAATCGATAAAACAGAAAAAAATCGAAACACATTACTTAATTGCGCTCTTTTGCACTATAAATGTTTTGCATCGCGCTCACAAAGCTCTCGAGTTACACACACGCCCTTGTGATTACGAAGTGGTATAAAAAGGGTTCTTGACTATGGGTGGCAAGTAGCGTCATCCTCTTCGTCGGTCGCCTTCTTGACTTACCGGCTACACTCTCGGATGACGAGAGCGAGGATAAGTTGAGAGCCCGAGCTCCAGCACGCTCACACGTATACGTATCGCACGTTGACCATAAGATCAAGCTTCGTTCATGCTCAATTTGATAAATCGCAAAAAATATCGCGATCGATATCTTCCGCAAAAACGTCAAAAGCTAATCGCGCGTGAATTGAATTGATCCTCGCATTATTCAGATTATTATTCTTGATCGTTTCTGGCGAGCGTGTGTCTTGTCGAGCGATTGATTAGGAAATCACGTCGATCGAGCCTCGCGCGTCAGACTGCTCGAAAATCTCTGCTTTCCTTCCAGTGTAACGCCCTTTTCTTCATGTGTACAAGAAAGCGTGCCGAAAAGAGAAAAAAATCATATTAATTTGCATTCAAATTAATATCGAAGCGATTGAGTGGTGTTTCCCAGAAAAGAAAAAAAAAGACCGCGACGTCTAATGTACTGTCAAGATTCATCATCATCAGATCGCCTTTCGCTCTGGTGTATCCTCTCAACCTCGTAAAAGCTTATAGGCGCGCGCGCAATCGAACGTTAATGACCGCAAAATTAGCATACATAGGGAGCGTTTACAAATGATAAAAAAAGATCGAGAAAATAGTCGTATAATTACTCAGGACTCATCACGTCGGTGTTTTGCTCTTTTTTTTTCAAAGTCAATCATCGATGATCGCGTTATGTTTATAAATCTGTGAAGATCGACGTAGATGATGATATTAATGATCAATCGATCATTAAACGCGTGCAAAAATTTTCGCAGAAAATAGCAAAATTTTTCAGAAAAGACTTGACTTATATAATATGCGAACAAAACAATAGCAGGTTGTAGCACATGATTGGGTATAGGAAAGAAATGATCCTCACTGGGCATCACGTTCTTTCCAATAGCTGCTTTATATATATTTTTCTCGCCTCTCTTTTGACACGACGAAAGCACGCAAGATTATAATACGCACCTTTTATTATATTATTGCGAGCGCTTAGTTGCACGATGCCTCGTCACCTGGGTGGAGTTAAAAGCTTGTCAGTTTGTCGGATGATCCGCTTGTCAACTTTTTTTCTTCGTCCTTTTTTTCTCTGCCATTATTGCGTATATAACGATCGCTGCGCACGACAATGTCGTACACTGCGGCCTCGAACGAATTTTCCGGTTTTCACGCTGCTGTTATTGCTTTTTTTTCTTTCTTTTTTCACGATCGATTATCGACCCCATTGCAACTCAAGCGTCTCTCTATTACATGCAATATATGCATGTATCGAGTATAGCTTTTTTCCATTTTTTTCTGGGTTGATGACTCGTTCCGTGTGCTCGTGCAAAACATTGCTAGGTAAAAACGCATTCTTTTAAATACAAATTGCACGATTTTAACTCGGCGTAAATCATTTCATCACTGAGTCATCGTCAAATTCGATGAACACAAAATAATTATCGCAAAATGTGAGCATAAAAATCATCATCACGCGGCTACAAAAGAAGATGAAAAAAAGAGGAAAAAAACGTTCCAAGAAGCAGGTGACCCGTGAACGTATAACAGTGCCATCGTTTATGGATAGATCGTTCATCGACCGGGCCATTATATGCGCGATAAATTTTAAAGGGAAATCATAAAGTGTCAAGAGTGTCGGCGACGCCGTAACCGCAATCAACGTGTGCCTTGTATATATACTTGCCCTGTGTACACACGGCAGATATTATATGTAGAGAACTTTTTGACGCGAAATTGAGAAAAAAGATATTTTTTTTATTTTGCATTCAAAACTCTGCGCAACGGAGTCCTGCACGCGTGATCGATGCTCCCATAAGTGGACATTTGTATCGCAGCCGTATGTATACGCGTATGTATATAAGGTACAACGCCACGATGCGTATCAAACGCATTATTTTATTTTATTTTTCACTGCGCCTCGGGGTGATCCGATCGATCGATCAACCGCACGAGAAAGAGAGAGACAGAGAGAGAAAAGAAAGATGGACATTTGATTGCTCGTGAGGTCTCTCATGCGCTCGATACACATTTTGTATTTATGTACGGGAACGACACGCAGCAGGAATCGAGAGAGACAAAAAAATTAAATAATCTATGTGTTTTTTAAACTGACTTTGATATTCGGATTACCAAAAATCAAAATGTCCTTTCTTCGAATCACTTTGTAATGTCTATGCGTACGATATATTCAGCAGACATATGTAACCGCGACCGAGTGCTATATCACTCACGAACGTCCGTCAATGTATATACATATGTATTATAAAAGCTGCGGCGATAAAAGCAGACTGGTCGAGTCATAATTTTTTTCGGAAATTACATAATTAAGCTCTTAATTGTAAGTAATCTCAGCGAGAATTAAAGTTGATATACTCTGCGGTGACTAATACTCACGAATAATATTGTCTCGTCAGCTTTCGCGAGTACTAACGGAAATTGTCATTGACAATTTTTCTCTCGTGCGCGTACTGAGCAAAACTTGCAGAATTTAGCCACTACAGTTTTCACAAGAGGAGTAGTACAATATCAAGAGTCTATAAAATCGAGCGCGGAAAAAAGAAGCCACACCTCACCAAGACCGTTCGACGAATCCTCGCGAGAATACCCCTCACTATGTGTATATAGATACAGTGCACAGCAGCAGCTTCAGCGCAGCTCCTATACCTATATATCTTGGTTTCTCCCGTACAATAGAGGATCAATATTCCGTCGGGGGATGCGCCGAAGCGAGAGAGCTGCTCCTGTTCCCTGGCAATCCCTCCGCTCGCTCGTTTTTTCTCTCTCTCTCTCTCTCTCTCTTCTCTCTCTCTCTCTCTCTCTCTTTCTCTCTCCCTCGTTCGCTCTCGGGACGTTTTTTTGTTCATGAGTGTGGAACGAGCGGAAAGGCCACCTGCAAAGCAACTCGAAGTGGCTATAACTATATACCCAACGTGTTTGTATCTGACCTGCGCGCAACCCTACTCTGACTCCGTGACTGGATGGAGGTGATCGCGCAGACTTGCGCATTAAGACCGTGTAATCATGGTCGTGACGCTCGTGCGCCCATAGCCAAGCACATAACTTGCGAGCTCTGTCGCTAAAAATGCCAATGTACCGCAATATCATTGTATACATCGGATTTGATCGAATCCCTTGTAAAATCGATTCACAGATTTCCGAGATTTTGATAGATTACCATTGCTAATTCGGCCGATGTATTATGCGCTGTGCTTAAATCTTTGCTCGTATTTTATTGTCGTGTTTATGCTACGGTAATAATAACGAGAGTAAATGATATTGATCGACACTTGAATGCCTACATGGCGTGTCCAACGAAGGGATAAATTTGACGTTGCGGTGACATTGACTCAATAAAACTGCACTCGTACTTATGACGCAATGCTTCGTTAAACGTAAACAGAAGTACTCAATTTTTTCTTCTTTTACTGCTAATTTCTCCTTAAAAAGTTGAGAGTATTATGCATAGAGACTTTCTTAGATGTTTTAAAAGCTTTGAAATGAGCTAAACAGGAGAAAAATTACAACAAAAGTGTATATCATGTGCGTATGTGTGTGTGTATGTATTGTTCATTTCTTTCAATTTTATTTATTGTAAATAGAATGAGTGGCGTAGCTTTCCCGTGAGTGAATATGTGGGCTGAATTCTGTAACCGAATTGAAAACTCCAAATAATATTTCTAATTTCTATCAAACGTTTAACATAATTAAAAAGGATTAATATATGACAAAAATTTAAATATTTTAAGTAAAATCGTTTGTATAATAATAAACAACGCCTTTCGCTTTTAAATTATCGATGGAATAGAGTCACATGGATTTTGACCGAATATTAGTCGTTGTAAATCACCGTTTTGAATCACGATGAACTAAATAGCGTGAGTATTTATAATAAGCGTTTTGATAGGTACAGAATTGCAGAAGTTTATTTTTTCACTAATTTTATAACTAATTTAATGACTAAGATAATCGTATGCCCGCTAATGTGTAAAAGAATTGTCCTTCAATGCTTGTGTCAAACACTCAAAGGCCGAAGATAGGTAGGAGACGCGATTTTCGATAGGCAGTCTTCCTATGAATTTTTAAATTGTGTTTTTTGGCGCAAATTTCTTCATTATTATGGCAAGTGTACGAAAACTGGCTATGTCACTCGACAGCTTAGTTTAGATCGATTTCGGCTACGCGCAGTGGACGAGACTCTGTGAAAAGCTCGATATCGTCAAATATCAAGCGGCTGGTTTCGATGTAAAAAGTAAAAACATAGAAAAGATGGTAAAAAAAAAGTCAAAAGAAGAAGTACCTACGTCACGCGGGGTTCCCAGGCGGTCACCCATCCAAGTACTAACCGCGCTCAACTTTGTTTATATTCGGTGATCGGACGAGAACCGTAGTTTTCAAAGTGATATGGACGTAGACATAATTCATGCAGATATCAAAGTATATGAAAATTCGAAGCAGATTGATAATGGGATCGGTAAAGGTAACAAGGAGCAAGTAAAATTCTTCACACTATTGCAACACATCCATCTGATAAGCACAAATTCACAAGTTAGCCATAAGGCCAAGTAGTACGCGACTTTTCGATAGGCCGCGTCTACGAATTGTTTAAATTGTGTTTTTTGCCGCAATCTTCTTCATTATTATGGCGAGTGTACGAAAACTGGCTATGTCACTCGACAGCTTAGTTTAGATCGATTTCGGCTACGCGCAGTGGACGAGACTCTGTGAAAAGCTCGATATCGTCAAATATCAAGGCTGGTTTCGATGTAAAAAGTAAAAACATAGAAAAGATGGTAAAAAAAAAGTCAAAAGAAGAAGTACCTACGTCACGCGGGGTTCCCAGGCGGTCACCCATCCAAGTACTAACCGCGCTCAACTTTGTTTATATTCGGTGATCGGACGAGAACCGTAGTTTTCAAAGTGATATGGACGTAGACATAATTCATGCACATATCAAAGTATATGAAAATTCGAAGCAGATTGATAATGGGATCGGTAAAGGTACCAAGGAGCAAGTAAATTCTTCACACTATTGCAACACATCCATCTGATAAGCACAAATTCACAAGTTAGCCATAAGGCCAAGTAGTACGCGACTTTTCGATAGGCCGCGTCTACGAATTGTTTAAATTGTGTTTTTTGCCGCAATCTTCTTCATTATTATGGCGAGTGTACGAAAACTGGCTATGTCACTCGACAGCTTAGTTTAGATCGATTTCGGCTACGCGCAGTGGACGAGACTCTGTGAAAAGCTCGATATCGTCAAATATCAAGCGGCTGGTTTCGATGTAAAAAGTAAAAACATAGAAAAGATGGTAAAAAAAAAGTCAAAAGAAGAAGTACCTACGTCACGCGGGGTTCCCAGGCGGTCACCCATCCAAGTACTAACCGCGCTCAACTTTGTTTATATTCGGTGATCGGACGAGAACCGTAGTTTTCAAAGTGATATGGACGTAGACATAATTCATGCACATATCAAAGTATATGAAAATTCGAAGAGATAATGGGATCGGTAAAGGTTACAAGGAGCAAGTAAAATTCTTCACACTATTGCAACACATCCATCTGATAAGCACAAATTCACAAGTTAGCCATAAGGCCAAGTAGTACGCGACTTTTCGATAGGCCGCGTCTACGAATTGTTTAAATTGTGTTTTTTGCCGCAATCTTCTTCATTATTATGGCGAGTGTACGAAAACTGGCTATGTCACTCGACAGCTTAGTTTAGATCGATTTCGGCTACGCGCAGTGGACGAGACTCTGTGAAAAGCTCGATATCGTCAAATATCAAGCGGCTGGTTTCGATGTAAAAAGTAAAAACATAGAAAAGATGGAAAAAAAAAGTCAAAAGAAGAAGTACCTACGTCACGCGGGGTTCCCAGGCGGTCACCCATCCAAGTACTAACCGCGCTCAACTTTGTTTATATTCGGTGATCGGACGAGAACCGTAGTTTTCAAAGTGATATGGACGTAGACATAATTCATGCACATATCAAAGTATATGAAAATTCGAAGAGATTGATAATGGGATCGGTAAAGGTACAAGGAGCAGTAAAATTCTTCACACTATTGCAACACATCCATCTGATAAGCACAAATTCACAAGTTAGCCATAAGGCCAAGTAGTACGCGACTTTTCGATAGGCCGCGTCTACGAATTGTTTAAATTGTGTTTTTTGCCGCAATCTTCTTCATTATTATGGCGAGTGTACGAAAACTGGCTATGTCACTCGACAGCTTAGTTTAGATCGATTTCGGCTACGCGCAGTGGACGAGACTCTGTGAAAAGCTCGATATCGTCAAATATCAAGCGGCTGGTTTCGATGTAAAAAGTAAAAACATAGAAAAGATGGTAAAAAAAAGTCAAAAGAAGAAGTACCTACGTCACGCGGGGTTCCCAGGCGGTCACCCATCCAAGTACTAACCGCGCTCAACTTTGTTTATATTCGGTGATCGGACGAGAACCGTAGTTTTCAAAGTGATATGGACGTAGACATAATTCATGCAGATATCAAAGTATATGAAAATTCGAAGAGATTGATAATGGGATCGGTAAAGGTTACAAGGAGCAAGTAAAATTCTTCACACTATTGCAACACATCCATCTGATAAGCACAAATTCACAAGTTAGCCATAAGGCCAAGTAGTACGCGACTTTTCGATAGGCCGCGTCTACGAATTGTTTAAATTGTGTTTTTGCCGCAATCTTCTTCATTATTATGGCGAGTGTACGAAAACTGGCTATGTCACTCGACAGCTTAGTTTAGATCGATTTCGGCTACGCGCAGTGGACGAGACTCTGTGAAAAGCTCGATATCATCAAATATCAAGCGGCTGGTTTCGATGTAAAAAGTAAAAACATAGAAAAGATGGTAAAAAAAAAGTCAAAAGAAGAAGTACCTACGTCACGCGGGGTTCCCAGGCGGTCACCCATCCAAGTACTAACCGCGCTCAACTTTGTTTATATTCGGTGATCGGACGAGAACCGTAGTTTTCAAAGTGATATGGACGTAGACATGGTGCGGATAGATATCAAAGTATATGAAAATTCGAAGCAAATTTTTTACGCAGAGCCCTAAAGTGTAAATCTCGACACTCAGTGTTATCTGCGCACATAGACCCTGCGCCGAATATACATTCTTAAGTACCTGCTGAAAAACATATTCAGCTACTTCCAGGTAAGTGAGCTAGATTCTAAAACATGAACGACGGACTGGAGTCCTGCTTTCTTGGCAGGAGTGCTACAGAGCTCGGTACTGGGCCTGCCCCTGCGGTACATGTTGTATGACGTCACCCTGCACCTAAACCTCTTGTGTAGAGTGAATATGGTTGGCTTCGCGAAATGCAATGCTTGGTCGCCGTTGCCATGCAACTTAACTACCTATAATTTACACAAATATAAAGAGAATTGTCTATCGATTTAATACACGATTTCTGCGCAAGTAACAATCAGGAAGTTCTTTCAGGAGATATTTTTTACAATTTTCCAACACATCATATTAATGATCCCAGTATGGAGATGGCCTGGTGAATCCTGCGAGATCTTTCACGGATTTCTTTGAGTTGAAAAGAATAGTAGCTTTCAAATTTGATGTGGACATCGACATTAAGTATTGAGTAACAAAAAAGATTTTTTTCTCACTCTAACCTAAAATACGCAATTTTGCTGCTAATTTCAGATTTTCGTGGGAAAAATAGTATCATCAACTGGTGTAGATATTCTCATTTAAAAACTCGTTACAGTACTCGTCTTGGGCTTGAGCTATACTCTCTCGTTTTGCAAAAAAAAAACTTAAGGAGGTCTGTACCCCACCGAGTCGAAAAATTTGTTTAATTTATATCTTTTTCTCTAAATCGAATATCGAAAAACGACTCTGTGGGAACATTCGTTTTGTTGCTCTGAATAGCTGGTAAAAATGTTAGCTTATTCCACCGACCAGATTTGCCGGAAAACGTGTTTGAAATTTTCACACGTTTCCCCGGCTTGAAATTTAGAAGCTAGTTTCGTAAAAAGGCACGAGTGCTGTCGATTTTGCTGGTAAAATTTCATCAAGATCGATCCCGTTATTTTCGCTCGCTCTCTTCTATCATTTGACACTGCGTTCGCGGGTCTGCCCTGCGATCGGTATAAAAACGTGCAATTACTTCTACAAGCCGAGGCATCTGTATTTATGTACAAAATGTACGCGCATGCAGTATACCGTAAATGACGAAAACAAACAAAAGAGGCAAAGTTCTCAACTATCAAATACACGCTGAAAACGGTGCTATGCGTGCATCGCGTCAAGCTAGCTCGACGGCGCTGCAGTTGAGGTGCGGAATAGCAGCGCAAACACGCGCGCGCACACCTATATCGTATCACGCAATGATCGCGCGCGGACAACGCCTCGAGTAAGATCTCACGCGGTCTATTATAAAGCTCCCTATGCAGGCACAAGCGCATTGCAGTCGCAAGTCCCGGGCAGCTTAGACTCGCGAGTTCGAGCCTAGCAATTAATCAATCGTCTTATGTTTCTCGTTTCGAATTGCGGGGCAGGTATCACGAATCCAGGAAGTACGAGCAATTGAACCCGTCGCGAAGTTTTCTGCTACACATAGTGCCTGGCTCGATACGAACAAGTACACTGAATCCGAGTCAAGCGGGACGAGACAATAGCGCACGCAATCCTCGAGAGCTGCTAGCTATGCCGTCGTAAGCCCGAGCATAAGCGTGTGTGTAGTGCACTCCTCGCGATGCATCCGCTCGCGCGATCTCTATTTTCGAGCGTCGAACGACGCTCGTCGAGCCTCGGCAGCTCTTTGTCCTGTCGAAAGTTGGCATTGCGAATCGTCTGAGACTGTGCGAGTGTAGCAGAGAGAATTGCCCGATGTTGTAGACCGTTCGGTACGTAACAACCGCATCGCATGCGATCGGCAAATTGATTCGATCTGCCGCGGCGGCGCATACACATAATAAGACTCGGACTGGCGCGCTATTTCGAAGATTTTATATGCCTGCATGTCCTCGTTCGCCTATTTAACTTGTGTACTGCAGCGCGCGGTACTCGCGATTGTTCTCGAGTGGACGTTTGACGCCTCTACTGTGACTATCGCTCGCGCGCTTGGAACCTTTGCTCTCTTACATGTGCCTATTATGTACGGCTTGTCATGGTCCCGGCTCTTAGCCGCGTTTAGAAAATTAGTCTGCGGCATCGATCTTATGCGATCTATCTGTAATAGCTGTGCTCGAATTCGCACTGCAGATTTAGGAGATTTATCGTGACTGCAGTTGAGTGCACAATTGACGCAATCTTACATTGTAACGACTCGAGCGAAATTTTTTCACATGCAGATCGCTATATAATATAGTTAATTATTCGCTCATATACGTATATATAAATGCTCACGAGTCAGCCGAGCAATGGAAATCACGAGCCGAAGGTTAGTGCGCCAGAGAGTCGAAACCGGTATGTAAATTATAGGTAAGACGTACTCGCACACACGTATATATATATATATATATACGTTGCTCGATCGATAGACCGTGCTCGAGTTCGCAATTATCCAAACGGAATGCTCCAGTTATTTGAGCGATCATCGTGAGCTTGGCTTTTTTCCCCTTCTTTTTCCACGCGTTTCGCAGCTTTAATTCGAGGGCAAAAAATCCTCGCGATGTATCGTGGAAATTCCATTACGTGCATTATAATCGTTATTGTAATGTAATGAACTTCTCGGTTCGTTCCCGCACACATACACACACTCTTGCGCGTGTATAGAATCGCAGTCAATGATAAGGAATCGATACATTGGAGCGGTGTGAGAGTGAGAGACTCACGATTCGGTGCGGCTTCGAGTGTCGGGAAGAATCTTGCCAAGATCTCTAAGTTGGCCGGGGTGAGCGCGTCGGTGCACCTTTGGTCGAGAGTGAGAAAGAGAGATGATCGCGCGACTCATAAATAGTCGTCAAAATCTCGCGATATGCTTACAATATCAAACGGAGCGCGCTGTACTTGGCGAGAGGAGCGATGATATATTCCGTAAACGATAGTATCAATGCACGAGACGAGAGAGAAAAGAAGAAAGGGCGGATGTGTCGGAGGTAATTGCTGCAGAGAAGGGACTAACCTGCAGGGTCAGTCACGATGTATTTAAGTCGAGCTAAGACGTTCTTTCTTTCGTTTTAAAGCGAGGCTGCAATGCGCAGCTATATACAGGATGCATTAGAGCGAAGCGAAACATCGAGGACGATAAAAGTCGTTTGACGAAAAATGAATTACGATCCGCTTTCTTTTCCGATTTTTCCAATTCGCGAGCGCGTGCGAGCTCGTGAAAATATTTTTCATAACGGCAAAAAGATTGTCTCTCTTCGACAGTATATCCATCCGATACATCTATTTATACATCTAAGCTCGTCTTGAAACACAAGAAGAACAAAAATCGACGATGAGCTTGAGATACAGCAGATATATATTAACATCTCTCCGATCGCAATCACATCGTATCGCCTGTGTATATGAAAGTTTAACACGTGCTATGCAAGCGTGTCTCCCATGATTTTCCACGCCAAAACATATATGCACAATAGTCATTAGATCCAGTGCCTGGCGAGATTAAGATTGGAACAAATGTTATTTACGACACATGTAGCCTCGATATTTTCTTCATTAATCGAAGGCCAATAATATTTTTATGTAGCGGTGATTCTCAGCTGTACCTTTGGCTATCCTCCGCATCTCGACAAAATCGGAACGATCGTCTCGTTAAATTAACCAACGAGAAATTTCACGCGAATTTTAAGTCATGAAGGACTGCCGTTTCTAGAAAAAGGGGTGCGAACGATTGGTATGTGTTCTCGCTTCGTCTCAATTCTAAGAGCAAACTGTGAGACAAACTAGCGGGTGCGTCGCGACGATACGTTATTATCGTCGACTTGTATAGTGCCAACGATGTGACACGCTTATTACATTTATGAACTGCGCCGTATACGCAAAATGAGATAATGTGCTGACGAAGCGCATCATCCCCCTTTCGCACAAAGACACAATGACAATTATCATGCAGGCTCGAGAATGCAGTTATCGTGCGTGATGTGTGTGCAATGCATCGTACAGGAATTTTCTTTCTCCTGCGAGCTGTGCTATTACGAGAGAGAAAGAGAAACAGAGCGAGAGAGAAAAGATAGAAAGAAGTAGAGGCTTGGTGAGATTTTTGCCAACTTTTCCCACGATGTAAAAGCGTACGTTGTCATTCGCATGCATATTATACATTCGTTCTTGAGTGTTGTTGTAATACACATGCACGCGCGCAACTGATTGTTGGTTTAGGAGCGCAAAGATCTACGTCTAGGATCGATAAGTTCCGTCTAATTTCGCAGACGAGATTCGACCGTCTATCCGAAACAATGAAATCCGTTTTTCTGTTCTTTACCCTTAATTTCGCAAAACAAAGTCCAATCGACGAGACGGAGAAAGAAATTATTCGTCGAGTTTTTCGCGCGGCTGCGATTGCAGTTTTGCGTGTAATGTTAGACTAGCCACCGGCTGATATTAAATTATAATACGCTATAATATCACTCCAAGAAACGTAGGTATATAACGTTGCGGTATAGTTTGCAGCTCCAAATGGACCACAAGCCGCACCCTTAGTGATGTGGTTTCAGGTTTGCTTTTGATCCCTGTTTCATACGACCTCGAGCCCAAGTCCAAATGTTTTGGGATGCTCTGTATATTAAACGTCGTTCCTTTAATTTCTCGATATAATGTTTAGTAGTTGCAGCAGGGGAGTATAATGCATTGCTATGACAGGTGTTGGATGTAATTTTGGGTTCGAAACAACTGCCGATTGGCTTTCAATTTTGGTTGGCTATATAATTGAATGAGATTAACGGTAATTGCTCATCGTGTGTTATACAGGTATAGCTTTTATATACTGCCTGCCGCCGCCGCTGCTGCTGCTCACCGCTGCCGTTACATGTGTACCTCCTCATGCACTGCACGCTCGGGAGCGAGCTCGAGTATTAAAGTGCGAAAAAATCATCGTTAAACGCTTACGCGTAATTACCCTCGCTGTATTAAACGATGCCCTTGCCAGCGCCGCGGTGCTGGGAGCCGGGCAGACGAGCCTGAGCTCACCGAGGCAGGAGAGCAACGAGGAGGAGATTTTTCAAACTTGTCTCGTTTTTATATCGTGCAGCTTTGAAAATTTTTCAATTATTATCGTATCGCATCGCGTAAGCTGCTCTCTGGTATATTATACCAGTGTCCGTGTGTATTTATAATCATATAATAGAGGTACAAGTTAATGATCCGTTAAACGAGCCACGTGATATTTTGCGCGGGTGATGTTTTGATAATTAGAAACTGATAGATTTTTGCTCGTCGCACCGCAGAACGCCGTAGATGCGATAGATATTAATACTTGTACGTAGCGGACGTTCAGCCATATGCAATTAAGCCAAAAGTCGACATATATATCCCTTTTGCGCGTAGCTGCCGTGGGATTAATTTAATCGAATCTGTAGGTGTATGTGCTAGAGCGGCAAAAAACGAACTTTTTCTCACGTCATTTGTCGGCGTCCTCGCGCCCTAATCGCACAGGCGTGTGCGCCTCGATGTATCGAGCACATTTAAAAAGCCAAAATGTAGCAAAATCGCGTAAAAATTCATCCGCGAAGCTATTCCCATCGGAATAAGATATCCGTTACGAATCCATCGTCGCTGTAGTAACAGCAACAGCAGCATGAATTTAAGTGTAGGCACGGTCGTGGCGCGCGTCGAAAAGAGCATCAGCGGCATCGCACGTGTCAGTATACATGCAGCAGATAGGCAATTGCAAACGGGATAAATCGGTGAAGCGAGCGAGAAAAGATAAATGTAATGCAATGTCGCGTTATAAACGAGGGAGGATGGGCCGGGGTAGGCGGCTTGGCGCGCTCCTATAATAGTAGTAACGCAAGGGCGTACATGTGTGCGAGTGTGTGTCTGTGTCTGTGGGTGCGCGAGTATACAAGTGCCACACTCCATTGTGGCGCGACTAACTAACTCTCTCTCTCTCTCTCTCTCTCTCTCTCTCTCTCTCACTCCAGGCCAAACAATTTGTCTCCAGCGAGCATATCTCTCTTTCTCTCTAGTTGCGTACGTTCGAAACAATACGACAGGGACAGTCGCAATCTCTTTACCGAGTTGTTGCGATGTAGCACACAGCAGTACACACACACACACAGCGCACCGAGGTGGTAGCTGCACTGCTTCGCTTTCTTGTGGGAGCACGCAGGGTGCTTCTGCTCGCCTCGCTTATATATCTCTCCCTAATTTCCTTCCATATATAATTGAGGGATGATGCGCCGCAGCTCGGCCGTGTACATAATATGTATCCTATTTTTTTATTGCGAAGGCGTGTGCGCGACCCACACTTGGGGATTGTGTGTACCGATATACATACACACACATCGGACACTGATCTAAATCATTTTACGCATGACGGACAAAAACGGCACAGAACCGATAAGGCCCGCCGCGCGCGTGGGGGTGTTACGTAGATATATGAGGCTCGAGCGTCGGTCGCATATTATCATAAGCGCCGAGACGGAAGCGATTGTTACGCCGTTGACGCGATTTTGAGCTTGTCTTTATACTCGTCGAAATACACACACTAACACAGAAATGAAGGAATACACATTGAGGCGCGTGCGAAGCGTGATGATGGATGTACCTTACGTAATATCTTATCTCTGGCACAAGCTGACTTATGTATTAGTGGTCGAAAGGTTTACGCTGACGTTTGCCCGCTGGCCGCCGATGGACAATTGTATAAATCTTTGCCTCGAAAAAGGGGTGCTACTATAATTGGCTTCTCTCCGGGCTCGAAAAAGGGACGACACCGCCTAAGTATATGTACGTGCGAATAAAATTAAAAGCATTAGCGCGGTAAATTAGATTTAATGTTGCCCCAGCGTTTCACAACGCAGCGAGGATTTCGCATCTTACGCGCCTTTAAAACAGTTGCAAATTGCGATCAAAACAAACGGACACACGTTACTTATATGTGTTTGATCAATAATAATATGCTTCGCTCGAGAGTCTGTATATATTATACAAAAATCTCCGAAACAAGCTCGGATCATTAATCACAAAAAATTAAATCTGCTCGACTCGAGCTCTCTTGAACTCTTTCGTATACGTCGAGTTTTATTTTGACAAGCGTGACAAGATGGATGTAGAAGATCATCATTCACTCGAGGCTCTTGGCTCAGTCGGGTAAAGGGTTGAAAGTCAACACTTGTTTCCATCGACGCGTAAGTATACAATATGTCACTGATTAATTGAATCATTATTTTATAAACATATTAACTAACATTGATGATGCTCATCAATCACACTATTAACTTCAAGTATGTATGATTTTTATTGAAAAAATTAGCGATTGCTACTTTCTTTCGCTCTAACGCATTCGTTTTCGTGTTTATAATACTTTACACACGCAGTAAAACGAGATGTAACAGGATTTATTTACGTTTGTATATATGGAAATCGCACCTAAATCATTCAGTCGGTCTGAGAACGCCCGTTTTACGCAAATATCTATGCGTTTATGAGTGGGTAAATCTTAAGTTGGAGCTACCACTTCAATCCGAGTAAATGCAGCAGCAACACTTGCTACTTCTCGAGTTGTTGTTACAGCAAGGCATATGCTTTCTGCCTGCAAAAAGCAAACGCTCATTAGCCCGAAGCTGGAGTAATGAACGAGTAACCCTATTTTTTGGGGTTTTATTTGAGTCTGTAGCGTCCTTAAAATGACCATGAAAAATATATATATGTTTCAACGTAAAATTTTCCGCTCTTTTCAAACCTGAAATAAAAAATGGGGGTTTCCATTTGAAAAATCCATTTTTGGGCCGCTGGAGCTTGAAGGTTATGTTCAAGGTCAAATTCAGGAAATTTCCAGGTGTATCCATACTTTTGCCGCACCCTGCATATAGTGTCTGCAGATGCAATACACCAAATCTTTACCAAGAAATTGTTCCAGATTCGCGCTTGTACCATTTACTGATCCAGTATTGCTAGCTGTAGAGTCACAACATAAAGTTTCAATATTTTGCAGCATTGACCAATTGATTAAAGCTTCATATACTGCTTCAGCTTGATTTTTTCCCGAACTTGAATTAATTGTGGAGATACCCACGAGCCGCTCCATTTCTGAATTTGTAAGAATTATAGCTAACCTTTTATTTCTTTAAAAAAACCAGATAAAAACTTGATATTCCAGTGGATGATACAAAGTGAATCAGAGAAAAATAATAGAGCAAGATTTTTACGGCCTCGTATCTTTCTTGGCGAAATTTTTTCCGAGCTTCATGGATCGATTTAAAGTTCGGAATCAAGTTCCGAGTATCAACTTGAAAAGCTTCTGCAATTGACATTAACAAATGCATTGCATTATTTTTACTTATTTAGCATTGTCCAATACCGTTGCCAGTTCTGTAGTAATAACTACTTCGGGAGTTTATTATATCCAATATATTTCTTCTTCTTCTCACTCTGTTTTCGCGGTGTCTCATTTTTTATAATTGAAAATTAAAGGAACCTCCCTCCTCCAAATTAAAAAGAAAAAATGTTTTTTCAACGATTTATTTGTAATAGAATAAAACGACATATCTTAATGAAACTTTTATACATACCGCGTCTGGAACAATTAAGAAAAAACCATTAATTTTATCACCCTGAAATTTTAACACAATAATCTATCCATGTTACTGCTCAATTTTCGACAAAAACAAAATTCGATTTTCGAAAAAACGCCGCCATTTTTTTATTTTTTAACCAATGATTTTCATTCTAGTTCATTCTGAGCAAGCAACATGGATAGATTATTGTGTTAAAATTTCAGGGTGATAAAATTAATGGTTTTTTCTTAATTGTTCCAGACGCGGTTTTTTCGTGTTTTTTTGAAATAATTTTAGCAGACGACACTGGGTGGCAAAAAATTATAAAAAGTTTTTTTATGTAGTATAAGGTCAATAAAGTATGTATAAAAAGTTTCATAAGATGTTCGCTCTCACTAGGGAGGGGGGGGGGGGGGTCAAAAATCAGAAATTACTATTAGCCTAATGGTAGTTTTTATCGAAAGTAAAGCGTCTGATTTGAATATTTTATAATTCTAATGGTTAATTAAGAATCCATTTTTTCCGTTTTTAAAATATCCTAATCATCGTGTAACTAAGAGTTTATTTATAATAACTTATATGATTGAAAATTAATTTATCCTAATCACGAAAGAACCGAATTCAAAAATCTTCAATTCAGTATAATTTTACTGAAAAATTAGTATGGAAATGCACTGAAATCATTCTAAATTGAATATGAAATTGGCTATGCAGGCAAGAGTGGCTTGTTTTGCGCATCCTGTGCGGAAAAAGTTAGACATGTATTACATACAAAATTGTATCAATTAGTATGCGAAAAGTGCACATATAACAATCATTATATTTCACAAAATACTAGAAATTTTACCGCACACCAGTGTCCAAAAACGCTTTTTCTTAATGACTTGACTGAAAGTAAAATTTCCCTCCTACTGCGTGGTCGGGAAATTTGATGCCAAGGTATGAAGAAAAATCGTATACACAACACGGGAGAAAGAAAAAAATTTCTCAGATCACATGTATATCACCCTCAGCTTCGCCTCGGATGACAATTACTTCTTACTTTTCTTCTCTTCTTACATTCTTTACTTTTACTCCCGTGTTGTGTAATATACTATTTTAACACCGGTTTTTTCTAATCTTTCAGGGACGCAAAAACCACGTTGCACGTGCGGAATGTTAAAAAATATGATACGCAACTAGTGCATGGGGTGGATGACTCACCCAGGAGTCTTTTAACCATCGCTGCACTCGAGTGAAACCAACTTCAGGATTCAGGAATTTTCTTCACGCACTTGTTACATAATATATTATTTTCGTACTAAAAAGTGGGCGCAAAATGCCATTTTTTGTTATACCATAACAACAATTATTTATAGTACCAGTTACTTTGCAGATTTAATAATTTAGAAACCACATGAGCTGGGACTTGGGGTTACTTGGGTTTGCATTTTTAATTATTTAAAAATTGCACGAGCTGAAAATTAGCCTTCAGCTTGTGCCATAATACCTTGTTTTGCTAAAAAAACCATAACCACACTGAGGAATATGCTACGTTTATTATGCGTAGTCTACAAATATAAAATATTTAGATTAGGGTTTTTGTAAAGTTATTGTATGAAACGAATGATTTAGTATCATAACGTTCAGTTCATTGGAATGGAGAATGTTCAATTTATTGGAAAGCCTCAGTATTGTGCAACTGGAGTTGCCCCTAGTGAATAAACTCTTAGTTATATGATGATTAGGATATTCTAAAATGGGAAAAAATAGATTCTCAATTAATCATTAGGATTATAAAATAATCGAATCAGACGCTTCACTTTCGATAAAAACTACCATTCGGCTGAAAGTAATTTCTGATTTTCCCTCCCCAACGAGAGTGATCATTGCTAGAATCTAGTATTTATATAGCTAGAATCTAAAATTTTTACCAATAAAATGATCTTTATATTGTCTTGCTCTTTTCGTGACATACACTAAACTATTTTTTTCAAATGTTAATTTTTTTTAAATTGTAGTATAAATGAGCCTCTTGTTCACTCGCTTCGATACTTACATGCGCTCAAGCGTTAGGAACATCATTATCGCAAATTCCTCATTTTTTCAGCCTTTCGCGTGTTTTGTCGCTTCGTTCTTAGAAGAACGTCTCGCGGGGATGAGAAATCGTGCATAGTAGCAGCAAAAGAAATTCTATTTTACACCAGCAATAACAGCTGTCATTTTGGAGGCTTCATTGGTAAAAACGAGCTGCGCGTGCGTCCGTTCTACCATTCTAATGAGACAAGCCTCGAGAAACGAGCTCGAAAATTATCTCTCTCTTTTTCTTCTCTTTCGACCAAAAAAGGACGAATTAGCGGACGTGCGAAAAGTACCACCAAAGCAGCAGCTGCTGTCTAAACTCTGCCTCCTTTATGTACATAATGTCGCTTCTATGTATTTCGCTCATGAGAATGAGCCTGTGCGTATAAATATAAGTGCATGAAGCATCGCCAATAGCTGCATTCGACTGCTAAACGTCATCAAGCGCCTCAAGCAGATTTCGTATCCGCCGTATGTGAGTGCGAAAACACATACAGCAAATATATATAGGTAAATCGATGGTGCGGTATCCTTTGAAGCTCCGAACTACACATGAGCCGAAAAAGTATCGAAGTCCCATTACGCGCGATACGTTCAAATGCAGTGAGAGAGAGAAAGAGAGAAGAGTCGTCGTTGCACGGGCCATTGCATTGCATATGATATATATATATATACACGTAAGGCTCTCGACTCAAGCGGCACAAGTTTTATAATAAAAGGGCAAACTCATAATACCGCTAATTTTGGCGCGTGCTCAAGGCGCGTGCGATCTCTTTCTCTCTACAACAGCCACATGCACTTCTCGAATGAAAGGTTTATATACATCTCACACTGGCAACACGCACACGTGTGTAGTATGTATAAATTCGAATACCAAGTCCTCGCTGACCACAAGTATTTCTTTCTTTTGCAGATCGCACAAATCAATGCGATAGTTTAAGTACATACGTGCATGCATTGAATGCGATTGGGACTATTTGCTGGCTGTCTTGATTTTGTGATAATGAGGCCACAAGGATGCTTTTTCTCTATACCTAGCAGGCGAGGGTATTTTTTTGGCTATTTAGCAATTCTCATTTTCGACTTTGACGGAAGATGTTAAACACATGCGCTCGTTTGCGTGCATTTGAGCTATAAGTTTGAGTATTCACAATGCTAAAACGCACAATAGCATTTTTATCCTGTGCTATTATAAATGAGACGAGATTCGGACTACTTTAAAGCTTTTGGTGACTGGCTGTCAATCATGCAGAGTATTCTACTCTCTTTCGATGTTGATGAACGATTTATTGAATTACCTTTTTTTATACCTATTTTTAAAACGTTTGACTTTTTGATTCGTGATTGTATACACAAAAGTCAAGATTGAAGTATGCAATTTTTTGGTGGATTAAAAAATAATTATAAAGCCGGCAAATCAGTTGAACTAGTGTATCTGTCATGTACGCATAAAGAATACGCGTCATCTTAATTCTCCATTTAACACGCCGATCAGCTCTCGCGCGCGAGCAAAAAGATCTCTCTCAGTTTAATCCCGGGTAATAAAATTCTTAAGAACAGCCGAGGCCAATAATCCGCAATTTTCCTTGCCAAAAAATTCAGGCACGCGCTCACGCTGTGGATCTCGTTTATATAAATGAATGTATTTCCACTCGATTGGGTCAGAAAAACGAGATGATGGTTGGATCGTCGAGTCAAGTGCGTTCACTATACGTACGACGCGTGGCTCTATATATATATATATACAAGGGATTACCACAGGAGCAGCTCGAACATAGCAGTTACTGAGCTTTGAATTTTTTCGTACAGTTTATATCGTGAACCGTGCGAGTGCGCATGCAGAAGGGGATGGGTTGTAAATTTCGATGCCGTGCGTAGTTAATTTCACTCGAGCGACTCGATGATCGTGCCAGCCGTTACACGCAGACTTTTCTTTGTCTGCGTGCGACAGTAGTGGGACACCTTGAACTTGATATTTCTAAAACCAATAAAATATCAGCGTCGTAATTTTCCTCGGGGCAACTTTTTTACCCTAAAATGAGAAGAATCGATTTATAATCGACCGCACGAGACTGTCGGTAAGGAAATGTTACTCACGCGTATCGTGTATACTACGATATTTTCCTCTATCGTCCCTTGAGAATGAATTCACGCGCGCATTACACTTACGCATGCTCGTAAGCGCATCCCTCAAAACTAGTGTGTATTATTCAAACTTAGCTGCGCCTACATGGCATAATTTTTATAGCGTATATATTATTCCAACCGTTTAAGAAGAATAAACATAAGGCGCTACTGAAATTATATCACCAAATGGCTTGAAAAATGCCAGACGACCACAAATCAGGGTGAGTAATTGTGCGCGTTTAATAAGTATACTAGAGGTAGGAACAGCTAGGTATATACGCACTCGAGTATAAGTGGTGCGCGGCAGCTCCTCTTCTATATGCCGCGAGCCATCTGTCTACAAATGCTCTATTACGCGTATTAAAGTGAGTTGCGTCACACAATTTATGTATGCGCGAGTCTTTGCACGCACTCTTTTTTTTACTTTACGATATGAACGCATCAAAATTGTTTATTTATTTTGTTACAATAACTATATTCGGTAAATGCTTGGACAAAAGCTTTTATTTTGATTCTTTTCTGCAAATTATGGTTTTTTCTTTTTTTCCGAAACATAATGTTCTTAATCAAAAATGATTAGATTTGTTGCAAGCAATACGGTGTAGATCGCGCAACTCAATTAAGCAAGTGCTGCGTCCGTCCTTTCCAAGCTAGTGTATCTGATGCAGCGTAAAGCGAACGCCACGCGACCCTCACGCCCTGGAAGGCAATAAATGAAAAAGTAAGCGAAATTTCTCATCAACTTGCAGCTTTCAGAATCGTGTGTGCGTTATATTCGTAAAATTGATTTCTGCACCCGAAGACTCGTGCAACTTTAGCCAGATCGTTTTCAATTTCATAAGTTTCACGCGCTTACGCGCATCTCCCGAGAGACGAGCAATTTTTTTTTCGTGCTCCGCACATCTCGCGCACACGTATACCGATATAAACGCGTAAATTCATTCGAGTCGATCGAGAGATTTATGATGTTTGCGGCGAATAATTGTAATTGCCTTCGCTGGATATAGGTATACAATATATTCTCTCGAGTATTTCGTTTGTCTATCTTTCTGCCGGCAAGTGTGTATATATCGTACGATTATCGCGCCTACACCCTCGTCGCCGTGCCGATATATCCCGTCTAGAGATATACTCGCGTCAGTGACGCGCAGTCACGTGGATTTCAGATCTCTGGAGATTCTTGTCCAGCGCCTCACCCCTGCATGGCGTGAAGACGAGGTCTAATGTGCTTTAGCTTTTGGGAAATACGAGAGGTTGGTATGTGCTCGTGGTAAATTGATTGGATCGATGCACATTCGATGAGAATGAGTCTGCAGCTTTCTCGCAAGACTCGGGGTGAGTCTTTTACATCGCATATATCTTGGACATTCTCGTACGAAAACTTGATAGAATATATTTACTTTTTTTAAATATCGTAGCTGAGTAATCATTGATTTCGTGTTAACAGTTTCAAAAATATTTATTACTCTTGTGTCTGTTGATAGATTCAAAAACCTCACAATCAAAAATTGTTACCTTTGTATAATATTCATCTTGTCAAATGCAAATTAATACTTACATTTTCTTAAAATATATCCTACATTTAAGTATCGGTCAATTTTTACCATGAAATATAACACTTTTCGGAATAGTATATTTAAATTTTGGTAATGCAAAGATACAAAAATAATTTGATGATATTCAGAAATTTTAGCATGAAAGTACTAGAAAACTAGAAAAAAGACTTAGCAATTTTTTCTAATAATTAAAAATTATTTACAAACATATACATTGCATAGAATACCGTAAAAAAAATTAATCAATAAATATATAAAAAAAAACAATCAATGATAAGCTATTGAAAGTGCATTGAGCTAATAATCTTGGTCAACTCATGTGTAGGCATAGTCAGAGCTAATATAATAATATTAGCTGTCGTCCCATTCATAAATCCTGGCGACATCGACAATAGGCTTCGAGACGCTCCCGAGCTTCTTAGACATATATTAGCGGACCTTGACTGAATATGAAAAGCACCCGTAATAAGTCAGAATCTCGGGACAATATACGACTATCGTTTACACGGCATCTAACGTCAACAATACCTCACACGACTTATTCTCTCTGGCGTATATATTATCCAGTCAAATAAAAGAAATTTCAACTAAATCCTCACGCGCTTGTGTGTGGGTCCGTATGGCCATCGTCGAAAGACTGACGAGCAAAAATAAGCTATTTGCGAAAAAAAATCGTAAATTTAAACTCTGTATGAACGATGTATATTAGACTTTGGAGGTGCGCGTTGCGAATCATTTTTGAAAAAAAGCGAAAATAGAAACACTGAGTAGATCAAGATCCCTCGAACAGTCGCGTCAGCGGCTGTCAAGTTCGTCGATACAGTTTCTTGAATTTGCAAATGTACCCATACAATAAACGAGCGGTATCTGGCTTATTTTACTCGAATATAACAGCAATAGCTCGATAAATGTGCCGCTATAAAAATATTATTTTTCAACTAGAATGCAAAAAATATTTTTTTGTAATTTTTGCATTGTTTTGAAAAATGTTCTCACTCAGTGTTATTATTTTGGAGAGAATCGATGCGATTGTTCGTTAAAATGATTTTTCCCACACTGAATTCGTGCAAATTATGACAACATCATCGAACGACATAACGTTAATTAGAATTAAAAGACGCGCTGGAGACACAACTAATAAAGCGGCAAAACATTATGACGATTCCCACAAGTAAAATTGGTCATTGGCTTCAACGGTCGTCGGCTCACTCGGGCGCTGCACGATCCGCTCGGAGATCCGAACAACTTCCTCTCTCGTTCAAAAGTCTAAATGGCTATTTAGCAGCCCTTGTGTTACCAGCGACACGTACGCGATTTGTGATTTAGTACCTTTTCGTTGCTTCGTGTAATATGAACCGTATAATATGTATACGAGAAAACAGGGGGAGTCGAGTCGAGTATTCCACAGCAGCAGCAGCAGCAGCAGCAAACAACAACACCACCACCTAGAGCAAAAACGAGGCGGGGATGATGCTGTCATGCGTATATTTTACACGGCACCAAGTGGTTTTGTTCTCTCCTCGCACTTTGGCTCATGCGCGTCAAAAGACTCGATCTTGTATTATTGCAGGCCACCCGTACACGAGTATAGTGCGAGGGTGTGAGCGCGCTTACACGGACCACCCTTGATCACCAGCAGCGATACAACGCATTCTTCTTTAATCGCATTGCCTATACAGTCGTAAATAGACGAGTCTAGTGTGCGCTGTATAATAAGAAGGACGAATTTCGTGTTTGCTGCATTAACGAGCTACGTATACGCACGTCTCCATCGTCTCGTCCTTTCTACACGCAATGATCGTGTCCAAGTAGTTCTGTTGTCGCCTAGGTGGGGGATTAAATGACGCGTAAATAAAGAATATGAGATAAGTTGCTCTGGGGTTTTACATGTTTGTTCAAGTGCATGAATTGCAAGAGGAAATCAGTTCCTATTTTAAATTTAAAATAGAGAAAAAATCGAACGCAGATCTTATATTTAAGAGTTCAATGTATTCGAACGGAAGTCGAGATAGTCAAGCACAATCGAATTATATACTGGAGTCACAATTGGGGATCAAAGTAGGCGATATTTTTCAATAATCAATTATTATCAGTTCGAGTTTGGCCGATCGTGTATACATGTATGTGCGCGTAAATTCGCGACGCATAATCATATTATACTGGCAATATTTCCAATAGAAATCTTGGCTGCTCGGAGGGAAGACGAATAATGTGCTATTAATCCAAGACGAGTATATGTATGAGTAGATCGGAGAGAGATGGTGTACTAGAACAAAACTAATTATCGATATAGGAGAATGAAACGCCTGCGGCTGCTGATACTTCCAGACTCTCTAGGTTTCTACATCTGAAGCTCCTTAGTAAACTGAACGAGAGACAGAGAGAGGAACTAAGCTACCCTACGTTAGGGAGGGACGATGATTAAATAATCGTTTAAGCGTAGAAATTCACCCTCTTTGAGTAAGAGAGGGCCTCCCATGCTCGAGTAAGTCGTTCAATTTTGTTGGAAACAAATTGGCTCCTTCTTCGCGACTGTGTTTGTGTATAAGAAAACGAAATTACCTTGCTTGGACTCACACTTGAAGGAAAAAAAATTTTTTTATCCAACTCAATTCTCAGAATAAAACTAATGGATTTCCACCGTGATTCTCGTAAATTCCGAAAAATTATCAACAAAAAATAAGCTTTAAACTTAGTAAACATATGTTTAACTACAGTAGTTAAAAGTAGAAACTTCCAAGAAACTTAAGAAAAAATTCTACCAAGCAATTTAATTTATAAACGTTAAAATTTCAAAAATGTGAATTAATCAATTTAACAAAAAATGAAAAAGCATCTTTCCTATAAAATCAAACTTTTCCTATAATGACTCGATACTCTGATAAGTATTGTAATTTTTTATAGAGCAGGAAGAAAAATTCAATGCCTCATTTGGAAAAACTTGATATCAAAATTTGAAAAACTGATTGAAAGAGGAAAGGTAAATAATTACATTTTTATGTTTACAATTAAAACATATTTGAAAAAATTAATAAGAATATTTCAATTTTAATAAAAATATAGATATTGAAATTGAATGGACTCACCACTAAATCAATGATAACTACTTCATTCCACAATAAAGGAATTATGAACTTTTCACTAACACTAATCAAATCATCATCTGTAAAAATTAATGGCAATTTTGAAACTCCAAAAAGAAAAAGAAAATGCATGATATTTTATTGAAAGATGCTTTACACAACAAAGGAACAATAAGTAAGTAAAAAAATTAAACTTAAATTAATTAAAATAAAAAATAAAGATTTCAAATAATTTTTAATTTTTTCCAAGAGTAGAAACCTATAATATAAAATAGTAATTTACGATACAAGTGCCATAAGTGACTTTTTGGCACGGAGTAGTTTAGGGCCCGAGCGCAGCGAGGGTCCTAATAGCTGGGCCGAAAAGGGTCCCCAATGGCCCGAGTATCGTACAAAATTTCATAATACTGTACCAAGTTTACATTTATGCCCCCTTTTCTGATTCATGAGTAGCACTTTCTGATAGCGCGAAGTGAGGTTAGCACACGAGCGTATGCGAGTGTGATGCTAACACAGCGATACAAGGGCTGTAAATAACACTTTACGGCACGGCGTGGTATAGGGCTCCTAATAGCTGTGTTGGAAAGTGTCCCCTATGGCTCGAGTAATTCTAAAAAAAGAAGAAAAAGCCCCGTTTGCTTATTTATTTGAAATTACTGATTACATTATATAATGAAATAATGAACAAAATTTAACAATATTTGTATTAAAATATTAAAAATTTATTATAATTTAATAATTGTTATAGTGTAATGTATTGCTAGAAAAGCTTGATTAGAGGCATTGTATCTAATTGTATCTAATTGTATCTCAGAATTGTAAAATTTATCCTCTACTTCATCAGAATCATCAAGTTCCATCGGTTTGAGGAAGGTGAAGCTTTACACAAGAGCGTGAACTCTCTTTTGAGCATCGATGTTTAATGCTCCAAGCACACTATAATAGTCGTGGACTTTTTCTTTGAACCTTTCTAATTAGTCCACTATTAGTGGTTTACTCAAAGTTATCTTGTCACTTCTTAACAGAATTTCCCACTGCAGCTTCAAACACACCAATGTTGGTAGTGAAGCTCCGAAAAAACATTTTTCTTCGTCTTGAAGAAGTGCCGATAGAAGTAGCAAGTGGTTCAGACCATGAAACATATTCATCTATGCAGTGTTGCGTGAGTCACGAAACCGTCCACGAAAACTATTTGCTGACCGTGTGTTTATACCTGACATACACGGTCAGGTGTATGTCGCCCGACCTACGCATCAGTAGCTAAAATTAAAATCGCCTTTTTATCAATTGATTTCAATGATAATCCACAATTCGACCTCTTCGAAGCGCTTCTTTAAATTTTTAATTTGTTTAAAGCTATCGTACAAAGAGTTCTAGCGCGTAATTACTGGTCTTTTTAAACAAGATCCCAACAATTTTTCCAAATTTTCTCTTTTTCTTGGAGAAGAAGAGCATCGCCACAAAACTTGTGTGTATGTCTTTCAACGTTGTATCACTATCAATGACTTTTTTTGCGTCTGTCATTGCTATTAAATTGAGCGTAATACATACACTATGTTAAATGAGGAGACTTGGAAAAAAATTAATGGAGCTACGAATGGCAATAAAAAGATTGAATGTTTAACAGTTTATTTATTACGTCCGATTTTTACAATGTCTAGACAGAGAGAGGCCAATTTTTCCAGAACCGACAACAACAACCTCTCGTTGCCTGGCAACGCATTGCACAACAATTTTTTTTGAAACCGCTTCCAGCCAGCCTATGCGCTGAGCTTTCAGCCCTTTACAATTTGGGTTTACATCATTTTTCGAACATCGTTTTACGCACACCGCCTAGGCTGGTTCGAAACCCTTTACAAATTCAACTGCTGTGTTACATTATGTTGTAAGTATAAGTTGATTCAGTTCTTTGGAACGTAGAGTTTGATGCATTTGAACATCGAAAAAATTTTGAATTCTATACTTCCCTTGAGCAGTATCGATATTTATAAATGTAGGGGTGGGCTGAACTGATTTACGGTTTCTCGCTACAGGATAATTGCGGAAAGATTTTTGAATAAAGTGAGACACGCATATTGTCTTTGTGGATGCAGCGGAGAAAGATAATTTAATCGAGCTTGTAATTCTTGTATTGAGAGCTTTGAGCTTACACAACGGCAGTCGACAGAAGTACTTTCACCATCATATTATACATAGACTCATGTTGTCGGTAATTTTGGGGAAAAAGAGAAGAAACACGAGTTGGAATTACAGCTTGCAGTAGCTATATGGCTTTGTGTGCGGCGCCGAGTTGGGTATTTTATAAGTTATAACGTAAAACCAAAGCAGCCGACTCGTGTGCATATTATAAATACGCGCGTCGCAAAGCTATTACGCTCGCGCGGGCGGCTGCGTATCACATACACATACACGCACAGACAACCGCATGAATATGTGAATGAGCAAGAGGATAACGTTGGGGTATATAATATAGGTGTGTAGCATAATCAGTCGCGTTCTCTCTATTATAATGGCGAAGGCGCAAAGGCCCGGCAAGTTTCCGCGCGGCGGTCGCGGAGGGAGGACTCGGACATTCAATTAGTCCGCCGGTAATTAGGCAGGAAAACTTGCCAAGCACAAGCCAGGCCTGCTTTGTCGGCGCGAGAACGAACAACTACGGCAGCCAATATGGTCTGTGAGCGCAGTTGCTGCCTCCTTCGTTTCAGCGTGATGCGCTTCTTCTTTGCTCTCTCCTCTTTCTCTTTCGGAGCCGCGGGTTGGATGGTGCAGCGCGCGAGCACGGGGCTATTACGTGCGAAATGAGCAAGAGCACAAAAAATAACGAGTGACGCCGCCACTGACACCGCAGCCGAGAGACTCTCTTACCGCTCGTATAATGTCAGGTTTGCGATGTCATCGGTAAAATTTGCAATTGAGCGTAAATCGTTGCGTTGATAATCTCGCCGAAATAAACGTATTCGCGCACTGACGCGTACATATACCTCTATTAATAAGCACGGCTGAAAAGACGCGAGTTTAACGAGTATCTCGAGCTGGCGACGACGACACAAAAAAATCATTGCACGCTGCGTGTGCGGATAGAACAGCGACGCGCAAGGGCAAATATAATACGCGGAAGGAAAGATACCGTTGCGGCGCGCACCGATATGTTTCATATATTCTGCGGTTTTTTGTTTTCTTTTTCGGTGGCGATGCACGCGAGAAAGTGCACAGTGCAGCACAGTGAGCGCCAGCGAGACGCGTGTGCTATGAAATTATCAGCAGCAGCGGCAGCGGTGCGCGCGCGTAATACCCATGCCAACTATCCATTACCCTAAGCGAGATAAATTGATTTCTTAGCTGTACATGTGATATTATACGTTGCGCGCACACACGCACTTGCCGACATGATCTCGGTCTGCGTTACTTATCGGACGCACGCATATAATGCACAAGCGGGTTTATTACAAAGCTCGTTTTTATATGTTCGTTCAGGCGCGCATCAACTTCCGTCGCCGTTGAATTTTCAAATGATGATTTTTTGCGCCAATCAATATTGCACGGTGAATACGATGGGAATAGATATAATTTTCATTGCAACGCTCGGGAACATTTGGTACAACTGCCCTAGAAAATAGAAAAGGCGCAATTTACATAAAGATTTTATTCATCTGCTTTTACTCACGTATTGAAACGAAATATTTTTATCTTCTGAAAAAAGGGAAGTAATCAAACCTACGCAAGAAAAATTACTTTAATGACGGTGATTTAAAAGTAGAGACTATTTTTCTACGATAAAATAACACAGGCCATTTTATTTGAGTACAGTATAGATTTTTAATGCTGAACTTTAATGAACATCATAATCTATAAGAGCACTGATAGAAATTCCGTTTCGTTGGCAGAAACGAATCCGTTTCTAGGTACGAAACGGATTGAAGTCGGCACCTGGAACTTATTTTAGGCAACTTGTGTGTGTAAGTGATTCATAAAGAGGACAGCCAGCTCACGCGCCCGCCTATGAGTTTTTTTTGTGTTTCTTTTGTGTTTTGATTCACAGTTGACACATAACATAACCTCAAAGTGCTCATAGGACTGTTGCAGGTGCCGAATTCAATCCGTTTCGTCTGGCGAAACGGACCCGTTTCTGCCAACGAAACGATATTTCTATCAGTGAGTGGTGAGATTTTTAGCGCGAGCAGTTTATAAGCGCTGTGATTGGTCGTTCGGTAGCTTGCAATTGTTTAGTGGCACGCAAATACGAGTGTTGTAGTAAGTTGAGAAAATGGAATATTAACCTATTGACTGCTTCAGAATAATTTTGATTGGTTTTCTCCATGGGGTGCTCAAGCGAAAAGCCGACCTAATGCGTATTTGTGAGTAGGTTCGGACGATATGAAATCCAAGGAACGGTGATGCGAAAATTTATTGATACTTATTGATTTTTAATCGATCTAAACTTAAATTTAGAATAATTTACAAGCTTGAAATTGGGGTGAAAGATCTAATTTACCTAGGTCATAAATAAGTGGAAAGAAAATATATCGTGATTAGTGAGTATCTCAATCTCAAGAATCTCCCCCTTCGCGGGGTTGGTTAGAATATGAAATGGAGACCGAAGCAGGAGGCAACGAGACTGACGAAGAAATCAACCCATTAAACCGATTTTGTCTGGAAGCTAACCAAACAAATGCAAATGAAACGACTTTTCTATCAAGCCCAAAAAAAATAAAAGATAACTAAACGGAGGAAATTAAAAAAACCTAAACAAACAGTATACTATCAGCTCAAACAATGAGTGATACTCCGCTCTTTGACTTTAAGGCAAATGGACCATTTGAGGTATGGATCAGACAGTAAATTCTAATGAAATCTCAGCTCTAAAAGTAAGTCTAGCCCTAGATAAATTAAAATACGCAAGCATTGTTAGCTGTACTAAAAAAGGAAAGTCAAGCGTTGTAGTTATCCTAAAGGATGTGCAAGAGGCCAATAAAATAATTAGGGACCCTAACCTAAAGGAGCCAAAACTAGAAACTTTTAAGCCTGCTGCGCCAAAGAGAACCTGGAAGGCTATTATACGAGAGATAGATATCGATATCAAAAAGTGTTATAATGAACCACCTTAAATACACAAGCAAGTTCAAACTCTTGGAACTGAAGAGGATGAACATGAGAAACCGAGACTACACAAAATCTGAGGAAAAATGGATTCCAAGCAGGTCAATCTTACGTACCTTTTAAGGGCAAACCCTTCCAAGGAAAGTATTTATTGCAAGAGTGAGATTCGCAACTGAACCATACAAGGAGGCTGTAGCAAGCACTTGGGTTGCGCTGCGCCACAGTGCGTTGCACGGCACACTGTAGACAGCAGCGTCTGCGGTAACATTTTTCAAAAAATCATTACTTTTTTATTTGGCTGGAAACACACATTTTTTGTTATATCATTCGAAAGCTTATAAAGTTTCCTATAACATATTAATTTAATTAACTTTAAAAGTGATTTGAGCTCACAGTACACTAAAAACTGCCACTTCCTATTTGATTCAATGTTAAATGGCCAAAACTTTCAATTTCATTATTTCCCAAATTTGCATGGAAACCCCAAATTCTTTTACCAAAACTTTCCCATTAGTATAGAGGTCAATTCAATTCCAACACAACTAACAAAAAAAGCTTCAAATACAATCTTCTAAAGCTCGACTGGAATAACTTCCATGAAACTTTGATTGACACAATGCACATATTCAACACTTTACAGTTTCTGAACAAAAATCATATCACCAGATACAATCAATTCATCAATTTTTTGAGCGAATCTGTGGTGAAAAACAAAAAATTCGATGATCCAGAATATAAATATTCATTCAAAAGAAAAAAAATGAGACATCAAGAATTGCACGCAATAATCCCGAGCGAAAATCCAAAGAAAAAAGAAACGTATGGTGGAATGAAGAATGTGAAAAACTCATGATACTGAGAATGGTTACATTACAAATCTCTAAAATATAGATGTGATCAAAAACAAATGATAAATTACAAGAAGATAACTGCTGAAACCAAAATAAATCTTAAAATGATAAAAAGTAATCCTTTCATAGTTTCTGTCAATCTATTAACAAACACACACCCTATTTCTAGAGTGTGGAATAAAACAAAACTATTCAAAAATGGACTAAACAGGCCAAATTATCAACAAGGAAGCAGGATTTTCCTGAAAGATGCTGAAAAGTGCTTCAACGAACTTTGTTCTCCAATAGAAAATCCTGTTGAGAAATTTAGAATAGAAGGCTACCGTCACTACAAAAATAAGGAAAATGAGCTACTATCAGAACCAATATCCCACGAAGAACTAACGTTTGTGCTAGATTCGGTCAAAGAAAAATTATCCCCAGGAGTCGACAAAATAAGTTATGAGATCATCTTCAGACTTCCAAAGGCTCTTATTGGACATTTACAACAACCGCCTACATTCGGTACTATTTCCAGAAACGTGGAATAGTTATCTCATTACTTTCATCCCAAAAGGTAACAATAATAGCAAATCTAGACTAATCGCACTAACTTCATGCCTACTGAAAATAATAAAGAAAATAATAAACAACAGACTAATCCACTAAGTTGAATTGAATAATCTTTTATTAAAGTTGCAGTTCGGTTTTAGAAAAGGAAGATCTTGCATTGACAACCTCAGTATAGTGACAAATTATATACACCAGGCTTTCTTCGAAGGTCAACGGGGAATAGCAGTCTTTCTAGACATCAAATAAGCTTACAACAGCGTTATACCAAACCTCTTGCTCAAAGATCTTGCTAAATCAAATATACCTCCTGAATTTCTCAAGTTCTTCAAAAATCTTCTTGAGAAAAGAACACTTATACCAACAAAACTGTCAAATCCAGATATTACCGAAGGTGAAGCAAGAAAGGGCCTACCTCAAGGCTCCTGCCTTTTTCCAACATTGCTAGTGGTATACTTGTTGCATTAATAGTATTTGAATTATTCATAGCTTGCTTTTTTATGTGGATCATGCTTTTGGAAAATTACGTATAAAAGTTCTGAGCGTATAAAAGGTTCTTGAGATTTTGTAGGTACGGAGGAACAATTTTATTATTAATACTACACTAAAAACAAAATAAGTAAATTGCATTTTGTGGGTAAATTAAGTATCATAGACAAATTCGTGTTCATTACTTACTAATCACTAATTGTAAAAATTCATTATAAAGAATATACTATGAAATGATCATTATCAAACACAAACAATATTTAAATTTTAATTTCTGCGTGTAACTCATAAGAAAATGGATTAAAATTTAAAAATTTCGCTTTCAGATGTTGTTCTCTGTACAACTTGTCATCCTACAGATAATATCATTGCCTTTGCTGCTTTAGAAAATGACAAAACAATTAAATTATAGAAAAGTTAATTAAACGTTTCGCAACGTAAAATTTGTGTAAATTTGTATAAATTGTAAGTCTAGTAAAAATTGTTTTCATCAGGAAACGGCCTCCATTCACTCTTGTTTATACTTATTATTATAAAATCGACCAGCAGCAATTTTTTTTATTATATTTTCCTTCATCGTTGCATTGTTTGGTAAAATTTTACTCATTTGTGATGCATGAATTTCGCTATTAAGGGTTGTATTTGATTTGCGATTTTTTATACTTGATTTTCGATAATTCATTTCACTGAATCGCCTCTGAACTTACATTTGCGTGGGGTGTTGATAACATATGGTGTACGAGTTTCGATAAATCTAAATATTTATTGTCTTCAACAACTCTAACTTTCATCCAAAAGTCGACTAATTTATCGGTATACATAAAGCGATTCTTGTTTTTTTAACTCAATCCATTGATCCGAAACTAATTCTTCAAGTTATCAAATATGGTTGAATTATGTTCTTGGTAATACTGTGAAAGGACTTTTTCAGGACGCAAAACCCTCAATACTTTTCAACAAAGTTGTATTTAAATTTCTGAAATTATTCTAGAAATAAAACGCCTCTCCTATGACGACATTGAATGCGCGTTGATAAAAATCGAATAATTCATCGCCATGCGCGTAAATCTCCTTTTGCATTCCATCTATCAAGAAGTCTTCGAAGGGTAGGTAATTTTCCTCTCCAAAAATATTCATGTCTAAGAATGAAGCATTATCAATCGCTTCTTTTTTTGCAATGATGGAAAAAATATTTTTGAAATGCTTCTCTATTTCTTCCCATAGAATGTGAATGATAACTTCATTACTCTGCAGTAATTTATGCAAACTGTTGAGCTCCCACGTAATTTTTTTATTAAATAAAAATAGCATTTGTTTGCGGGTTGTTTCATCTGATTGTATACTTTAATACCACTTTTGTCATTTTTTAACATTAACTCTTCAGCGTGCGAAAACAATGGTTCGTAATTATTTAAAATAGCTATTACTAATTATTTAAAGTAGCTTCGAGCGACAACCGCCTAACCTCGTGGTACGAAACAATTTTACCACTGCAATTCATCTCATTTTGTAAATTACCGAAATTATGCAATTTGTAACTTCTCAACATTCTATTAATAGAATGATGAGAAGTAGATACATTTTATGATTATATACGCACACGTTGCATATCGTGTATCAATGATGTGTAAAAGTAATCAGGCATACTTAAGACACAAAAATATTATCATATTTTACGGAAACTCACTTATAATTTAAAAATTAAGCGAACTGTTTTAGTTATTAATCAGTTTTCAATTTAGGCTAATACAGACGATAATATAATAATCACGTCAAAGATAGCAGTTAATGCTAACATTGACAATGTTTGCCGATAACGATTAATATTGTATAGCGTACAAATAGCATATTTGTTTTGACGCAGCTTATTATTTATAAGTTAGCTAAAGTAAACATTCATATTTGGGATCGTAAGGAATCTGAGCTCTGTATTAGTTCCGACTAAATGCATCCGATACTCGTTATTGTTCATTATCGTTCAATCAGCTAGTCCGTTCATTTCAGTTTAGTTAAGAATTTTAGTGGATATTTTTGACGGGGCACGCACTATATGAACGATTTTTTTGTGACAAATATTGTACAGCGTCTGTCTATTTTGTTTGTGTTTGCACAATCTGTACAAATTTTAATATAACAATAAATAATCTTTTATGTTTCACACACAGTTGTATGACATGACGCGCCATCTCGTGGATAAACTCATCGTTTTTCCACCCAAAAACGTTCGAGTTTAGCGTGGCGTACATATGAGGCGATCACTTTATAGTTCTTTTTATAATAATTATTCATTTCAATTGTCATGAAATGAATATTATCATTAAAACTGAGTTCAAGGAAATCACGCACGATATCATTTTTAACTCGCAAACCTCTACGAAGGTGAAACTTCTCTTTGAAAGTGAGCACGTTTGTTTGGTTAAGGAGGCTCCGTCGCCTACTTAACTAGTAAAATTGAAGCTACACTCATGTATATGCGCAGCTTGAAATTCACGAAAACGTCATTTTACCGCTTTAACGTGAAAAATCTCGATTTCCCCCCTGTTTAACTATGTTTTGGAAGGTACCATGCGAAAGATGGAAACTTCCTCTTTGAACCCATCATATTCTTGTATGTGGAACTTTGCATTTTGTGTTAGCAATTATGCTTCGAAAGTCAAATTGACGCCTGCCGCCATACGAAGCTATGTTACGAGAGCTCAAAAAGTTACAACTTTGGATTAAAATATCTCCGAATTTTGCGTGGTTACCCCCCAAAAACCAAGTACCACGAGATTCAGCGTGATTTCATCTTTAAGAAAAGTTAAGTCTCTTTGCTTAATTATAAGGCAAGGAAACCTTAAAGATTTTATGAGTGAAATGTATGTTTCCAAGTGTATCGTTTAGGTGGAAAAACGCACGTAATCGACACCCAGGGCGCTGGCATCGTTTCGTCTATCCCTTCTTGTGGCATGCACCTGGCCTATTAGTCTGCGTATAACAATGCACAGTGTAGTATAGTATTATTATTATGATGCTCCTGATGCAGAAATAAATTTTATGAGTTCTATTCGTATCTGCAACGATTGGTCTAGCGTACACAATTAAATGGACGGAAACGATAGGCTAGAGTGTTGTTATTGTGCCCGTAAAATTTAGAGATATCATGAAATTTAATTCAATTAGATACAGGAATTTCGAATCCTGGCTTATTTTAACATCTAAAACATATTTAGTGTTTTAAAAGTGTTATACGTACCAAACAGTTTCATAATGCCATTAGTTTAAATTTGTTATGCCAAATAATAACTATAAATGTTTGTACTTCGTAAAAAAAAATATTTTGGTGCATAAAATTCAAAAATATTATAATGTATTCAATTAACGAGTCAAACTTTCTTTTGAATTCATTGCGTAAGCAGGAGAAATGAAAAGCGAGTCATCTGGCAAGCGTGTCGACAGCATTGAGTGATGCATTCGATCATCACATTGTACAAAAGCGGGCCTCTGCTTTCATATGTAACGTAATTTATAATTACCTTATAATCATTTTTCTCTAATTTACATACTCTCGTTAGTTACTACTGGTTTTTTCATTAAGTCAATCGGAACAGATTTGATGAATGGACAGTGTGAAGCGTGGCATACAATCTTTGTACCCTAGTGAAAGATTTGATAATTTGATAATAAGCTAAAAATGTGATTATAACGTAGTAATCGCCTGTGTATGCTAAGTTGTATATTGTTGCAATTATTGTCGCGTACGTTAACATAGTAAAACCCTAATTAATATATTCACTTGTGTTTACATTTTTATGCGTCTGAAGTTTTGCGTTGTAAAGTTGTTTGCTCTTTAAAAATTACATATAAGAGATTATTTATAAGATTTATAAATATGGAAGACTTGAATGAACGTTTTACTCTAATCAATTTGAACTGATAACGATTTAAAATTTTCTCATAACAATTTTGAAATTATTATATTGTTATTCGCAATTTCCCATTCATAACGTGGCTATATATAAGGAAAGTAGTTAAAGTACAGTTGATTCTTTTGTATTTCTACAAAAATTGAGTTCCAATTAAATACTTTGCTTTTAATATTGTGCACATAAATCTGAATGGATTAAAATTGAAATCTAATTGTTTTTCTTGAATTAAAATGTTAATATTGCGTATGTAAACTGCATTTATGAATCACTTGGTATTAGCGAAAAAACGCTTTTCAATTATCGTAATCTTATTATACAAGTAACTGATTATTTCAAATACTCATGAAATTGGAGACAATCCAGAAACTGTTTTTCGAGCTGAGGTTCGGTCACTTCGATTGAAACATCACTGAAACCAATTTCCTTTTTCCTATACTAATGCTTTGATTACTCTAATTAACTCGACGATTTATCTTTCGAACAACCTCAATAATAATTTACCAGTATAATTAATCCTGTCAGTTCTTAATACACAAAACCACACACTCGAGCTAACAATAGTGCAAATATGCTACTGTTTTATAATTTTTCTGAGGACACCATCAATCGATTTTTATCCACGAGGTGCTACATCAAATAACGATCAAGGCATAGCATATGAGTACGTTAAAGGTACGTAGCCTGCGAAAATGCGAGAGGCGTGACGACTTTTTACTTATCAAAACGACAGAGCAAAAAGGCGTTTGTAGACGAGTGCGCACTTATGGATTATCCAGTTTGTCCCATCGGGAACCTGAATGTAGTACTAGCCTTTCTCCGCGCATGCTGCAGCGGAGCTATCTGTACCTTACCTGTCTCGAGCTTCTCGCTTTTGTGAGCGCCTAACGCTCCGTGAATGCTTTGGGCTTTTTAACTATTTACCTTAACTTGAGACGTACATATACTTTCTTGGCTGCAAAGTTTTCGACGGCGGAGAAGATCGCCTACTGATGCTGCTGCTGCTGAAACGTCGTTTAAGCGCCTTTTGCGGTCAATTAACGGCCACGTGTTTCGTGTCGTTTTCCCTATAGGAGGTAAGGAGAAGAGGCGGATTTAAAGCAGTTCAAGCCGCTTTGTCGCTTATAAAGTGAAAATCGTCAATTGAATCAACTTGTGAACAACATTGTTTCAACAACTTCGACACATGAATTATGACAATAAGCGTGTACCGTTTTGTTTTAAAATAGTCGGAAAGTTGAGGTGTTCGAGGTACAGACTTCTTATCAAATTCCATCAAATTTAATCCCATGAGATAAGGATCTGTTCTTTCCATCAAATCTCACGATTCCCCAATAGCGCAGTACTATAAATTAATACAGATCAATTGGATTCCGTTTTTATCAATAATAAGCCACGATTTTATGAAGAAAATTCTTCAATGATTCGGTTTCACATTTTAGATCTTCTCATCAATTAGGCGTGTACGTGAGCTTCACTTTTATTTTAATTTACCTTTTCGTCGCATCCAACACATGTTAGAATTTTTCATTTAAATTTAACATGTATGGCTTATAGTCTTTTACATATATAAATTTCTCATGAGGATAGCATAGAGCCTGGTTTTCTGACCCCTTTCTCTCTTATATACGAACTACATCAATCCACGTAAAAGAAAGATCGTTACGCGACGAAGCATGAAAATTGCCAATGCCTATGTGGACTTCACCCAGTACAAAGCTTTGACTGTGATCATGAGCAGTGTGAATAGGTGTCGATTCACAACGGTCTGCTGAGCATAGGCCATAAAAAACATACATACTATACACTTGAAGACGTGAATGTCGTCGATGCGTATATTGACTGTGATTAGGGTCGAATTTACGCCCAGGCTCTCTGAATTCTCTCAGTGCAGCAAATTTCAGGAACCCGATTCAGTGTCTTTGAGGCTGGACCAGGTAAAATGATAAAAATTCTTGAGTCTAACTTTTTTTAATGAAAAATTTGTATGATGGATAGTATTTCAATTGCAGTATTAATCTTCCTAATTCTTCACCTATGCGTTCAATCGAAATGAAGAATTTCATTTCCCAATGAGACTTTAATTTTATACTGCTGATGTATATTTTTCTTATTTTCAATCTCTTTTTCATCTGTTTTCTGTGTAAAAAAAGAGGAGCTGAATGAATGAAGTCACGCGTCGTCCGCTGACACCTTTGCTGAAAGTTTGAGCTTGTAAATCTCGGTGTTATATGCGCGCACGCCAAGCAAAATTTGGCCATTGTGACCGCGAGTATTATATACCACCTCCACAGCGAAGCTTCAACAGAAATGGATCCATTCGACGTTTCATTGTGGAATATGCAGCACCAAATACAAATCCTGTAAATAATCGTACTTTTTTGAGGACCTGAACGAAATGAAGAAAGGCTGTGTTGCTGGCGGCCACTGCCGTTTCTTGGCTGCTCCTACGTGCGCTGCCGTTCCTTGGACACATCTTTCATTCCCCTCGTTATGATATGTTTTATTACTTTTTCTCTTCTCGCCTCAGATTGTGCGTGTGTGTGTATATGTGTAATAATTCTTGGCACTTTTGTGGGTGCAGATGACAAAACAAAAAACACAGCGGAAGAAAGAAAAAACGCGAGATTGGACATTTTAGCTTCTCGTACGTACATGTACGAGTTTGTATGTTTTTACAACGATTCATCTCGGCTACTCTGTATGCAGTGCGCTTGATTCATTTGCTGATGTGCGTAAATAATTTTCTTCCCGAGAGCCTTTCGTTCTGCTGCTATTGCTTACCTGCCTAACGGCCACATGGCCCGACGAGCGAACCACCGAGGTGTTGCACCGATGATCTCTAGTGTTTGTCGATATGCGCGCCCGAAGGAAATATTTACGCTCTTCGAGTAGGCGCGTGCGTTAACTCTTTTATAAGGGCCTTTTCTCACGCGAGTCGCTGCGGCGCGCTGAGAAAATTTTTTCGCACTCGTGTAGTGTTTGCTCAACTCGATTCTGCACGACAGCCTAAATTTAAATTTTAACTCTCTCATAACGAATATCAAGCAGGTTCTGGATTATCATTGAAATTTCGAATAATTTCGATTGATCACTCATCGGTGAGCTGTAGGACGTGTGCCACGTCAAATTGTCATCGATTACACATCACATTGTATTGACACTATTAGAAAGAGCCGCAAAGAACAATTAGAAATTGGTAACACCTCGGTTCATTTTTTCACACCTGCCAATACGTGGTAGCGAGCATTCAGTTGACTTTCCATTTGAAAACAATAATCCATGAAAAATTTGATTGAAAAGCCTTTTACCCGAATAGGATTATCCTCGTGTAGCCGTATATACACACGTGTCCCGATCTTCATACACCTCTGACGAGCATGCGTGTATATGGGCGTATGCATTCATTCATGCCTCGAACATTTACATATAATATAATATGCACAAAAGCGTTAAAAACGATCGCTCGAGCCGTGAAAGGTGCTCCTGGCAAACGTACATAAATAACGTCTCATTTTCTCCAGAAAGAGATTTGAAAAGAGTAATCCAAAAACGCTTGCACATGATTCTGCCATATATACATGCTCACCTTTAATAATACACATATTCACACTCAGGTGTGCACGCTTATGAGCGGCTCAAATCGCCATCAATATAGATCATACGCCACAAAGCGTGTGCGCGCGAGAGTAAAAGAGAGAAAAATCCGTCGATTTTCACGCATTTCTCTGTGGCAGTCACGCCAGCATCCACATTGCTACCATACGAAGCTATTGTATACATATTTATTGAAGAAGCCTCGTCCCATTCAGATCCATCATCGGATGATTATCTTTCGCATTCGAGTACGAGCGCGTATAGCTACTATGGAAGGAAAAATCCTCGTTGTGACGCAACGCTACTTCATACCCGTATACATAAATAGGCAGCTATATGTGTGTGTATGTGTGTAAGACCTGTTGATTAAAAGCGAACACTAAATCTGTCAATCAAAGGTGTGTATGAGCCGTGCTTAATCGCATTATCATTTCTCGAGCTTATATTATTTTGCGCGGCTGCTCTTGCTCCTGCGCTGCCTACGCCACCAAGTTAAGAAATTGCTTGTGTTGTACTACTGCTTTTGCTGCTATTGGCTTGAAAATTCGCACTCGAGTTATAAGGCTTTGCGGTGAGCGAACGATGAGTTATTACGATCTCTATACGAAAAATTTGTTTCGATCGATGTTTCAATTGGCCGCGCAATGTACATAATATACGTATTAATCGCTGCGCGAATTGCTGCGATTACAATGAACCAATCAACGATTCCTCAAAGTTTCGTCTAAGACTCGTGCCGGCTAATATAATCCATAATGGGGTAACTGTTTTCATAACTCGTTGAAAAGTCGATTGTCATTCTTGTTGGTATTTAACTTCATCGAAATCGATCCTATGTACCGTCGAGAATCCGATGATCAGCGCAGAAATTATTCGAAAGTCCGCTTCGAAGTTGGCTCAATTGGAGCATTGAGAAACGAAGGTGTGAATAAACTCGTCGATGCTCATTAATGTAACCTTTACATAGGTGTTCATATTATAATAATCATTATTATTATTATCCGACGAGGATGAAACTCAAGTGGTCTCACGCAGGTGTCGAAAAATATACCCGTCAGTGAGTGTAATATTGTTTATCGAAGCCGTTATACGCGATAGACACGATCTTTGCGCGCGTATAACTTCAATTGAGATCATTTCGTGGAAATATTCTCAAAAGTAAACGGGCCCGAGCGATCAAGCCCAGAAGAAAAAAAAACATAAATAAATTTTAATTAACCGCTATATAAGATGAGTACCGCGTCGGTAATTGATATTGGACGCGCGCGCAGATGCTTCTTCGTTCTTTCACTTTTTTTCGCGCACCTCGATATTGCATAACGCCTCGTATAGTACAAGGGATAATAATCATAAAAAAGGGGAAAAATTACAATTACTAGTAGTTTTGCGTAATATCACACGTAGGCTCGTAAAAGACGATTCGACTCGCGCTTTAATTGGCTTCTTCGAGCGGGCGGTACGATTGTCTATATAATTTTCATCTGCGAAACGCACTGCAATGTTTAAGAAAAAAAAAGTAATATCACGGTTGTTGTGAAAATCGCCACCCACAGTGCGATCCGGCATGGCAGTGCAAAGACGCGTATATATAATACCCATACACACACGCACACGCACACAGAGTTGGTATTATGGTTGCAACGACTGCGGCGGGGGCTGGCTTCGGTAGCTGCAACGAGGAGCGTTTCGTTTCGCTTCGTTTCGCTCCTTTTCCCTCGCGCGCGCGCGCGTGAGCAACATCATCTCTTTCTCTCTAATACCTCGAGGCGCTCTTCGTCGTCTTGGTCTTGGTCGCGCGCGTACATACGCTACTCGCATCCTCTCGCCTTACCACTTTATTCGCACCATACGCGCATATATACAGCTCTGAGTGCATCTTGACTGTAGGTATATATAAGTATGCTCATTCGCGCTTCTCTGGGTGCAAACCGCGCCACACACGTACCCGCAGCTTCACGCTTATACACACATACACACGGCTCTCCCTTCCTCCGTATCTCTCTCTCTCTTTCTCTCTTTCTCACTTGGTCACTTCTCGCTACTTACTGATATTTATTGCCCGCGAGAGCGAGAGAAGAGTCCCTTCATAAATCTCTGGCATTCACACGCGCCACAGCGTAGCCTCTAATTTACATATTCGCCTGGCTCTGGCTGGCAGCAGCGCGTTCTAGCTGAGCGCGCGACGAGTTTCAGGATATTTTTTCACTGGCTACCGCTGCTACCCCTCCGCTGCTTATATACCTACATGCGTGCTGCGCTGTGCGCGCACCTCAGCTGCCTTCCACGCACACATTATGCGAGTATGTATTTGAATTTCTATTTCTACGAGTCAAAAGAATTGCAGCAGCAGCAGCCACCGCGAGCGAGCTGCGAGCTGGGATCGGGTGGCATTTTGATATAATATCCGTCGGTGTAAAGATGAGATATTTCCCTTTTGCGTATGGTAGCAGCAGAAGCTTATATGGCTCTATAAGTTTGAGACTCAAGGCTTCGCGCTGACTATGTGCGATATAAATTTTAGCCCAAGTTTCGACATTTTTTGCATAGCACCTGCACACGTTAGTATAAACGTATATAACATATTTTTGACTTTATGAAAAGTGGTCGCGACACCGTCAACTGTATGTATGCGATAAGTCGCCGCGGTAGGTCGAAAAAACATCATCGCAATTGCTCATGCGACGTCTCGAGTGCAACATACATATTATCATACTTATATATTGAATGGACACTAATTTTTCAAGTTGAAAAAATTATTGCTTTTACAGCAATCTAGAACATGACGAAAAAGTTTTTTTTCAATATCAAGTTTTAAAAATAAAAAAATACAAATTTAGTACATTGCTAAACATTGAATGCTAGTCACACCTTTACCCTTGCAAGATTTTTTAGAAAATGAGTATAAGCTGATTCAACTTATTTATTGTATTTAACTGTAATTATTGATATTGATGCATTGCAAAAAAAACCATAAATTTTTCTTAATATTAATATTTTTATTAATATTCATGAAAAAAATTCACAAAACTTTACAATAATTATAGTAATTTTAGAAACCTACGTTCAATACCACTCTCTAAATAACAGCTGCACAGTTGATACTTCATTTTTAAGCTATATAATACGTATTCCGCGATAACAGCCCATATATAGATGAAGCCCTCGACGCGCATACAGCCACGCGATGTTTTTGCTCGCTACCGAGAGAGTTTCTCCTTTTCGCGAACGCTATACACATACTCGAGGCTCTAGCGTATATATTCATTATAATACGCCACTCGCGCACTCGAAAGTCGGAGTGTATCCTTGCAATAATAACATGTACGGCGCGGCTGTTGATATATCCGCTTACACTCGCGTACACATACACAGGCCCAAGCGTTTCTCTAATTCGAGTGATGCGAGACCGAGAGATATACCTAGAGGGAGAAGAAGAAATTGCGATCTTCTCCGTATTCGCTTGTTTTCTGCGTCATTTCTTTGCGATTTAATTAATTGACATCGATGTTGCCTTTTAATGATATAGGGGACAGACGGGCATGGGTGACACCTAAAATTCAAACTTGCGTCCAGAAGCGAATTTTTAAAATTTTTCAAACTTTAAACTGTCATTGTAAAGGGGAGCTCAAGCTCTATAACATATTAAAATTGGAAAATTACAATGAAATTTCAATGTTTCATTGTATTTTAAAAAATTTGTCACAATTGCCCGTCTTTTTTCAATGGCCGGGAATTGTGCCATAGGAGTCGGGCACGAGTGTCACGTATATTCATGCAAGAAATACATGTACGAGTTAGAATATAATAATTTTTAGTCGAAAACATTTAAGTTTAGAGAAAAGTTTATGGGATAAGAAAGTCTCTAAATTGATCGAGTAACCTTCTCAAATTTTTTCCGAATTTTTAGAGATTTTTTTAGAAGATTGGACTTGACGAATTGTCGGAAAATTGAAAATCGTCTCCAAAAATTCTGAAAAAATTTGGGGGCTTTTCTTGGTCAATTTTAAGACTTTTTTGTTCTATAAACTCTTTCTCTAAACCCAATGGTTTTCGAGATAAAAATTGAGTGTGGTTTTTTATAAAAATTTCACTTGAAGGACGCCATTTTGTTAGAAAAAGTAGATAAAAATTTTTTGAAAAACACCTTACGGTACTTCCACACCATGATTACCTCTGATCATATTTATATCTTGAGTTTCATACTGCAACACTTCGGAAAAAATTCTTAAAGTTGATGTTTTGCACAAATTTTTAAGTTTTTTTTTTGTTTCAACAACCATAACTTTTTGACCAAGCATCAAATCTTAAATTTGAGCCCGGATTCTGAAAGGGCATTAAATTGTATTTAAAATTATGTACGCGCAAAGTCTTTTTGAGTTTCAAAGTATGAAGAAAAATCGCGTCGATTACAAACAAAAAATTTCGTTATTCTGGACGTGAATGGGTTATTGATAGGTTGTTATGTGACACTAGTGCCCTACCGAAGGTGACCCTCGTGCCTGGTTTGAGTACCTTCTTTTTTTGTTATAACTTTTGAAATATTAATCGTAGATGAATTAAACAAAAGGAAATTAAATTTCAAGCTTCCAGCTTTCTAGTGATATAAATTACAAACGCAAAAAATGTTTTTTTATCGCTTTGAAAAGCAGTTGAAATATTGGTGATATTGGATTTTTTAGTCCAAAATTTTCAACAATTTTTTTTTGTTGGAAAAAATCGATTTTTAAATTTTCTTTTTCGTACAAATATCAAATGATAGAAGGATTATGAAAAAAATTATTTTATAATTTTAAGTTGAAAATTGCATTTTTTATGGAGGTGGCACGGTTACCAGCCATGTTCCAATTGCCCGCCTCTCCCCTACATGTAGGGGCACATTGATATGTGCTGTGTGGTAACAATTTATTCAACTTGTTGCGGATTGAAAAAAATTATCAAAATCTGTTCAAAGCTGCATAGTCTAAATCTATATGATCGGAAGCTTGAGAAATCGCTTCATGAATTTATCAACATCTCTGCCGAAGAAAGCTGCTTCATAACTCAATGCTAACATAAGACTGCGGCGAGACCAGCGTTATCGCAGGAGTAAGCGTAACAGACCATACAGTCTGATAGCTTGGCATAGGTTGTGGATCAAAGAAAATTACGAAGCTCGCACGAGTGTACTAAATTGAACAAGTGCATGATGAACGTCCAAGCGAAGTACACATTTTACACGCGGGAAGGTTACGCGCGTGTATTAAACATGTTTTAATTTTTCTCGGAGAAGCCCGTACGCAGGTAATAATTTTTTCACCGGCAGCAGTAGAAGCCGCAGTCGAGACCTGAAAATTAAAAGTACGGTACACGCCTGTATAATGCGCCGAAAGGGGGCAAAAGTAAGGTTTCGCTTACTTTTGGATTGAGTAACTCGCCGAACCCTCGACTTTGTCGGTTGATTTCTCTCTCTCTCTCTCTCTCTCTCTCTCTCTCTCTCTCGACCAAATCAGGCCTCTGAAAAATAATTTGATCGTCGCGAGGCGATAAATTAAATCAGGATGAAATTTGTCTCGACGTATACATACGATAAAATCAACTTGCCGAGCAATTCATATCGCTATTCAGGCTATCTCTACGAGAACGTGAAACTATTCATATTTTCCAAGTCGCTCGATCTTTGGCACGATCCCACGCAGAGCACAATCGGATTTTCTCGATTCGAAAGGCATAAGTACATTCGAGTGCGTATTTAATCGACTAGAGCGCGTCGTCGCTCGAGTGCGTCGATCTCGAGGAAAGTACATTTTCACCTGCCAGGAATAAATCAGTTGGTTCTCTCGGCCAGACTGAGGCCAGCAGCTCCGCGAGGCATTCCTCGGTCGTGTGCGTGGCCGCATTTAATATGTTATGATTTATCGGGCTTTGACGCGCTCAGCTCGTCCAAGTCCTTTAGCTATGCAATAATTTGTATAAAAGCCTCGGGTATACGGTAGGTCGGTAAGAGGTTGCTGCTCGTACGCATTCCCTTGGACGAGACTACACCCAAAGGAGCTTACGCACGTCCCATTATAAGACCGTAATACGTCTCGGCTCGTTCGCGCTTGCGGAAAGAATAAAGAGTAAAAAAGGCGTGAGCGAGAGTGAGAGGGGCATCCTATGCATGAGCTATCGTGTGTGTAACGCACATGTAACTCTGCTCGTCGCTCGCAGAGACTGCAACTGCACATCGGTGTCGGAGAAAGAAAGAACCCATTCACGCGTATAGCCCGGGACAGGTCGTCGTCGTCGTCGGCGTCGGCAGCGTCCGCAGCGGCGTACGCGTCCTCGTAAAATGGAAATCAATTACATGTGCACTTAAACTGGTTTCGCCACGCTGCCCGAAACGTTGCCCTTCATATACGTGTATATATAGTAGTACAGGCGTGGAGTATATAAGAAGAAGTTGAAGGAAAAAAGGGACAAAAAAGGAGTCGAGCTGCTCGTCGGATCCTCTTCACTGGAGCTCGGGCGCGCGCGCGCGCATTTCAGTGAGTACTGCTGGAGGCGCTCACGGCGGTTCTCTCACTCGCTTGCCGTAGCAGATCATTCGTATCAACATAATTACAAGCCGCGGAAGCCGCCACAAGCCGCCGATTGCGTGCGCGCGTTATATTATGTATCGGCTGTAAGCGCGAAAAGCTGCACGCGCGTAAGTGTGTAAGTGCTGTATGCTATATACACGAGCTGAGATCGAATACCCGCGTACATACGCCTACAGTCGATATAACGTATCCGTGTGAGTGAGCGTGTTGGGGGGGTAACACCCCACTTTCGTACCATACACGACGACGACGACGACGACGATGATGATGATGGTGATGATGATGATACGCGCGGCCCTGCGCGCAAAGTGCATAGGGAAGGGACAGCGAGCCCGCATATAGTATATGTAGAAAGAATAAGAAAAAAAGACGATTTCTTTTGAAGCATGCCGGCGTTGAAGCGTATGTTGTGCTACACCTATACCTATACGTGCCTCTATATAAGATGCATGAAACCGGAGGGAGAGAGCGAGCGCGAGAGAAGATTTCTTAATAGGGGCATATAAGTGATGGTCTTTTGTTTTAAATGCGGAGCAATTCACTGGTGAGAAAATTTGCAGTGGGAGTCGAGCTGGGCTCAGGGATACGCTAGGGCACGATGCTTTACCGATTCTTTGCGTACTTTTTGTTTTTCGAACGGTGCTGCAGCGGACTGGGTCCAATTTTTTTCTCGATTCGATATGATGATAGGTACGACTTCTTCGGGGATCGCATTATCAGACATGTATAACACCTCGGCACGATCATTTTCTAAAGATTTCTAAATACATTCCTTCGAAGCTTTGGGAACTATAATATCCTGGCGGCTCGGAGAAATTCGGACAATTTTTGCACGAAAATTATATACGCGCTAAGCGAAATTTGCACCTCGATCCTCTCATACGACGACGACGAAGACTGTTATATCCATAGGCTATAAATCGATACCTAGACGATCGACTATGAATGATAAACGCAGCATTAATTTAGTCCGTATATTAACGTCCTCACTCATTTGCTTGCTTGTCTATGCGCGAGCTAGATTGATTAGACATGCTCCGAATCACATATGTATCTACACGAGGGCACGTATGAATGTACGATTGTTCATTATTAATACGACGTAATGCAGAGTTGGCTTCAAACGTGGGTAATGCAAGGGAGACATTTCTTTGAAAAGAATAACACTGCTTCCAAAATTTATATCACTTACAAGTACATTAATAAATTTTTAATTTGGCAAAGCTATATAATTTTATTTGAGCTGAGCCTGACGAGTCTCAATTGTACCATTGCTTGCAATTTTCAATCATTGCATGATATTTTGAAATAAAATTGTCGCGTGCCGCCTTCAACTTTCAATATAAATCCAAGTTAATAAATTTGAGATAGCCTCGCGCGGTTGAAGCTCATTCTGTTGAATCATAAAATCGATCCTTTCATGAATTGGTTCGATCAGACAGACCGGCTAATTACCACCCATATACACGCGAAAGCATCATACATAGACATAATCGAATTAATTCAGAGATTTGCGCGACGTATTATCAGACATTTGCGCTTTAAAGCTTAATGGAATATAAAAGTATCTCGCCGACTTTGACGCTCGTTATACATAATTAAGGGCCTTTAATCTTCAATCAGTGCGAGCGAGAAGCTTAGACTTCTAGCTCTCTCAACACCCTCGCATCATCGCAGCCTCTCACAGCATATTGACGACCCAATGAGCTTGTGTTAGATCGACAAAAGAGACGTCGTTCAGAAAATCATCGAGTCGTGCCGGAAAGAGATTAACTTCCAATTTCTCCGTCCTCACCTTGCGAGCACGTTACTCTGTTTTTATTTCAATATTTTTAATATTTCAGCTCCAGCTGATCTTTCAGCAGAGGCCGAGTATCCGGCCTATGTTTCTTTTTTCGCCGTTTTTTCTTTATTTCCAAGCTATCGCGTAATGGCTCGTGTCGATGGACGAAAGAGAAGAAAAAAAATCCTTGCGTAATCGAGTGGAATAATGCATCGGGTTAATGCACGCAAATATAAATATAAGAAGGAAATTCGGACGAGATTAAATACAATAATCGCAGCTCGAAAGGATCATGCGATATCGCGCTATGGGAGCCCATACGCGAAACTATATACGATAAATCACGAGCGAATCATCGTATCACACGCATGAATAGCTTGCGGTACGCACACGTGTATGTTACCTTTAAATCACAGACATCATAAAAAAACGTAATTATTCGCCACGCAGTTCCTTGTGCGAGCGTCGGGTGCTTTAACCGCATGCCGCCGCCGCCACTGCCGACGTCAATCCTTTTCAATTGAAATGCGCGCGGGCCCTGACGCATATGTAGGCAATGTAGAGCTGTACATACATTAAATAATTCGCGTCGACGCGAGGATGATCCTCTGCTTCGTTGCATGTGTATATCTGTGTGTGTGTGTGTGTGTGTGTGTGTGTGTGTGTGTGTGTGTGTGTGTGTGTGTGTGTGTGAGTCAGGCTATATATAAGTACATAACTGAAACCACAAGCAGCAACAACAACAGTGCCGTACAGTAACAAAACGTATCAAGAAAAACGAGGTTATATCTTGAAAGCTAATGACCCGTCGGAAATTGACGTTGCAAAGCGTTGCCATGCCATGTATATCATAAGTATATGCGTATCTCTCGCTCGCCTTTGCGGTGAATTTAACTTGGAGCACGTGCCCAGATCTCCAGCTTGGTAATAGTTGCAGAATTTGAGGGACAGGCATCGTGACGATGTAGGTAGTGTAATGCTTATGATTACCGAATTAATTCGTACCGATTTTATTAGTGTACTATCAAACTTTTAGTTATGACATTGTTTACAAGAATTCAAAAAACCATTGTTCATACCTCATGACTTTTTAATAAATACTTTAAAAAATATTTGACGTACAATTATCCCTTCATGACTTTTAAAGTAAAGTACACTCAAAAACTCGAATAATTTTCAAATTTACTGTACTTTATTAGACTCTCTATTGGAATCTTTTTATTATTTCAGACTTGCTTCAGGCTATATGTAAAATATTGAACCTTCTCAGAGCAAACTTCATGTAAGAGCATTAAAATTTTAAAATGTCATATTAATTTTCATACTGGTAATAATTTCTTGCACGTGGCGTACGCGTTTTCTAGTCAAATCAAATGAAGACGATCGAATCGAATACACAGTTAAACTTTTTTTATTTAATAAACTTGAACTGTGCATTTTGAATAGAGGGTGCAGGGTATAGTAGACAATGAAAACATGTGTAATTTTTATTTTGATGAAAATCCATTTATTTAATTTCTGGTTGCTATATACATCCACAGATAGTGATATACTTTTATTCATTTTTATTTGTATAGATTGCTATAAACTAAACGACTTTATTTGATATATAATTCACATTCGAGGGCGATTAATTTTACGTAACACATATAGTTAAATATTAGCAACGATTATCATAATATTTACAATTACCATCTTTTATTCGTGTAAATTTTTTAGTTCGAAAAAAGATGAATAATAATACTATTACGGTATGGTACATATTATCACAAAATTTTTGTCTAAGAAAACTTACTATATTCTGTTAGCAAATAGACACGCGTTAAAATTAACTGCCAAGGAGACCTTACCAGCTTCGAGTCCTAGATCCGAATCAAATATTTTTTGAATTCTCCTGATACGCAGCAATGAAGCCTCAATGCTTAGTTTAACCCAAATCCAATTAAGACTATTTTAAAAATAATTTTCTTTTCTACTAAAAATCTTTGCGATATTTTTTTTTTAAAAAGAACGACTTTTTACCGTTTTTCAGATAACTGTGAAATCTATAAAAAAGACATCAAATACATAAGCTTGAATGTGAGTGATGGAAAAAAGAAAATGATTTAAAAAATAGGCCTCATGACTTAATGGGTTAAACTAAGCATGAGATTTTTACAACAGATTTTAGAGAGCTCAAAAAATTTTTGAAATTATCTGTAAACCGGAGATGAAGAGACCTTTCTGTGAGTCTCTTCAGTAATTTTTGTCAACTGTGATGCCCCTGACTAAATTGATTTCTTGGTACACGATGTACACTGGAGTTGTTTAAAACTTATGAACTAATCATAAAATGATACAATACACTGATTATAGTATCATTTTTATAAAAAAACACATCGATCTACTTAACGCGATTGTTTATATTATACAAATTTCTTACTCTCAACTACGACAATTATATACAATGATGAAAGCAATGAAAAAAAAAATAAAAAAAAACAATATCAACTTGACCTTAACAAATAACAAAAATTCAACAGCCTGCGCGTGCAAAGCTCAGAACGCTAATTTCTTTTAGGAGCGACTGAAAAAATCTCTGCACTTGAACAAGAGAGTGAGTTCACTACTCATACAAATATCGATGAATAATAATGAGAGACGAAAAAAGAATCACTCTATAAGTCGAGGTAATTTGGCTTTCGTCGCGTCGTCGAGTTTATTTTAAAGCTTCGTTGGAAAACACTTGAGATTATCCTACCACGCCACACGGTATACACGACCTTTCGTAGGCCTCGGCTCATACACACGCTCTCATACGTACACACATTTATATTAACATGGTTTCTTGGTGATCGCTTTCATTTATTTATCCTTCATCTTTTTCTGTTATAGTAATAACATAAATTGTATAAATATAATCGTCGCATGTACGATGTGTACATCGGGCGTTCGAGAAATTTCAAAAGAATCGACCTACGTCTCGAACTAAATTTTCTATGCATGGGTAAGGAGGCGAAAACGATTCGCACCTCTCGACGCACATACATTTTATAATATTAAATATATATATATATATAATGCCTTGGCGAATAAATATTATCGTTAACCACGCCTGCACTCCATTATAGTCTTTGGCTTGGTTAATCCGTTTTGTAGAATTGCGAATAGCAGCACGAGATCAGTAATCGTTTATAGTTTAAAACTCGTTTAATAGCGAGCTCAGTTACAACGAGCAAATCGGAAACATTTGGTTGGTTAATTTCTATGTTAAGTAATATATGCGAGATTTTTCGGTTTTAATGAGACTCGAACGTAACGAGTAGCTCTTTCCGGTCCCTTTAATCTTGGTATATACAAATTTGACTGTATTTACTCGTCCGCACGATACAACGCTATCCTCGTTGCATTACCACGTAGATGCAACGGAGCTTCTTTGAGTTTACGATAAAAACACGGGTAATGAAAAGCCCAAAAAAAGGGATTCACAAGCGCTAACTGCGAGTTGTCAGTACAAGTATAGAAGCAGCCTAGGATCGCAGCGATTAATTGGGGCTGACCGAGGTGCGGGGGTGCGAGAGCCGCAGCGGTATCGGACTGGCGCTAGGTGACGTCGACGTGGGCGTGTGGTAGGGCGCGAATCTCGCCGAGGGCGGCGATGAGGCGCCGCGCGCGACCTGCAGCGGTTGCCAGGGCGTCCAAGTGGAGCTCGGCTGGCTGGGGTAGGGAGTGTAGCCCGGGAAGGGGCTCGCCCCCCCGCCTGCGCCGCCGCCAGCGCCGCCACCTCCATTGGCGCTGGCGTTGCTGGCCGAGACCGCCACGGCCGCGGCGGCGGCTCGCGCGTTCGCGTACTGCAGCAGAGCGGCGGTCGATGGTTGCGTCGCCACTGCCGCTGCGGCCGCCGCGGCCAGCCACGCCGGCGGCTGGTGATGCTGGTGGTGCGGATGGTGGTGCGGAGACGACTGGCTCGAGTGATGGTGCGACGGAGGCCCCTGCGCCGCCGAGGCCATGGCCAGCTGCTCGTACAGCCGCACCGAGGGCACGCCGCAGCGCACCAACTGCTGTTCCATCAGCTCCATCGGGTCCCTGCAAGCACAAAAACAAAAGCAACGACTTTGAGTATATCGATGGAAGAGTATAATTTTGAGAAATATGAGTAGGTGAATTTCGGTGCGAAGAGAAAAAGAAGGTGAGGATGTACACGAAAGCTGGCCTCGCACCTTGTAATCGGCGCGACCACCCCGCGAGCTACAATAGCAACTTGGCTTCTCGCGCTCGAGCGATGAAGCTGAAAGCGAACAAATATTATATATGCACCGCTCGCCGGAGCTCTGCTCGCGCGCGTGCAGCCGCGTAACGCGATACTCTTCCTGCCCTGTAGTTACGATGTGTGTGCGTGTGTGTGTGTGTGTGTTGCTGCACTGCTGCTGCTGCTTTCTGCACTCGCATGCACACGCGTTCATACATACATATGTATTATATAGTTTTAAGAAGAAAAAAAAGCCTCGAGTATTTTTCTCGACGAAAGAGAGCGAGAAATAATAATCATAAAAATCAAATAAAAAGAAAGAGAAAAGAAGAACAATTTCGTCTCGTTTCACGCTTTTGAGTAGAAATACATGTGGCCTGCACTGCTTATTATATGCGTGCCGTAATATTGCTCGATGTAACATGCCGCTTCTGCGTGGGTCCCGATTAATCCCTGAAGCGAGAGTGCGATGTGCGCCTCGTCTTTTCTTTCATCTTATTTTCTCTTTCTCTCGTCGTCGTGCGCATCTCGCGAGGCGTTAGACCGTCAACTCATGGGTCTTTTTCAGGAAAATAGATTAAGCTGCTGCCCGATCTGGTGTTTCAATTAATGCTTGTTTTCATACGACATGCGCTCGCTTATTGTTGCATGAGGTGTACAGTATATAATGAGAAGATCAGGCGGTGAGCAGACACTCGGAAGTGCGAGGAACATTAATCATCGCTTCAACAATTACGCAAGGCCCTCGAAGCTATTGCAAAATCAACGTTGAGTAGAAAAAAAGAAGGAGATTCGCGAGAGAGAAAAAAATACGAAAGCGCCTTATGATAAACGAGTTCTTTTCTCGACTTAAACAAACAGACGTTTTCCATCGAGTTATTGTAGCTGACGAAATAAAAAAATATAAACGCGCTGTGAGTGTGTTTGTGCGATTTGAAGCTCAAACGTGTGTCGAAAAGAAAGGGACGAAGTGAGAGAGAGAAGGAAAGAGAAAAAGGAATTACGCATAATCCGATACAGGTATAAGGCTTAAAGCTCGCATATATGTATTCGAGAGAGCCAAGAGGAGCCCTGAAACACCTACGCTGCAAAGTATATTTTATATATAAGCCGATGCGTGCCGAGAGAAGCCTCTCTTGCGCTCTCTTTTTCTCTCTCTCTCTCTCTCTCTCTCTCTCTCGAGCGCGTCAAGAGACCACACACCGAAATCTCTTTCGTGTATATATATGCTGACGACGGCTCGCGAAACGAAAGCCAGGGAGCGCATTTCGTTCCTGGAAGTGCATGAGGCGCGAGCGAGCAGCGAGCCTTGAGAACGGATTATTATATTGCACGGGCTGCATCAAGTGTTTCCTAGGAGAGGCCGAGAGATCCGAGAGATCGCGATCGTCTTCGTAGATGGATAGATCGAGAGCATCGGATCGTTTCGAGGAGCTTTTCGACGAATCCATCTCTGTAGCGCCTCCATGTGTCAATCGTCGATCGCGAGCGCGGTCTTGTACGAGGTTACGAGGTCGAATGATATAATTTATGGCGAGGCGCGCAGATGCTGCCGCGTCTATTTTCCTTTTTAGAAATTAATCAACCGCAACTAATATTGAATTGGTTACGGTTTTGACTCAATCTGTGCTTTTGTCAACTGTCCTGAGTAGTAAAAACATGGATTTCCCATCAAAATCGATTGAATTGCCGTGAGCGATAACCGACACAGAAAATTCTCGATAGTCGCGTATGTATTACGCGATGCACGCGTCTGTCATTATCGCGAGGCTAACTGTATCCGTGTCCGCGAGTGCATACAAAGCTCGTCGATCGCGTATAATACGCATTCATGCAGGCGCGAGCTCGATTCTGCCTTCTAGGCACACGAACTCTCGAGCGAACAAAAAAGTATCGCAGCTCGCACGCGTTTCATCCCAGCCAGAGGCTCGTCCGATAAACTCAAAAATTATACCCGGTCGCGAATAAATTGCGTAAAGCATAATAGAGGAACAATAAGCGAAGAAAGTGCATTATTACGCGCGGCTGTTTTTTTATATAGCAGTCAAAATTACTCAATCGAAGACGTTTAATACGTACGGGCAAAAGTTGGAATTTGCGAATGAAATTGCGCGTGATGCACGCGTATGTAAGCACACACCTGTGGTTCTTCGCTTCCGGAAATGGCCTTGTATATTAAAATACGTGTTTGTGTGTGTGGAGGATATGCATAACGAACGATTATTAGCACGACGAAAGTTCAATTACGCAATCGAAGCGTCGCTACGTACGTATACGTGAAATTGCGCCTCTCTGCTCTGCCTTTCTTTCTCGAACCGCTTTTTAGAAGCGAGAACGGGAAAATATCGTAGCCGCGCGCGGGAAAAATACCGACAAGTCGACGTCGATCGTGGCTTTTATTTTTTTTTCTCTTTCCTTCCTTCGCTCTGAATCGCAGGCACTTTTCACTCTTTTACACTCGCGCAGTGCAGCAGTTGAAAATTATCAGCTTGCACGCGAGACGCGCAGCCGAAGGAAGGACGTCCAAGTATATCACGTATATAATCGAGGCCGTGGAAAGGTATGTATATGTGTGTATAAACGCGTGCATAGGAATTGCCGCTCTCATCGTGGCGGATGCACCGGCAATAGCTGTTTCTGTTTGTGTGTGTGTGTGTTGTGTGTGTGTGTGTGTGTGAACTGTGTATATAGAGTCGATAATAGTCTCTGCGCGCGCGCGCCGAGCGACAACAAAATCGCAGCTTGTGCGCCGTTGTTGTTGTTGTTGTTGTTGAGCTGCAGGTAGAGTGCTCGAAAGCCAAGGATGCATGCGCAGAGCCTGATGTTCTCTTTGCGTGCACGCGATATGTCCCTTTTTCCGCACGGCACGTATATGTAGCGAGAGAAACGAGAAAATCGTCGTGCATTAAAATTGCAAGCTTCGCTTTTACGTATATAAACGTATTTTCTAAATCGTATACGTACTAGCTATGTGTTTGTAATTTTCCTTTTCTTTTCTGTTTTATTTTCGCCATTCTTTGTAATAAAAAGCTTTGCTCAACGATGATTAAGCTGTTTCACAAAGAGGCAAAATTAAGCGAATGCTCACGTAAACTGGCCTATGCAGAGCATGAATATATCGCAACTCGAGTAATTCGCGCATTATATATGCCACACATATATATACAAGAAAGTTGGGTGAGCGCGGGCGAGCATCGAATGTAAAAAATCTCATTTTTAATAGTCACGCGATCCTCGAGTGCAGCTCACGTCAGGTCGTAAAATAAAAAAAAAGACGCTGCAGCAAAAGCGAGAGAATTAAAGGCGAGCGAGAGTGAGAGAGAGAACTGCGAAATGAATTCGTTGTTTTCAGCTCAGGCCCACGTGATCGATGTCGGCCTAATCGCTGCCAAAACTCAGCTATACCAAAGCGGCTCTGCGTATTATAACACGTCGACTAATTACACACGTATATGTACGAGACGAGGCGGTGCGTGGCCTGTATCACGTACACACATATACGTATAAAAGCTTTCAACCCCTTCTCGCGCGTACTTTCGTTTCATCGTGTATAGCGAGCCGCGCATCGCACGTATAGCCGAGCGAAAGGCCAAAGGAAGCGTTTAGGTAAGTGGCGCGGATAATGATAGGTTGCACACACATACACACACACGTACAATATATAATACACCTCCCTCACACCTCGGAGAGTGCGAGAGCCTTTTCGCTAATACCCTTCAGCAGCTACTTTTTCCTCATGTATGCGCGCACAGCTCCCTTCCCTTTTTTTCTCTCTCTCTTTCGAGCGAATAACGAGTGCGCGCGGCACAGCTTGGCTTTATATACGTATTATGTATATAGTTTTTTTTTGTTTGTTGTTGTTGCTTTGCTCGCTTTTTTCGAGGTATACGGCACGTAATAGCCGAGCTGCTATGCCGCGTGAAATCGATAATTCTTCGGGGTACATATAATACCAGCGCGTGCTACGTATAGCACGTGAGAGAGAGAGAGAGAGATATGTATTCCGTGCGATTTTTTGTCGATAAACGCAGCCCGTATTACCCCCTTCTATCCGATATATGTACAGCCGATGCAATAATAAACGGTGCACACATATACACAGGTGCAAATCGCGTAATTAAATCGCTAGAAAAGCCAAAGCCAGCGGCTAAACGTTTCTCGCGATCATGCGAGGGCTCAGCGCGCCGAGAGAGAAAATTCACGCGAGCTGCACGCGCGAAAATCTCGTACCGCACATATCCGTGCGCGAGAGAGGCTATCATCTCGGCAAGCTACGGCTCAGCACACACACTCACTCACGCATATACGCCATAGACTCTCGGCATCGTGGAGATCGTGACGAGAGAAAGACAACATAATGCGCGAAACCGAATGACATGCATGGCAAATCGGCACGCACATATGGAATCGGGAAATAATTTATACTTTGTCGTGACGTACGGGCTATACGTGCCCGATTGCCAGAGAAAGATACCATATTGAACGGCAAAAAATGAAAATACGACTTGTCTCGAGGCTCTATAACGGCTACCTGTTTCGACGAATTTCGCCCGTTTTCCTCGCTGCGATGACTACCTGCATATAACGACGACGATGATGACGATGATGATGACGAGAGGTGTTGAGCTGGCAGGTAGGTATATCATCGTCGTGCGCTGCCAAACCGAGTGATGACGCCGATGGATCGACGTTGTGTGCGATGCATGCACATGCACGCGACGCCCGACAAAAGTTTTCTAATCGACTCGAACCCAACGATATCGTACCGATTTACGCCCTGAGCAGACGAGTTAATAAAAGTCGGAACTTTTCTCCGAGCTTACGTATGCCCATAAGTAACTACTATGGTCTATGATATTCATGCATGGAGAAAAGAGGACCGGACGGTCGTAATGCGCGTTGCGGATAGTAACAGTAAAAGTTTGTGTACCTGTATGCGCGTGTGCAAGGGTTAGAGTAGCTCTCAGAGAAATTAATAGCCATAAAATATGAATAGAAATTAGCAGGTTCGCAGTGGCGTGACGCTCTATATCGTATATGATGCCGGAGCAGCTTCTACTTCTACCACTACTACTACTACTATACGCCCTATACATACTCTCATTTCCTTTAACGCGTTGAAAAACAACAAAACACCGAAAAAAAAGAGGCAGCTCTCGCGTAAGTAAAACAAAACGATGCAAAAAAAAGGGGAAAAAAAAAGAAAAAGGGAAGAAGAACGACGACGAGAGATGAAGAGCAAGTGAAAAAAAAGGAACGAGCAAGACGAAAAGAAATATATATCAGCGGCAAGCCGAAGCTCTCGTTCAGACGCGCGCGCGAACTCACTCGAAGCCTGTAATTTGGACCCAAGTTGCCGCCACACACAGCACTGCTGTAGTGCGGCAACGGCGGCAGCAGCCAACAGCAGCAGCATCAGTGCACTTGTGTGCAGCTATGCTTCAGCTTGTAATCGCTCTCTCTCACTCGCTGCTCGCGTTCATATTATATATTAAGTATATTTTTGCCCAACGCGCAGGAGCCAAGTTATTTCTGCGAATCGCGAGTACATGGCTAGATGCGCGGCCCTGTTTGATGCTCCTTTTTTTCTCTCCCGTAACCATGTTTAATATCATCGATTGTATTTTTGGCGCGTGCAGTCATTATAATGCATGCGCGAGCTTGGCGCGCACAGCGAATCACCCGGATATAGCTCGGCGCGATCTCCAATGAACGAGTGTGAAAGGGGCATTTCGATATATATTATTGAGCGAAGACTTGGTGAGTTGGATTTATTGAGAGTTGAACGAGCTGCTGCCCTTTAATTAAGACGATCGTGCCGCCGAGCCATATCGCACAGGGCCTCACTCACTCTTCGCACTCCTCCTGCTCTCTGCTTCTCTCTCTCGCTCACTCACTCGTTCCACCGAGCCGATGAATCTCCAAATATGTTGAGTGAATTTTTCTCCTTCTACATCTCACATAATATTTCCTATATATATACAGTATACACAGGCCGAATTTTTGACAATCGCTTCTCGCCCCAATCCAAAAAGGTATTATCCTTCGCAGCCAATGATCCGGTAATGACCCTGACAGCCACACATTTATATATCTATAGGCAGAGAGATGCATCCGACTCTGGACTCCTCCTCGAATGCCGCTCCACGTGTATATGAATTGCGAGCGAGAAGGAGAGATGGAGAGCGGCGAGTTGCCTTTGTTTTTGCACGCTTTAAACGGCAGTTATTAGCGCTCTCCTTTTCTCTCTCTCTCTCTCTCTCTCTCTCTCTCTCTCTCTCTCTTTCCATCTCTCTTTTCTCGCGCCTCCTCGCTCTCTGCACAACGTGCATCGTATCGCCCGTGCGCTGCAGGTATACACATACGCGCATAATGCCCGTGTCTCGCTAATGGGAGAAAAGAAGTTATGCGCTCGGACTAAGAGAGAGATTGAAAATACCGCTAGTTGCGCGCACATCTTCTCTCTTTTTCTTTCTTAAAGCTCGCTCTCGGCTCGACGATAGAGAAATTATGTACGCGTGCATGTATATGGAGTACAAGTTGCGAAAAGCCAACTTCGGCCAAGAGTGATGATTTCTTTTTGTTGTTGCGCTGCTACTGCATCGCTGCCTTTTGTCTCGGAGCAACTCGTCGTAAAAAATCGAGCGAATCTTTTTGCCTTTTTTACCTTCCAAGCGGTTGCGATAAACAACGAACGAAACAAAAAAAAAGTGCGGTATAAATTACCCAAGGTCTCGACTCAACACTTGCAAATTGACGCGAGAACTGATTTTTCTCTTGCGTGCGGAGCATATAAGTGCGCGAAGCAACGCAAAAAAACTCGGTGAGTTTCGACTCATTCGTCGTTGGCTTGATTAGGCTTTTGCGCGCAGCAACAGCGGCAAAAAAAGGGAGAAGAAAAAAAGGGGACGGAAGCTCGAGAGACATATAAGCGCGAGCATCGCTGCACATGCACTCGTGCCGCATACACACACGCGTTCAATGTAGGTGCGTATACACGCACACGCACACATACGTACGTCGTACACAACCCGTTAAGACTGTTAAGAGACAAGAGTGCGCGCGGCAATGTAATGACAGGCCACGGAAGGTTCTCTCGCAGTCTCCCTCTCTCTCTCCCTCTCTCTCTTTTACTCTCGCCAGCTAATATAGATGAATGCCTCGAAGGCATGAGTAGCAACGGCAGCAACTGCGTGAGTATATAAGGCCCGTGGGGCCCTTTGCCCGTGTGTGTGAGAAGCTCGCTCGAGCCTTTAGCCAGTGTAAGAAGAACCGAGAAAATAGAATGAGGAAAAAAAGTGGAAGATGAGGAAAAAAGGAGCAAGGGTGTATACGAGCGCACACATACATACATACATACACGCGTGCAAGAGTTGAAAGTAGAGGGAGTAAAATAAGTGCGAGAGCACTCACACATACGCAGGCAGACAGCTACATACACACATCTATCTATCAGCGCCGGCGCGCGAGCAGCTCGAGGTACGTAACGCTTGGCGCGAGAAGTGGGCGTCGGCGTATGGCCTCTCATTAACTTCGCTTCGCCGCCGCCGCCGTTGTTGTGCTCGCTGCAGTGCGAGAGAGAAAGAGATAGAGAGCGCGAGGTGAAGAAACGTGCAAAGTCGACGAGACTCCTCGCATCGTGCCCTGCGTACATAATATAATATGCAGCGCATGCAGTACACGGCACGCACGCGTCGATCCGTAATGACCTGTCGATTCGTAATTTTATACGAAAGCCGCCAGCTTATTACCCGCGTAAGGTCAATAATGCGATTTTCGCGATGACTGCGCGAGTACCTGTACGCATATTGGAGCCCTACATATGCATTGCCAACAATAATTTGATAATTAAAAAAAGAAAAGGTATAGGTAGGAAACATTACTACATCGTTTTTTCTTTTTTTTTCTTTTTTAATTTACAATATATCGTAAGGTACGCGAAAGCGTTAACGACCTCGCGAGCATGTATAACGGAGCGATAAGCATCTTGTGCTGCACGAGCTGCACATACATACACGAGCTTGTACGAGTGCGAGCGTTTGTGTGCATATAACGTTGCTGGCGTTGCTGTTAGCTGCAGCGCAGAGCGTAGAAAGAAGGGAAGCTAAACGTCAAGACGTTATCTCGTCGTCAAGTTGAAAGAGCGAGAGAGAGAGAGAAGATAAGAGAGAAAGAGATGGATTTTTCTTTAAGTGAAAAAAAGGCTTATTTATACACATCACACATACAATATATGACTCGGCAATATATCGGAGGCGCGAGCATAAACGCGACGTGCGAGTGCAGGTGCCGATATGCTATTCGAGGTGGTCCCGAGCAAGCCCCAAGGACTTGCTGCGCGGCCCAACGTGATTGACACCTTTTTCAATTCGCTCTCCTTGATACGTGCTCCGCGCCTCTGTGTATGCATACTCGAGCTTCCGTGCGCGCTCCATGCCACTATACTGAACAACAAGCTTGATCCTCTCGACATAACTGGTTTGAAAAGGGCACGAGCTTATAGCAGTCCGTGTGTATGTGACTGTGTGGATATATATATATATAAGGCAGTTCGTTACAAAGAGCGTAAAGAGGCAAATCTCATAATATTAGGTTTCCTTCGCTATATGGCACGACAGCCAAGTATAGGTGTAGTCGTTCACGCCTAAGATCAACGCGCTAGTAGCTGCCTACGCGTATAATATATATCGAGAGGAAAGAAGAAAAGAAGTAAAGTAACAAGCTCATTGTGCTGCGCGACTTATACTTCTGCGCTCTCTCTCGCTCTGTATGTGTTTTAAAGTCACACTACTGGTATAGCTTAGCAAAATATTTCTTTGTCGAGGCCACCGACACACACTCATTTTGACCTTTTTGCATTTTTGTTCGTTGGGGTTTCCGCACACACACACATGTATATAATGAACGAAAAATATATAAATTGATTGCTTTTTAATAGGCTCGAGCAAACGCGCAAATTCAAACAAGCCATATCGAATAGCACTTTTGCGACCATATAACGCGCGTTTCAATAGAAATTTCTCTCTCTCTCACTCTCTCTTTTCTCGGCATCGTCGTAAAGAATGAAATTGTAAAAGGTCGAAAAAAGGCCAGTCGCACGCATATATTTACAATAGCGAATGAAACAAAAGATCGCGCGCGAGCGGCAACAACAGCAATAGCAGCAGCAGCAGCTCGTTCGCGCGAAAAACGATCTGCAGCGGCAGCAGCACGAGGTTTTAGTTGCAGCAACGCGATATCGTATTACGAATTTTCTTATGTATATAAACGCTGCACACACACGAAGGCGCCAAAGGCACGCGGCACGAATTTCTCCAGCTGCTGCTGCTGCTGCTCGCGCAAGGATATCGATCGTAGCTGTCGCCTCGCGGATAAAGTGAAATATCCAACTACGTCGCGTGTGAGAATCGCACTCTGCTCTCTTTTCTCTTTTCTTTTCTTTCTTTTTCTACTCCCCATCGTACATAATACACCACATCCGAGAGCTGTGCACGAACTTTTTTAAAGCTCGCGCGCATGTCTATAATAGAGGATTGGCAGGACCTTTGCCGAGAATTTTCGTTTTCTCTCTCTCTTTTTTATGTTGTTACGTTTACTGCGGAGAGGACGGGAGCTGCCAGCGTCGCCACACCGCCAGCGTATTCGTGATATCTTGATCGTTTTTGCATGCAAAGAGTCTAGCTTAAAATTGAGTTATCAAGTTATCAACGCTAGGCGCGAGAAAGCTTCCATGCTTCCCCATCTTACCCTTTATGTTGCAACGTGTGTGTATCGATTTATCAGTATGCAGTTTATTTGTAAAGTAGCAGTAGCAATAGTGTAGCAAAGACGGGGGACAAATTTTGAACAAGAGTATAAGAACACGCGATCGGCCAATTAAAAAGGAGCTAATCAACGAAACTCGAATGTGCGCATGTGTCTACTCGTGCACGATATAATGTTGAGTAATGTGTACATATCGCAAGACAAGAAAGTCGTCGCTCGTCGATGGGAAGTTCCGAAGGCATGCACGAGGCGCATTTCGTGGTGCAGGTGCAGACCAATTCGTATGTACATACACGGCCATTTAGCACTTTATATACATGCTCGAGCAGAGGATGCGATTTAATCGCGCGCGCATAATTTAGTGGACACCTTCGCAACGCAGAGCTGCTGCTGTTGCTGCTGCTGCAATTCTCGCTTGTAATACATTCGCTACTCCTTTTTTTTCTCTCTCTCTTTCTCTTTTGCTCCGCACGTTTTAAAAGACTCGTCGAAACTCGTTTTGCGGAGAATGTGTGTCTGTGTTATACGCATGCCAATGTATAATGTAAAATATGTGCTTGTGTGCGTTATACGTGTCTGAGCTGATTTTCGACTTACCGATCAAAGTCCGTTAATCGTGAAGAGTCCCGGAAACCTTTGGCAAATGGATTACTGTCGATCTTTAGCCTCGTGATCTGCAAATTGAATCGCAACGATTAAACGAAATTAGTCAAAAAACGTTCGATCCTCAACAAGCTCGACTATAATATAATGAATCATAATAAACGTACCAATTGATTTTGATAAGCCGTGACAGCTGTGAAAATAGCTTCAGGAAAGATAAAAGTTTTGTGCTCTTCGTTTTCCAGATTCGTTATAGGTAAGTTTCCGTTATTATTGTTGTTGTTGTTGTGATTCTGCAGCTTGACCAAATGTATCCTCGGCTGGTATCGATGCATCGAGTTCAGGATAATCTGCAACGAGAAGGAAAAGAGAAAATAATCGAAACGCTGTCATTTAACTTGCACTGCTTGCAAGACGCAGTTATCATATTATTACGTGGTGCGTATGAGTCGCTTGAAAAAAGGCGTTTCGCTGCTGCGGAAATTCCAAGCAAATTGCTGCCGCTCGATCTATCCGCGCTATACACGGGCGTGCGCATATATAGGCTCATTTTTCTTAACAACGTGTTTATCGATTTACATGTTAAGCTCGTTTTTCTGTCTCTCGCGCAACTCTCGCAGGCATTATACCGATTCTTCCGGGCAATTGCAGCGATTGAAGGAAAAAAGATTCGAGTTGCGAGAAAAAATTCCCGATGGCGCATGATTTTTTTTCTCAGTTTTTCACAACGAGACCCAATATATAATCGCCAGCAAAATAATAAGGTCGTCGTCTACCGAGTGCAAGTTCACACTTTTGAAATTTATGGTAATAAGCAGTTGCGCACATGTCGCAGAGAAAGCGAGAGAGGCAAGAATTTATTAACAAATTATTTGAGCTGCTAGTCGTACGTTGTCGAGGGTACGCGAAAATTGAATATCCATATACCTGTGCCTGCTGGCACGAGGCACACAAATACCGTACACGGCTCCTCCCTTTGTCCAATGAATTACGACGGAGATCTTAATAGAAATACTCCGAGGCCCGAGCGATCGTACGTCAGCAGAAAACAGTTCCAGCCCACCTCCGACACCTCTAGCCGTCCGATTCTCTCTTAATAACAATTAAATAAATGTATATAACCGAGGGAGGCAAGGGCCATATCTATTCTCGAGGAGGGGCCGTGTTAGGCGAGTCATAAAAAATCAACGAATATTTCTTCGCTCGGCTTTTGGCCGAATGTTTGGATATAAATGTGATGCGAGTGTCTGCCGTACTCAGCCATGCGCGTGTATATGTATATAATCGCGTCCGCGTCGATAATATACCTTCCTGTCCGCGCAACACCTCGCTTTTGCCCCACACCCTAATAACTCTTGCTTCTGCGCGCGCGCACGTCTCTATAATTAGAGTAATTTTTTTTTCTTTTTTTTTCTTTGCCTCGCTCAATGTTCTTTTTTTTTTGCGAAACTCATGAACAAAGTTACTCTATGAGCACGAACGATTATCGACCTACACGTTTATAAAATGCGTGATGTGCTGCACTGCCAGAATAACACAGGTGCGCGCAGCAGCAGCAGAAAAAAAGGAGAACAGACGAGAATCTTGATAAACCTGTCAGGATTTCTCGCGAAGACGATGACTTACTCCTCCGAAAAATTGACGTTTTCAAAGCTCTCTCTTTCTCTCTCTCGCGTGCGCGATAGTTACATTGCTCAGCTTTCGAGGTCGAGTCTCTCGAGAACGATTATCCGCGCTCTCTCGCTCGCTTATATTCGTGCATGCTCTGCATTTATTATAAAAATTGTTTCTTTTTTTAACTCATCTTTTTCGTTCTTACGCACGCATTGCGTCGAGTTAAATGAGCGTTAATTTGCTTGTAATCCAGAGCAGATTATAACAACGCCTCGCGAACTGCCTACCAGTGCTCATGCAGATGACGACAGCTCCGCGCGCTGATCGTCGCTCATTTTTTGCGTGCCTGCGTCTATAATACGCTCGACTCTAGCCGCGCGCATGAACGAGTTATTAGCATAAATTAATAGCGCGTATTTAAATGTGGAGCATATATACGTATCGGCCATGCGATCACGTAATCCGCGATTTTTTCTTGTACAATTTTTTTTTACACAAAAATCGAAATGATCGATCGTAATATACACATTAGCATGTGGCGATTTATCAAACGCCAACGATCGACGATGATAGCTGTTATTATGTATGTATACGCGCTCGATTATGTATGTCCGACGCTTTTAATTTTTTCTACATTTGATCCAGATCGATTTTTTGCCGATTTAACTAGCCGCGCGCTTAAAGCTCGATCACGCGTCATAATCTCGCGTGTTTTTCTCCGTCGCGCGCAACGTTCATACTCGATGAGTCGATAGCGATATCCTCGATACTATACATAGATTGTAATCGATCGAAATTTTCATTTTTCTCGTTGTTTTTGCTGTTACGTTACGGTCGAAGTCGTAACGTTTCATCGCGCGCAACAGCCATTACCATCGGTAATAAGTGATTGACAAGCTTCTGAATGTTATCTTTTACATCAAGAATTACGCGTGTTTCGATACGAGTTAATTTTTTTTCTGCTTTTTTTGCACATCGAGCGCGATAGCAGCCGAGCGCAAAAATACCTGCGCCGCAGCGATTTTTATAACAACTCTAGAATCTGCATAATTTCCTAATAACACGATGGAGATCGTCGAGCTCGTTGCCGTGCATAATATATTTATAATAATATAAGTGTAAAACCGGCGAGACGATATATCCATACATATGCACGAGCTTAAAAATCGCGAGCAACAAATAATAGCGTATATCTCTCAATTTACCGATACACGCAAACTTTCGTAATCTCCTCGCGCTGAAAAACAAGAATAATAATATCGGCGCGCGCACGCGGGAATATGCGGTTATAAATCACGATTATCACACCGTTTAATACACCACCCAAAAAACGTGTCTCGGATCGCACTGTAATATATAAATATATATTTAGCAGCTCGTGATAAAAAAAAAGAAGGAAAGGAGAGGAAAGAAAAAGAAGGAAACAGAACAAGCAGATTAACCGTACGATTTATGAGTGTATGCAAATTTCGGTTATTATATCGACAAAGTCGACGAAAAAAAGGAAAAAAATAAAAATTAAGAAGACGATCGTAAGAAACTAGTGAGATCTACGGAAATAATAATTTGGCGTTGCGAATATTCGCTGACAGCTAAGTGCGCATCATCTCTCTCAATAAAGTTATATTGACCAGCGGAAATAGACGTCGAATCGATTTTTATATGTGTTATTTCTTTGGAAATTTATAACCTCTCTCACGCAAAATTTCGGAATCGCATGCAAGATATTCATAAGAAATTTATAGATATGTGTTCGTATGTGCTGGAAGAGATCGGTTTGTATGCGCGATATTGGTTTTCATTACTCGAAAGCGATAAGGTGTGAACGAGGATTTCCGCCGACCATGGATAATCATCGCACCGATCGGCGGCGCAGAAATACGTATCGATGCCTTAACGACGTTTCTACGATAGCACAGCTCGTACAAAGTATAGGAGAATCAACAGCCTCTCTCGCATAAAATGGAGGAATATCTCGCTTTTTCTTTCTTACGAATCGTCGCATAGACGCTAGGTATTATTGCCGAAACGAGGCAAGTAATTTGGTCACGTAAGCTTTTTTTTAATTCACCTCGCGGTATCGGCCAATCGATTCGTGATAAAAATGTAAAAGAATTTTTTTCCTTCGAGCCAACATCTCTCTTATAAACACCATGCAGATGTAAAAAAGAAAAAGTCACGCAGGTACATATAATATCTCGTATCTCTCTGGGCTTCTTCTCTTTTCTGCCTCTTACTCGTATCGGCCGCGTGTACGTATATAATTGATTTCGCTTATAAGTCGTGCGAGCGCGTGCAAACTTGTTGCGGCTGCAGGTGAGAGACCACCTCGGTCGTGTACACACACACTCATACCCACACTTGCAGAGACCTCTGGTGCGAGCGCACACACGCATACACATGACGTGAATGTATAGTAGCCAAGAAGTAGCTGGATCTGAAAAGGAAACGAGAGCCAGGTTTGTACGTAGTGCTATATAGGGATCCATTCTACGGTGCGGTGCGCGATATCGCTCGTGTATTATGAGGAATCCGTTTGTGTGTTATATATTACGCTGCATGTATATGGGCAATTCTTGGGCGCACGCACACGTACATACGACATTCTCGATATGCTGCCTTATGCCTACACACACACCTATATTCATACGCGCGCTCCCGCTGTTAAGCCAACAGCAGCACTACGAACTATATAACTACTGTACTTTTTCTTTCGCGTTCGAGCAATACGAGTATTGCAGCCTCTATGTATATATATTTATAAGTACACGTATACGATGATGGCTGCGGCATTTCCATTTCTCTATTTCTCCTGCCACGTGACAGCTCCTCTCTTTCTCCATATAGTAGCATACATACATGCATAATGCAGCGAACCCGCTAGCTTTTATTTCTCGTGTTGCGTGCAAAAATCGCCGAGACTCGGCGAGACGCGGGCCCGAGAGCTATGTAAGCCGGGAGGGGAGCAGTAGCAGCAGCAGCAGCAGCAGCAGCAGCAGCGAAAGAAGAAGAAAAGAGAGAGAAAAAAAAATTACGCACGCACACGCCGAGCGAGCCCGAGCGAGCGTAATGCAGTTGCATTGCAGCTCTTTCACTTTTTTACTGCCGCGCGCAATCGAGCGTCGCCGAGGCGTATAACACACTCCCACCTACGTGCGCGCGATACGGATTCGCTTGGCAGCCATTGTTTGGCCGCGAGTCGAGCGCGACTTGTGTTGCGTAGGCGTACATACATAGGCCTGCAATACACAAACACACACACACACACACACACATGTACCTTATACAACTGCTGAGCTACGATCGAGCTCGAGCCTTCGTCGCCGCTGTTATTACCTTCCCTTGACCATTTGCATAAGTGCGGTAAAGACTCTTAATGAAAAATCGAGGAAAAAATTTCTCAGCCGTGTGTGTGCGCGCCTTATAAACACCTCTAAATGAATTCCTAATGGCCTTGGTAAGTATCGGATAAGCTCGCTCGCGTCGTTAAATGACGAATCTTAAAGCGACCGCAAAGGACGCCTAATTGGAATTTTTCCAGCTTAAACAGCGTGCCTGCTATGGGCGAGTTTACGATTTGAGGTAAGAATTTTGCACGATCGTAGTCAATCGGACGCGTTGTTGTTGCCTCGTAAAAAAGATGGTCTCGCGCGCACCTTCGGCTTTCTATATGATTTCGCACAACTGCAACGAAATGCGTTTATTTCTCTCTTTTTCCTTGTCTTGTTCGCGATTGTGTACGCGTACATTGGTGCAGACAATTTTTATGATACAGCCCGAGATATATATTCACATATGAAAATGTTAACACTTGTTCTCGAGATCGTTGAGCCTTGGCACGGGTCGAGTTCACCGCCTCGCTCAAATATACATATGAAAGAGAAGGAGCAAGAGGACGAAGAAAGAATCTCTTTTTACGAGAAAATATAATCGATAAATTTCTCATAAGCCTATTTATACACAAAATGACACATCCCCGGGAGATGTCGTTGTAATAATGATTCGCGAGTGCGCGACTCTGCCTTTGATATTCTCACGATAATGTGACACAAATCACCTCGATAACTTCTTCCCGAGAAAAGTCCAATAAAAAGGTTACTTTATAATCGAGAGAGTCAGGAAGAGAAAAAGTAAGCGTATGATTCGCATACAATCGCGTACAAACAAAAAAACTACATGGAACAGCATACGTGTAGAGTATGGGACTCGCACGAGTGAAATTATATTGCGACTGTCGACAACGCGGTTGGCTCACGCCTTCTAGTTACTGGACTAATGTATACACCTAATAAAATTTCGATACACAAATCTCGAGCGTCGATTTGATGGCTGGGATTAGTATGTATTTACATGATGTACGACATCCTTGAACCAGCTAAAAGCTCAAGTCGGCCTCTGATCAAAAGTTCAATTAAAATTCGTATGGAGAAAAAGAGAGACAGAGAGATGCGCGTCACATATGTCGCACCGGTCTCGACGCGTTATTCAGCACAGGTACCTTTACACATGTGTGAATCTCATTTACAAAAATGTCGATACTTTTTCGTAGCGAGAGAAGAACGAGACCTCAAAGATTGCGTGAAAGCGAAGCAAACGGAGAGAAACACAACCAAAGAGAGAAAATGAAACGAGGCGATGACAGATAACACGTATAATATTATTATTATTATTAAAATTAATTATTGATTATTAATCATTAATTGATGAAACTCACCTGTCCATTTTTGTCTAATTCGTTGTTGGTGAGTTTGACCTTTTCGAAGGACACGACCTGTTTCCTCAGCTGCTCGCCTTTGAACGGTGAATCCGGATGCACGTAGAGTCGAGCAGGTGCGGGTGGATCTGCTTTGCCTGCGACCAACCACGAGCTTTTGTGATAAGCGTAACGATAGCGCTTGTTGTCCACCGGGACGATATCCATGAGAACGGCGTATTGGGCGTCGTTGCGAAGCCCACTGAACGAGACTCGACAAGTCGGAAACATGCGCCTGCAAACATAAACAACATATGGACCTCTCGTTATTATAAAATTTGATATAAATATTTCATGCGTGTGTGGGCTAAATTATACCACTTGACGCGAATCGCAATTCGCGAGACTGTAGGTATGCGTAACCTCGAAATTGAATTCGCGATCAACTTCGCGTCGGCTGCCGCAGCTCGCGCGCGACGCCTCGTAAAATTGGTAAATTACAGTCTTATTTTAGTCTTGGCCAATCGCATATTTACGGCGCGTATTCAAATTTTCGCGGCATGATTCAACTTTCAACGAGTAAGTAATTTATATATACTTTGCATGACTCAAAAGTATCAACCGAAAGAGCCCAAACGTAGTTTATAGAAACTCGCGAGAATGAGTTCTAGACGAGCGAGCGAGGCTCGATCGTCTCGCACTTGTGCAGGCTCGTGCAATCCGCGCACGAGCATAGCTGCCAGGCTGATGCAGCAGCAGCAGCGCAGCCAAAACAACACACCCGGACCAGGGACTCCGAGAGCAGCAGCAGCCTCGTCGACGGTGCTCGTCGCGTCGAGCAGCAGATCTACGAGTTCTCGATACACCCGAAACGACTGAGCAGCGAGGCAGCGTCGCCGGTCCAATCCAGGCCCTGCAGTCCAGGTCTCTGCCAGGAGGACCAGCGGTTCATCGAGGGCCTGCAGCGGCGGATGCAGCTCAAGAAGCGCCAGAGGGGCTGCTGCGTCGGTGGCGTTTACATTCGCAAGGTCATAGCCCTACTGGCCTTCTTCTTCCTGCAGGGCCTCTTGTCGACGCTCATGCCCAACTCCAGGGAGTACCAGACGTTCTTCGCGACCCAATTGTGCGGTTTCATCGTCATCATGTTCTGGGACTCGGCGGGCAATGGCTTCTTCTGATGTTTTCTCGCGCGATCCGCTCAATATTTTACGATCCGTGTATTACGTCTTGAATATTCCGACTCTTCGCCAACAAATGTTTATATATTATAATATTATCTGTTCACACAGCAGCCATGAATCAACAATTATACGCATCGATCGAGATAAAAGATAAGGCCTTAATTTCATCGTAACAGGCCGCGCGTCGAGCCTCTTTTCGTATCAATCAATTACGTTATTAAAAAAGCGAAAAAAAATGAGCCACGGGAGAAGTTAAAAAAATACTCGACCCGATTAATTTAACTGATTATTAGTGCAGCGGAGCAGCGAAGAGCGAACCCCGGCCAGGTGCACAGTGCACACATCCACGCACGCTCCTGGCAGGTTTTTTCTTTCTTTCTTTCTTTCTTTCTTTTTTATAATTACAAGTCGGCGTACGAGCCGTTGCTGCTGGGGCGCAAAGAGGCAAATTTGCGAGCTTCATTTTCGACGAAGGCAAATGACGATGACATTAGCCGAGGCTCCTTTTCTGCCAGCCGACGCACACCGCTGATGAAGAGTTCGCGTGTGTGTATACAATGTGGCGGCAGTGCTTGCTCACCCCGCGCCTGTATAGTGGAGCTCGATCGCGCATCATCGTCTGCCTGTCTGTGCGTAAGTGCATTTTTCGAGCCGCTTCGCGAATGTAACGGATCTCGATAACAATGGCGCACGAGACTCTCTTTCAGCAAAGAGCACGATGCGATTGCAACGCTATATTCACTGTACAACAGCTCTGATAAAAGCGTCTCTCGCGATAATGATGGCTAATATAATCGATGACGTCTTAATTTCTCCGTAGCTATGATCGTGCACTTTTTCCATCGCGAGAAGGTGAGAGGAAAGAAAGAGAGAGAGAGAGAGAGAGAGAGAGAAGAGTTGTTTTTTTTGTTCGTTCATCGTTGGCTATTTTTCGTTCCACTTACAAGCTATATATAATGTCCAAACGAGGCGTAAAAGCGTTGATGTTTCAATAATAATTTCAACTTCTAATAAAAATGATAATCATAATAATTTTTCTCTGTGTGTTTCTCTCTCTCTCTCTTTCTCAAAGTGGCTTAAGCTCGCTCGCGGCGCTGCAGAGCTCATTAATTAACGCGCAACAAAATTGATAATGTATGCGCTGCGCCTCGTGTAAAACGTCGAATTCCGACACGTTTTATTCGCTGGCATTTACATTTTTATTGGCGCTGGATAGAAAAAAAGGCAACAAAAAGAAAGAGAAAATGCCATAAAACTGGAATACACTTTGCTGAACGCGACGAGTAAATAACAACGAATGCAGAGGCAAAGATGATGCTTGCTGCTTCTGCTGCTGGGGGACCAGCCAAGTAAGCCAAGTAAGAGGCGCGAAACGACCCCCCGTGGATTACATTTTTTTTCTTTGTCATCGTTGGTGCTTCAGCTCACGGGAAAATCACGACGACTGCTCACGGATCTTCGTTTGGATCAATGAAGAAGAAGAAGTAGAAGAAGAGGCAGATCCGCATTTGGTGGTCGTTTCGGTGAATATTCATGCACAACTATGTGTGCGTATAGGCAAGTATCCTGCCTTTTTGTCGATACACGCAGGCGATTATGGTCCGAGCGACAAATGCGGGATTTTGTTGCGACAGTTTGTTGGGCATATAGCACGTGTGCGCTGCGCGAGTGAAAATGCTTAATCTCGTTTTCGCGACGTGTTTCATTCAAAAGCATTAATCATTGTTGGGTCAAAAGGAGTGAGGCGCAACGCGAGGAGTTAATTATCACACCGTCGGCGCCGTGCGAAATCGCTAATTCTTCCTTTCCGTTTTTCCATATACGTAGGCGCGCGCGCACATGTAGCGAGAATATTCGCGTCGTGTTATATGGCACATGTATAATGTTATATACGCCATATATTGGAGAATCACGACGATCGCGCGCGACACTGAATATTTTTGTATAAATTCATGAATCCTTCCAAGAAAAAAAGACGTCGCCTGGCGCCGCAGCTCTATAGCTGGCTCATTTGAATTTTAATGATTCTCGTTTTCTGTTATTGCCCCGGACTCGCTCGTCGCACGGACAGCAGCAGCAGCAACTCGACGATACGAAAATGCGCGCACACACATGCGCAGCAGGACTGCCTGTTGGGTGTTGTGACGCGTCGCTTCTGCTAATTTCTCTAACCTTTCCATTCGACACTTTTTATGCGACACGAGCTTTTTCTTCGTTTCGTTTGTTCGCCCGGTCTGCGTCGAGCTCGTAGGCGCATTATAATATTTATATAGATATAGTACGTATACGCGCGATCGTTGCAGCACGCGTGTCCGTGATATTATAAATTTGTCCTAACACGACTGTTGATGGTCTTTATTACCCACACCGAGCGCACGGGGACTCTATTATATACACATATATGTGCTGCGCAATATAAGCACGCGGCCAGTGCTGAATATTCGATAACAAAACTGTTCCACCTTTAATTTAATGTAACAGTCACGCACACACGCACACACACACACATACACGCATGTATATATCCAACTGCAACTGCAGCTGCATTCGCGAGTCTTTCTCGCGAGCCCGTGCTTGTATATAGGATTATTAGCATAGTCGTATAAAAATGAAGCGTAATGTGCTGCGCGCTCGTAAATAATATTGCGGACTAGCGAAAAGAACCGCTTCTTCTCTCTCTCTTTCTTTAAGTATCTCGTAAAGCGAAGCAAATTTTTTCTTTCGCTTTTTTTTTAATTGTTCTTACTGACGATGTGGTCCCGCTTTACAACGGTCATTTATCAAGGTCGGATGGTAGGCGTAACCCCCTTATTTTTTTTCTTTCTGCACGATACGCATGTAGTGCGCATCATGAGCTGTACGCAGTCTCTCCCGTAATTCCCTCGGGTATTATTGAGTCGTCCTTACAATGTGCATCGAACTTAATACATTTTTTTTCTTGCTTCTTCCTACCTTTACAATTATGATATTTCATTAAGAGTAAGATGCTATCATCTTTATTATAAATTTCCCAAATATCAATCTTGCTCTTCTCTCTCCCTCTATCCCCTTCTTTCCTTCGCTCTCTCTCTCTTTCTTTCTCACTCCGATCTTAACTCGAGGCGCGCTTAAGAAGGTTAAACCAACAACAATAAAAGCCCTATCAGAGAGATAAGGGATGGCCTTAGACGCAAGTTCGCGTGTTACCAACGTATTAATCATTCCATTCTCGCGCTCGCACGTACATAGCACGTATATATAGCATAAAGAGAGAGAGAGAGAGTGAAAGAGAATTGCCGAGCGCGCGGAAATTCCTAAGTCAACGCGTTACGCGCGTGTTTGTATACAGTTTGGCGGGTTCGCACTCACCTGCCGGTCTTGGTGATGATCATCTCCGTTCCCAGGTCGTTGAACTTATCCCACAAGTCTTTGGTTTCCAGATGACATTGGACCTCGCGCAGCTCCTCCGAGTTGCAGAGCGGCGCCGCCGGTACTTTGCGCTTTTTGCTCTTCACTCTGCTCTGTTTGTTGCTACCCTTGCTCGACTGATGCTGCTGCTGCTGCTGCTGCTGCTGGGGTTGCTGCTGATCGGCCTCGTCTTCGTCGATGTCGTCCGTGGCTCGGCGCTTGAGGGGATTCGGCGGCTCGTCGACGCTGCTGCACTCCTCGACGTCGATGTCGATCTCGTCCTCGTCCTCGTCGACGGCGGAGGACTTGTCGGTGCCTAGACTCTCGGCGTCGTGGCCATTGCTGCAGCTGCGGTCGTCGCGGTCGCTCTCCTCCTCGATTATCGATTCGTCGTTGCTCGTCGTTGGCGTCGTTGGCGTCGTTGTCGTCGTTGCCACCACGGTCGCTGTGGCCATTACGCTGACGGGTGACGTGCGCGAACCTGCGAGAGAGACACACACAAGCGAATATCGATTTTTAGTACGCCAATATTCTCCGGCTGCCTAATGCTGTTTTACAGGGAAAAAAAGCGTTGAAATGTTTATATGTTGCAATTGCAAAAATCTCCTCGGTATATTATGTGCCAGAGAGTCCAGTAGAAGCTGGACTAGTATTTTATAATATAATGGCTTAGGCGCGTGCACTCGATGACAGTTTAAATATGGCTTTATGTATATGTACGCTTATACGCGTGAGATAGCCAAGCTTGAGGTATGCTAATCAATGACTTTACGGATTGTATTGCAGAAAACTGCTGCTGCTGCTGCTGCTGCCATTGGCTCCGAGAGACTTAATCACATTTGATTAATAGACTGGTAAAACTTGAAAATTCAATACGATATTGCAAATTTATGTCCGATCACTCGCTTAATATCTATATGAATCGAATGATATTAGCATTAAACAGAGAGAAAGAAGAAAAAAAAAGAAAAATTAAAAAGGATAATAAGTATGTACACACACGATTAGATTAGCTGCTATTGCGGCTGCTGCTAGTCTTTTGCAAAAATATATAAAATGAGCGTTCTTATCTCAACGCTTTTCTACATAGAAATCCTCCGACGGCGGCGTCGCTATATTATACCTTCATAACGCCGTATATAAACATAAACATGCATATATATGGGCATTAATATATAGGTGTACAACATAGCAATTAGCATATTAATCCATTAAAAGAACTTAGCGCGAGTTGCGAACACGCGTGATGGGAATCTGAGCGTATAGAGTGTGTGTGTGTGTGTGTATAAATGAGCCGCGCGCGAGTACCAAGCGAAAAAAGAGGGAAAGCTCGTGTGTATTATTATCGATAAAATGTGCGAGAGAGAAAATTTGTACATTGCACGATTCCAGCGGTTTTGCATAATCCTCTATTTTATTCATAATTCTCCAGGTGTATAATAGTCACCGAGGTCCTGCCTGGATAGCAAAGAGCCCTTGATAATAAGTTATATTTTACGAGAGAAAGAAAAAAAATTACTCATGCTGGGATGAACAATGTTAATGATGAGTTTGGTACGTTACGTTGTCAGCGAGATTCTCTCTCTCTTGCTCAGGTTGTTCAGCTACTGTCAGTGCAATAAACATATCGCACGCGTCGCTCACTCATTCTACACGTACGTGACTGGCGTTATTTACGATACGCGTTCAAGTTTCTTCCTTCAATTTTTATTTCCAATTTGATTGTTTTATTACAAATTGAGTTGGCGAGCTCACACGTGTAAATGTTAGATTGAAGAAAAAAAAATGAGCCAAGCTGTATATTGATTTTTAACGGAATTATGTTGTACTCGTAGAGAGAGTAGTTCGCGCGCTGACGTCTATATTCGTCATCGACCGAGGAGTCGAGACGAAAAAAAAATAATAACGATAAATTTTCTTTAAAAACACTCTTTCACCGGAGGAATTCGAGCACTGTCGCTGGTAAAAAAATTATGCGCGCGCATTTCTACGCGCGAGACGTGTCGCATAAATACTTGAACCGTGTCTGTTAGCTACGGACGAAAATAAATTTTGCACTTGTCGTAGACTTTTCAACGATATCCGCCTATACGTCTGTATGCGTGCGTGTATTGCGCAATTTTTCAATTATCAACCAAGAAAGTTTAATTATTCGATCGAGTTTCAATCATTTTGCAGACCCCCTGAAAAATAAATTTGAAGGTACCCATGTCTCTCACTTTTTCATCAAATAGTTAAAATTTTACACATTGAAAAAATGAAAAGCATTTCGTTATATGAAGACAAGTTATACGTTTTGACTTGCATCATCTATTAGTTTTAAATTTATCCTGTCCCTTTTTTCTTCAGAATCGTAGACCATTACTTTTACATTAACTGCTTGATCTCCAACAAGCAATAATAATAATATACTTTGTATTGCTTACTCGCCCCTTCCATATTTAACTTGAAATCAAATCATCTGCCTAAAATTGACTTCGTGGTCCAAATTTTCAAGGCATGGTCATCAGTCATCTTTGGACCGTCACAATAACCCTGCGTAAAACCAAGCAGGGCGAGGCACCATGGAAGAAATTCCAATGGTACTCATGAGTCCATCCAGTTCAACCGGCTCTTTTTCATCAAGTGGTGAATCTCGGGAACAACATCTGAAGATCTTTAGTGACCGTAGTGATTCGGTAAGTGTTGAAATTTCTGTTAGTTTTTCATCGTCTTTTTAGTGAAAAGTCTAATAATCATGAATAATTGATATTGTGCAGGGATTTTTCTCTCTAAGCTCCAACCACTCGAGTAAAAAAACGACACGATCGCACAGGATGTTCACTAGCATCAGACGTCAGGGTTGTCCCGATTGGTGGATGTACATAGCAGTAATCGCAGCATTTGCTTTACTGATATTCCTACCATCCATTATACGTGAAATTAATGGCACGGCAGAGGCCAAAAAGAAGGGTGGCTAAACCTGGCTGAAAAATGCAATAAGTAGCCGATGGTAAAAGAATATATCTCGGACGAAGACACGAAGATATTAGCTGTTCAATAATAACATCGAACGTAACGCGTCGGCACCATCATATACACACGTTTACCTCTATTGCCTATTCTTTCACTTATCTCTCTCTTACTTACAGTTACGTGTGTGTATTGTCACATACACACTTACTCAAATTGATTGACAATTTTTTAAACAACCCAGTTGTGTCTGAATTCCGAAATATATAGCTACATAGCCATCCATGTAAAATTCAATGAATAAATCGTATCGATTCATTGAATAAAATCGTTTTGTTTCTATTTACTTTATTTATTACATCTCATAATAACATTTCTAAAGTATTTCCAAAGTATTAAAATTTTTAAAATTAGTTAATATGTACTTCACAATTAATCTGTTATTGAGTTTATCAATATACTGACTAATTGAAATTGAATTAGAAAATATCTACGTTTTAATCAACAAGAGAAATTAAAAATTCAACGGTTTATCTAAATTAACTAATAATTCTAACAAATTTGTCATTGTAACAAATTAAAATATCTTCTACTGATTTCAAAATAATTATTTACAAGTTGACGAGTTAATTTAACGTAGAAACTATGAAAAACATAAATATCACAGGTATTAAAAACAGTTCAAACTTCAGAGGGGATTGTACAAGCTATTGATTTCAAGTATAGGCTCAATTAAATTGCTTATTTGTCCACGAGGTTTTCTCGTACGTATGCTATAATTAAGATAGTTGCTTCCTTGGAAATTGTGTTAGCTGTTAATGTATTCAAATGAGCAAATGTCAACAATACACAAAAAGACCCCTCTCTGATGTTGTCATGAAAATTGTCTGCAGCTACTGGTCCTTCAATTCATCGCACGAAGCCGCGGTAACTAGTTTTCGGCGTAACGTGGCTATAATTTTTAACTGTTGTAGCTTATAAACTATAACTTCATCATGAAAAAAAAACTTTATGCGTTGAAATCCAAGAAGAAGAAGAAGACAAAAGAAACGTCGAGCACGGTCAAGGAGGAAGTTGATAAAGACAGCGTTAAAACTGAATCCGGCAAAGGTTCAAAATCGACTGACACAAGTAATGCTGAAGCAAGCAATACTTGCACTGTGAGCTCGGAATATAAGTGGGCAACCGTCAAGGTACCGAATTCTTCAACGGTGATTCCTGATACTAATCCGGACAGCGTAGATGAAGCAGCAGGTAGTTCGAATTTGCTGCCTACGAGTGGGTACCCATCAGTATCTACCTCAAACCCCAGTCATCCTAAGCTGAGCTTGCAACAGTGGATGCGTGAACGAGACAATCAAATGCCTTTGTCCGTGGAAGATTTGCCCGGGATAGTGAGGAGAAGCCGCAGAATACGGAATCGAGTCAAACCGAAAACAACTCTCCTTCCTTGCTTTCAAAATCCTAACTTCCGTGTTAGAACATATGCTGATACACAACGAAAATGTCGCAAATTCAAGGCTATGGCTAAACGATCCGGTCTCACTATTCTATCACCTAAAAAAGTCCGGAAAATTTCTCCGTCCGTAAATTCGAATTCATGTAACAAGATGATAAAATATACTCATTCATATTCAGCCAAGAAGACTCTAAAGGATTCTTCAATTTCTCTTGGAGGTAGCCCTGAATATAAGAAAGATTCCATTGAAGGGAATTTAGGTTCCGCTGAAGTTTCTGGTTCCTCTGCAAAACTGTGTTCCACTCAAGCCTTGGGTTCTCCTGCAACTGGGTCAAACACTGCAAATTTGCATATAGCCATAGCTCCGTTATCTACTGAAACTGTGAGTTCTGATCATTCCTCCGAAGCTTCCAAAGAAGAAGTTGTAGAGTTTGATGAGATTCTGGACGCTCCCTCGACTCCAACAGAGCTTCTATTGAACGAGGGGAGATCGTCTTCAGTTTACTATTTACCAACAACAGCCGTTGACATACCAGAAGAAGATGTACGTATTATTCATCTATTATTTTTTTTTCTTTTCAAAATTTTCCATTAATAACTCATTTGCAGCCCGATGAGATAACATTTTTCACTACAAGAGTATCCCGACACCGAATACAAAGGAGGGAGCAATTGATGAATAATAAGCAAAAGCGAACTTCCATCATAATAACTATTATTTTACTGGTCGTATTTTGTATATGTTTAAGTGTGCCTTTTATAATCAATGAATTAGGGTGAATTCGGGAGAAATGAAATTGCTATCGAAAAATCAATATTTTATGCTTTGACACCGACGGGATGATTTTTAATTGTATTAATTTTTAAAATATTTACATTTATCGAAATATATGTATATAATAATTTATATATTATTAATATGGAAAACATTTCCAAAACATGATGTTCTAAATATTTGTATAAATAATGAAAATTCACTAAATAAATGTATTTATTACTCCTATCGACAAGCTCATTATATTTTGTTCAAATAATTATTTTCAAACTATAGTGAAGTCTCTATAGCGTTCAAAGAATCAGTTTTATTTTCGTTATTATAAGCTATTGTTTAATTACAAAGTAACTTTCAAATATTAGAAAATACCCCTTCTTAAAATTGAGTTGAACAATTTTATTCGTATGCCAGACATACTGATTTAATCATAAAAATCCTGACAGTCAGTTCTTAGAGTTCTCTCGTTGTAGATATAGTAACGGTTAAGCATACAAGCAACAGTTTAACAATGAGTGACCAACCGAAAATTGTTGTTCGTGGGGTTTCAAAAAATACTTCAGTAAAGGCTAGAAAAGTATCATTATTCAGAAAATCCATATCTCCTTCAAATATGTTCGAAAATTAACAAGCCAAGCTCAGACCACTGCAGAAAAAATAGAAAAAGAAGATCCTCGTACCGATGCCAATTTAGATCCAGAACAGGAGCTAGCTGACTTCAAAGGAAAGTTAGAAATGCGCAGAATTATACAATTAAAGCATTTAATTTTAGCTCTTGCAATTCTGTTAGTGGGACTACTTTTAATATCATCAGCTTACATTATTTTTTAAACTTTTTGCTTCAAGTTGATCATCAAAAAGTTGGTGATGTCAAAATTACGTTTTTTGCACTTGCGTAGATCCAATTTTTTTCTTCCAAATAATGAAAAAGTGTATTTATCTCTTGTTCGTGTGCATGTACTCGTACATTAGTATGTTGATATAAAATCATTAGAATATTATTATATGATTATAAAAGTATTATGAGGTATCGATCTAGTCAAGATGTAAAAGCACACATACTAATACTCAGATATTTTTATTGATTTTGTTCTGGTCGAATAAATGAAAACTTGTCGCTTTGATGACTGACTTATAAATCGAATAACTTTTTTATGTATTCTATGCCTACACTTATCAATATATCGTATTATTTTTCAATATAATCATATTACTGCGTTTATTTTTAAGAAAAATTTACGATCTGTTTAGATGGAAAAAAATACTACTTGCATATATACCGAGCAAAAGCACTTTGCGTAAAATCTGCAAGCCATTTGTCGTATAGTTTGGTGCACGTGTAAATAAATTTCACTCTAGTTATCGTCGTTGACTTATTAAAAATAATGCGCGCGCAGCGCAAAATTTTCCATACGGTAACGTAAAATCTATCGACTAAAACCAGAGAACAAATCATAATATAATAATATTTGTTAATATCCCCGCTTGCCATTATCGAAATGTAGAGAAAATTGTACAAAAACACTCGGCATGGACTATAACGTTAGCAGTTGAAGTTCATAATCGTTACGAATTTTGTATCATCAGTTACGTATATAGCTCAAGTAATGAGGTCCAAGCCGTTCGCTTAGAAGTGTTCGAGGAGGATCCCGAAAAAGTTTAGGGTCAATATTCCGAAGACACCAAAAAGAAATGGATCCTGCAAGATCTTAACAATTGTCTTGGTCTGCTTCGCAGGTGTTTTAAGCGTATGGTGTCTTAAGTATACCATCAGAATGTATTACAACTCGAAGGGCCGCGAGATGAATCACACAATAGAATTCTCGTAATGGCGCTAATTTTCATTTAACCTTTAGAGGGCCAGGATTTCGAAGGTCATATCATTAGTAGAAAATTGGCATAAAAGGTATCTTAAATCATTGATCGATCATGGGCAAAGAGTCGATCAGGGGGTGCGCCAATATATTGGCTTTCCGGCCCTCTAGAGGTTAAAAATTGTATTTGACGACGATACGTTAAGAATGAATGATCTGTTTAAAACTGATGTCGAGGAGCGCGTGTCGCGCTCCACCTGGCAAGTTCTACTATATACGTATATATTAATTGATATTTAATGTACTATCCTTAGTATAAACTAACCAATGGCATGATGCAGAAAGTGACAATTTTTCAAACAGCAATCGTGTATTTTGATTCGATACAGCGTGACGGAAAACATTACTTTCACCATGAACATGCTTCGAGATTTTTTTTTATTGTTATATCTCAATCATTTCGAATAATAAGTTCTGTGGAAAAAGAAATCTAATTCAAAAATTCTTATAAAAGTGACAAAATTCATACCTATATATAGCTTTAAATATAGGCAAATGACTGTGAGTTGTCGCGACAAAGGCAATTTGATAGGACAAAAAAATTAAGTTTCGAAGTTTAAACAAAAAATGAAAACACCTTCATTCAAAGATATCGATAACGGATTCGATTAGTCGTCACAGATAAGAAATGAAAAGTAAGTCGATATCTTTATATAATAACATTTCACATGCAGGCTTCTTATTTCTGTCCGAACTCGAGAAACTCGAAATCACAATAAGAAACTGCTGCTGCTGCTTTGGAGCCAACGAAAAATGCCTCGTCTCGTTGAGGGTGTTATTAATCGAGGCGCTTATAAAGGTACACATGTATAGGTGTAAAAACCAGTTCTCTCTCTCTCTCTCAGCAGGCTTGTGTATATGCACACAGTCAGACACGGCACGCATGGGTACGACTATATAACGCATCGTTGTGCAAGGATTAGCCGCGGTAGCCGTGTATCCTCTGCTGCAGCCGCGCGAAAAAATCATAAATTAGTGCTTATATATTGAAAATATACCTGTTGCTCGTGGTATTATTACTGAGAAATCGTTGAAACTGCGAGTTAATTAATCGGCCAAATACAGCGACTATAAGGAGAGAAAAATGAAATTTAAATATAGATCGCTGAGCGGTCCGAGACGTACGTACGTACTTAATCCGATGAAAACTGAACTGCCGTTGATACAGCGAGCAAAAAGACGCTTGCGTCAGAAAATATAATATGAACGAAAAAATGTTGCATAAGTGTTTAATCTATTGAAAGAAAGAGAGAGAGAAAAGAAATGATCGTGTGTACAGCTTTCACGTTGCGACGAAAAGTCTATAATCTACGACCTATGTTGCAGCAAGTGCAGCGAGCGATTTGAATTTCACCCTACCATTCTCGTGGCAAACGAACTGTATTGTTAGATACTTCATGTGCTGCAATGTTCAACAATTTTACTTTTTATTGTAAATTCGACGTTGAAACAATGCGAATGACTCGAAAGTTTTTCGAAACGCGCAATATCGATAACTGCTGATATATAAGTTTATGTTGACTCAGTAAAGGCAAATAAGACCAATTTTTCTCATTTCATTCCAATTTGCTTTTGATGCTCGCTCGCTACGATGTTTAACAATAATAAAGCTAAAAAAAACAGCCGATAGCACGTACACACTTTTTCGTTCTTTGGACTGAAATACTCTGCTATGTTGGCACGGAGAAATTTACACAGGACCTATTACAACGAGGATATCAACGCCAAAATTTCGCACGATAAGGTACGTCAAGACTATAAACGCGCCTTACACGTTACGGGCGTGTGCACGAAGGGCCGAAATCAAGCAATCATTTTAAGTTACACGCGCATTTCGTACACGGGGAGAGGATCGAGGTATATTACAGCGGGCCGGGAAACGTCTCAATTGCTCGAAAATAGGAAACGATCACTGCCGCCGCTGCTGTATTATATGCGCGTATTTATGTATACGTGACTGCGGACGAGTCGATAAGCGGAAATCGTTTTGGCCAAGCCATTCGTCGGAGCTATACTGCACGTCCTATACGCCAAGTTATTAGAAGCGCATTTTAAATTGCATTTCGATTCGTTGCTACTTCGTTGCATATGGTAGGAAGCACATATAGCGCGAGATTCGAGCTAAAGGCGCTAAATTTAAAGCTATTGTTCGAATCGTAAACTCGTCCGAGGGAGTACGTGTGCGCGACTCTGCGAGTTCTTTAAATATGCAATGATCGGACGATATTCCATGCGAATTTCCGACGAATTAAAGTAAATCGGGCCGTTTTACGTGTGCGTGCCTCGTAAATCACGTCCTGATAAACTCATCGTACGCATATATACCGCTATATATAAAATCTGCATCGAGCCGGTTCAAATAAGTCGTTACAATATAATCTTCATAGGCGCGCGCGCGTCGTTGAATCGCTTCGATTTACCACACGCACTCGGGTATTTGGCTAAAAAGTCGCGCGACTCGCACTCGAGGGGGTATGCAAAGCAAATAGCGCGCGAGCAATTCCGTATAGTCATGCGTTTCAGCAAATGCGGAACCGTCGGAAAAATACGAATAGTACTTGTGCTTGTTAACGAACACAGTCGCCACCGAGCGGACATATAGTCTACTGAGCAGCGCACGGTCCCGAGCGTACGAGCGAGGCGAACTAATAAACTGCTTTAAAAATTGTTTTCGCTATTAAATGCCAGAATTATGACCTTTCCAAGCCATTGTTTTCCTCGAAGCATAAAGTTTCTAAAGCGTACGTTAATGACTTGTTCAGCGTCGTCGTATCTACTATATATATAAGAGACCACTGAAAAGCCGGAGATTGGGTTTTGCGCAATTATTTTCCCAATATTTCAGCTGCAATATAATATAAGGAAAGTTTCGCGGTCGTTCGGGCATGGAATGCTTCCAATGTAAACAGAACAAGTGACAGATAGTCGTGGCGACTTGTTGTTATCATCGCGTGAAACGACTACATAAAAGCCAGGCGATTTCAATATTATTTTCTCGAGCACCATACAAAATTAAGGTATACAAACCGCAATTACGGAAATGGGAAATTGAATGGCATCGATCGAGTCGCAATACAATAAAAATGAAGCACTGCGCAAGATAATTCCTCGACTCGGCAAAATACAAGCAGCTCCGGATTTTAGCAGCACACGACGACTACGACGACGGCGACGACAACAAGTGTACATCATATGGTGCGAGGCCTAGCTCATTTGCAGTTTCCGAATCCCATATATATGAGTATTATATATGTCGAGCATAAGGCATATACATATAAATGTATGCGATATTATACACACGTTAGTGTGCGTGTGTGCACGTGTGTATAATATGAGCTCGAGCTGCCGGCGGCGAGGACGAAGACGAAGACTCGACGAGAAGACGCGGCGCCGACCACCCAAGAATATACCCTGTCACCAAGCTACAGCAGCCGGAGTAGCAGCCGCGAGACATCTTTTACCTTCGCGTCTTGTAGTGTAGCGCATATTGTACGCGCCGCAATTTGTTACGTGCAGCAGCTTAATTTTTTCCCTCTCTCGCTCTCTTCTCTCGATGTCTCTTTTTCCTTCGATCTCGCAGATACATACCGTAATTGTACGAGCGAGTACAGATTATTTTGACAGTTTATTCGAACGTCAATATAAAAATATAGCACGAATAGTTTAGGCCACATGCGTGGGCGCATAAAAAGCTGCTCCAACTTGGCTGTACATAGGGGTCGGAGTTACAATAAAGACTGCGGAACACAGCACGCGGGGCGTCGACTATGCGATCGTCTTCCGAGCTCTCTATTAAGTGACGGATCATGATTTGGTCGATGATATTTATTACAGAGTTGGAATATCGTCCGGTGGGAAACGACGCGTTTGTCATCAATGGACGTGTCGCGTCGTTAATGTCTCGGAGCTTTTGTCTTCTTTTTTTTGCGTGCGCGCGCGCGAAATGGATACATAATATTAAATGCGTGGGGCAGTGCTCGATATTTACGAGCGAGATTTCAGGAAGCTCTCGTTATATTATGTTCGACTCGTGATGATTTTCTTTTGTGCTCGGGGCCTGCTGCTCCGTAGCTTAGGTGTTGATTCCATAATGGACCGTCGCGCGGACGCACCGCAAGAAAAATATAAGGAGGCGTTCTTTTACCTTACAAATTCATCGACTTGATTTTCGGAAAACATTTGCAATTTTCGACGATTCCGATATGCCAGCCATGAAATTCGTTAAAATTCGCTTGCGATACAGCTGATTTACCTTTCCGTCGGACGTCGCTCATGCGATTTGCACTGACTTTTCGAAACAAAGCATTTTCATTTGCATCATAATATTCATTCATTTTTGCATTAATTTTTTAATTTAAAGATATCGAAGGAGTGATCGTAATGAAATTCATTTGTTATTTTTTAAATTTGTTGTTCAATTTATTTAAATGTTATAGACAAATTCATATGTTATAATCAATTCTTTTGCAGATGCAGATTTAATAAAAAACACTCGGTGGAATACCAGCGTGTACATAAATGATACAATTTTTGCCTTTTATGTGAGGCACATTTGTAATAATGACAAATTATCCGTCGATAGAATGAATTCTGTCGAGCTGGCTCGGTATCACTCCCACATCGCGTTGTGCAGTCGATTCTGCGCGAGCCGATCGAATGCCTCGACTCGATTCGCTTCTTTTGCAGCTATATAAAAGAGGTAAGCGGGAATTCCGATCAACGCCGCGTATCATAACTCATCGAGCCGTCAATTGGCGTGCGTATGCACATATTACTATTATAAATGGGCGCTCGGCTAGGCGCATTCGTACGATGTATCGATGTTCGCGACGCGCAGCAGCAAGTTCATATTCGCACTCATAATAAGCGAAATGCTTGTACTTACGATGCTCGAAATTGAGTGGTCCGCTCGGTGCGTAGGGTAGCTTGCTCGGACACTCGAGTACCGCCGCTGGACTGATGTTGCGGATAATGGGCCCATTGGCGTAATTTTGTACGAACGCGGGGCCTCGCGGGGCCATTATAGCTGCGATGCTGAAGTCCGTCGCCTTCGTGCGCTCACCTTTCGTCGTCGGCATCGCAATTGTTTGTTTCTCCTTTCACGCGCACTGATCAACAATACGACGGCAAAAAAAAACAAAAGGTCAAAGAACTAATTGGCAAAACTTTATACAAATGTTCTATACAGTTCGAAGCAGTCTAGTACTTTCACTGGGAGGGTGTGGACGGTGTGTATATATATATATATATGTGTGTATATATATATATATCTGAAGGCAAACTCGTAAAACACTCGCGCACAGTAGATTAGCTTTTTACGTAACTGCTGCAACTGCGGCTACGGCCTGGCCAACAACTCGCGTACACACTCGGCATTGGTGGCTTGCGATAAAAAACACTGCGGCTCCAAAAAAGCACGAGTCAACTGAATAAAATTGCACACCACAGTGGTCTATACGTATACTCGATTATTCATGCGAATATTCGATATCCTCGCTTGCGCCTCTTTTTGTACGGCTGTTCTAGATTAAAAATTCAACACCTTTAGTTAATGCACTTTTATCTACAGCCAAGCTGTATCGATGCACAGAAGCAGCACAACTCGAAATGTTTTTTTTTTCCTCTCGATCGATCTCGCTCGAGGCAGCGAAAATACGACGTTCTACGAAAGAACGAACGTCTGTGCCACTACACAACACGATGCTGACTGTCCTCGGCTCGCAGCTACTTTACAGCGGTTCTCTCATCCTCCCACGAAGAGCGCAAATCCCCTCCCCTCCGCCAGTGGCGATTGCGCGCGCACACGAGGGACAAGCACGGAACTCTGCGTTCGAGAGAGTCAACCATAGCCGTGTGGATGCGTGGAGAAGAGAAGGAGGTAGAGAGAGAGAGAGAGAGAGAAAGACGAGCGATCAAGGAAAAGGCGGAGTCATCGACGCGCCCGCTCTCTCGGATGCCATGTCGAGCGACTGCAGCGGTAGCCGAGCCACGCCCACTTGCCAGAGCTCCGGCATAAGCTTATCATCGACGCCGCACGTACTCTACGCGGAGAGGCGGTAATGTCAAAGCGAAGAAGGGTAACCATTGTCTCTCGCTCTCAGCTGCTCTACACTGCCAACTCCACACTAACGCACACACAAGCACACGGACATATTTGCAGGCTATATAGAGCGGAGCGCGCTGAAAGAGATCGATCGTGCGAGCTAGAGGGTTGAAAGCCAGACGGAGGGGTGCACACAGCCGGATATAGCTCGAAGAGCAACGATAAAAAGAAGCTTCCTTGTTATAGCCAGCATGTGCACCTCTATACACCTATACATACACACGGCAAAGTGGAAGTGGCCGCGTCGATATAGGGAGGGAGGTACTGCCAGCCTCGTCGCTTATGCACGACCATCGGCTTCTACTCTCGCCGTCGTGCGGCGTCGTCGTGTGTCGAGGAGGTGACGCGTTGCGCTGCAAAATATAAAAACGGCCGAGCATGCCTGAAGAAAAATGGATGTGACGAGATAAACGACGAGTAATGGATTTTTCCAGTCTATCCTGCGCGCATAAGTTAAAAATTCCCTCCCGACCTCTATACATTTATGCCCAAGCTTGTCTTTGTGACTTTTCTGCGCGGTCAAACTGAGAAAATTACGACGAGTCAATTTCCTGCGCGCGATTCCTCGTATTCTGCGGTATTTTTATGCAAACCGTTGCCGGCTGAAAAGACCGAGTCTGCGATATACTCAGTGGCAGGAGTTGGAATGTACACGAGCTTATGAGAGCAAAGTGGAGAAGTTGGGGCTCTCTCCGAGCTCGAGTGCTGAGATAGTGGCCGCAGGCGTTGATAAAACTACCCGCCCACTGGCTGTATATCTGCAGCTAGCTCTACCTGAGCTGCAGCGTACTTTGGCCGCGTTGAGCGACGAATGCGTCGTGCAAAAGTAACCAATGGACGTATCACTTTGAAATGATAAGGCCTCACAACTTTTGTGCTTTTTTCTCTTTTATACTTTTATACTGTATGTATAAGAGACTTTTTAAATGAGTTGGGTTTATTTCCTTCTTTCAAATCAAACAACGAGATGGTAATCATTAAAACTTTCACTCATTAAAATTACGTACATCAAGATTCAAAGTAATCAGTAAATAAGATGAGAACTGGCTTATATGAATATGAATTTTATCAATCATGACTCATTACATTATTGGAGGCATAATTGACGTGTTGAATCGCGCGATCTTGATATTCGATGCTGTGTATGTCCACAATATATGATAGCATCATATTGAATTATATTTTATCACTTATATTAGTTTGACCAAAAATTAATATAGCCATAATCGAAGTCAGTCGAAGTTTATATTACCAAGCGTCTGTATCTCTCAAGTTCACGTTCGTGAGAAACTTTACACGGCGAAAGTTTGAGGGAGTATCAAGACAAAGCGACAGACGCGTGGATAATCGATAAACTTGAAACGTTAATTCTCGTAAATAGACTCTGATTTTGTGTAAAATTGTTCTGTGTGGACTCATTGGAAGCACTAAACTACATTGGTCTGAAAAAGATCGTTTGCTCAGCTGCGTACTCTATGCAGCCTGCAAAAGTCAGATGCGATTCTCGTTGGAGTACAAAACGCAGAACACAAGTGCCAAACCTTTCACCCACTCTCTCGTTCATCTATGAGAATTATGTGATGCTTTAATAAGCAGCGTTTAAAGTGAGGCATTCGATATATTTAATGTACTGTTGTGTATGCGCGGCCAAGCGTGTGTGTGGAAGTACATGTGCCATGGTATCCATCTGGTATGTGCGGCCGGCGCTTATATCGTACGCGAGCCAATTATAGACATATCAAAAGCAGGCGCTGAGTGTCGCACAGGCCCCGCTCAGCCAGCTCTATTATATGCTTGCTACATGGAAAATCTGTATCTCGCGATACTTTAATTGTTCAAATAATTAAGGATTACGTAATTAAAGCGCCATTAAGCTCATCTATACTCGTACACAAACGCTTTGAAGAAAAGGCGTGAAACGACTCGGAAATGTATATAATGTACGATCTGTACATTCATATAGATATGCGCTGCGCAGCACATCTGCCTTTCATACATTTAAACCGCACCGAATGGCCGCGCACGCGTGGAAACAGAAGTCGACAACGAAATGATCCGTCGCTGCTGTTACTGCCGATGTGTAGTTGCTTCGTTCGAGCTTTGACTTATCCAGGCACACACATACACGCGTTATACATGGACCACTCGAGTGGAGCAGGTTCAGGTACACTCAAAGCCTAGCCATGTGTGTGTGTGTGTGTGTGTGTGTGTGTCGAGTGGGTCTGTGCACGTGTATCAACGCAGTTGCGACCCATAATTCATGGTAAAAGGCATCGGATACGACGCTACGGAATGGTGTGTGGTGGCTATTGTGTGGCTACGAAAATGTCGTCGTTGCTCGAGTCGTATATGGGGCGCGACATATACTATACATACACATCGCACTGCGGGATTCCTGAGCACTGGACAGGAACGAAAAAGACTCGTAGAAATAATCGAGTCAATTGTCCTGCTATAATATTGCGACTCGTCCACGACAATCGCACACCGGATGATCCATCGAGCTCTGCTGTTCCGCCAGAAACTTTTGCAAATATAAACGATAACGAGCGCATAAATAGTCAATCCATCTCGTCTTAAGGATTTACAAAGAAAAAAAGATATTCGTGCCATATAGGTGGGTTTTGAGACGCGTGAAAATGATTACAATTACAAAGAGATTATGAGGATTAAAAATTGGCCTGCGCACGACATATTTCATCGTGAAAAAATCATGAGCCACACGTCAGCTCTTGAGATGTATTCAAATCAACGCAGGTGGCATTTCATAATGTGACGGAATATTTCAAAATATCAATCCTATGATGGCTAAATTATTTTGAAAGGATACAAAAAAAACCCTCCATAAGTTTATATATTTTTCACCTCTTTCGCGCAGACGAGAACACCCATACGGCCGAAAACATATAAATATATAAGCTTCATAAATAAAAAAATCATATTCTCATATGCGGAATCAATAACAGGCCTGGAATTCACGGAAAGTCAAGGAGTGCTCGTCTTCCTCTCTCGTGGCACGGAGCGGCAATTTAAATGAGCCACCATCAATCTTTGGATAATCAAAAAAATTACTTGCAGCGCGTACTAATACAATTATTATAAGCGCGACCTTCCGTTCTTAATTACAACGGTACAATATGATTGATTTCGCGAAATTCATTGACTGAAATCTACGCGACAATAATAACAGCATGTACTGTCACTCGTGTATACAGCATATAAGCAGATTTCGAAGCGTTTTAGGATCTAATGTCCCGAAGATCCCCTCGATATCGATGACGCATAAAGGGATCGATTTTTCGCATTATGTTTCGCGTATAAATGTGCCAAAAAGCTATTATGTAGGCAACGCAACAAAAAGGACTCGACCGCAGTGTGTTACACCACAAACATAGGTATAGGTACGCAGCAGCACACCGAGTTGTGGCATGTGGCTGATATTTTCCATTTTTCGATCGATCAACTTCTGTCTCTGAGCTGCGCGTTGTTTTCTCTCTCCCTGCCTCTGCGTGAAGTTGTGCTGCAGCAGCGATGATCATCTCCGAACGCGTGTGCACATGCGTGCCTGTAGCGTCTGGGGCACATACGATTGTGTCGCGGAGGTCTCTCGTCGAAAAGATTTACGATTTAAATGGCCCCGAGGGCACATTGTCGAGATCGCCTCTTTATTTTCCTAATTTCTTTCGTAGGTGCGCCAAAATGTATCGCGTGGATGGTCCGCATAGTCGAGCTCAACGACAGGAGGTCCTGCAGGAGACTGCCATATTCTGCGAATTTCGACCTCCACAGTACTAGCAGTGAGTACAGCACGCATCGTTGCAACATCATGCTGAGTCTCGAGATATTATTTTATACCTATGAAATAGATTTAATAATGGATCGATTGAATAGTGCGCGCGCTCAGGGATGGTCGACTTTCGCCTCTCTTTCTCTCTCGAGGGTTTTGTTAGCACTCGTCGCTCCATTTAGACCCATTAGACGTAGGCGCGCGTCTTTTTCGGCTGTATGACTTTGGACGCGTGGGCTGCTGCAGCCGATCGTCTTGCGCACTTTTTTCTTATATTATATTACGCGAAAGAGAGAAAATCGTCGCGCGTGTGCGGTGAAACCTCCCGGCGAGTGGTCAGCTGTATTTACTTTACACATACGTGCGCAAAATAGCTTTTCTCGAATTAACAAAGACCAAAATCGATTTTGGTGCGTATTGTGTATAATGCCGTCGTCGCATGGCTCGTTTATTTACTAGACTGTCTATTCTGTTTTTGATTTTTTTTTCAAATCCATAAATTATAGTTCGGAATATCCGTATACTATGAGGTATACATATAATTAAAACGAAACCCATGGATTGATTTACGAGGCCGCAGTGGTGTGTATGGACAATGATACAGTTCGGTCTTGTCGACGCACCTGAAAAATCAGCAGACTATCGTGTAATTACCGGCGAGAGCTCGAAACCACGTTTAACGCACTCTCGACTTGTGTCTCACGCCGATAAAATCATGTACAATAATTACACGCTCCTGAAGAGACGTTTTTCGCCCATTACCCTCAACCCATATATTATAATATATTTTCCGCATTATACACGAGCTCGTCTTCATTTTGTCTCACGCTGCGTCAAATCTCTACTTGCGCCGTTGGAAGGCCTACTAGATTTGAATAATCATTTGTAGACAATACGTGTTAATGTATTTGAGATATCCAACGGCAGCAAGGCGACTAAAATTTCTCGGTGTACCACAAACTCATTTCAACATGCGCGTATACAATCGCAGCTAGCTCGCGTGACATAATTATAGACTTGACGCCATTTCCACGAAAAAGAAAAAATCATCGTACTGAAAAATTTCTCCCATCATCGAGCGCATTGTCGTATTGAGTCGGTATTTCTGCGGTCGCCATTGTTTTTTTAATGAATCTAATAGCTAGCCTACCAACGTGCAGCAAGTGTATTGATTTATTCGAGTGCCTACAAAATCGTTTGAAATATTTCAAATTTTTGTCTCCAAAGTTTTTTTCCTAGAGAGAATGGTCTGCTCTTATACCTTCAGGTGTCTATATTTTTACACTATATAAACGTCTACTTTCCGCATTTTGAGTACGGTACAGAGGCAGGTACTCGTTAAAACATTACTTTTACGAGCATAGCGAAGCTATTTTACGCTTTAATATTTTCTAATAGAACGACGCTCTTGGCATCGAAAGCCAAGCGCACTTTGACGTATAATGGCTGGGATTGGATACGCTGTATAGAAGCTAGAGCCGCTACTGCGTATTTAATAACGCGCCTATACTTACCTGCGCTATAAGTGAATCGATCAGATGCTGCAAGAAATTGATTTTTTTCTGTGTATAGCCAATATGTACAAAGAGAGAGAAAGAGTGAAAGATACTGGTCGTAGAGTTTCTTTATCGGAGTCGATGATCGTTATATGTGGCTACTCCACAGCTTCTGAACCCTTTAGCGAATTCTCTGAATCGATATAAAATATATTCGGCATTAAATGTATAATTGCTCAGTGGTAAGTGATCTTCGTACGAGTGTCGATTCAAGTGCTTTTCGTCGTATTTATCGTGTGTACGGATAATAGATCAGTAGAACAAACCGAGCATCCGATCATCGCATATATACAGAAAATACATCGTGACCTTACGAATGTTCGGAGTCGAGTTATCATACCGGATCTTCGCCAATCCGTTAACTCGTAATTATCGAGCGCATTTGAGCATTCAAAAATTTGGCTTTATGTATCACTTATTACAGCTGGACACGACTCTTTTAACTCTTTTAAGAAAAAAAATTTTCAAAATCATTAATCATGCTCATCGTGGATAGGAAAAAAGCCATTTTGAAGTCATTTATCGCTCGCCGAGCTGTGCGTCTCTTTTTACAACTTAATAATACGGCCTCTTCGTCTTCTTCTTCTTTTTTTTTATTCAATTCAATTCTACAAACCACAAAAAAAAAGATGAGAGAGAAAAAAAAGGAAGAGGATCGTTGGCTAGTTAAACGAAGATTCTACCCGGGTGTAATACGCGCCTTCGAGGAAGAAAGATCGCGCATATGAAACCTACCGCAGATGTCAATGCCGATAGGTGCGTTAAGCTCGAGAGCGAAAGTTTCGGTATATGTATCTGCGTACGAATGCAAATTTGACTCTTAGCATACACTGCGCGTGCGAGTCCGAGTATAGGTAGCGAGCTTGCGAGCACCACTCTGTGTGTATTATGCAGCCGCGTCAGGAAATGTAGGTACACATGCACGAGATAGGCGTGAGCTTAATATCGCGGGAATAAGCGTCGAGCTATATAGCAGGGGAGGGGCGATGATGTATTATAATATATATATACGTGTACGTGTGTGCATATAGCTACGAGGTGTAGCGAGCCCGTAATAGAGCTGCAGCAGCCATGTATAGACACGCTGAAGTGTAAAAGGGTTATAGCAGCAGCGTCGAGGGGAGACGGATGATGGCTGCGCGCCGCATTCGAATGTCTGCGCGCGCCTGCCCTAATATATATATCTCTCTCTCGATATGCACGACGCCGGCATTCTAAATTTAAGCAGCTCGGCACGATTGGACCTTCGTCTGTATATTATATAAATTTACCAAAGCCCGATGCTCGGGCATAGATTGCGAAAACTTTGAGTACTTCATCGATGCCACGACTAATGATTGCGGAAAGCATTCATCCTTTGATTCATAGAGCCGTGAGAGATTCACCGGTAAAATAGATCAGCGGCACATTATATCTCGACCTATTTGTGTGTATACTTGAAGCTCTGTTTGTATTCAAGCTGCTAGCGATCGATTCGTGGGGCTTGTATTATACCATCAATAATTGAATATTGTGAGGGCATAATATATCGTTTGCCGAAGCACGCAGGGCACCTAATGAAATTATCAAGCTTAATTGTTTCGGTTCAAAACTACCCGCGAGATCTGCAGAAAGGTTTAAGTTAATTGATGAAATCTTTTAGTGTTGTACTTTAAATAATGGTTGCTTCTTCTTTTATCCACCTTTCGAACTTTGGTCGTCTTCCAAAAATTGTTTTTTGATCGATGATTTTGCATTCCGACTCTCACGGCGAGAATATTATGTAAAAAATTGTACAAGAAGTCCAACCAAGGTCAATAAAGTTCAGAAATCGAGCGAGTCGGCATGAATGCAGTGAATAACAACAGTTGTAAGGAGTTTCGATAAAGCAGTGTTTAAAGCTCCAACGCGATTATAAATACAATAAGCGTAAAAATGTAAAACAAGATCCCAGCGAGAATAAAAGCGACGGTGGCCTGTTCCGCGCGTCATTGGTACCATAACAATAACGACTTGTAAAGAGTCGCGAAGGTGCGGTCCCCGGGCGTTGCATATTACGCGCGTCGAACCAGAGGCCACCCACGCTGTTACTCGGTCACTTCGGATACGTACACGTATTTTAACGCCCTGGCCTATGCGCGACTCTTTTATAGCTACCTATATAATTGTGTGGGGCTGTAATAATTCGAAGCTGTCGCGCGTCACATTATACGCCGACTTTACTATATAGAACAAATAGATCAACAAATCAACAAACAAATAGAGACTCGTTGAAAGTTAATATAACAATTGAAAACCCCATCAACAAATATAATTAATGACTTGTCCTTCTCATACCAAAAACAGATTATTTTTTTTATAATTAAATAATTGTAAACCCAATTATTTTGTTTGTTTTAAATAGTATATTATTGTCCTAGGCTGATATGTTTTTTTCATTCTACCTCAGCCGAAACTAACTTTTTTGGCCCTGCAGCTACAACGAAAAAGTTTGCTTTTGCTGCAAGATTCGAGAAAAACAGTATACAATATACATACCTATGGAGCGAAAAAAGAAAGTGTCAGGGCACGTGTAATTATCAGCAAAGACGAAGCCGAGTTCCAGTTTTTCGCTCCATGCGCAAGTAATCTATTATTTCATATTCCATGGCCTAAAAATATCAATTTTCTGTTCAGCACTGAAAAATGATACGTTCAGGCCGTTGACATGAAAAAAATTTTTTGAGCAGATTGTATTCAAGTGACACGATTTAATTGTCTAATGTGTTTATTGTTTAATTAAGTTGCTTATAATGTGCGAGGGATTTTCAAGTTATTAAACAATTAACAATTCAAGTTTTGGTTAATAAGTACGAGGACATATTATGCATGTGCCTGATTAATTCGAGAACAGGAGAGATACGACTTTATCTTTGCTCTTTGACCGTAGGGCTTCTCATATGCGTATCGTTCTGTGCGGTCCTCGTTACAATACGCCTGATATGTATATTATACAGCTGACTCGGTGTATATAGAGTCATAAATACAAGAAAGGAGCAGTTCCTTGAATATTTATTTATATTATCGAGCCGAATTTATAATATCTCTGAAGGCCGTTGTTCCGCGCTCTCTTGTGCTTGGCGCGTATGCGTGCGTGTGTATGTTAGTTGTCCGAATAGCACTCGAATATTTCCGCAATAAAACTAACACCTATGAGAATTGAAAGTGCCAAGCGTACGTCGACGCGTTTTCGACACTCGTGTGACTGTGGCCACGCTTTGACGCGATAATCAGGCGTAACTCAATTATGCAAATGTTTATTTGAAAAAAAGGAAAAAAAACAAATCTCGCGTGAAGAGGAGTAAAGAAAATATACACAGCAACGGAATCGGAAGGACGTTTTGGGTTGGACGCGTATTCATTTATGCACGCGGGTGGTCTTTTATGGCATATACATACATAAATGTATAATATGCTTATATTCGTCGGTCGAGTCAAGAGTTTCTGGTGACATATTACCTAAACTTTCAGCTCTTTCCGGCTTGCTCCGCGGATCGCGTATTAGTCGTTTTCTTCCTATGCTGTAAGTGTGAATATAGCAGCGTGCAATGCATACAAGTATGCACACTAGGCAAATATATGTTACATGTACGTATGGGGCTCACATACATGTGGGTAAATATGTTGTTTTAACATCATAATAACTATAGCGGTGCAACGCAAGAGCGTGTGACGCGTATCGAGTTCGATTCCACAAGCTTAGTCCCTCATATGTAGATGTAAGAACTCGGCCGCTTCCTATATTTTCTTTTTTAATGCTACCCGTGTATGTATGCGTAGCTATAGGTCGAGGCTCTTTTGTGAACGTTTCGAGTCATAATGATTAGTTACTTATATGTTGAACCTAGCAAAGTCGTTCTTCATTTGGCTTCATGATTTTTTATAATAAATGTTTGTGCCAACATATGTCAGAATTAACATTTTCTTTGGCATTTTAAAACTACAATGGGGATTTTCAAAAAAGATATTTTTCTTTGATAAAGAGCTTCTTTTTGGACCCCAGAATGTTATTCAAGTGGTTTTATAAGGGAAAAATAATTTTCATATTCTTTATTTTTAATTTTTTCACTGCCCTTGGAATTAATAGGTATAGAAAACTTTAAACGAGTTTTAAGAACAATTAAGAACATTTTTCGACGCTACTAGACAACAATTTCGGGCATTATTGAACAAATTGACCTGCCATTTTTACTAAAGCTTTAATATAACATTTTTAAGGAAAGTACGTAGCTGTTTTTATAAACAATTTTTGGTGATATTTTGGCGAAATGCAAACTTTTTTTGGAAAGCTGCCAATAGCAAAATTTTTACATTTGAGCTGAAATTCTACGAACTTACCCAGAAAAAATCTTTAACTTTAAAAAGATGTTAGGTTTTTTGATTTAGATGCGCCATAGGAGCCGAATTTTGAAATTTTTAAAAAATCCCAGAGAGGTGTCTCTTTAATTTAATCAGAACATTGCATTCTGTAATCAGAATTTCCAATGGTATTACATTTTTTTACTCACTCGGCCAATATTAATTTGATACGTTTCTGTGAATGTTTAAAATTATCATTTTTCACTCGTGCTCCTCCAGGTCGTGCATTATATATTCGTGTGAACGACCCATAAAATGTCGACGCGATCAAACACTTAATGAATTTCTATATCTTTTTCGACCATCTTGTTGGCTTCTATCGAATTAGCACCCGAAGAGTCAGAATGAAAAGAGAAGAAAAAATCATGCGTATTACTACATCCTAAGGCCCCTGGGCATCGGTCGAGTGTCATCTAATCTATTCATCGACAATCGTCACGTGAATATTATGGACACAAGGAAACAAAGAAGAAGAATTAATCATCGTCCAATGTGGATACGCTTTGCGCCATTGTTCGATGTATACATCGTTAAAAACTCAATGTCCTGTATAGTTTTTGCCATAGAATAAAAGAAGACACTGATACAAAATTAATGAGAAGACCTCCAAGTCGAAATAGAAAGCAAAGAGACGGCGCCCTTAGTTTTTACAAGTAAAAAAATTTACTGACTAACATTCATATGCGGACAACTTTGGTTCTTTCATTCTGAACCTCTCCTCAGTCAAATCTAACATATGAATGGCTCGACGTGTACAGATTGCTAATGAGTGTCAATCAAACGTTATTGAAATGACATAATTGTCAAAATCAACAGGTTTTAATCGATGCCGCGTGTCAAGCTAAAATCGGAGCTAAGCGTCCAGTTTAATGAACTATATCCACCGGAACGAAAAAAAAGGCTCCTATACTTACATATTCATTCGCGTGTCATTCACATTCTTGAAGAAAAAATGTTGAGCAAAGTAATAAAGACGATATCCATGTACGCGCGCGAGAGAGAAATTCCGAGACGAAACGAGACAGAAGATTTTAGGCGCTTGTTAAACATGCAATCACGCGAATATAATGCGCAATTTTCGCATGTATAAATGCGATACAATCGTATATGCATGTTGGTGTAACGTCGACGCGAGCACGAGCAAGGTGTTAAACGTAGAATTTACATTCTGCAGATATCGCGCTGGAATTAGACTTTCTTGCTACAGCCTTGGGAGTATTTTACATCGACACCTTGTATAATACGCATACACGCGAAGGTGCATTTGTGTTCATAATTGTATATCATGCACAATGCAGCACGAGAGAGAAAAAAAGCGCCCGAAAATGTTCTCATCTTAAATAAAACACTTTATATTCGCTCATTCGCTGCTCGTAAACACCTCTCGCGAGTATATTCCATTCGCCTCTCTCTCTCTCTCGTTATTATCGTGTGCCTTTTTATATGTATAAGCTGCATTGCGGTTGAAAAGAACTCGTTTGGCACTTTTCAAGCATTATTATAAATACTCTGGCGCATTTGCGACCGTTGGCTCTCTCTCTCTCTCTTTCTCTCGAGTCGAGTTTTGTCAGATTCAATCGTTTAACGCTATGATATCGCATTATAAGATTTTGAATCTTATGCCCACACACGCGTGTATATCATCGGAGGCGGATTCGTAAATTATATGTTAATCCGCGTGCCCACACTTTTGTTATACACCGCGACGTGGCGTATGTATATATGCACATTATAAATAAATATTAGACGCTAACTGACAAAAAATCTGCAGCCATCTTTGCAGTTTTACCTTTACAATGTTAGCTCAGCAGTTTTTATCGGTCTCTCGCTGTCGCCAATATGCATGACTCATGCCTGCAGAGATTATCATTCAGCCAAACCGTTGCCTGGGCAAATTTCAGGAGTCATGAGATTCTGCCTTTGCAAATAAACTCCGAGAGTCGTAAAATCGCAAAAGCATGGAGTAGTGTACACTCATTGAATTCAGAAGAGAGCTTGAAAATCACAGCTATAATATCATTGACCTCGGCGTTATATCGATGCATTTTCATTAATGCATGCCCAGCGCAATAAGGTCTGAAACAATTTTTTTTTACACACGCTTTAAAATTATAGTCAAGTCAAAATATGCGAAACTGCTTCTATTACTTCTCGATAGAGCTCGAAAGAGCTCGATATGAATGACTTCCAAAAGCTAGTTTCGTAATTTTTTTCTCTTATTACTTTCTTAATTTAATCACATTCATTTAATTTTCGATATTCAATTAATGTGATGATCGAAATACTATTGAACGACAAAATTGATTTAATTAATATGTGAGTGAGCGAGAAAATGTCGCAGGCGTACTCGACATGGAGCCAATTATTTGGCTTTTCGCCGGATTTTTTGTTAGAATTTAGAGAGATTTCCTTGAACGCAAGCGACGACTTGTCAAAAGTATTTAACGATTATCGTTGATTTTTCATAGAAGCGCGATCGTTTGTTTTCCACCAAAAGTCAAAAATCTGTTCGCTAGATACTTAATATCATTGGCCAAATAAGGAGGTTGCGTGAAAACCGATATCTTGCGGAAGTGCGACCGAAAGTGTGGCCACGGTTGCGTCCTATGTAAAGTGGCTTTCAAGAGTCAACTAGAAATTCCGTTCCTGCGAGCCCCTGTCTGCTAATATACACTCGATCGTTATATTCACACACAAATGAGGCCGCAATTAAATTGACCTTATTATAAACCGGGTTTACATCGATTGAAGAAAACAAAAGGGTTGAAGTATCGACTCGAGTACGCGTCCTTACGACGAACTTGAATTATTTTAAATGGACATAGAAAAAAATAAGAAGAAGACGAAGTATAACGATGCGTCGAACGCTCAATAAAAGTGGACCATATTTCACCGCATCTCAGCTTGCCATCTCTTATCTTTGAAATCAAGCGTAACTCTATACGCAGGAAAAGGAATTCCTCCGCGTCGTGGCGCATCGCGAAACCGAGGATAAAAATCTCTCGAGACTCTCTCGGGAGGCACCTAAAGGTGCACATTTTTGCATTTAAATATCAAATATAGCGATATATCGTGGGGCTTGCGGCTCATATTTGTGTCATTACCGGTGCAATCTCTTGTACATAATTCGCGTGCTGCTCGCGCGAGTCGTGTTTGACTAACGAATGGCGCTATGCATATGAAAAGGAGTCGGCAGGGTGCCACTGCTCGGTTGCACACACACACACCTTGCATGAAACGGCCCTTCGTTTGTGGTAAAAGATTTTGCGTGATATCCCGAAAAAATTATTAATTGCCCGTGTAAATGAGCGAGTGATTTTTTTTTGTTTTTACCAAAAGGAAGGCTAAAGATTTGCGCCAGGCGTGAACAGTCTTCGCACAAAAAAGGCCCACATTTCCATCGGATTAGACACAAAACAGATTCGTCAAGATTTTTGAATGGAAATAGAGTTGGCGCTCTATCCCTCGAAGAAAGCCGAGCTCTGTCCAAGCTCAAGAGCTTATCTCTCGGTTTTGAAGCAAAACATCTCGCGAAACAAAGTGTCCGGCCTGTACATTGCGATATAAAAATATATATGTGGAACCCAGAGCCGCGCACTTCGATAGTGCGTGCGAATCGTGATGCGTGGAAGGCTTCTGGTGTAGCTACGAACTATTAGATACACTAAAAGTCAAGAGCCTCTACTTTGCGTCACTCGGAGTTCACTGCGTATCCAATGTAATATATTATATTTATAGACAAGGTCGCACGTAGTCGTGGATATAATACGCTTCTTTAATTTTGAAATTACAGACGTTAGGCACTGAAACTTTATAACTATATGTGCTATTAAAATAATATTTTACATGAATAAATTAAAATTCTAAATAAATAAATTTATAATTTTTATAAACATCATGATTTTCACCAATGTTGACTTACTATCTAAAATGAATGTTTGAGTTCCAAAAAAAATCTATAAATTTTTGTAGAAAAATGAAGCCCAACGTTAATCATTAGTCAATAATATGTGGAACCCTTTAAAATAGAAGATAGTGAGTAATTTAATAATTGCTGATGGATATACTTCAACAAGTCACGAGTGATTATTTGTTAAAAAAACAATTAGTGGCAATTTTCGTATAAGTCGAAGACTCCGAAGCCTGATGTTTTTTTACCAAGCCCGATCGAAGATCAGCACTTCCTCGTCCGAAGATAAAACGGCAAGAAGCGTGTAGGACGTGTAGATCGCACGCGTATTACGCGCCGCGTGCGTAAAAAAGGATACACATGCATAAGGCCCTGCAAGCAATGTGTAACATGCATAGCAGCGAGTCACAAGTGATAGCGACGGATAATTCAAGCGATTAACGTGCGAGAAAGCTCAGTTGTATGGTATGTGCGTGAGGCGTGAGGCGCGACACACATGCGCACACGTACACGAGCTCATAAACGTCGTTCTTCACGCTTTGCCATTATGATATACACGCATACATGTACATGCGGTAGTCGCTCGTGCTCCTAAAAGAATCAAAGGCTACCGCCGCGTACATATATATAATAATCATCGCCACGGTATAGGACGTATAATGATAATACGCGCCTGTGTGACAGGCTAACTTTTCTTTATTGCCACGCGTGTGCGCCTCGGTAATTTTGTTATATGTGCCGATAAACGATTGCCTTTGAACAAACGGTAGCTCGTATATTGAGATGAATTCGTTTCTTTTTGCAAGTACGAAGAATCGTATGTACAAGCGCGATTGCAAGAAAAAAATCACCTTTTTATCAATTTTCAATCTTCAAACGATAAGACATTTGTACCGAGTTTGTATATTTTAAGATCTCAATAGTAATAGATAATTATAATTAATGCTATTGAATAAAAATAACGTAAGTTCATATTTTTAAGAAATCATTGAATTACTTTGTAATTCAGTACTTTTTTTGAAAAATGAAAAAACGTATCTATTCCTTTAGATAATTGTATTTTTGTCCAAGTTTGCTGGAAAACGTTAGAAATTAGAAATTGTCATTGGAAAAGTTTATTAAAGTTAAAATCCTTCGAAAAATAAAGGACTCGGAAATCAGGTTCTGGGTTCTGCAGGGCTTCTCGACGCAATAAGCTCTCTCCAAAGCCCCCTAGAGTTGATCGAGCTCGGCTTATCCGCGCACTGTGCCACTATACTATCCCCTGCACATCGAGCTTGTATCTACCGACTACGCTATGTATACGTACATAGCCTCTGTTCGTGTCGCGCCGAGTAAAGTAGCCTCCAATTAGATACGTCACGGGATTTCGACGTTGAGCTGCGCGGAGCAGGGCACGCGAGCGGACCGCTGTAAATTTCTCCCCCGAGGATATCCTCATCCGAGTCGTCGTCTTTCTCGTTCTCGTCGTTGAGTGGGGAAACGAATCTTTATGTCTTTGTAAGAGTTTTTGCAGCAGTGTATGTGTGTGAGCGGAAAAATAAAACTATGCTGCACCCAGAGCGGAGGTCTTTTCTTCTTAATTTCTTATTCTATCTACATATATACACAAAGCTACAACAGCTGAGAGTCAAGATGGAGGAGACAGGGAGAGAGAGACAGAGAGAGAGAGAGAAAGTGAGGCTCGCCACGATTTATGGAGAAGTTTTTCTCGAGAAGGAGGGTAAGTTAAAGGACTTGACACTCGCACACGGGGATTTATTCGAAACGTTTAGGGGAAGATTAAATTTTTTTTCTTCTTCTCATATACTCGCCTCTCTACGACGAGGCCAAGTGGTTCCATGGAGCTGATTGAGTTTGAGAATGATCGGCCGATTAATGTCCTCTTATTTTTGCTCACCTCTTGGCTTTTCTTATTTTCATGCATATAATAAAGCCCAATGCTCGAGTTTACCAAAGTATTTTGTTTAAAGTGCTTGTCGCGTACAGCGCCCACATTCGCAATTTACGTACGCAAATTTATCGATGAATCTCGAGGTTCACTCGTACTCGAGGCATGATTGGTCCGCATTTCTCGTTATTGACATTGTCATAAAGAGAGAAGAGCAGAAGCAGTAAAACTCATAAATTTGCATATATTTTCGCAAAAGGCCTGAAGAATATCGTGTCCATCTCGGAGAATACGAGCGTACGGGTCGGCACCTAATCGCTACATCATATCATATACGAAGTACACGTTATAGTGTATGGGCAGAATATCGCGCGCTTCGAGAACGCTAGATTAGATCTCACCTCGAGCGTGAAAATCTGCGAAAGTCAAGCGAGAGAGAGAAGGAGAGAGGAACTGATATTCTCTCTAGCCCAACGAGAGAAGCCCATTACTCTAAGAGATTACGGCCTCAAGTGACTGGGCTTTCTCTCTCTCTCTATACTTAGCTCTATAGATATATACATGTCGAGCACAAGCAGCATATAGCTGATGTTGAACGAGAAGGAGAGAGAGAGGGAGAAGAAGAAAGAAGGGTCGTCATGCAATTAGGGTTGGTTTATTCAACGCACTAGGGGCGGAATCTTGCTCGAGATGTGTACATAATATATGTATACCTTGTATATATACGACCGTTTTATTTCGCCTTGGCAAGAAAAATAAATATGGGCGATATTGCTTGGGATAGATTCTCCTCTCGGGCGCTATGGTGTAATGCAATATAGCATCACTTGAATTTCGTTTATACCTTATGCTCGTAATTATAGCATCTGATTAAATAGATAATTCATTGATGCTTGAAACATGAGCGTTCGCATTGATATTAAAAAAAAGTCATTCGGAAGTCATTAAATAGTAAATAATGATAGCAATTTTTAAAATTATCACATGTTATATGCATTGAATAATACACTGACAAAAAAACCTCAAGTTCGTGCTGATTTAATGTAAAAGTAGATATCAAAATTAAAGAAAATGATAATGAATTCCATATACAAGTTCATTGAAATTTTAAATATTTTGATTAAAATATATGTTTTCATTCTGATTTAGTTTTTAGATTTTAATTGTACAAAAAATAAAAGCAAGCTGTCAAAAAATGTATAATATTTTCAAGAATCACCTCAATGAAGACAGGAATTATAGTACAGATGTTCAAATTCTATATCAGTTAAAATAAGAATTGAGCGCAAGGACATTAAAGATGCTCAATGGTATTTGAAAACACATTTTATGAAAAAAACGTTTTTTCAATATTATATTTGTAAACTTTTAAATATTACCAAACCGATTCTCACTAAATTTTTAAATTCCCAAAGATGTAAAACACGATTTTCTAAACTTTACTTCCTGGAAAATGACTAATCATTATTTACCATTGTCATCATTTTAATCTTTGCGATTGTTTATAAAAAAATAATATTGAATAAAAAAAGTCTTGAACGTTTTAGAAATTCTTCTTTTTCAGAATTATTAAGTAGTATGGCAACGGACTTTTTCATTTTCAAGTCTATGCAAACTTTATATACTCAGGAGCAAGTTTACATACAACTTAGTAAATAAATATTGTAAATGACGCGAAGGAATGGTCACCCAAAAACTATTTAAAACAATATATTGCATCAAACGACTTGACTCGATGCCGCGATAAAAAATTAATTTAACGTCCAAATATAAACGAAACTCAATTCCATCTAGAAGTAAATTGAAAAAATAAAGCCGCAGAGCTTTGGAACGTACGTATACTCGTGCCAGCAGCAGCTCACGCTCGTGTCAACCATTTGAAATTGCGGTCCAATTGTGAGGTATCTCGCGACCTGTGTGCGTATAGCACGTAAAAACGATGTATATATAAAACAGAACGGAATCGTTAATAAGCCAACAACGCCCGTCTCTCGGCTTTGTAATACTTGGGCCCGCGTCTCGTTTTTGTATAATAATAAAGGAGAGCAAACGGAAGAGTCAACAAAATGTCGAGATCGGTTGCTGCTGCAGAGCCGCAGAATAAAAAGAGGAAAAAAGGGTGTATAGGAAAAGAAAGAAAGAGAGAAAGAGATAAATGAAAGCGACGCCTGGAGAAGGTGCCAGCAACGAATGAAAAACACATACAAACATTTGTTTGCATTTGTGTGGAGAAACATACACGACGATGTTTGCATTGTATACGGGAATATTCGCGAAGCGAGCACACAATAGAGAATGACACGCACACGCATATTATTTACGGATCTCGCATGCAACTCGCAAGGCCTGCTATAATATCGTATAGGCGTGTCTCGAGTTTGCCATTCGCAAATGAATTTCGGCTCTGCGGCCGACGCCGGCTGTATGGCCCTTGGTCATGGAATCGGACCGACAACACGACTCCTCTTTGCGTTTCGTTGTCTCATTACTTTAGAATTAGCCATTGGGATCGATAAAATTGTACACGTCGAGGCTTTGAATGATACGGACGCACAGGTGGTCATACTTTTATCATTTTTTTACGGGGGCTCCAAGCCTTTAAGGATTTGAAGTGACGTATTTCATTGACCCCACCGTCGTCGAATATATCGAACATATTCGAGAGCGCAAATCGACGATGAAAATTACCTGCGCTCAGTTCGAAGTTGGACCTCGGGACACTCGGAACGGGTCGTGATACGCAAGCAATATGTCTCTGAAGATTTGGATACGGAAGGTCGAGAAGCAGGCGTCGATGCTGTACGAACAGCGTCGCGACTTCATCGGCAGCGACGACGACGAGCCAGAGCAGCGCCGCATTTACGAGTACATCATGAGCCTGGTGGATCACTCGACCGAGTTGGCGGAAAAGTTTTTGCTTCTACCCCGAGACAGGCTCTGCGACCGCGATCAGAAACAAGAGGAGCGCTATCACGAGTTCGAGCGCGTCGCCTTTCAGTTGCTGCGTTGCGTCGACTGGCTGTTGGCCACGATCTGGGAGACGGCCACCAAGAGGCACTTTTTGCGCTCGCTCAACGAGATATCGGCCAGCCTCGAGAAGATACTCGACGCCACGGAGTTGTTGGTGTTGGAGCTGAAGCTTGACGAGTCCTCCAGCGGAGACAACGACGAGGACGATAGCAAAGACGGTAGGAACGGCAACGAAGGGGACGCCGACGACGAGTCGTCGATGGGCAGCGGATCGAGGAATTACGCCGTCGTCGAGTACGTCAACGAGGTGGTAACGAAGATGACCCAGCGCTGGAGCGAGAGGAGCCACTGAGCAGTCCAAAAAAGTGTCTTCATTTTCGTGAAAAATTCAAATAAAAACTACGCGCAAATTTACACCAAAATGTCGTGTTTTAACGTTGTTGATTTAATCCTGCCAGTTTTTACGTAATATTAGCTGCTTATCTACCGGGACGTATCAAAAATACCCCGTATCGTCGTCAATATTATGCCGAAAGTTTGCACCCTCGATCCGAAAGTATATCACTAAAGCCGTTGACATGGTGCATCGGGCAGAGCTCGAGGCAGACACATGACGAACAGCAAAGCGAATCGGCCTTTCGTGTTTGCTCAAACTGTCACAGCTATTGTATCAAAGGATGGGTGCAATGAAAATGTGGTATAGAAGAGTCGGAGTCGTGCCTTCTCGATCTAAATAACTCTTAATCCAGGCTCTCGGTATAGTCCATACACCTACTGACGCTCGGTCGAGCAGTTGCCGCAATCGGGCTCCGTAACTCCTCTCTCTCTCTCTTTCTCCTTTTTCTCCTTACACGTTTATACGCGTAATACGTCCGCCTGTGTCTCTGCCTATGCGTGTACATAATACCCAGGGCAAAAAAGAATCTTTATTGATATAAAGTTTTTGAAAAGTCATTAGCATATTACGGGCCGGGCGCGCACAGCTGCTAAACGGCCGCGCGTGTGCGGTGCTATAACATACAGTATATAATATGCGAGCACTGCATCAGCTCGGCCCGAGCTCGTTAGAAAACGTTTCGGCTTACGTTTTTGTCTGTTTGTGTGCTGCTGCCGCTGCTGCTGTTGCGCTATAAAAAATATCTGGCCAAGTGCGTGTGGTTCTCGGCTGTATCATCGTATATCGAATGATATAATCCGATTAGCCTCACAGCTTTGCCGACGACTACGGGGGTGTCTGTGTGTGTGTGTTTAATAAACGACAGCCCGAGTGTTGGGGCACCGATGTATTATAATATGTACTTAATATACACAAACACGATTCGGCTCGTTAGACGCGTGTTAGGTAACAAATGACTTTGCGCCTGGTGCGGCCCCAGCCAAGATGTTTCTTCTATTATACGCGGCGCACGTGAATTCGTTCGTTGACAATCGTCATCGTCGTGCGCAGCTCCCTCGCGGAAAAACCGTCGGTATTCGAGCCTACCCGTCGACCGAATTTTCAAATATTATTTAATCGTCCGCAACGATCGAGCGGTACGATATAATTAGTATTAAATTCGTCGCGTTCGTTAACGAGAAGCCGTTGCGCAGACGTTTCCTCTCGTGCGAGACTGGAAAGCAACGATTATTATAGACTTAGATAAAGGCGCGAGTTGGACGATTCAAAACTCGAGGGTGTGCTGCACCGTGAACACGAGTCGAATACGCAATTTCCTCGTTGCGATACGCGTCTTTTACTGGCTTGACATACGTTGCGTATCGCATATATATGCGTCTCTTGCTGCAACGATATATTTGCAAATTTAACTCTATTTTTCTTCAACTCATTTTAAAAAAATGATAAAATTCATTTCTTATTCAATTGGTTTTTAAATATTACATCAAAGTACCTTATTTTCAACCCTTTGTCATATATTGGGGACTACAGTAGAGTCCAAAGTAAAAATACCTATATGAATCCTACATTTCTTATTAAATCTTTTATTGGCTTTAGTATAAATACAAAACTGCCTATATTCTACATTTCGCTTCTATGTGCCTTGCGACGCCATCTCTCGCAAATCTCACCAACTAGAATTGATGTAAAACTCCACATCATATAAAAACGAATTATATTTAACATAAGCAAAGACGATTAGTAGGAAAATGGCATCTTAATCGAATTATAATAAAAAACGCAATAAGTTAACTGATACTTTCATTCATTTCCATTCAAATAGCACGACTACGTGCAAGTACTCACTCCTTTTATCAGTACCTCGGTGATGGAGAAGAAAAATCAGAGTAGCTACAGCTTCGGGACGCATGTGGATTCTTTAACGCAGTGGGACCGCCGGTGGGGCATCATCTCTCGCAGCGTCAATATTACGACAACACATGATTAAAATCATCCCCAAGCGCTCAAGATAAACATTTAGGCGCTTTGGGTGGCTACTAACGCAAAAATTCGTTAAAAATGAGTTTTAAACAAGGCGTGCGCGTGCCCCTCCATATACAGATTCAATGTTGAGCGCAGACTATCCATACATACAGCTCAGCTACAAAGCGTATAAGTGTGTAACAAAAAGCTCATCATAGCGGGGCTGTATAACAATGAATAATGGCTACAATCTCAGCTCGAGACGGGCCCCGTCGACATGCGGACTCGGCGACGGTCCTCGTCCTACTACTACCTATAGAGATGTTGTTGTTGGCGCAGCAGTCATGTGCTCTAGCATTTTTCAAACTTACGACTTGCCTATGTACACATACATTATAAGAGCATCGAAATCTTTGAAATTCGTATTCTTTATTGCGCATCGCATGCGCCAGGGTACGTATGATCGACAATAGGACATAAGCTGACCGAAAATATCGTTGTCTCTTGCGGTGATGTAGATTCGCGCCACAGGGGTACGTTTATGGGGTTTAAAAATAGTTTTCTTTTCTGTTTATTACCTAGCGAGCTGAGCTGTTGATTACTTTGCTTTAGCAGTTTCAGTTTGCTACTGTTTTTCGAAACACAAAGACTTTACTGTTCTAGGTAAAAATAATGTTATTTTAAATTGATGAGGTCCAACGTGACCTTTTGCGAATTAAGCATCTTTTATGTGCATTTAAAATGTACATGGGACCAGTCGAACGTTGTGATGATATGCTCGATCTGCACCAAAAGCTTTGCCATAAAGTCCAACACTTTAATATCGGAACGGCTAGGCGCATTACAAAATGATCCTTATAATGATACACACATAACTAATGGATCGAAATAAACAAAACTATGAGGTGTAAAGAATCTTCCTAAAGCAGTAAGAATTAGAGTGTAATAAATATTCATGAACGCCTTCAAAACAATTGTATAGCTTCTGAAAAAAATTAATTATGAATGGTTACAAAGATGTGATTATACTTGTCTGCGTTTGATAGTGGCTTTCCAGGCAAACCAAAACTCCATAACAGACTCAAAGGAATCGGAAAATATTGGGGAAAATTGAGGAAATCCGCCCTATGTCCGACCAAGATAACCCATCGTTACAAGCTAAGACGGAGTTATGTCGGATGTAAAAAATAAAACATAACTTTGGTGTAGACGCGACGATGGATATCTATTGAAATTGATTACTTACGTGATGCGCTCGTCCTTTAAAACGAAGAGCTGCGATTATTTGAAAATTGAAAAATTAGCCAAAATTCATCACTCTCGAGACATTATGGTAGCAACACAGCCGTATATCAATCCTCTTCTAGAATATTACGCTCATTCTCGAGGCGCAGCTATTATCATTTTAATAATGTTTGTTTAGCCTCGCTCATGGGCCTTTCTTTATCTGCTCTGCAGTAGTGAGCGGCCGGAATAATATAACGATGAGTTTTGGGTGTTGATGCATAATACATGTGCGCCTGTGCGTTACATGTACGACGTCTTGACTGCTTAGCGGGACGCCCCCGCCGTTTACGCGTCATGTGTGGTTTCGTGTATGCGTATATGCCTGTACGTATGTACGCAGGACCCCTACGTCGACGCGTCGTTCTGTCTATATATATATACGTATGCGCAGCACAGCCACAAATACACGCGTACACCTATACACTCAAAACGCAGGTAGGTATACACCTATAATAATCACGGGGCCGTCGCGTCTCAGTGGCGTCCATCACATACACGTCAAAAGGTTTTATGTATTTATATAGGACTTGTATATATCCTTCATCGTGCATCCTCATTTCTCTTGCTGCGTTCGGCCAGTTGTGCCAGTTTTTTCTTTTTCTTTTTTTCTACATCTTCCTTTTCTTCGTTCTGTCTCGAGCCATAAGGAGTCTCGCTCTACATCCTCCTTGGCCTTTTCTTCACCCATTTCTTCGAATCCTTTGCATAGCACAAACGCGAAATATTTACATTAAAAGTTATCACTCGGTAATGCAGCGTTTAAATCGCGCGCGAGGCAGTACTTGTATGAAAGTTTCGTCACAATTGAAAAAAACGATACCGATCGCTGTTTGCTTCAATACCGATAATATACATTTGCTACACATGTATACAAATATGTGTATGCGCGCGCGCGTATTAATGATGAGCTATTAATAACGGCTCGTTACGTCCAAAGTTGATTTTTGTTAAATTATTTTGATGAATCGAGACTTGGACTCCGTGAGCGCGCGTCGAGTGAAAAATTGATTCAGCGAAGAGAAAATCTGTAAATATATCTCGTCGTAGTCGTCGTCGCAGCGACGACCAATGCCAACCGCTCGTAGGTGTTTTGACTGATGATTTACACGGAGCAAACGTATAAAATATACATCGCAACATACATTCGTAGAGACATGCGTCGCTCTTACGCCGCTAATTAACATTTTAAGCTTTGCGCCATGTTGTTCGGTACGCAGAGCGAAAAAAATGATTAAGAGGTTCCGATTCGAATTACGTGTCGTGGGCCGGATATAATTAATTTTTTTTTGTCTTTATTTTTTGCTCTCTATCGGCAAACTTCTGAGGCGTCGATTAGAGCGCGACCGGTATTACCGCGCGATTTCGATCGCGATTATCGAATTACGCGAAGATGTGCCCGTGTTGCGAATTATGGATAAATATATTCATGCCCCGAGCTTCGTACGCACGCGGCTACGTATAATTTCGCAAAAGGAAAAAAAATAAAATAAATTATGGCAAAGAAGAAAAATGAGCAAATCATTTGTTGAATCGAAAAACTGCACGATCGAGACTACGCTCAAAGTTGGGATCTCGTCGAAATTGATGTACGAAGGCGCGCGTCCAGGTCGCGATTGCCATATAACTATAATATGTATTATTGGTATACGAGGAATCTCTCGTCGATGTCTTGCTATATATAGGTAGAATTGCTGCCGCGACAGGAGCTCGTATATCATCGACGACAAGATGTGTGCCTTTCTATATATCCTGGGCCCCGTTTGACGATGATGATACATGGCGCGCGCGTGTATATCAGTGTGCGGTCCCATCATCGAAGCGCATAGCCGAGGCTGCTGCTGCTGCTGCTCGCGTATACGTATATAGCCGCGCGTACGCCACCCATAAAGCATATTTTCGCTTTTCTCTTTGAGTAATCGACGCACACGCGCGCGCACACAAGGCTCCGAGAGTAGGACGTTTTCGATGTTTCTTGCGCTGTACTTAGCATCGCGAACACTTGATTTATGTTGTTATACCTTTGGACGCGCGTATTGATATTGTCGCGCGACGTCTGATGGCAATTAATCAGTATAGCAGTTTATACACACAATCGCTCCGGTGTATCGTATTCTTCTTGAGATGTGCTTCAGCTTTGGCGACATTCGCTTTGAACGAGTCTGACGCTTAAATGAAAACTTCATCTTTTTATTTCTTGTTTATAAAAATTTTAATTCAACAGATATTTACAATACACAGAAATTATGATGTGTCGCATGAAAAAATAGTCTTTAGTGCCATATCCTAAATAGAACTTTAACATCTGCATTGACGCTCAACGATCATGAACAATGATTATTAAACTAAATTATTGTCATTGAACAAATCACTGGCGTCGCTTATAATAGTTTTTTAGTTTTTTTCCAATTAAATCGTAATAATTCGACGCTACATGAAAATAATATTAAAACTAGAAGTGTGCGGGTGCCCAAAAAATCCAAGTTAGATCGACAATATTGGGGTAAAATGAATTTATAGATTTTATTTTAAAATATCGAGCTCTTGAAGCGATGGTGTAGAGAAAAACATCGTCGACAAGGGCTTTGGGTAACAATTATGCCCAAAGCATCTTTGGCAATCTTCGGCTATTGAACCACATTCTTTTGTTACCATAAATAAGTAAAGTCGGCTAGCCAGGATTCAATTTTGTACAAACACACACGATTGACAGCTAAAAAAATCGTTCCATAGTGAGTTGAATTTAATTCTAATCAACCTCTCGTCTTGAATAAGCCAAAAAACTCGGGCGCCCCGAGCCCGACTCGAGCCCGAAGGGCCGGATAAAAATGTCGGGTACCCACACATCCCTAATTTTAATTCAACGCGTACTATCGATTAACATGAATATTAAAGAAATGTTCATCTAGCTGACTTTTTTCTTTAAATTTAGCGTTGCAACTTCTACAATTGTACGCATTCTTTGCGCGGTTGTGTACGTTTCTTAAATGATTATTCAAAGTACTTTTGACTCCAAATCCTTTGTTACATTCATCACATCTATATGGTTTATTTTTGAAGTGCAAACTAGCTTTATGCTTTTTTAGACTACTTTTACAAGCAAACGTCTTATCACAGATTTCACACAAAAATTCTTTAATTTTCAGATGTACATTCTTGACATGAATATCCAAATGAGGCTTATATCTACACAAATAATTACAGTATTCACATTGGAACATTTTAATATTCTTGTGAATAGAATCGACATGCTTTTTCAGTTGACTTGCATATGGAAATTTCTCTTCACAATTTTCACATGCAAGTAAATGACTACCCTCGTGAGCATAACCATAATGTTTTTTTAAATGAACTTTCTGGGCAAATTTTCTCAAACATTTATCACATTCAAACGGTTTGAGCTTCTTATGAACAGCATCGACATGCTTTCTGAGATCATTCTTGTAAGTGAAACTTTTTTTACATGTTTCACATATATAATTTCGCACGCCTCTGTGAAGTCCATTAAAGTGTATTTGCAATTTTGTAATTGAAATGAATCTGCAGTTACATTCAGGACACTTATATTTTTATAATTTTCGTGAACTATCCTAAAATGCCTCCGAAGGTAGAGAGGACATGCAAATTTCATTTCACACACTGTACACTTATATGGCTTAATTTTAAGATGTTCATTATTATCATGAGTTTCTAATGATCTTTTTGAAAGAAAACCTCTTCCACATGATCCACATAAAAATCTTTTTGGTCTATGACACATAGAAATGTGTAATTTAATCTGATTTTTTGTATTGTAAATTTTTTTACAATAATCACATTCAAATGATTTTTTTTTCTGCTTTTTAAACCTTATTCCTTGATTATTTGTTTCAATACTGTTTGTAAATATATTATTACCTTTAGATATATTTTTTAATTGACTTGCAGTTTTTGAATCTTCATCGCTACATGATTCAAAAAAATCATCAATATTAACATCATCTTCATCGTCATCCTCAGTGTAATCTTCTTCATAATCATCTTTAATGTAGCAAGATTCTAATTCGATTTGAGGTTGTTCATTTAAGTTCATTTCATTATCATCAAATTGTGAATCCAAATCAACTTCTTCTTTAACATAAGGATGTGAGTCCACGTAATAATTCTAAAACATAATAAACAACACAAAATTAAAAAATTATCAAGAGGTAATATCATGAATTAAAAATATAGAAAACATTCTTTGACTTACATCAGTCATTTCAAAAAATGGTATTTCAATATTTTCAACTGCACAGTTTCCTTCATTCATATATACCTCTACTTTCATTTTTAAACTGAAATGAAAGTTTAAGATTAAATTAAGAAGATAGACATTTTTGTCAATATCCAATGCATATAAATTATATTACTAATTCTTACAATCACTTGTAAATTAACCACCAGTTGTTTTTGAAATCAATATTAAACAATTTAAATGCATTTATCCCTAGTATATTATATAATTTAACCAAGATTGAATGTTTATATGTTAAGTTAAATCAAACCTTTGGTTTGCATGAATACTTAAATTAAAGATTTATTATTTTCTTATAGTAACCTCAAACTATATTCTGAACTAACAATAAATTAAAGCAATACTATTCTCTTACCTATCATTAAAACTCAAAGGGTCCGAATCCATTTTCAACTGTACAAAAAGTTCAACAGTTGATGTTCCAAATACAATGATCAATTAACATTTTAGTGAGGAAATCATTACTATTTCAGTTCTAGTGCTTGTGATATTGCTTGCTATGCAGCAGGTCCATTACTGAAGATAATATTGTCATTGTCGTAATATTTTCACTTGAACAGACGAAATGACATCAATTTAAGTAAAGACAGGAAAATTTAATGTCTCGTTTTGTGTACGAATGCGCAATCACGGTTGATTTACGCATATGGAAGTGTCTAATGTCTATAGAATAATTTATGCTATACAATACACTAGAAGTAAAACGATTCGGTTTCTAGTAGAAAATGTAAACACAGTGTAATAAGGACCGCCTATGTATAACATATGCGGAAATAATAACAACAGTTACAGGTTAGCACAAGCAGAGCCCCTAGTTCGCTCTGTTTACATTGAGAACCGATCGTTTTACATTTAGTGTGTACAAACATTACTTTACAGCAGACAGAAACTGTAAAACCTTTCAAATTAGCGCATGCGCCAGGTATTGTCGCTCATAATTTCTATTCTTATGGTTTCCAATTTTCATTTCTCACACAGCACACCTGCACTTCTACCACTGTAAAAGCTGCATACAATTGCATGTAGTATTATTAATTTTCAATCAATCATTACTTACATTTGACTTGGGATAGCTTGTCTTATTTAAAATAATAAAATCTTTAAAAAGTTTTTAATCGTGTTTTAGTAAAAGTAAGTCTGGATATCATGCTAGTCAAATGACAAAATTTATAAAGTTATCAATTATGATACAAGAATACATAGCACTTGTGATTTCTAAAAACTACTTATTGCATTAAAAATTTGACTAGTTTGAAAATAGCATACATTTCCATCAATATCAACTACAATATTATTATATTAATTTAGAAAGAAATTATTGGATGTAGTAAAAACCAAATTTTTCAATTTTTTGAAATAATAAACTTTATTATTATAGGAATGATTTATATGATTCCTATTTTATTAGCCACATCAAGAGCATCGTAATCTCTGCTTAGCCTAACATAGGCCTTCTTTTTGCCATCAGGCCTGTTGAGGGTGTTTACGCGAACGACATCAACATCATACAATTTCTTCACAGAAGCCTTAATGTGATTTTTATTGGCCTGAGTATGAACAATAAAGACCAAAGTGTTGTTATCTTCAATTTTCTTCATGGAAGATTCGGTAGTCAAAGGGTATTTAATGATGTTTGAGGCATCCATGCTGAAATAAAAAATCTGTCATTAGTTTTATATAAAATTTGGTAATTTAAACATAAATTATATGAATAAGCCTATATCAGTGTATGATTATAATGTTTTCAATTTAAATTTCAAAGAGATTCCCATACAACTCATCATTTTATAATAAACATTAAAGTGCTAAAATATTAAGTAAAACATACCGGCTCCTTTTTGGCACGCTCTTGCGGGGGTATTTGGGGTTTCTCTGGGGCCTGAAAGTCTTTGGCCGATGGAAGTGGATGTTGGTCCTGATTTTGCGGACACGAGTGCCATTGACACCCTTGATCACCTAAAATTTGAAGAATGATTTAAAATTTTTGTCTGCAAATCATTCAAAGTATTTTGTTTCTGTGATAATTTGTCAGTAATGTGTTAAAATGACTTTTCATGGTATTCAAAGAGATTCCCACACAATTGACTCATCATTTAAATTAAATACATCTACAAATATAACAGAATTATTTCTATTTCTTATGTATTTACCTTCTTTTGAGTTTTGAGAGCCTTTTCAAGACTAGCTCCAGCCTTCTTAACGGCAGAGGTTTTCTTGACCGCTACCTTGGTGGCTGGTTTACCAGCGACCTTAGCCACAGGCTTAGCGGCAGGCTTAGCTGATTTTGCTGCTTTAGCTGCATTTTTGGCTGCAGCCTTTGCTGCTGGCTTGGCGGCTTTAGCGGCAGCTTTTGCTGGTGTTTTGGCAGCAGGCTTGGTGGCTGGCTTAGTCGCAGGCTTAGCTGTTGTGGCCTGGACTTTTTTGGCAGCCTCTGGGGCTGGTGCCGTCTTTTTTTCCTTTCCTGCTGCTGCAAAATAATTAAATTATCATTTGATACGTTGCATATGACAAATTCGTTCGAAAATTGAGGTTAGATTGATTACTGATATACTAATTTCAAGTTTTCTCATTATTCGAAATTCACTACGGTTAAAAACAAAATTTTTAAAGAATATCGAATTTACTACAGAAAAATCCATAAAATTCTGCTGTGTGATTTAACTGTTGCAAGTTTTCATGATAATGCTACACGAGTTCGGAATGCTGCATTGTCACGCGGCTGTCTATTTATGCTTATAACAACGTTACAAATTACTAAATGAGGGAAGAATCGATATCATAAGTATTATGGATAACATGACAAGTTGCGAACATCACTTTACACAATCAAAAATAATTTTTATGCTAATTAAATTGAGAATTTTCATTATACCTTTCTTAGGTGCCATCGTAACCGGGTACGGGTGTAGAGAGAGAAAAGGTTACACACGTGAAAGGAGCGTGGTGGTACGCTTGCGCTTTGAAGATTCATTCAGTTGGTATTACCGTCATGTGACGTCACATACCGAGCAATTTAAAATTGAACCTACATTTGTAATTTTACTTCACATTTTTATTTATTAGATTTGATTTATTGATTATGAAATATTTTTTGATAATTTTATGAGTGAAGTAATTGAAAAATGAATTCTCATATAAACTACTTAATCATAGCAAATCTTACCGCGGTACATGTTAAATATTACTTTGTTACACATTAAAATTTTTTATAAGAACATGCTATTAAACATAGTAATTTCGTCCAAGTTATTTTTCAAATCAAATAACAAAAAATGTAAAAAAAAAAAAAGTATCCACTCATTGTACCCGAGTGAAACGAAGATGATTCTCCATCGACGAGCAATCATCGCTGAGAACATCAAAGCAATTATTATAGAAGCTGGAAATTTTTTTCTTTTGAATAAAAAATACTTAAGAGTCGATTGGTCAATGGGGTCAAAGTCGTCGAACTACTTATAATAGCTCAACTTACTCGTAGGAATAATTAGGATTCGTGCATCGCTTATTCCACCATATACTTACCTATAGTCTATGTGAAAAGTGCACAAAGAAAACTGCAGTATTATAACAACAATAATATGGCGAAGAGGCAAGTTCATTAGGCCACGTGCTTATCGAGCATCGCACGTGCCGCCCCTCGATGCCCCTCTAAATACAGCCTATATGCGCGCACATATCGTTACAGTATATAAAGCCTCCTTATAAATATAAAACAAATTGCGCTAGGATATAACGAGCTCTGCGGGCAGCTGCGATGGATAATACCGTGTGCGCTAGACGCTCGAAAGCCTATACGTACACCTGCAGTATTCAGATCGGAGGGGGGTTGACTCGAACACATGTATAGGTAGAATGAGCACGTCGAGTGCAGGCTACAGGCCGTGGCAGTGAGGGTAGGCTTATAAGGTACACAAGTAGCGCGCGGGGGGTTGCGCGCAAGCGCCGTCGAAAGCTCGAAAGCTCGGCTAAGTGCAAGCACCTCGAGGCGGCGCGCAGCAGTTCGCGGAGTAGTTTACCTAGAAACGCGTTGGCACGCAGAGGCGGCCCAGCGTTTTATTTTATTTTTTTGCTTTCGTTCTCGGCGGCCAGACGGGCTGGCGCATTGACACTGTGGGCGCGCGCCACAGACAACGCAGCGTGTAACGCATCGATGAGCCCACGAGTCATCATCCCTCGAGCAACTCCACGTTGACCATCGTAATAATAGCACCGAGTTCCGGCAAACACCGAGAGCTTTCCTCCTTGCTGCGAGCAGGTAGACACATTTACATAGCTAGCTTGCTCGCGCCTACGTGAAAATATTGGTATAGTTGCGGGCGCCTCGGCGGGATCGGGTCTATGCACAAAAGAAAAGGGGGTTACAGACTGCGCTTGATAGAAAATTAGTTTGTTGCGCTGTGATTCTATTGCGGCTCTTTCTCTCTCTCTCTTTCTTTCTCTTTCTTTCTTTCTCTCGCACACATTGTGTACAATAAGCAGTGTACAGCAGTTTCACGTTCGATATCGCGACCCGCGTTGAAGTATTTATGTTTACGAGACTACTGGCCTGGAGCACGTTATTTTCTTGTAACGTTGTCAAATACGCACGTACACTTTTTTACTGGAGCTCTTACTTTATGACCGTACTTCCAAAACTTATTTCAAATGTTTTTCTAGTGGAGTATTTAAAAGCTTTCGCAAAAAAAAAACAAGCTGTATTATTCAACGAGTGAAAAATGAGTTTTTTTACATCATTATGAAAAAACTTGAATACTGAAAGTAACATAAATGCTTTACAAGTAAATGAAAAAAAAGGTAATCTAGAATTAATCGTGATGCGTCTTTTCTCGATGAATCGTATGTCGTTTAAATAAGAGCGAAAGATAACAAAACTTCTACCCTCCGATGCTTCGTTTGACAGACAAAGATTTTGCTTTTTCCCTCGCTTTCTCTCGACTTCGGTGTACAAAAGGTAATCTGCTTATTTCAATTATCCGATTATTTTGTTTGACTCTCACGACGACTTTCGTAAGAAAAGGAAATAATATTCACGACGACTTTGAGAAAATATAATTTACTATTCCAGCTAAAAACAACGCGCACAATTATTCATATTTTTTGTTCAAAAACATATTCTAAAATTTCCGCAAATTACAAATTTGATAAAATTATTTAAAATTTACGATTTGTAAAACGAGAATCTGTAAATACATGCTTATTTTCCAAACTAAAACTTTTTTTTTCATATGAGAATTGAATTTGAATAATTTTTGTTTTCTTGAATATCAAAAAAAAATTTCCGAAAAAACTTGAACTTCAATGAAAAAAGAGTAAACGAAAAAAGACGTTTCTCACAATGCAAGAAGGGTCAGAAAAATATGAAAACTTAGAGTTCATACTCAATTACAGAGTTTTTCGCTGCGATAAGTTCAAGCTTTTATACATACTCGTCTGTTTGCCGAAGCTTTGAATATTTTATGACTTTCCGCTGCGGAGTAGTCCAAGAAAAGGAGGCCCAACTTTTTTCGAGTTTTTCTTGCAGAAAAGCTCCTCAACCATGTTTGTTCTCTTTTTTCACAGCGAAAACAGAGAGAAAAAAATCTTTGCGTAGAGTTCATATACAATCTATGAATATTCGAAAAGGCCAGACACGAGCATTCGTCGCGCGATCATAAATTAGCCGCCCCTTTGGCCGTAAATAATGAAGCTTTCGTCGCCTTCGCGAAACGAACGAATATCTTAATGCCTTCGGCACGTATACATATCATTTAGCCGAGTGCAGTCGCGTGTATACATACAAACTGTGCAGCCTGTTACGTACCAGTATGCGCGATCGATTGGCCAATTATGTACAGGTAGACATACTTAATGGATTGGCTATAGCTCGACTTTTTTTATAGCTATTCGCCACTGCGTTTGAACTTGAGGGTGGCGATCGATTCTGATTCCATTATCATTGGCATCCAAATTTATGTTTTTCTAAACTAGCCGATTGTGCCAATCTTCGCCCATATCACGCAAATGGCTAAATGACACACTGGGTTAATGGAACACGCGTATTTTGTAAACCGCAATTTATATAAAGTCAATTGTTTCAAGAGTAAATAAAAAATTGAATAAATTCGTTTAGAGACTCGAATGCATCCTTGGCTCTGGCGTACGGATGAACGAGAAAATAAAGAGGAATATTCTCTCGAGAGAAGTGCAACCAGTAGTTTCTTTTTTACACTCTAGTCACGATAAAGTAGATCTTTTCTTTGATAAGAATAATAAATATATATTTCATCGAAGCGTACAGTGGATATAGCTTTTCGAAGAGGCAAATTTTATAAACGACCATGGGCAAAAAATCGAATCGATGTATGGGCTTCATATTTTAATATATGCGGAGCTTGCAAGCTCTTTTATATACTACGTGTCATTGCATCTCTCTTTCTCTTCTTCTCTTGTTCTGATTCATTGTGCGAGAGAGTTTCTAGTGACTAAAAAAAAAAAAAACCAATAAAGTTTTTAATACAGATATACGAGCATAATAAGAATAAAAGCATTGTGTATGAGAATGAGTGGAGCTATTGTAATATTCGAACGCTGAGTATTATTTACGTACGCTACGGTCGCTTGTGACGACGCGCGTAAAAAAGCTTGAACGCGGCTCACGTAGTACCGTAAAGCTTGAACCGTGCGTTGGATTGGAAGTGGAAAAAATCTTTGTCAATTACGCGCCTGGAATTAACATAAATACTTGCACACGTGTTATTATTATGTTTTTGCCCTTTGATGAAAGGATGCCAAGGTATACGATGCAAAGTCAGCTTTTGATAAAAACTTTTTTAAGCTTTCTAATATCATGTGCACATTTCGATGATTCCTTGGCAAGTCACTCGTGGTACATTGCCAACGCACCAATTGTTGCTCCGTTCTCTCGAATACATCCATAAAATTAAGACCATAATGTTGCAGTTAGTCTGCCAGGAGTGAAGTGTCGTCATCAGTATGCAACGTCGACGTCGTCGCAGATCATCATCGATATCATCATCCCGTAACAGTCCCAGGCCTGGACAGAGCCTCGAGGCGTCGATTCGATCGATCGCCAGCAGCAGAGAGTAAAAGGCGAATCGTCGAGTAGCAAATCACAAGGCCAGAGCGGCGCATAGGTCGTCGTCATGTTCACGTTCTACCAGAACTTCCAGGCGCGTCGCGAGGAGGCCGAGCTGCAGCGCGAGGCCGAGTCGACGGGCCACGACCGCTTCTGCCAGACGAGGCCCGGGGCCACGGCACGGCGCAAGCGACGCGCCAATCTGGCCAACCGGCGGGCCCACAGCGCCATCGAGATCGAGTGCAATCAGGACGCCTTCGCCTCGGTGCGTTCGGTGCTGCTGCGCAAGGACAACAAGAGCGCCAGCGTCGAGGACGACGAGACGGTCTGCAGCATCGGCAACGCGTCGGGCGGCTCGGGCTCGGCCGCCGGCTGCACGGCCATCTACGGGAACGGCTCGGCCGCTGCCACGGCCCTCCAAGCTCAACAGCAGGATGCAGAGGAGTCCAAGGGATACTATCAGATCACGAGTAAAATCGACAGCCTGGCCAAGATACTGTTCAACAGGGTTTACGCCGTCAAGGGCTACAAAGAGCCCGACGTGGCCAAGTAAGTACACGAATGAACAACATATATACCTATACATTTTATATTATTTGAGTGGGCTTGTGGCAGTGATGGCTCCGAAATACGTTACGGTTCGATTAAAATATTTGCATCTACAGAGAAAAACTTACAGGTAGAACGAAAATATGGTTTTTAAGTCAAGCGAGACGAGATTATACCGCACTGGCGACGTAGTAGCAAAACGTAATTTTTTGTCCCGAGTATTCCTTATCGGGGAAACCTTTGAAATTCGTACAAAACGCATCCACGAACAGGACAATTTATAAGAAGCAACGAGCAGTCGCGAATCTCAATGTCCAGTTCTCGCGCGCATTCTCGACTCGAATAATTGATGCGCGATTAATTGAACAATGAAGGTTGACGAACGATGCGATGCGCAGAAAGGACAATCGTCAAAATCACCAGTACATGGCGCTGGACGGTCGGGGTCGTCAACAGCAGGGGAGCAACGGAGTCGGGCCGGGTCACCTGTACCAGGGCGAGTCGTGCGGCTTGGCCGAGAGCGAGGCCGCGAGCAGCAGCGCCGGCGAGTGCATGGAAATGGAGAGACGATCGAGAGATCGTGCCCTATCGATCTGTCGTATCTATACTCGAGAAACGCCGCGCTACAGTCTACTCAAGCATCTCAACAACGTCGGTACGTATATAAATGCCAGCCTATATACTCCCTTTACACAGCTCGACGATATGTGCTATTGGCTCGCTGCATATGAAGCTACATGCCCGCATATAAGAGATTTTCTAGCTTTCTTCGAGCGCCGAGCTATTATAAGCGCGGACTCGCGCGTCGTCTGTCGCGTACATACTGTCGATGCACTATAAGCTATTTTACCTATACATGGACGTGCATCGCATAGTACACCTGCAGAGAGAAATAGACGTATTGACAAGAAGAAAAGGGTGTGACAAAGCTTGCACAACTATGACGCCGATGTATGAACAAGCCTCGCATTGATATATGCTATACTAAGCGACAAGTAGCATTTGTCAATGTAGCTAGGCGACACAATGGCAGCTCCTGCAGAGCCGTCGATGTATTATATATGCACTACCTACTATACACCTTATACTTGTATATGCAGCGAGTCGCAAATGTTACCTTCAAAAAGTCCAAGATGTATCGAAAAACGACTATACTGAATATACAATTGTATGTAATTAATTCATGGCTGTGCACATATAACATAGGTTCTCGGGTGGACAAGCACTGGTTCGCGGTGCGCGACAATCTGCTCAAGACCGACCGGCTGCTGACCCTCGCCCCGATCAATCGCAACTGCTCGATCCAGATAAGCCCCGCGAGCCGCGACGTGCTCAACCGGCTCTTCCTCACGCTCCAGCATCCCTACATCTGTCCGGTGCTCGATCTCGAGTTCGTCCAGCACGACGGCCAGGACCACGTGATCCTCGTCCAGCCGATCAATCAGGGCAGCCTCAAGGACATCATCTACGGCATCGAGCGCAACTGCTGGAACGAGGACTGGTCGCACAAGTACGGCAGCCGGGGCAAGGGCCTGCCCATCACCCAGATACAGCGCATGGGCAGGCAGGTGCTCGAGGCCCTGGTGTTCCTCAAGGAGCGCGACTTTCCCACCGTGTCGCACCTGCACTCGGGCAACGTAGTGGTGCAGCAGGGCGTGGCGCGCCTGGCCGCCCTCGAGAACAGCCTGCTGGGCTTCACGAGCCGGGTGCACCCCGTGGTCGCGGGCAAGCTCCTCAGCGGCCGCAGCCTCCTCGTGCCCGAGTCCATCGACACGGTCTGCTTCGGCCACATGCTCTTCGAGATGAGCGCCGGCTACGAGCTCTGCACCTTCGAGCCCACGCCCGACAATCTCGCCAGCATCAACAAGTATCCCCAGGTCCTCGAGTGCTTGAGATTCATCTTCGAGCGCTCGCCCAAGCCCAATCAGTCCAAGTATCCCAGCATCGAGCAATTGATACTTCACGATCTCTTTCGCAATATCGATCTTCGTGAGTTGAGAAATTCGTCGGTTAACGTGAGTTGCAACATATATAACCCAGTCCAGCCATGTCAATTCAACTTTTCTTCCTGATATTTCTTTTTCTAGATTTTCCGTCCAGACGCTACCATTCCAATATCAAAAGTACTCGAAGGGATCAAAAAGCCTCCAATTACAATCAAGCGGTACCGATCATTAACCTTACTTCCTAATGTATTTATTTTAATTTTTAAAAAAAGGGCTAAAACAACTACTTATGACAATAATTTATCACTGATTGCGATCCTGCCCAGGGTCCATTTTTCATTATTTTTATTCTGTTCTCTTTTTGCATGCCTAGACGATATAGATCGCATACATCGAGCAAACGTTGGTAATGATTTTATTCTCTTAGCTGGTAGAGTATGACGTGATATATCTTTTTTTTGTCTCGTCTATCTTCTTTGTTTTTTTTTCTTTCTGTTTTTTTGTGATATTTTCCACTTACAAAACCCAATTTTTCATTTCAATTTGCAGAGAGGCAAACGTCGATTGCGAAGATATGATATCACTGAGCATACCAGAAAATGAAAGCAGCGAAAATCAAAATGGCTCGTTGCTTGCTCAAATATACAAAGAACTTTCTATCACGTCCGTCTGAATCAATCACTTTTAACTACTATTGTACTTACGTTATTATATATATGCTATACATTATGAATAAAATGATTATATATTCATAATAATACTGTGAAAATGCTTTTTAAATAAAATAATACTGGGAAAACTATCATCTTGTATTTAATAAACATTAAACAAATGCAGAGTGTATCAAGTAGTTTCATATTTTTTAATACTTTTAATGATAAACTTTAAAAAAATATCGACAGTCAGATTTACAAAACTTATAAGTGCTTATTCAAAACGGTACCGTCTTAATGGTCTTAACAATGACAAAGAATACAATGAATATGTTATCAAATAATTAAAGTCTCAATCTCAATCAAGTTCATTTCTTGGTGAAAGATCTTTTTAGCAGTAAAACAACGTAATAAAATTCATTATAAAAAAAGGAATACAGTTTATAGGCTAATGCATCTTACAGAGCGTTAGATTCTAATTCACCAGTCGTAGTTTCTGGCTCTTCATCGTTATAAATATTTTCAGCCATTTGCCACACCTGCATTATATTATCTTCAGATACTGAACAAATTACCCATGGTTCATTCGGATTCCACGAGAAATCACTGATTTTAGCAGTGTGTCCACCATGAATGAACTAGAAAGTTACAAATAAAGAAATTACTTCAACAGTCAGAATTATTTTTTAACGTAGGGTTGTAAAGCACATTGTACATACCAAAAGTTCAGGAGGACCATCTTCAGCATCTTCAGGTTGTTGTTCCTCTCCTATTTTGCTTAAATCCCAAACATGCAGACGCCTATCAGTACCACTACTAGCCAGATAGTCTCGTTATGAGGGGACCATTGAACTTGGAATATTTCATCTTTATGAGATTCAAATGAATGTAATTTTAATTTCAAGTTTCTCAAGTCCCATAACGCCACAGTTTTATCAGCACTACCAGTGGCTAAGATAAATTCTGAGTATGGATTGAAACTTAGGCAATTCACTTCTGCTGTATGAGCATCTACTGTGTGGCTAGGTTTACTAGTATTGTTACACCTGAAAATTCGATTTGTAGAAGTTATTTGCATGAAAACTATTTCTAAAAAATTTCGGAAGTAATAATTTACCTGGTATCCCAAATCATTAACTTCTGGTCATCTGCGACAGAGCCGAATAAGGATTCATGAAGAAGATGCCAGGCAACATCTTCTACAACGGCCGTATGACCAGTAAAGATAGTCTTTGCATCAATGACTCGATTTTCCTTTGGAGTTGCATTGATATCCCATAGACAAATAGTATGATCATCAGAAGCACTAAGGAGATACCCATTCAAGTTTGGATTCCATGATAGACCATAACCTTCTTTTTGGTGTCCTCTCAATCTGTAAAATTAATATATGAATAAAAAAATATATTTTAAATTAAATAAATCCAAATTGAATATGCTGTTACATACCTCAAATCTGGATGACATTCGCCACTTGGATCAGGTTTGCTTGGATGCTTTGTATAGTCAAATACCAGAACATCACTAGATGGGGTTTTGGTAGCAATTACACAAGGATTTTGTGGCATAAACCTTGCTCTATTTACTTCTCCTTCATGATTGATTTTAATCTCAATTTCTATCTTTCCACTGACTGAACCAAACCCGCCAAATTCACCTTTTTCACTATCGTAATGAGAAGCATCAAACTGAGCATCTTCATTGGGAAGTTGGACGCTAGCTATAAGCAAGTGGTTCTGTTCGTCAGAAGTATGAGTTCCAAGAATGAGACGATGGACAGTGTAGTCTTTTCCTTCAGGTTTGGTGACATCGGCAACCATTGAGCTGTCAACGAAGGCCATTCCAAAGCATGGGTCATAACAAGGTCATACAAGAAAGGAGTATTCTTTTTCCATATTTTGTACTCCTCGTTAATGACTCTTTCTTCAACAGCTTCGTCAAATCCTTCTATTCAAAAAAACAATAATACACAAAAAACTGAATTAATTACTTGGCCAAAATGATGAAACTAGTAATGAAAATTAAGTAACCATCGGCTGTCCGACGAGGGTCGGGATTTTTCCGTACTGGTTCCATTTCTAAAATATTCAGTTCTGTATAGGTAACGTAAAAACAAGTGCAGTAAAAGACTGATAAACAAAATGTTCGCGATGCAAGTCAGCGACCGGCAATTGTTGAAGCACCAGGTTATGTTGTAACAATGAGGGGTAGCTTCGCGAATTTTCTACCCTAAATGTATAGATGGAATGAATCTTTACTTGAAACGATTCACTGTCTCGATAAAAGTCGGACACAAGTCACTCTGCAAAAGCGCGGTCAAGTAAGGATACCAATTGTTATGAAAAACAAAAGCCAGAGAACGCGCGTCTTCCGTGCGAATCAGTAGCGAGTCGATCGCCTAACGGCGATAGAAGGGGTAATGCTAAGTACACACATATACCTATATATGTTCCTGTATACTTGCCGCAAACTCAATGGTTTTGTCGCTATTTACCTCTAGCCGAAATGATTGTGATGTATGTAATAATACTCACCACCGTCCTTGTCAGCCATCGTCAAATTGTTATTGTTTTCTTTAGTTATTTGAACGCAGAGAAATCAAGCGACGACTAACCGTTCGACAGATAATGGATTATAACCGCAAGCTGAATTTCGAGGAAGAAATTGCTTATGTATAGAGTTCGGCGCGCCAAAAGCTAACGCTATGCCGACAGTTGAGTTGCGCCGGCGGCAGCTGAGCTGTTGGGGGCTGGGGCTTGGAAGGACACGACGTTGTATACAAGACGCTATGTGCTGCCAACTTCAGGCGAATGTTTCGTTTCAAAATTTAAACTTCTATTTTACATATAAATTCATATAAAGAATTAAGAGGAGATTAAGAAAAATTTTAAATGAAAAAGATTCTCAATAATTCATCTTCATAAGAACAAACTATTTTTTTACGACTTTCTGTTCGCAGATTTCATAATTTCTGGATCTTAAGACTTGAATTTTTAAATTTAAATTTTTGATTTAGATTTTTTAACAATCGAGCTTGTTTGGATGATAAGTAGCTATAATAATTTATAATTTAGTTCATCTAATTAATACTAATACCTTAAAATCAACTTCTTAGTTCAATTCTTACTTGCTAGATCCGCTGTCAGCAACTAATGCTGGCTTTTTTTTAGCACAGGTGGCGTGCCGCGAAAAAAAATACGTCACGTTGTTCGGAACACGTTTTACTTTCTATCTAGTCGCAACTTCGTCTGTTGACTGTTAATTATAAAAATGGTAAATTAATGATACTCGATTGTTATTTCATCCTTCAAAATTTTATGTTAATTTTTCGATGTTTAGTACAAAGTTTTATTAACCAAGTGGTTTACAAGTGTTTCATTTTTCAATCAACGAAACTAAATTTTATTTTTTAAAGTCAGCATGTGTTTATCAGGATTACGATGTGATCATATAGGAGTCAATAGTGCCTTTTTGTGAATTGCCTTAGTTAATATAATAAATTGTTTTACATTCAATTCCTCAAAAGTATTAAAATTACTAATCAAATAAAGTTCTTACCAATTTAAATTTTACATTGAAAGAGTGAATAAAAGTTGAATGAAAATTATAATTTATTAACAAATTAATTTATTTATCAGGCCAAGCGGACCAAGAAAGTAGGCATTACTGGAAAATATGGTACCAGATATGGAGCATCCCTCCGTAAGATGGTGAAGAAGATGGAGATAACCCAGCACTCTAAATACTCCTGCACCTTCTGTGGCAAGGTAAAGCATTCTCATTTAATATTGGAGAAAAAATAGATTTTTTCATCAAAGATAGTAAAAATGATGATTTGACTATAGGAAGCCATGAAGCGAGCTGTTGTTGGTGTTTGGTCGTGCAAAAGGTGTAAACGAGTGGTTGCTGGAGGTGCTTATGTTTTTGCCACAACCACTGCTGCTTCAGTCAGATCTGCAGTACGTAGATTGCGTGAAGTCAAAGATCAATAAACAACCACTACTGCTTTAGTCAGATCTGGAGTACTTGGATTGAGTGCAAGTAACCCAAAAAACTACTGCTGCTTTGGTCAGATCTCAGTGCTTAAATTGTGTGAATTCAAAGACCAATAAACAGTAATATTATCTTAAAATAACTGATATTTACTATTATCATTGACTTTCCATTTCATCAATATATTTAATAAGTCAACTAGTTTTAATAATCAGTATATAAGCTGTAAAAAACTTTTAAAATTTAGTAATTGAATTTAATTAAGAGCTCATAAAAATTAACTTTTTAATAATTCAATATTACAATAATAAGTTTTGAATGATAAATTCAAATTGTTTGGATCATGCAACTCTTTGAAGTAAAATTGATTTGAATTAATAAAATTTTTAATTTATCATTTTTTACAAATTGATCTTTTAATAATAGCTTTTAAAGTTAAATTTTTAATAAGATAAATTACTTCCCGCTAAAGAGAATGCAGTTTATAATATTTCTATTTGAAGCGTACATTAATTTTTTTTTTTTTTTATATAATTTGAATCGTTCATTAGATTTAATAATTAATATTCACTGATTTCAAAAAATCAGAAACGATCTGGAATAAGTGAAATCAATCAAGATTTCTAGTTGTAAAATTGTTTATAATATACAACCAGACCATTATACTACAGCTTTCATTCAGATATAATTATGGGGATTGGTTTTAAAACCACAAACAGAGTAAATCTTTCTTTAACTTCTGAAGGAGCTGCTTGTATAATAAACATGCAATCGAGATGCACTTGAAAAAATAATAAAAATTAATTATGTTTTGTGAAAAATCGTTCAAATTTATTCTAGAGCTCTCAATTTGCTCACTGCATTACTGATACATACGAATGCCAATTGACATCATCAGGCAAAACCTCAAATGTACTTATATTTTTATACTTTGTTACGGACGTTATTTCTGCAAACTTCAAACTTGTGAATACATAGAACAAGGCTGATTAAAAAAAAATTAATATTGGCCATTTATCACTTACTATAAAGCCCTCAAGTAATTAAACAAGCTTTTCAACACTATCGTCAGTGTGTAAAAAAGTTTATATTATAATTGGCGTTTCATGAAAGTAGACTAATCATAATATAAGAGTGACTTTTTTTAAATACATCATTATAGAGGTTTCGCTGTTTCTTTTAAAAAATAAGAAACAATAGACCAAAAATATCAATAGTTATACAATGTAGTACAATATAGTTTATGCATTTATAAATTTACTAATTTATATCTGTGTCATTTTCACTCTAGACAACGTATCAGTAAGCGATGAAAAAAAATCCAGCGGCATATATATGTAATCATTTGAAAAAGTACGAAATTTCGTCTTCTCTCGTCGCTTATCAGTTTATATAATAAACATTGAAACATTTCCTTGAAGTGAAAAAAAATGATACGAACCACTGTTACAACTCATTAAAGCATTTCATTTTTATCATCGCTCACCGTCGCACTATTCAACTAACATCGATTGGTAAAAAAAGATTCTCCGATCGAGTTTTACACGTGTTTAGAAAAAATTTTTAGAAGCACAATTGGCCAGCAAGAAAAGGATAATCAAAAGGAAATGAAGAAATAGAGAAGTGCACAATACAAATATATTCCATGATTAATAGAGCGCACCGTGTACGAAGGGACAGAGGGGATAAAAAGTGTCGGCTTAATTTTTACTTAAACCATCTCCTTAGCTACTTCAGCAGTCGGAGAGGTGCAAACGACATCAGGTAGAGATGCGGAGCATGACTTTGTGCAGGACTTTGTCTTCGGCTGATGGCCCAGATTGGCCGCGCATATACTAAAGTCCTTGGTCAAATCACGGATCTCCTTGTCTTGCTGGCTAATATCACAGTTGTTGCACAGGTGATTCATCGCGGAGCCGGTCTCTGTGCTGTCATCGCTCTCGCTACCACCTGCACTCGTTGTACTACTGATTAACGAGTTGGCCGTGGTGGACGAAATTGATCCAGCCACGCCGCTGGCGACTCCGCTCGATTGATTGCATCCCTGAGCCAGGGCTATCAATGCCTTTTGATTTTCTCGCGCGTCCACCAGAAAGATGCTTTCTTTTACTTCTTTTGCATTGTATTCGTCGATTCTAGTGAAGTAGAATAACAATTATGAGTATTAGATTGTATAAATGTGGTGTGAAAATGACATATCTTAGTACATCACAAATACTCACTTATCGTAAATGACAGCGTGCATGCCAAGCTTCTTTAAATGTTGTATGGTGTCTTTGTCGTTGTTATCGTCACCCCAACAAAATATAATGAGGCCTTGGTCTTTGACCATCTTAACAAGGCTCGGATCGCGCAGTACATCCTCGGTATGAACATTGATCCCAAGGATGTCGCTGGCCAGAGCATGCCTCATGGCCATAGGGATGGATTGGCATCTGGGATCGTGATAGGTCGGATACTTAGCAGTTTCGCCTTGGGTCAGAAAAACGACCGGGTACTTGTTTTGCTTGAAACGCAACATAGCGCAAATGTCCGGATTGAAGGACGAGAAGACGACTTTTCGATCGCCACCATGTTCCAGCACGGTTTTGATTATGATATCCAAATACAAATTCAGATCGAAGGGATGATTCAATTCGAAGGTACCGTCCTTCAACTGCATCGTCCATTTAATTTCGATGTTAAATCCAACGTGTTGGTCCAATTCTTTAAGTGCAGCTTCGAGAGTTGGGAACGGTTGATGATCGTCCAAATCCTCGTCGAAAAATTTGACTGTTTTTTCACGGCCCTCTTTGACGTGATAAACCTAAGGAAATTAAGCAAAAAAATTAATATTTGATACGATAGTATCGTTTTCACGAAGTGAACAATTTTAAAGGCCTTAAGGTCATGTGGGGCTTAGCTCACTGAATGTTCTGACGTAGAAAAAACAATAACTGACTTCTTTAAATTTTTTAGAGAGGTGATTATTATTTTTCTAAAGATGATAATTCTTAAATTTGTATATACTCTTATACTTTTTGTCACTCGAAACTCATCAATAAAAAACAGCTATGGCTTGTTAGCATGAGTTTTTGATGATTGAAAGCCACAACTTAATTTTCTTTTCTATCGATGTATTCTCTAAATAAAATTCGACATTATTTTTCTCAAAAAATTCAATATAAGAATTTTAATTTCTAAAGAAAATTTGTCAATGACCAATGAGATGAAAGACTTTTGTAAACTTATGCGTGGTAGCAGCTTTGCTACTGTAAATTGAAGTGTAAATTATTAGTTGTAAGTAATTTGAAAAATGTTAGAAAACTTGAAGAGGGATTTAACATGCAGAGTAGAATGAAAATCTCGCATCGAGACTTCTCACAATAACTGCTCACCGACAGAACAACCTGCTCAGCTCTATCAAAGAAATGTAGTACCTTACCCAAGGAATCATTCGGATAAGTAAAATCCTGTTATTAAAAATAAAAGGTACAATATTCAAGGTAGATATTTTTATGAAAATAACTAATCTGCGGTAATTTCTGAGAAATTCTTGGGGTTTCACGGTATAATTAAAAAGTAGATTGTATAAATAACAAAAATTAAATTTTTATATTATCAATACAACGTGTTATACCTTAAGTAAATGTAGTTGTTCCAAAGTAAGATCCTTTACGGGTATTTCCAGCATATCCATAGCCTCTATTTGCTTTTTACGCTTTAAAGAAATGGAAACGTGAAAATCGTGATAGATAACAGGTATCAGATCCTTGGACAGTTGCACGTCGAATTCTACCATATCAGCTCCGTGATAAGATGCAGTTTTAAGAGAAGCAATAGTATTTTCACGGACATTTGCACAACTAAAAATTCAAGAACTCATTTTAGACTCAATTGCTTGATCTCAAGAAAATAATAATCTTATTAAATCTTACTTTTTCATATGGCTTTCGAAAGAGTTACCAAGTCCTCGATGCCCAACATCGAGTCCCGACCATCTCTGCTCCCAGTGCTTGGCATAAGAAATACTCATATCCCACGGAAAATCAGGGATTGGTTTAATGATAACATACTCAATTGTAAGTTGCCCTGAAAAATATTATAATTATAATTAAATTATTTCATTCATAAAAGTTTTATGTAATCAATAATGTTGTTAAATTTACCGATTGGTCTGTGTTTTGTACTAGTAATGGGCACTGTTAACTGTCCTACACTGCCTAGCAGTGCACTGGGCAGAACGTAACTGAAACCAATGTGACTGGGTGGTTCGTCCGGGAAATTTTTACGACTGTACACGTAATAATCGACCAAGTAAGCCTGAAAAAATGAGAAAATTCTTATTAAAAAACATTACCAATAAGTTTTTTCAAGAGAAAATTTCGGCGTCAAAAACGTCGAATATCTTGTAATCGTGCAGTAACAGCAACTGTTCATTTTAATTATATCTGAATATATAATAAAAAATTTTAATTAAATAATTTCTACGATCCTCAGCTATGAACATAAAACTCATTTTAAGAGTTTTCATTCGGAGAAACAAAATGTAAGATTAAGAAAGTTAATGAAATTTTAATAGATGAGGAACGAATGATTCAAAATATATTATGATAATTTAAAAAAAATGATGATGAGCCGATCGAAGATGTGTCCCACTATCAGCAGAGTCCTCGTCAATAACTAATAATCTTTCAAATGACCATGGTAATTTATGCAAAGAATTTTAATGTGCAGATTCGGTAATTGTTTTGAGCAAAGAGCAAAACAACGAGAGACAAAGAGATAATATCTGCAATCGAGTTTTGAGTCATTTTGCTTTGGATGTGCATGAGAAAAGACACACTAATCTACTTTTGAAAAGAACATGCACGAGTGTCTTTTTTTAATCTAAAACTCGATCATAGATATAACATCTTCGATCGCTATCATAAGCGATCTTGATTGGTCAGCAAATTCTTATTTGCTCACTAATCTTAGAAATTTGATTACACGAATTAGATCAATAATTTTTATATCCTTTTATAACGTTCCGTAAATTCTGCTTTAGCTGCGTAATACAATATCAGTGCCTTGATGTACGATGTTCGAGAAACCCCTGTGTCAACAGTTAGTTTAATTATAAAAAATTATTTCTGAAGGAAAACAATTTTTCTTTACATTACACATGATTTCCGATGGTCGATTGTACATCAATCACGAGAGTCCGTTATGACTTTTCTCAATATTGCATATACACTGAATAAATATAACAATAATGATAATAATAAATAATGTGAGGTACAGTAAACAATTAAAAAAAGGATTAAGATCGGACTCTCACCATTTCAGACGCATACAGATGTATTCGAGATGTGACAGCAATGACATCGGTATATTTTAAGTAACTTTATAATTCTTTTTCATTCTTTAAGTGTAGTGTCTAGACAGCTTGAATGTTGTGGAAACGTTTCATTGTCTTTCAATGATTCATAATAAGTTGAAAAGTTTTTAAATAAAAAATTTGATGACTCTACTTCGTTGTTTTTGGAACAAAAATATTTACTTGACAATTTCAATATATTTACTCTATTTTAAAGTCATTTTTTGCACCATGGTTTTAGGTACTATTTCATTGATTGCAAGTAAATTATTGAAAAGTATGACAATTTTTACGTAACTTGCCTTGCAAACTACACTTAAAAAGGAGTTGGAAGTCTAGGATTCGCGTAAACCGATCTTTTGTACTGGTTTGATACTTTACCAGCCTAAAGTAAAAAATTTTTATCATTGTCAAACACATTATCACTTATTTCTCTGTGCTTAAGCAAAAACCAATTAATGTCGCTCTTTGAATATTGAGAAGTTTTCCAAATACCGTGAAAAATACAGTTTACGAAAGCCTAGGCACAGTGGATGGAAATGGGTAAGGTTGTACAACAATCAAAACTATCATATCTCCTTTTGTTGGCGTGTAAAACAGGATGAAAATCTTTGCTTTAACATCTGATCAGCATATTTTGTACGTTTGCTTTCTTGTTTTTGTATATTTCAAAGGTGGACTCTTGTTTCAGTTTGTTTTTGTTTATCCATTATCCATAAACCCAATATCCACAGCAGGTTGTGATCCTCATTCAGGTTCAACTAAATGCTGAACAAGATCAAGTTATTGTTTACCAAGTGAAAAAGTAAAAGCATTGATTAGTATTTAGAAGACTCTGCTTTCCTACTCGTAGTTTCTACTGAAAACTCACATGATATGGTCAATGAATGTGATTGATTATGAGTTTCAAAGATATGATTTCTTTTCTTGTTTACTACTCATTGATGCATGTATTTTATATAGAACAATTTTTTCCAGATAATATTAATTATTAAAAAAATAAATATAATGAAAGTATAGTACAATGAATATTAAACAAGATTATTAAATTGTTAAAACTGAGTTAATATAATCTGCAAGTTTTACTTACGACAGTTTCTGGGTATCGTACTGCTGCATTGAAAATTAAAAATTCATTTTCTTTGTAGTTTCTGCCAAATTGCTCTTGATATTTAAAATGTGCTTCTTCATCATTCATCACCTGTTTACAGTGGAATTATTACAACTGTGATATTAAATTAATTTTAAATTTAATCGATAACTTACGGCAACTTCTGTAATACTGAAAGCTGGTTCATCTACATAATCTAATGTATCCATAGACAAACTCTCATCTATATGATCTGAAGATTGATGCAACTCAAATGAATTATGTCGTACCAAATTTACTGGTGTCATCTGAGACGAAATACGATTTTGTGTAAAAATGTCTTAAAAAATAATAATTTTTAAAATAAAATTAAATAATTTGGGCATACTTTTATACACATTTCTTTATTTTGCAGTCTATTTTTCCAGAGCTTGATAGGATCATTAAACAATTTGAACTGAATGACTGTTTCATCTGTCAGCCAACCTCTTTCAATTTTGCAGTAGCCATCGTGATAACCAAATTTATGTGGATCAGGTATATCATTTTCAGTTGAATTATTCTGAGCTAAAATATTAAAATTTAATTAATATTTTTTACTAGCTCTTCCTCTTTATACATACATATAAATTAAAATTCTTACAATTTTTTTTGATTTGTCTTGGATGCATATGAGTTTCCCATTTTCTGATAATAAGTGTTCTGGGTGAATTTTTTGTACCATTAGGTTGACAAACAACAGCTATAAAATAACGAAACTGCACATCAACATCACAAGGTAAAGAAACTTTTTGTGAAAATATATGTCCTTCACTGAAATATTAATGAAATGTTTAATCAACTTGCAAATTTAGACTTATTTTTTCATAATTATTATATTTACTCAATATTTTTTTCATTACTGAAACGATTATTTTCAAAAGCATCGACACCATCTTCAGAATTCCCATAGTTATCTGCTGCACTCGAAGTACCGTTATTGTCAAATCGAATTGGGGAGTCGGGTCCATTGCTTTCTTTTGCAAGCTGAACTGCCTGATTATGGTTCCAAGTGCCCAATTCAGGTAGATTTCCTACTACAAAGACCACATCATTCTTTTCTAAGCCAGGCACCTGTAAAATAATAAGTATTAAAAAAAAATTCAATTTATATCATTGGAAGGATTGCAAACTTCAAGCTACATGTTAAATCTACTTTAATAACTATTGGGAGCAACTTGTATTATATATGTAGTCATAAGTCAGTAAGACATAAGTTTAAATCATCCAAGCTTGAGTTTTCTAAATTTTAAAATCAAGATAGAATATTTTAATGCAATGAAAGTTACACCTTGCTATTCTACTTTGGCAATATTAAAATTACTTTTTTTGCAGTTGATTAACTTAACAATTGTAAACTGTAATAAGTAACTGAAATAATTCTTACCTGGACTCTGAAAGTGACATCTCTTCTAGAGGCCCTCATGTTGATGAAATTATTGCAGATGATCTTTCAACTGCGAATTTCTATCTACAGAAGACAAGACTCTTCTCAATCCTCGCCTGTTCCGCAAACCTAATTAATAATAAAATTCCACATCTTTATCTCGTGTTTGCAAAAGGCAAAAGTGCATTAATGTACATATTACGAAGCTTAAAAATAAATTCTTAAATCATTCGCGATAAAAAAAAACTAACTCTCGCGCACACTATCGCTTAATGATATTGTGCTGCTGAGCTGACGACAGAGCTCTTGAGTCGGTTTTCCGTGATTTTTCTTGCAGTTCCGGTGCGCACATCGTCGTATTATTATTAGATAACTCAGTACAGACCGACCAGAGCACCACCACACTAGCCCTCACGAGTGTCAACAAAAAATTGAATATCAATATTTAATTGAATTGTCGAAGTTTTGTCACGTGTCAATAACAATTTCAGCAAGGAATATACTTGAAGTAAAGGGGGGAAAAATATAATGTAATACTCATCGAATCGTATTTATACACGCACGCGCGACACGCAGACTCTGTTAAAATATAAGTATACTCAGATTCGCGCATGTATATAGTATGTACTATGTATAGCAGTACTTGTGCAGTCTCGACTGCAATGCTCACGCTAACACACACACACACACACGTACGCACGCATGATTTATATACGTACGTATGCATTGGCTATATCGATTGTTCAAGCAGCTCAACAAAGCCAAAATTTTGCACTTGGCTTTAGCGGAGGAAGAAAAAGTTGTCATAAGTGAATAATTAATTTACGAAAAGAACTAGAGTTTGACGAGTACGGACGTAACAATGTCAGTTGTATAATAGGCGTACTTTACTTTTGCGTCTCGTTTTTGTGCGACGCTCTTGTCTTACGTATAATGCGACTGCAGCTGCATGCACGTACATACCCTCATTAGAGGTGTATTGTACACCCGCACACACGTGCTGTGTCACCCCCCAAGTCTCGCGCGGCCTGCTGCACTCTGCATACGAATTGATGCGAAATTTATTAATCATATTCGCACGCTTATAGTCACGCATGTAGGAAATAAGCCTCGCTTTCGCTTAAATATATTCCATTCGTAATATCTCGTGCAGCTTTGACAGATCGATAATTTTTCTCGGTCGTGTATGTTTTCATGCTAAAGGTGAGTCCGCAAGAGCTCGATACGTGTTTTGTCTTCTGCTGCGTGAGTCAAAATCGGAGCTCTCGCAGACAAACAGACGAGTTTCAAGCTGGCTGACAATAATAACGACGGATATAGAAGCAAGTATCGGATTTAAATACTTACACGTAGCGTATGAGGAAATGCGTGCCGCGAACTGATCGTTCTCAACGAATGTCTGAAGCAACAAAAAAAGCAGTTGTCTCTTTCTCTCACGTATGCCTTGTGACCCGGGAACACACAAAATGCCGTCAAAGTGCTACAAAAGATGGAGTAGTTTTTTGTGTTCTGCAGCCTCTTATATATCCCGATATCGAAGCGAAACTGACGCAGCCCTGCTGGTGGCACAAACTTGCACGACGTTTTTGCTGTTTCTGATGTTGACAACAGTCGACGTAACTATTGCTGCTGTTGTTATTGTTGTTGTTTAACGAGCGGACAAAGATCGTAAGTATATGCCGCTGGGGTTGAGCTTGTGTTATTTAACAAAGGCAAACTCCAAGATGAACTCGTACGGCTTGCTAGTGCTTTTTCTCTCCTCATCCGACATGTTTTGCCTCTCAGAAACGCAACTTGGCAACTCGGGTGTCTCTCTTATGTACGATGGTCTTTTTTTAAATGTTTACGTATACACACGCGCGTACACGCCAAAGTTTTGCGTAAGTATATGTACACAATTGACGAAAGGTCGTGCGCCGAGTAGTCAATAGAGCTTGTCGCTCGTTGGAAGAGCTGCACATGCACGGCGCTTTCTTTCTATTTCTCTCTCTTTCTCTCAGCTCTATACGTACTTATTATGGATAAACAAGTATGGCCGGTGCACAGTATAAAGCTTCACTTCCGTGACAAGATAGACGAAGGCGCGAAGCGAGACAACTACACACGCAAGTATCGACGCACAATCAACAAACACTGTGGGCAGCTCGCGAGAGAAAGCTTCGCAACAATATGTTTTTCGGCAGGGAGCGACTCGTGCTGTGTTATATATATATATATGTGTGTGTGCGAGGCGCGACTTGGCACTGCTGTTGACTGTCGACAGCGAACTAAGTGACTGCGACTTGCTCTCTAGTCTCTCGCTCGGCGCCTGCTGAACTGCTGCGCCCCCACGCGATCTGCCAGCAACAAACAGAACGTGCGTCGTGCATGTGTTTTATTGTATATTATAGCCCGTGAAGGCAGAAGTATACATGGCAGAAAATATATAATAATGACACAAGGCAGGACCGAACCTGTGGAGTCGTGAATTTCTCGAGTTTTGTATACCTTTCAACACGTTGAGCTTACATATTACGAGAATGCCAAAAAATTCCAGTCTCGACGTGCAAAGGTAAGAATTTGGGGAGGGTGGCGATGTTTGCGGAAGAGGTTAACGCAGGTGATGCAAGTACCGAAAGTAGGTATCCGACGAAAGGGCTCGGGTTTATCCTTTTTGTCAATTTTCGACATGGATTTTTACTACCGGGTTTGAATTTAATCGAAAATCGATTATATCGATTACGTGTGCGTTCGAAGCTTGCTAAAACAAATAGAGCTTGAGAACGAAAACAATCGAAATTCCAACCAATATTTTTTATTTTTGTTTTTTGTTTTGTTGCAAACCCACTGTAAAGATTGTGTGTCGACGCAGGAGTGTGGCCCGCGCATAACGTAGATCTAAGGCGATTGAAAAAGATGATGAAATTTACAGGATTATTGTATTAGGGTGTACACCTAAATACATTAAACTGGTTTCGCAGGTGGAAAGTGGAAACGGGCTCTTTCGTCGCAAAGAGGCGGATATATCCATTTACATATATTATTCAGCTATCGGTTATTTATACGTGTGCTTTCCTGCAGGCAGCTGATTGCGAGACTGATAAAAATGCAATTTTTCTCTCTCCCGAGCTGCAGCAGCGGCGTATTGAGTCACTCAACTTTCAACCAAGTCTCGTATACCGGTATGTGTCGATGTAAAAACAGCTATTATGTAATAAATTTATCGTTACCCGCAGAGGAGATGAAATCGAGCAATTTTACGGATGATCCACCAGCCACGCAGATCGAAAGATCGGCTGCCGCACGTTTTTTTTTTCATTTGACGCGCCGAAACAAAACTGCGTCGACTCGAAAAAACTAGAGGATGATTCATCTGCAAAACGCAACACTGCAGAGCTTTGTAAACAAATTACTGACGCAACGAGGCCGTAATTACAGACGTGTATATATGTAAATAGGCATTTTGTACTGCGCACGCGACCACACGCGACGTCGCTGCTCTCGCTTGCGCGCCTCCGACGACACGGCACGGTGTATTTTTTGCCCTCCAAAGCAGTATATTTCTGAGTAGCGGTTCGCGCGAAACTATACCGGCGTCGGTGCCGCCGCCGCCGATGCATGCGCGCATCGCATCGTATCGGTAAAAAGTTACACTTACCTGTCTTTGTATATATTACAAGTGGAGTAATTATTTCGCCTTTTTTTGTTATTATACATTCATAGCTATCCATTTCTTTTGAGCTCATTGATGAATTGGCTTTTTTGTTGACTTCGAAGAACGCCTCGTACTTATTTACTTTCGTCGAATTTCTAATAATATTTAACTTCGATCGATCGATGCATACGCTCTGCAATGCAACCGATGAAATTTGAGAAACGACGCGGCGTGTAATACATATGAGTCCCCCGTATCAATGATAAATTTTTCTTTCCCCTGCGCAATTGTTATCGGTCACGGATAAGTTAAATATATACCGTGCTTATTTTTGTGCAGACAAAGAAGCCGAGATTTGCTTCAATAATTATCCGAGATCCGAGCGAGATTATGCAATATAGCGCGGGCAAATATACATGTGGCTTATCTCGCGCGCTCATCATCTTGCGCGCTTTTATTATTTAAAGTATCAACAAGAGACGCGTGCCGAAATGTATCACGCTTAGCAACAATTTGATCTCGCACGCGATTGAGATATATCTCTGCGATACATAAAATCGATCGAGACGTTCAATCATTTCCCAAGTCGTGTCTGCATGGCCGTGGCTCCTTTAAGTTCGAGACATCTACTGGATCCACCAACTTTTTAATTGATATTAATAAAGTAAAAATGGAGCGATGATGATACGGCACTTTCCGTTCATCGATTTTCGTTAAAGAGCTCATTAATATTTGACACCCGAAAGCGTCACAAGATAAAGCGCGTAATGTAATAATGTCGAATGATTTCACACGCTCTCGTATTCAAGATACGAGGAGTTTGAATTACTTTGCCAACAAACTTCGTATCAATAATAATCATCCCATTTCTCGAGACAAGTATATCGGTTATTCGTGGATAATGATTTTTACGTAGGGGAAACTTCCAATGAGTAACAATAATCAATAACAAAAACTAATGAAATGAGTAACAATTAAACATCGACGAACATTCAATTTCAGCTTGTTTACGATTTTACTTCGAAACTCGATGATATGAAATATGAGTTTTTTTTTGTAAATAACTCAGTATTATTTTCGTTTTCGCTCATTTTTTTTATTTATCTTTTAACTTCGCAATCAATTACGTATTCTAAGACGTTCTCTACTGCATAAGGAGAATGAGTCACGAGACACAGATTTTAATCAAAATGTAAAAGAGTGACGGATCGAAACGGAAGACATTGTTGACTGCGATATTTAAATATTTGTTTATTTATCCTTCCTCACAAGCAAACTTAAGCCTGTATCGATTGAGCCAAGTTTAGCATAACGTGTCTGAAATTACTTATAATGGTCTTGGCAGATTGTTATCAATGACGAGTCAATCGATAATTCACTCTAGACTCATTTGATGTTTCTTTTTGTTCATAATTTTGCTGGGTACATAAACTACGAAAATAACTTATTTTTCGGATACTTTTAAAAACTCTCGGTAAATATAAAAGCTCAGGAAAGCATATTAAGCGCCACTATATGTAATAACTATTATTCCGCGAGCTCAAAGACACCTTCAAAACGTCCTTGTGCACTTTCGTTTGACAAAAAAATCATTCCTTTATTTGTTTCCATCCAGAGAGCAGCACTCAAAGAATGAAAAAAAAATAAAAAGAACGAGTTTTTCATCCATACATGCCCTGATAAAATGAGCTCTCCTCTTTTCTTCTCGACGAGTGCACATATTCAATTTATTCGCTTTTTTTGAGACAGTGCCAAAAGCGACTATTTTCGGTCATAAGTACATCTTCGAGCTTCGTTTGTTTACAAAAGCCTCTTATTCGTACGGTGTCAGCCGCAATAATAAACACTTGTAATACGTGCGTTTACTCGTAAAAAAAATAACAATAAAAAACTATTCACGAACGTAAATTTAGTAATGTTCAAAAGAAATGTACAAAATCGAATAAAAAGCCAAAGCTTTCGTATTTAAGGTTCGGAACAACTTTTGGTTCGGTGATTCTCCTAAAAATCGCATTAGCTCGTGCATTGCTGTGTAGCTGCAGTGGCGTCGTATCGCAGGGGCGCGTGTGTTTGTGCGCTTGGCATTTAACGATGAACTATATTAGATGCAAGTGTGTATATAAACGCGGGCCGCGCGTCGGCACGGCTAAACGGAAAATCGATTTTGTGCATATATAAGACACACAGGCGCGCAGGCACTCACCGGCCGGTGGCACACATATACTCTCTTGCAATAGCTACTATATAGGAGAAGCATTGCAGGTCGCGCGCGTCGCACCCGTTATAGTGCGCGCACTTACCGAGATTGCTGTAGAGGTAAATTCGCCGGGACACGTTTCCATTTTACAAAGGCGGCTGCTCTTCTCCTGCGAGACACGAGCTCCGATGATCAAACGATCTTATCTGTATTCCGATGGAATATACTTAAGATTCGACGAAACTCCGCTGCTGCGCACTTGATTGCCCCCATAGTGTTTTGCTCCCGTAGCATTCTCAATTCGTGAAATGGAAGATGCGTATTACGTGTGTGGGTATAGCGTCATTAGGCGATCTCGAGATTCGAACCAAAGTTTTTTAATACATAAAAAAAGTCGAAATTTGTTAATCGAATAAAATATATAGAGAAGAAAAGTCTCGCAGAGAGATGTGCTTCGCACTTGAGCTTTTCAATGTCAGACAGGCACTATCGGAGCTCTTACACGTACGCGTAAGTGATTATTTACGACTCGCGCACGAGAGCCTCTCTCTTTCTCGCTCACGTCTCGCCTCGAGCTCTCGTTCCAGAGAAAATACGGATCTCGTAAAAAAACGACACGAGCGTTCGTCGTCGACGCGTTTACAGAGAGAACATATGACAATCTCGCGTACATCTGCGTTTTTATATTAAGATGAATTTCAACGAGTGGAAATCTTTTACCTATGTAATAATACATCACGGAGTCCCTTATCAGAGTTACTCGTAAAGCTCGTGAGTCGTGATTCCGAACTTCTTCAGCCGCTCAAAGGAGATGATAAATTATGCGCCATGCTCGCTGCATTGGGCGCCTACCAGCCCGGGCTCGCGTTACGTAAAGTGAAACTTTTTACCTCGCGCGCGTCTCATAAGCACATTGCATATAAAAAAGAGCATTATTATACGCGGCGATACGAGATAAGATAGATAATGCACGCGCGTGCGTGCTGTATTTTAAGAAGTTTTTTTTTCGTCGCTACTCTTTATTTTCTCTTTTCGCGCGTGGGTCAGGCATAGCGCATATACATAATGATACACGCGCGAGAAGACGTCTTTTCGCCTTGAAAACTTTTGCTGGCTTGCATCTACACACGCATGTAAATGTTAGATACAAAGTCAACAGATTAGTCGTCGCTTACGCGTGAAAGAGGAAGAGCGAAGAAAAAAAGAATCGGAGCCGAAGAGTATGTGCGATTATCAGCTGCAGTCGTCGTCATGCGATTGTTTTTCTTAACGTATTATGCTCTCTTATATCATATCGCACTGACGCATTGGCCGACGCTGCCGCCGCCAGCACATGTGATGTTTATGTGCTTTTAATCGAAGTTCGATTTATCACTCGCGCGTCTGTGCAGTTTTCTAGCTCGAGCGATCGCAAATAGAAAAAAATGTGCGCCCGAGTCTATATCGCTTGAAATGCGCTTTTAAATACGCAACATCTTCCGTCAAAAAGCTCTGAAATCATCGCGCGTGAACGAACAAAAATCAATTAGAAATAAACAAGTCGAATATCGTGTATTGCGATACAGTGTATATTTCACGCACGTCTTTACGTAGTGCTATGCAGACAACGATTAGCCGCGATGCAGTAAACAATAATTAAGGATGATTTGTGCGGTGGCGTGGTGTTACACGCGTTGATAACGCGAATCGCGCGCGCCTATAAGACAAGTGCCAATAGTAGTTTAGTTGAAGTTGAGTTTATTTTCTTATCGAGTTGAGGCTTACATGCTCATGCCGAGAGAGAGAGAGAGAGAGAGGAAGAGACGGCTATATATCGAGCATAACTGGATTGATGGACGCTCGAACTGCAGTCGACACTGATTGATCACAATAGGATTTGCGCTCCTCTACTGTAATTAACGAGAAAACTCCCTAAACGCATCGACTGTCGAAATCAAAGCTCGCTTCACGGACCCGAAATGCAAAGAAATATGTATAAAAATCGAAAGCCTTTTAAAAAACTTGGGTTGCCGGTGCTTGCGACAATTTTCTCGGTTAATCGCGCGCGCGCATCAAAAAGTCGCATGAAAGAAACCATCTCTCTTTCGCCTTCCTAGCAGCTGTGGATATGTGTGTACGTCGATGCTGCCTGGAGGTGTGTCTCGCCATTCCAGACATAGTATGTGTGTGCGCGCGTCAGTGTGTGCGTAACTGACAGTGTTCGTAATAACCTTTGACTATTACGGTATATAGAACAGCGACGTGGTCGTCGTGCGTCGACTGTACACGCTTTATAGACCACCAATGTGTGTGCGCCTGGTGATGAAAGAAAAAAAGGCTCGTCAACCGGTTCTTTTTCTCTTTCTCACTCTCTTGCTCGTGCAATTCTAAATAGTCATGCGGGTTGAGCAGTTATTTCTTTGCCTCCTTTTTTTCTCTCTCCTATTGCTCTCAACGTTCCGGAAATTTTATTGGGAATTACGACGCTTTGTAATGCCATTGATTCATCGTTTCGTTCGTGGTTGAATTTATTTTCGACATACTCGCGAATTCTTCGCCGCAGCTCTGCAGAGACGATAATTTCTACTTTGGAAACACGCATGCTGCTGAATAATTGCGCCAGCAGTTCTGAGCGCCCGCGAGTATACTGGAGAAGGAAAATTACGATCGTAGGGGATGTTTTTTCACTCGATCGATTAATTGGTGAATCGATGAAATCGAGAAATTTGAAGTAGAGTCTCGATTTCCATAATTAACGTGTGTATGCAGCGAAGCGAGCATATATTATTTAGCGATTTAAGCTGCGTACTATAGACGCGTTTGCGGGCATTTTTTTTATTTACAACATTGAGGATATCTTTATAAGCTGTAATATAAGCTTCGTTTTGCTGCTTTCAGGAGGTTCGTGCGTAATAATTGCATACGTGAATGACCGACTAAATAATGCTCCGACATTCCTGCAAAAAAAAGTGCCTCGTCATGATTCTCGCGCAGATCTGCACCTGCAACCGAGCAATGACTTTGAAAATGTACATTTCGCTCTCATAAACAAACATTTCATCTTGACTCGGTCAACCAACTTTTGTATAGATTGCATCAGCCACTTGTGTATATAGCTGCTCGGTACCATACATATCCATACGCGCAAGAAAGTCGCGCGACGCTCGCTCCGCAGCAAGGCGAGATTATGCGACAGACAATAAATAATATTCGAAATCGAATATAAGTGTAAACATGATCAAGCGTAGCTATATTATTCGGTTATTTAAGCTGCAAGATCGAGGACGAAATTATTTTTACACTCATGAAAATGAGAATATCATCATATCAGCGAGTAATGACGATCACTTTTTATGAATGTAAACAAATTTCGTTTAGCTACCGCAATTTTCAATCATCAAAGTCAAGTCAGTGATCAAAAGTTTTCATACAATCGATTCATTGCATTTTGCGGTTAATGCGAACTGCGGTGAAAAAGGCGGAACATGAAAGCTCCTTTGAACATGCACACAGAGTGTAAAATATTATATATTATTTTATATATCGTACGGATATGTGTGCCAAGAGTTTACTCCCACGACGAGAGTTTTGCATTTTCCATACGAGCCGCGTCGAGCTGATTTTTCACGTGCAATCCATTATCGTTTCGTTAGAAATCACGATTTAATTTTTTTTACGCTCTAATGCACTCGGCGATGCACGCACATGTATAATACGTATAAATATGTCACGTGCCTCTAAATTATCGCTCTCCCATATATTGTATAGAAAAGTTGAAAAATAGTACATGCTCGCGCGCGCGCCTCGTAAACTGCTGGCGCATCACTTGCGTCGGGTCATCGCGCGATGACTTTGCTGAACGAGCCTGCACGTCTAGCCACGACACGTGAATAAAGACGCAATCACGTGTGTGTGTATGCGCATATCAGCTCGATTAAACTGCGGATAATCTTTACGATCGACGCGGCGCTGCGCAGCTCGACCCTTTTTTTCGTCTCTCTCTCTCTCTCTCTCTCTCTCTCTCTCTCTCTCTCTCTCTCTCTCTGCTCTCCCACTCAATTGAACTATTAGTACGCAAGCTTCGCTCCATATACGCGAATATGACGAAATAGAAACAATCAACCTGCTTAATGTACTGTGCGCTTTTTATTTTTAGCCTGGCATACGACGCGCGACAATCGCGATTGACGCACAAATCATTACGACAAAGCTCCGTTTTCAGACTCCTGTTACACACTATATTTGCATTAGCTCTCAGACATTATACCCTTACCCCTTGGCACACTGTTTGTTATAATTTTGCTGGAATTTTTATAACATACGCAAAGGTGAAAGAGCGAGAATGGCCACCGCATATACATACACATGCGCGAGATGAATAAGCCCAAGTTGATTTTTCTGATAAAAGCTGTTCATACGTCCCACGTACTGGCGAGCATGCGGGTAGGAAGAAAAAAAATTCTGTGTCGTGACGTGTAGCCGCGCGTACATTTTTTAACGCTCCAACGTGCAGCGTGTGCGAGAGCTCAACACGTGCGCGCAATTTCGCGGACCTCGATAGAATTTCGTGAGTCCTATTACTCTTTTCAACGCACACATCCACTTACAAATACGCGTTTGAGTTTTGCACGTGAGTTGAGAGAAAGAGAGAGAGAGAGAGTAGGGAAACCAGCGTTGGGAAGTGGTTTTTTTTTTTCTTATACATTTTGCACCACGTTGTAGCATTACGTGCGAAATTTTTTTCTTCTTTCATCACGCCGATAGACGAATAAGCTTCATGATGAAATTTCTCTTCCTCGGTAATAAATATCGTAGATTTTGAATTCGTTACGTCTATATTTTTCTATGTCATACTTTCAGCTTGGATTTACGACCATCAATGCTGCATATGAATTGCTTTTTCACAGAATTTTAAATTGTCTTTGTATTTGGCGTAAAGTACATTGTTAAATATTGTATTTGTTTTCAAATACAATGGATATGAAAATTACCTAATTGAGATTAATCCATTTTATTACGATGGTCATCAAGAGCTCTAAAGTGCGCTTAAAGATCAACTAAAAAATCTTGATATTATTATAATTTCTAATTTTTTCTTCAGGCAACATAGCTCGAAACTCTATGAATGTATTGCATCACCCATTTCAATAAATATTTTGATTTTTTCGATAACTAAAGGTATTTCGATATCAAATGATTTTCAATTCAGATAATTTATAAAGGAATACACACTGAATAATCTATCAAAGCACGTCCATTGCCCATAATAACAACAGTAACAGTAACATTTCGATTTTTATGTGATCTTTTTTTTGGTATGATCGTAATACAATGATTTTTCATACCATATACTTTACCGAATCGAGGCATGCTCGCTGTACATTTCAGTGATATCCAGATCGTCAAAGAAGTGACATTTCCATATTGGCTTTTACAACGAAAAAAAAATGAATCGCTTGAAATTCAATTTCACACTTGGATATATTCTGCCGCGGAGGAATGGAGAGCGCGTGTGACGCGGTACATTTAAGTATTCAAAAGAGAGCTCATCGACTACTTTGAGCTTGTCGAAGCGCGGAAAATGCACTCTGCACAAAACAGTGCTCCAGAAAAAGAGAGAGGGATAGGAGAGAGATAAAAAAATGTATAGATATTCTTATTGGGCGAAAGCTCGATATGGGAAATCGAGCATGCAAAGTGTATATGTGTATGCGAAGCAGGACACTTGATAGATACACGCTATAAATGTTTTATATTATATATTTGTGAGCACGTTAGAGAGTCGAGCGTTTTTTACGCTACGGTGGATTGTGTTCATCGAATATTCGGATAAGGCGCTCGATTAAAAAAGCTCAAAGAGTCTATAATAAAGATTCAAATTCGTTCACACGCTTTGAGAGCATGTTATATCGATAGCAATCTTTACTATTATTTTTTTAATCTACCAAAAATAACAAACATTTATAACAAACTTGCTGCACTTACGTTATTTATTTATTTACGTTTTACTTATACATTTTATACATATTATTTTACATCAAGTTTATTCGCATGATATAAATCACATCGCATTCATCCGCTACAAACTTGACGTATTTTTCGTTATTTGGCATCGTATATATCTCCCAATCTCTCGGCAATCGGAAAAATCAAGTAGTCTCGGGTTTTCTCCTCATTTTTTTGGGTGCAAACATACTAGAGGCAACAGAAAAAAGGTCGAGTCTCAAACTCGCCACTATATTCCGCCATGATCGAAGCTGTCGGTTATCGTTTCAATATTAGCCTCGTTGCACACAAATGTACGAACGAAATAATAATCATGAAGCTCGAGCGCAATATGCACCTCTGCCATGCATGGACGCTCATATGCGCTTATGCACATATGTGTATGTGCGGCCGCCGTGTGCGTATATACATCTTCATTGTGCCAGCGAGACGAGCTTGCGCAGGCCGTTAATCTCTCTCTGTACTTACCGAGTTTGCGCTTCGCGATTATCGTCATTATTATCGTCGTCGCGCCGCTGCCGATAATGAGGTTGAGGGCTTTCTCTCTCTCTCTCTCTCTCGATGTGAAATGGCAAAACTCCGCAGCAGCAGAAGCAACGCTGCACCAAATGGAAATTGCGCCAGTAAAAAAGTCGACAAATTCGGATTTTGGAACAATATACGCATAAAATATTCAACTTTACTGCAGTTTCGTAGATGTATAAAAGAATTGGTATAGAGTACGCGACTCAATGCCATTGATAACTGAAAACGTCGAAGTAATTGATACTCTCGGTAATGCTATAAACATTTTTTTGTACAAATCTTATTAGCTCCATATGTACATGTGGTTATTCGCTAACGCCTCAAACACTTTCTTCTTTCGTTCTACTTTTTCTCGTTTCTTGCAGCTGTCGATACAATAATTATTGGTCAAGAGTATTTTACAGATATTGTTCGCAGATTATCGTTTGTATTTTATCGAGAGAAGAATGAGACGTGCGAAGTACATAAAATTATGAACGACTCGTCGGTTTGGAAAATGCTTTCTTCGTTACATTTTTCATTTTACGTTCGGGTAATATCTATAAAAATGTCATTATTCCATTAAACGCAAAGATACAAATTTCATACACTCTGTATCATACAACAGTCATAACATTGTCTCGAAATATTCAAGGGCTGTCAATGTTTCTGTGTTTTTTCACTCATTCATCTCAATTTTAACAGAAAGCATAATTTCTTATTTTGTACAATTCGTATAATTATAATGTAAAATTTAGATATATCTTTGTAACAAATTGATAATATTTATGTAAGCTCATAGTTCAGTCGTGGCCACACCCCAGTACTGCTGCATCCTGCTGGCGTCCTGCTCGAGCGAGTCCAGGGCGTTACCGCGCTCCTGTATAACGGCAAAGTCGTACTCGAGATTGTAGGGCATCAATCGCTGAAGACTGCCGAAGTACGCGGCGTTAGGGCCACCGTTGAGGACGCGCCGGCCGCTGCCGCCGAAAGCCGAGCGCAGTATCGGCACAGGCTGATGTATCGTGGCCGTCGTCGTCGTCGAGGCTACACCGGAGGTCGTTTCGAATGATCGGGCGCTGCCGAAACGCCGTGACAGGAACGGCACACTCGAGCTTGCGCCGAGTTGAGGCGTCGAGCGCGATTGACCTACGGATGAAATAATCATTTTATCATCATGAAGAGTCGAAAAAATTACGAATTGTAGGAGGCAAAATCATCAGGGGTCATTACCACCTCGACGCAACAGCGTAGCCGAATTCGTCGTGGATGAGATGGAGCTAGCCTTGGGCACGCTCGTCAGTGTGTCGAGCTCCTTGTCGAAGAGCAGCTGCGTATTTGTTCGAGCATGTATTCCCAGCACCTGAGCTGCTCGTCGCTGGGCGGCGAATCTCGCTCGATTATCACCTGCTGCTGTTGCTGTTGCTGCTGTCGGAGCTTGCAAGCGCTAGCCAGACGACTGCTGCCCGAGGCTCGACGTCTAGAGCGAGGCTCGAACAGGCCTATCTCGCTAGCCTGATCGGACTGTCCGCTCGGTGAGCTTCGTTCCTCGCGCAGCTGGTTGTCTTTAGCCAGGCGTTGACTCGAACGACTCGATTTGACGCTCGATCTGTTTGTATCATATTATTTCATATATTCAATCGAATACATTGACAATGTGGATCAAGTAAATGTATACATTTGTATATGTGAAGCAAATATTTATATACGCGCGTGCTTAACGTTATTATGTAAACATACACACGATGTATAAATCGAATCGCACGTCTCTGATTCGGAAAAACGAGCAAATAAATATAATCACATGTAAATATCGATGTAGCGGGTTTTATCTGAATGGCCATGACCCGTCACAAATTTAACAAAATCGTAAAGATGGTTTCAATCATATTAGAATGCTGAATATAACAAAAGTAGTGATTGTTTATATTGATTCTAACAAGAATAAGGGATAAGAAGTATAGGGTAACACTTTTTCCGTGTGCTAGAAACTTGTACGAATATGTTTTTTTTTTTTTTAACAAAGAAATATCGAAAACTTCTGATCCTTATTTACTGTGCTCTAATAAGGTAATATTCTTTTCCACGGGATGGCAATCTCTAAGTACATGGACTTTTGTCATTGTAGCAATTAGCCGTCGTAAAATTTTTACTGTTTTAATAATAATGGCATTGTGAATCAAAAACCCTGAAAAATAAGTTTTTCATGATATTTTTTAGATTTTTGTTTACGTACCGTAGAAAATGCACGTTTTTTTAACGAGAGAAACAGTCTGTGTACTTCGAAATTCAAATTCTAATGCATTCACATTTTCGAATATCGCAAAATATTCTTTTCGCAATTTTGTATTTTACGTCCTATAGTTTCGTTTTTAATCTTTTACATTTATTAGAATAAATGTAAATAATTTTATGTTGTTGTTATTTTCATTAATATTCTACGTGATTGAAATGGTCTTTACGATTTTGGAAAATGATTGCGGAAGGTCATGAGTGGGTAGCTTCAGTTACGTTAAATAAAGTCGCGTTTACCCAATCCGTACATACATACAGGCGAGCATGAATAATTAGTAGTATCGAGGTGTTAAATTCGATGCCGAGTGCGCGATTTTTTGTGCCGTATTAATATTTCCGTAAATTTAATATCTATTATATCACATATGCTTGGGCAAACGTGTGAAATCGATTAAAGTTCAGTTATATTTACTTTTCGATGTAAACTAAAATTGCACGCGCACAATACATTCGTTATCTTTAAAAAATTAAACAGCAACTGGTACGATTTAACACGAGGAAGAAATGGTATCATACGAGGTTTCTGATGAGCATCGAAACCGCCTAGATGTTTTTCAAAAAAATTTTAAATAAACGAAAAATTACAAGGGAATATTATCCTGGGATTATCGTAATATTACCAACCTGTTACTCATGAGGTTTCTCAGTACACCATTAAGGTAAAAGCCGTTAACGGAGCTGGTTACAGAGTCGTTATTTCCAGGGATGCTGTACCAACAGCTGCTACAGCTGCAGCGGCAGCAGCGGCGGCGGCATGACAACAACAAGCTGCCGAAGCTTCATTGGCAGCCAGTCTGGGCATGCAGCACGGACAGGTACAAGCACCACTGGCAGCAGCTACATCTTTGCTCTGCTGCGCTTTGTTGTATTCGTGCATGAGCAGCCTATTGATTTGTTGTTGCGCCTCGTCTTGCCGATGATTGTGCAGCGGCTGTTGCGGTGGCTGCTGCTGCTGCTGAGGATTATTACGACTAGCGGACAGCCTTACGACAAGTACACTGAGATTATCCTCGGCTCCATAAGCTTGAGCCAAATCTTGCAGTCGCTTGGCCGCCAGCACGGGATTAGCCTCGGCGCGGGCCTCCCTCACGGCCTCTTGGATGCTCAGCACTTCCCAGAGACGACGATTGCCGATTATCACGAACTCGTCGTCGGGCTCGATGATTACCTGTATCGGCAAAAGAGTTACACTCAATATACATATGATTATTGAATCAAATTATACGCACACAATTAATATAATTGAGTCGGGTTATACTTTGTAACCACGACGAAAATTGAATGATTTTTCGCTTGTTTCGCCCCTTACACATTCGGTTCAAATTCCAGTTTTCCAACATTCGCTTCATTTGGGTGGATTTAATGAGAATAATGTGACATTTTTTTCAACTCGAACCCAATTAAAATTTACAACGCCTTTACAACACGCCTCGCACAAAATTCATTACGCGCGCATTATAAATACATGTGCTGTATAATGTACAAACGTAATATTAATTCAACGCGCAGTGCCCCCGATATAATATACGCAAAGCTCGCAAAGAGAACGCGAAAAAAAGGCATTAACGCAATTCCTCTGCGTGTGCGCCCGAGCTTTCAAGCTCCAAAAATAATGAGCGAGATTGTGTTTTTTTCTTCTCATTTTACTCTTTTTCTCGCTCGCTCAACGTTATACGTATGTCGGACACGCGTGCAGTGCGTGAATTTTTGCTTGACATAACGTTTTTATACATGCGCGCATATTATTATTCCGGCTGCGCGCGCTTCAGCCTGTGCACGCGCGCAAAAACCATTTTAATGCGTATTTTCCCGTTGTTATATCTCGGGCTGCGTTAAATTATTGTCATCATCTTGATATTTGGAGGGGGTTAAGTATAACTTATGCACCATACAATATACGAGCTTTTAATCGAGAGATGAAAAAGAGAAAAATAACGCCGCGCGCTCGAGTCTCGAGGGACAAGTAATTTTTGAGCATATGACTCGGTCCGCTGCAAAAGAATATCGTATTATACATATGTAATTGGCGAATATCCGTCAGCATCCCTTTACAATTGTTCTTGCTCCCAAAGCTCATTAACTGGAATCGCGCAAAGTGGAAAAAACTCGCGCGGCTCGCATATAACAAAGAGAAAACTCACCTCCTGACTCGTCGGCTCGGGCATAGCGATCGGTAGCAGATTTCCACAGCGCGTCTTCTGCTCGGGAGCGCCAGCAGCGGCGGCGGCGGCGGCTCGGCCAGCGGCACCGGGTGGCACGTATTGGGCCGCATGACTCTTGGCCAGCTGCAGCGGCCCCGAGGCTCGGCACAGCACGGCCTTGGCCTCGCCGCAGGTCGCGGCCGTCAGCACGTACTTGGCCGATCTGGCTCCGTTGACGTCGTTGGCCTCGGGCTCGTGCTCGAGGCGCCTCAGATGCACGAGGGCCGCGTCGACGCCGTAGAGCATCCGCATCTGCTGGTTGGCGTGGAGGGCCGACTCGTTGCGGGCCCCACCGGTGCGTATCTCCCGCTGGGCCGCCAGCAGGGTGTAGCGCAGGTACTCGTGACGCGTCTCCTTGACGGTGCGCTCCTGAAGCAGCAGTCGCGGAATCATCTCTTGGAGCGAGGTCGGGGCCTCTTGGCTGCTCGAGCCCCCGTCGAAGAGACCGAAGAGGCCCTCGGCGTTGCAGAATCCCGGCATACGTACTTGGCTCACCAGCAATCTGCAAAACGAGCGCATATTCGTTGGTCGTGAGTTTCCCAGCTGCTGCACGTACCAGACGTATTAAAAGCTCGTCCGTTAATTGCGTTTCAACTGAATTCCGACGTATTGGCCGCAGCTAAAGTCTCGAGAGTCACGAATGTACGTTTCAAACTCAATCTATTATCCATGCCTCGGCTTCTCTCCTGCCCACTTTCGTGAAATATACAATATCAAATCCATAGCCAAGAAGCGCGCGTCGTGTACGTGAGCCCGGTGGAGCTTTGATAACAGCATCAAGGCAATTTGCGCAGTACCGCTGTCATTGTAATTTCCTTCTCGAAACTTACCTCTCTCTGGTGCCGGCGGTCTCTGAGAAACCCAATCTCCAGGGCAGGTGCACGACTTCGCGGGCGTGCTGACCTCTCACCGGCGTCGTGCTGGAGCTGGCCACCGACGAGGCGCCGCCGGCTGTCAGTGGCCCGTTGCCGTCGCTCATGGGGCCGGCGCCGGGGCTGCCGGATTTGCTCTGGCCGGACACGTCGACGAGGCTGAGGGGTCGTCTCGTGCTGTTGTAGTGCTGAAACTGGCGCGGATCGACGCGCAGACGCGAGTTGCAGGATATGTCGAGGAACTGCAACTGCGCCGACAGAAGATCGTCGAGATTCAGCCGGTCCAGATGGTTGTGAGCTAGATCGAGTACCTGCGACAGTTTTGAATTTTTGATTAATTGATCCTGGAGCAGTATGCTGTACGCGTGTACAGGCGCAGCCTCGTTCATCAACGGTTCTGCAGCGAGGTATACACGGGTGCGCAGCTAGAAGCCCCGAGATTCACGTGCCGCGCCGTTGCTCGATCTATAGCGTGCGCGTATCCGGGCAAAAGCGAATAATTGATGTATGCGCCTCGACGCTCACCCAGTCTATGTATGTGCAGTTATATGCGCGCGTATGTATCGCTATCGTGGCAGCTGACTCCATATTTATGACTGTATGAATACGTTACTTCCTTGAGGATTTTACCTTGTTAATGAAAAGAGTCGAGCGCGAGTACTTATGTTCATGATTAATTTAAAAGCTCCGCCGTCTGTCTCGCCCTTCCTTTCCTTTTCCTTCCTCTCTCACCCTCTCGCTCTTCGGAAGTCTTAATGTCTCAATCGGCAGAGTTAAGTTCGTTAAAGGAATGAAAATGAAGAAAAGAGGCACGACTTTGAACAATTTCTTTGAAATCTGCACCGTAGTAGTTGCTTCAGTCGCGCAGTATCAGCACAGCGATGTTAAATTCAATTTCAAAGTATCGTTTTCTCTCTCTCTCTCTCTCTCTCTTTCTTTCTCTGTGTCGACTGCTGCGTGGCACGCGCGGGGTCGAAGAGGAGCAGAAAAAAGGAGAGCTCAGAGCACTTAATTAAAAGTTAAAAATGAATTTGAAAAGCTGTAAGCTGGAATTGTATGCAGCCGCCGCCGTTGCCACCACCGCCGTTTCATTCGGCCAACCTCTTTTAATGTATGGAATCTTTCTCAAGCTTAATGTTCTTTTTTAATATCGCATCAAGACATTTTTAAATATTCATTTCGAACGCTCTCTCCCTTACTTTTGAGACGCGCGTTTACGGAAGCCAGCGTGTCTTCAGCCTCTTTTCTTCTCTATTTTTACTTTTCATCCCTTCAAATTTATACACCTATTAAATATTTTTAATAGCGAAACGAAAATGAGTCAAAACAAAACAAAAAAGGAGAAAAAAATCTGAAATTAACAATCCAGTTCTTGGGTAAACCTAAAGGTTCCAGTGCAGTGCTGCTGCTTATTACATGAAGGCGGAATTGCCTGGTATATACGGTACGTCGATGTGGGCGCGCGTACACTGTCTACGACGTTGACTAATTATTCTCCGTAAGCTGCCAGGCATCTTCTCTCTCTCTCTCTCTCTTTCTAGGTACTTAATACGGAGCCCTCTTCAAAGATTAAAAGCCGTGCTATATATACATTCTAATTCGAAAGGTTTCTATAGCTATACACGGCTATCTACTGTCGATCTATCCGTATACATGTATAGTTCGAGAGTCATTGATATTGGATGCGATTTGAATCAGAAGCGCTGCGGCACGATAGGTCAAAATAAACGTATATATGTAATGCGCAGCCTTATACTATATAGCTACGTGATAAAGCTATCTCGAGGTAAAAGCTACTTTACTTACCTTGAGGGAAGAAGTTTTGTTGAAGGCAGGACAACTTAAAAGTCGATTGGAATGAACTCGCAGCACCCTCAAGTGGGCCAAATTCGCCACGTTATCCGGCAGATATTGCAACTTGTTACCCGATAATACCAGCTCCTCGAGTTCGTGCCACGAGCCTATGCAGCTTAATTGGGGGAAAAAACAGAGAAGAAAAAAAACCGTACATCAGACAAGAGAAAAGAAAATTATTAATTCAACGCGTTTAATTCTTACCAGATATATCGCGCACTCGACTTTCGAGAGCGGCGCATTATAATCGCACGCGATCAGCAGACGTTTCGTACACACATGCGAGCACGCGATTGATATATTAAACAGCCCACGATTACACGTACATACGTTCACATCGTAGCGAGTGAAAATTCAATTTCACTATTTAAATTGCAGCAACGTATGCATAGAAAATGTATGATTTAAAAAAAAGGAGAATAAGCCGTCTTCTCTTCGGGCACACGTAAAAAAGCGTAGTTCAGCAGCTGCTGCCTGCTTGGCAAATTTATAGCCACGTGTACGCGAGGATTAGTCTCTTTTTCGGGGTCGACGCGAGCCAGCGACCGAGTGCAGTAGGATTCGTCGATTTACCCGGAAAATTGCATTATTTTAAACACGCCTGGCATTACGGTATTTTTTATATAAAATGCAGAAACACGCTACAAGACACGAGGCAATTAATTAAAGTCCGCTTGAGAATTTAAATAACGATCAGAGCAGCTTGTGTGCTGCGGAGGAATTACGCACTCGAAAGCTTATCGCAAGGACGACGGACGCGCAGTGCAGGCAAAAAAAGCTCCGATCAGCGTATTATAGCCCGAGTATTATAGCCTCTAGCAAGATAAAAGGGCTTACCTCTCGGGCAGAGCATCGATGGAATTATAAGCCAAATGTAGCACCCTGAGAGCTTGAAATTTGGCAAGAGTATCGAGGGCCGTGTTGCTCAATCGATTGCCCGTCAGATAGAGCTTTTCCAGGCAGCTGCGGGAACGATCGACGCAGGCCTCCTGATGACGGCCTATCCTCGTCGTTGTCGATGGCTCCGTGTAGCCCGTGGGCAGCTCGGACAGGCGATTGTTCGACAGGTTCAATACTTTCATCCTTGCGAAGCGAATGGACGAGAGCGAGCGAGGGAGGGAAAAAAAGGAGACCAAAAAAATTAGACTCTTTTGTTTTCGTGTTTCTATAGGTGCACACATCGCGTATACACTGCTGCGGCGCGCTAGCTCTCGCGCCTCTCTTTTGAATTGCATAATATATTATCCGAGGAGCGAGCCAAGATAAAGCACATAGCTCCATTAGAGCCGCGACCTTTACTCTTTCCTTTTTTTCTCTCGCTTTTTTCCTTCTTTTTTTAGCGTTAATTTGTGGAGCTCGTTAAGGAGCCGCCACACCGGCCGTGAGATGGAAGATGTATGTCGCAGTGAATTTTTCGACGTTACGTGCTGCACACCTTTTGCACCAACTTTTAACTTGATTTTCCGCTCAGCGTTTCGGAGCGCCCGACCAAGTGTGGCTGCGCGCACGTCTGCATAAGTGTTTAATGAACTTTCGATGTGTGCACGATTCATCAAGCGCAAAGTCTCGTGTACAGGCAGCGTAATTGTCGTCAACACAAAAAGTGATATGCACATAAAAATTAAGCCTCGTTCAGTTTTACTGCGCGCGCGAGATTTACTTTTATACGGAGTTTTTGTCACGGCTTAACTCGCTTATTATCGAGTTAACTGCTTGTGCGAGCACGCGCCAACGCTGAGAATTACTTGATTAACTTGTTTGAACTGCTGCCGACGCGAGCTTGCGCGTAATATTTAATTATTGCATAGTAATCATCGCGAGCAGCGAGTTAATTTTCGATAATTAAAAATTATAGACGTCCATGCACCGTGCCCTTCGTGCGAATTATATCAAGTTCGACTTATTGGAAAAAAGGGAGAGAGAAAAAAAAGCGAAAAAAGACGTGCTAAAACAAACGTTATAACGTAATATAATATGGGCTGGCGCTAAAACGTACTTGAGGGTATTGTGAAAGAAATTGGCTGGCAGAGCCGTGAGCGCATTGTCCTGGAGCGTCAGATGCACGAGGCCGAGCTGTCTCCTCGGCGGCGGCAGAGCTTGAAGCCGATTGTGCGGCAAATGAAGCACCTCCAAGCGCGACGAGGCCTCCTGCGACAGCAAGCGATCCGGCAGAGCGGTTAGAAGATTGTGCGAGGCAAACAGGGCACGTAGCACCGGCAAATCTGGCGTCCATTCCGGCAGGCTATCCAGTTCGTTGCTGCACGTTGCAAAAAAAGTACAAAATAATAATAAAGATGCGTACTGATTTTTTATTTTTTTTCGCATGTATTCGTACTTTTATCGTGAATGTACGAGTGTCTTTACTGTGCTACACAAATGACTTTTGAATATTCAAACGATGAATGTTTTCACGCGCTAGTACGTAATATTTGGATGAAGCATCACTAAAAGCTTCCCATATACGAGCTTTTAAAAGCTCGAGTATAGCGAACTCTTCAAGATTCGAAACGTAGAGTAGCGTTGAAAAATTATTTCTTTTGCATGCGCCCACTCGCGTTTTTACGGCTCTATACACATTTGTGTGAGCGTGTTGCTTGCATACGATGCTTTTATGTTTTGACTTGTACACAAACACATGCTGAACATGTATATACAAAAAAACAAGCAAACAGCTGCGAAAAAAAGTCATAATTACTCACTATGAAACATCCAGATGCTCCAGGTTCGTCGGCACCGGCACAATGGTCAATTTTTTCAGCTCTGCGATTTTCAAACGTAGAATAACAGCGAGGCAAAGCAGCGAGACGACACAGCGCATAAAACAGAGAAATAAAAATAACAGTGAACAAAAAAATGTGCAGAACGGAGGGGGAGGACTGCATGTATAAGTATGAAAATGAGAGTCAACACTGTGTGTTATACACTCGTTAAAAAAGCAGAAATAATAAGGCACAAAGCGTGCAAGCTTTAGACTTTAGACTTGTTTACACGTATATAAAAATACTGACTTTATAGCGACAGGTATAGACGGGCCAAGACAGTTAACGAAAGAAAGTCTATAAGGAAGAAAGTGATGGATAGCAGAGAGAGAAAGGGAGAGAGCTTGCGATGCTCAAGCACAGTAGTAAGAAAAAAAATAAGGCGCAAAAAGTATAGACTCTTGCTCTGTGAGTGCGTATCTCTTACTGTTATTTCCGGCGATAAGGGAGACGAGACTGCGTCCGCAGAGAGTAAATTCCGTCAAGACGTTCCGGGCGCATCGTACGCTTCGCAATTCCTGAAGCGCGCTCAGATCGAGCTTTTCGATACTGTTCTCGCTCAGATCGAGATGCGTCAGATTCTGAAAGAAAAATAAAAATTCATACATACAAACATACAGGAACAATAAATATAAATTCATCCAATGCACAGCCTAAATGTAACAAGCTGGAACTATACGTGTAATGTGCGTGTGTATATACCTATATTATATATTGCTTTTGATACGAAAATATAATGAGGAGTTGCTAAGCGACTACCGGATGAATTCTCTCTTTTTTCAACTTCTTTTTGTATTGCGCACAAACTAAAATATAGAAAGAGTCAGGCGAAATAAAGGAAATACGTTTCGGAGGAAATGCGAATAACGTGTAATGTGTTCGATATATCGGGGGGAAATTCTCAGGATCTGTGACGGCGCAAATTGTTGATATTATTTTTATTCGCGACGACTCGCGTTCTAGATCTTTTCACTTCTTCATCGATAATTATATCTATCGTGAAATTCTGTCGCTCTCACTGAAATTATGCAGCGATCGCGATAGAAACTTTTTAAAGATGTGCTATTACTGTAAGAGAAAAAATGTCTTTATAATTTATTCGAAGCATCCGTGCAGAGCGAGAACGATGCGATTTATTTACTGCACTGCCAATAGTCTACGTTCATTCGTTCTTTATACGATATATGTAAGAGATTTATAAATGACTAGTCTTTTTTCGTGAAATTCATCATTTCGGTCGGACGCGTGACGGGCAATCGCTCAGACGCTTGAAAAATTAATCCAACTTACCCCGTAGTTACCGAGAATAATGTTGCCCTTCAATTGGTTGTTTCTCAGATTGACTTTGTACAAACTGTTGTTGTTGTTGTTGTTGTTGTTGTTATTATTGTTGGCCTTGCTGCTGTTCAAATTACTCTTCTCGTCACTGTTGCTTTTATTGGCAGGAGTAGCAGCATTAGCAGCAGCAGTAGCAGAAGATTCTCTGCTCCCGGCGAGCACATCCTGCGTATACATATAACGTGTATCAGAGGCATTAGTTCGATAAAAGAAAGATTTATCAATCGGGTTTTATTCTGTTAGAGGTAGAGAATGTACTCACGGTAAGAGTAAGTGCTCGCATCTCGAGCAAGAAGTCGGGCAACGATTCGATCAGGTTACCAGCGAGCGATAATACGCGCAGCTGGCCCAGTCGGCCCAATTCGGCCGGTAGTTCTCGGATGACATTGCGATCGGCTATCAGCTCCTGTAAGCTGCAACGATATCCCAAAGCAAACGGATAAGAGACAAACGAGCTTCGAAAATAGAGACAAGAAGAAAAAAACGAAGAGGGAAAAACACTCGAGGAAAGAAGAGTGAGAGAGAGCTGGATGCGATTAGAGATTGATGCTCTATGGCTATACAGAACAGGAGTTTCGATCGATGTGTCTATATACAGGAATAGGATTTAAAAGAGACATCTCGCAATCGTAAAGGCTCTTTGAAATTTTGTTCTTTGTTATTTTCCCAGAATAAATTCCATAATAGTGTAATTTCAGCTTCGATTGATGCGGTTTGCGTGTATGCGTATGTGTACGCCCGCGGGAGGCAATAACTATGTACGATATACCCACGTTATTGTAAATTGGCCGTTTGAAGCAATTCAGCGCGATGCGTGAAAAGATAATGCACATGCATATATATCGTTTGAATTTTCCCCTATAGCACTGTAATTTTACGATTATTCATGCGTAATGTATATTATATATTAAAAAGCAAGTAGCTATTTTTCGCTTCTCCGGAGTACACATTATATTATACATATAACGCGAACGGAGGTAAAAATTCCAAGGCAAAAGCGGACCGTGTGCATTAGTGACCTAATTATCAAAACTTGAGCATGCTGCTACTATGCTCTAAATAATGAATAAAAATGAGCAAGAGAAGACTAGGTAGCGCAAAATTTTCACGAAATAGCGAAAATGTAGGTAAAGCAGGGTAAAAAGAGAGACGCTATGTGTATACGCGTATACGGCACGCGGCGAAGGGTGATTAATGACGCCGCCGTTATCTATTCGGCGTACAAGTGCGCAACACGTCCCAGGCAAGCACTCGCGCTCGCTCGGGAGAATGTTTTTGCGGCCAGCGACCGTATCATAAAGCCCAAATAGTTTAATTATACGCGCTCGCAATTTCAATGGGACTTGTATGCGTCCAGGTGAAATCTATTTCGTCATGTTTATATACGTGTATGTATACGGCGCGCGCTTATACGCGTGTAACAACGACGCGCGGACGAGCTCGTAGCCGCGACCGCGCGCCTAGATAACTGTATCAAAAACGATGATCGATGAGCGCGAGCCCGGGCTTGCGCCGCCACCGCCGTTTTATAACTCGACGCGTGGAGCGAGCTCGCGAGCGTTACGTGTTGTATGCGTTATGTATACACAGCGCGCGGCCGAGAGAAAAAAATGCATAAATTACAATACTTCCGGGCATTTAGGGAAATTAAAATTATAACGTTAATATCGCATATCAAATGTACTGACGTCGATCGATCAGAGCTTCTGCTAGCGGCATAACTCCAGCGTAGAAAGCAAACGGTGCGCTGTTATTATCGAGCCGAGTGCACCTATGTCTGCAAACACACGTATAGACACACGCGCGCGCACACTGCAGCGGAGAGATTTTCCAGATCTCTTCTTATTCTCGAATTTTCAGCTCTCTGCACTTAAAAAAAAAGGGGGAGCCAAGAGAAAGAAAGTAAAGAAGAAAAAAGGGCCACACTCTGCACACTTGAACTTAAAAAAATAAGAATTGAAAAACTGGCGAACGAACTGCTGCCGCCGCCGCGGCTACACTTATAATACACTCGAGACGCGATCGCATACAAAAGCAACTGACGGACGGACACGCTTTTGGTCTCTTGTTGCTCTTATACACTTTATAGCATACTGGCCACGCAAACTCTCGTACGGTATATACTCTACTCGGCTCGCTCAAGGAAAAGAGAAAGAGAGATAGAGAGAGAGAAAGAGAAAAGAGTGTATATGTGTACGGGTATAGTTATACTTATAGCACATTGGGCAGTAGCAGGTAGTTGCAAAGAGAGGAAGTCGAAAGAAGGAGAAGTTGTTGGCGTCGGCGGTGGTGCACGCGCGAGAGGCCTGCAAGGATGCATGCGATGTGCTCGGTACACACACCTACACGCGTATAGATGACCTGCTATGTACGATTGATGTATATGGTCAATACTCCTCTAAATCGAATGATCAAAAAATAAAACGCAGCAAAAAAAGCTAATTTTCCCTATTATGTATCATTGTAGATATATTTTACTAGTTGTCGCATTTTTAAGCAAATTTATTAAAATTATAAGCCACTTATTTTATTGTTTTTTCATGAGTCAATCATTAATAAAGGTACAACATTTTTTTAGTGAACGTGATATCATACTCATTGTTATAAAAGACCTTCTTTAATAGGGGATTAAAAAAACAATAAAATACGAATCAAATGATTTTCAAAAATCGACATCGCAGACCCAGTAGATGTTTTCAAGAAGAAATGCGAGCTATTGTTAGAAATGGTATTATTATCACATATCGAAACTTCGTAGCAACACGATGCTGCACCGCAGAGCAGTACCATGAAGTGCTATTTCCAGTTTATTAAGCAGCAAGATGCCTCCGGAGCTCAATTCTGCATGACGCTACCTTCGCATCCCGTAGCGTAAAAATAATAAAAATCAAGTTCGGCTAAAGATGGCACTTTGCGAAAACAATTTAAAACTGTACATGCTGATATCGAAGTCAGCCCAAAAATCAAAATTCTAATCCAATTTTCTGAATCTTCACTAAATATTTATCTAAAAAGCTCTACAGTAGCTACCTTAAATCATTAAAATAAAGCTTGTCATAAAGCCTTTTATTAAAACGGGATTGAAATTTGGATTTTTGGGCTAACTTCGTCATCCTCTTAAACCTCAAAGAGGTATATTCACACCTCTAAAGAAAATATGTTCACGTACAATTCTTTCTGATAAAGCGCTAGGATTTACGCTGAGAACGCAGATTGCTCGTTTTTGAAAAGAGTAATCCAAATTATAAATTACTTTTCCTATTCAATTTCGAAAAAAAAATAATCTGCGTTTGCAACACTTTTAAGTACGATTTACGAATTACTCTTTTGAATCCTATTAAGCACTGCATCGAAAAGAATTTCTGGCGAACATTTCTCGGGAATAACTTTTTAGAGGTACTAATATTAACTCTTTGGGGTTTAAAGCGTGTTCAGTTTTAAATTGTCTTCGTTGAATGCGATTTTTTTTATTTTCATTGTACGGATGGTCGGAGTAGAATCTTGTTAAATCGAATCCTATCCTTCTTAATCCACAATAGCATCATTTTGCTAGGAGACATAGATATATTTTATTTATGAATGATTTTACCAGCGCCCGTAAGCAACTACTTTCTTTCGCCTGTACAGAGAGGGAAATGCTATTATAGGGCCACTGAATATGAAATATCGTATGTAGTCTAAGCCGCCAAAAAAGAAATCCCTTATGAACTTCTTTTGCGGCCTCGGCTCCGCCTCGGCCTGGAGTTATGTACTATTTAATTTTTCACTCTGATTGATCATGTTAACGAATTATTTATTAACAATTTTTTTAATCGGCTCTGTTCCGATTATACATTTCGATTTTGGTTCGATATCGATATACATACTTCAATTCATAGAGACATTCAGCGCGCTTCGCGCGACTCATCATTCGCTATTCGATTCGATATTCGATAAGCTCCATGATGCGATAATCGCATCCTTAAATGTATTATTAGAGATGTATTAGAGATGTATGTATAGAGATGTATTAGAGATGTACTAGAAATGTATTTTTTTTACTTATTTATCCATAGCCAAATCTTAGAAGGTATAAGCAGACATTGTAAGAAAGCTCTATGAATTTTTCAGTGATGAAATTTCGGATCGATCTCGATTAAATTTTAACTTTCATGTTTCAATCTATAGAAGAAAGCTTCTAAAGTGCTTTTGAAGATTTTTTTTCTAAAAATTTTAACAATTGCTAGTGCAGAAAGATTACTTGCAATTTTTCTGCAAGTCACTCTACACTAACCTTACCTTATTATTTAAATATTAGCAATAACCACGAATTTGAAAAATGTCAACTTCAGACCTTTAAATGAGGAATTTTGAAAGTCTCCACAACTCTAATAAATTTTAGGGATTTTTACGATAAGGAGGAGGAGAACACTAAAACAATAACAGTAGAAAAAAACACTTTTGGATCATTCGATTTCACAGGAAAAATCGGTTATATGTAACACACCGAATGAAAATTGCGCGGCAACTTTCCCTTCCTATACCGAGTATGGCTAGCTCTCGGCAAAGTTTCGCTCATCGTATTCGTTCAAATATTTTCCCACTATATAAATATATCTATGCATTGCTATATATGCCTGCGAGCTGTCTCTCGATTTTTTGTCTCGATGAGACTTTTTAACTATCCTTTAATTCTTATACCTCTATACGCTTTTTCAAACTTTCAAGCGGCTATACGTTATTTTATTTCGCGAAATGGATGCGCCAATTCTAACATTTTATATCGCATACTTATATACACCCACATATATTATGAAAGATATTGATTTATTTCGCACAAAGTTTTTTTATTGACATAGGGGTTCGCTAAGTCGATAAAAATGCGATTGGCAATTTTTCTAATGTTTCTCAAGCACGCGGAAGATTAATTTCAACTTTTTGTGCTCTCCACTCGTCCGGCGCGCAATTCAATGCAACTGACGTTAAAAATAATTCACCTGAACGTCGTGCGTACTCCAACATATATGTGTATATTTAAAGTATGAATGTACAGCACGTAGCTTGGCCCTCGCTCGCTATACACATCAAGCTAAATGATAAATCTTTGTTGAACAAACAATTTTCCTTTTGGATAACCGAGCAACAAAGGAATTTTCCATGATAATAGACCGTTTCAGTAGTTCTATGCACATGCACACATACATACAAATGTATGCACGTGCATAGGCGAGCGGCCACTCAAACAGGTTTATGCTCTTGTATACTAGGAAAATAATCCCTTTTAGCCAGGCTACGCGTCAAAACAAAGCCCGAACCTCGTTTTCTCCCCCTCGAAGAACAATTGTAGACGAATTTGCTTCGTATATAACTACTCTACCACCACCCGCCACCACCGCCGCCGCTGCTATTGCTGCTGCTGCTGCTTTGCTGCATTATTGTTTTTCTTCATTCTTTTATAACGCCGCCACTGAGGCTGATACCGCTGCGTTCGTGCGTGTATAAAAAAGCGTATACAGCGATTTTTCTTCCGACTTTTGTAGTAGACTTATGTAGTGGAGAAAAATTCATATGTGCCATCGGCGCTATGGGAAAAGTTACAATATCGTAAACACGTAAATTGCCGATTTTCACGCGAGTATTTTACGGGGCAGGCAAGATTCGCGCTTCATCAAATTCATAACTGCACCCTAATGGGCTCTTAACGTCTCATTAGCTTTATTCGCTTTCGCGTTTAATACACGATTCCCCAAAGGATAGATCTACTCCACATTATCTCTCTCTCTTTCTCTCTCTTGTACACATTGCTGTGAATCTTATTTTTTCCTTTTTTTCTGTTTTCGACGATCGAGTAATGTTTGCATGTGCAAGGCCTATTTATATAGCGCATCGGCGCGGTGCAACTAGCAGAGGCTCGCGCGCTCGACTGAGCCGACAAAATTGCGTAGAGTACGTATACCATATAGTTGCAGTGCAGTTCGGTGCTGCAGTGCACTGATGCGTTCAGTCGTCTATTCGATAATTTAGATGGAAAATTTCCAAGCCTCTGAAATTCATGACTCTTCTTTTTTATTTTTTTTTTTTTTTTAATAGAGTGCGTAATATTCAATCTCGGCTCGGGGGGCCGTCCGCCAAGACAATAGAAGGCCTCTCGCGCGGTCTCGTTCGTTATCGAAGAAAAGCTACGAGCATTTCATATGGGATTACGTGCTATATACACTGCGCATAGTCTTTCGATTCAATCGCTTTTGTAATGAGATCGCGCGAGTTTTTACTTTTTTTTATGAAGCTATTAGCACGAAATTAATTCTTTTTCACTGGCCTGTCATGCCTCGTACATATATACACTCGAAGAGCTTAGAGATTTTCGAGCCAACTTTTTCCCCGCCTGCACATTTTTTTTCGATATAGAAAATAAGATTAAAGCGAGATATTTTTGGCTCGACCGGGAAAGAAGCTTTTCGAACAAAAGAGGAAAAATTATCAACTTCATAAGTCTCGATCGCAAAGAATTTTTCTAAAAGCATCCCAGCTCGGACTCGAGCGGCTCAAAAGGCATTATCGTACGTTGAATAAAATCGCGGACGAATTTGAGGGGATTTTCGTACACAACTTTGGGCTGTACACAACTGAAGCACGTCCGTCCAAATCGACTCTGTCATTTCCGAGCACTTATTGCGCTTGGCGGTCACCAGCAGGTAGGCACGAACGAGGCTTTAATAAATTTTAATTTTTCCACAAGTATATACTCTTTGTACGTATAATAGTCTGGGAAAATGGAGTCGAAATGCCGCACAAGGCCATATTATAATAATATGCATTATACGCATGTGAAAATTCATCGACGTGGAGCCCCCCTTTCACCGACGTATATACAGTAGTACATCGTCAAAGGAAATACTTGTTTTTTCACTTGGATGCAGTATATTATAGAGGCACGTTCTAACGCAGAGCCAAGGTAGACTTTATATACGCAGGTATATCTCGAAAGAGACGATAGAGCGACGCAGCAGAAACAGCAGCAGACAGACGCGCCTCGTCCTATACATATGTGTGTGTGTGTGTGTATGTGTGTGTAACACAACGATGTGCAAAGCTGTAGCAGCAAGTCGCGTGCAGCCTAGTGTATACGCGCTCTCGAGCTCAGCGACGCGTACCGAGCGTAGTTCCTCTTTTGCGATAACTGCTCGCTGTTATAGAAAGGCGTATGTTTCGAAACTTGCGTAATGGCTCCCCCCCATGTATACTGCGTTAAACCCGACTGTACCTGTATAGCACCTATATATACGTGTGTATGCTATATGTCAGTAGCGTCGGGCTCTAGGAAAATCATCGCTGCTTTCTTACAAACGATCCTGTGTCTGTTCCCTTTGTTTCGTGCGCACACCGATCGCCGAGCCGATCTTCTACTCGACCCGACTACAGATACGTATGAATTGCGAAAGTATTCAAACGCCGATGTGCAAGAGATAAATGGCTTGCGGCCAATTAGAAAATCGAGCCGTTTTTGTTTGCTTAATTTTTGTTCAACTGTCCCATTCTACGCAAGAACTGATGTACCAGGTAATAAAATCCCTTATTCACCTATCGTTTACAAAAACAAACCAACAAATCGATAAAGCTCGAGATTAGATTATATAAAAAAGTGATGCGCGATTTTCCGCAAATGTTCGCTTTCCAAAGGGAGAAATTCGTTACGTCCACTGCAGCGCGTACAGATCAATCGCGCAATTGGCATTTTACCATGGATGCGTCGAATCGGCTGCAATCAAATCGGCCCGATCGAATTATACATCGGCAAACGGGACAAACGGGAGGAGAGGGTGATTAGTTAAGCATTGCCGCGCGCACTAAGCTTCGCGGCCCAATTAGTCTTCCGTATTTTGTCCAGCAAATGCAATTTTCTCTTTCTGGGGCTCTCTTTTGCCTCTCGAGCTCGCTGATTTTATATCGCTGTATGGCTTTGTGCCGTACCGCATATATGTGCACGCGACTCTTATAAACTCTGATCGAGCCCTGCGGTGATTGACAGGTCTATTTGTAATAGTATAGCGATCGGGCAAATGTAAATTCCTCGCATATTGACTTTTCGATAGCTATCACCGGCGAAACCAATTCGGACGATCGTATCAAAATTCGGTACATATATGCGCCAGGTACATACGCGCTGCTTTGTTATTTTCATTTTTCTCTCTCCCTTTCTCTCTGTATCTGTCTCTCGGCGACTTTTTTTTTCGTCGTCGGCAGCGGCTCGACGAGTCAATCTCTTCGCGATTGTTGCACGCATAACATTAAAAGTATACCGTATACGAGAAATGCAAATAAATTTTCGCTAGTTCGTTTGGGTGCGTTGAAAATAAATTTGACTTTTTTCTGTACTAGAATATGGAGCTTTGATTCACCGCGTTGATTCAGCGAAGCGAATATCGATGTTCCCATGCATCGCTTCGAGGTATATAAGTTCATTTGAAATAATAGTTTTTGAAAGCGCCATTTTATTGAATCTGTATCGATGAACATCGGATACCTAATAACTCTTGAACTTTTTAGAAAATTGTTCGTCTGAAAGAGGAAAAAGCAGCAGCAAAATATTGGGATACATTGAGCCAAGCTACACGTCTCTTTTAAAAAAGATTTAAAAAATATATTTTTAGCTGTTTTTACCCCAGTGAACCAATTGCATATTCTTATTCAGTCCGTGAGAGACGATTCCACCATTTCAACTAGACAGTTCACGAGATTTCATAAAAATTGTAATACATATAAAATCCTCTACCCGTATATGGAAAATTTGCCTGGCGCAGTTGATAAAGACTAAAAATAGATACGATCCAGCCAACTGTGCAAAACGCGCCTGTGAAAAAAATTATTCACTCCATAAAACCGCTATCGTTAATTCGCTAAATCATGGAAAATGTACAGCCACTCTCCATACCTCTTGCAAAATAATCTCTCTACTTATATGCCTCGAGTTCTCCAATTTTGTGCTTTTTTCCTCCTTCACATTATATATGTACGCACGTTCTAGATTAAAAAAAATTGTCCACAGGACTAAGTTTGAATATAACCAGGGCGCGAAATTACTCGATTCGTGAAAAGAACTACTCGAAGGTTGTCGCACGCGTTCGCTCAGCTCTCGGAAAATATTCGGCTAACGGCAATTTGCTGCAAATAAGAATTAGGCATCGCCTCATTTGCTTGCATCTCCACTTCCATCTCGCACCCCTGTCCGCTATATAAGTTCATCGTGAAAATTGCTCGCATTTTTCTTTTCCAAAGCTGCGGGCCTGAATATAGCTATATTCGTATGGACTTTGCATTAAAAAAAAATTCCTCCCGACCAAGCTGTCGTATAAGCAGTTGGTTTGATTTATTTTTATTAGCTTTTGATGAGAACTTTTCGAATCTTTCTCTCCGCCGCTCTCTCTCTCTCTCTCACTTTTTCCCTCAAGTTTACAAAATCTAGGTCGAATTTTCGTCTTGAAGTTTTAATTCGAAAAATGTTAGAGCCATTGTAACGCATGAAATTTGAAAGACGAAAGATGCGTGATTATACTAGCACAAAGCTATATGTTCCCTTTTAACATCATGCTTTGTACGGAAGGAACATTTTTTGACGAGTTTTTCAAAAAATTATTTAATCATTTTAAAAACTCGAGTGCACTTGAAAAAGCTCGTGCTTCACACGTTGGCTATACTTTTATTTCACGTTTCAATTTTAATCAAACGTAGTAAAGAAAAATGAAACCTCGTAGAGAGCATCCCAACGATTTCATACCACAGAAGCTTCGGACGTTATTACGGCGTTCGTGTATAGTACGAAAAAAAAGGGAAGCTCACGCAGAACAAACTCAATGGATAATTACAAAGACCCATGGCGCTGGAAACGAAAGCTCGCTCGACGAAATGAAATCTTCGCGAGGATGTAAGAAAAAAAGGTGTACATTGGCGAGACCTCTCTCTCTCTCTCTATCTTTCTTTCTTTGTCGGACGTGTATAGCTAGGCAGTACAATATATAAATAGAAATACAGTCGGGCAAGATAAGCGTGTGCGTGTGCCCATGGGGTATACAGCTTGCTCGAGACGCAACAACGACTCTAAAGCTTACACTGCAGTTAGTTCGGGCTCAAGCGAGCGGATCTGGGAATTGCAATATCTCAAGCTCGAGTAACAGAAATGTAGAAAAGAGCCGAGCGAGACGACAAATCACCCCGGAGACAATGTGACGAAAGGAGCTTCTATGTATACATTTGCGCAATGTGTGCGTGCAGCGTGTGTATATATCATCGATCCATCGAAAATATAGAATTGTGTGAGCCCAGCGTGTGTGAATTACACCGATATCCTTTTATCGAGTGCAGTGCAAAGTTTGCATTGGGGAGGTATAGATTAGTAGGATTGCACACGCTGGGCTCTCCACGTATTTCTATGTCTCTCTATGTTTGTGTGCATCATACAGAACGAGAGATTGTCCTAGATCTCGTACGATAGTTGGGAGAAAAGGAGAAAGAGAGAGAGGGAGAGAGAGAAAAAAAAGTTGTGCTCGTGTTTGCCTCCCGTATACACGAGCTCCACCGCTGCGCAGGATTTTGTTTCGGAATTTTCTTCTTTTTCTTTCTTTTTTTTCCACCCATGCGCACGATACTTTGTGCTACACACATATATAGAGCTTTATATATCTATGCAGCCACGACTCGTGTGCGAGCTTGCAAGAGTTTTTGAATTTTTATCACGCGTACGTACACGCACGCGCACGCTTACAATGTTTATATTCGTTGATTTTTTTTTTTATTCATACTGACTTAGAAATTGCACGTGCAAATGTAGCCGCGTACCGCTCGTATTGCGGTGATAATGTGTGTTTCTCGACTCGTCGAAAAAGTGCCACGCAGTGACATACACAAGCTCCAATCCAAGTTTTCGCACGAAAGTTCCATTTCTTATTCTTATAAGAATATTGCAGAACAAAAGACATCCACACGTGGGTTAGTCAAAAAGGATAATTGAGCGATTCATCGTCGCATCTCGCGTGCGGGCCGTATTCGAACTGGAGTCACGCGAGTAGCAGCAATATCACACATTGAAGCGGCCATCGAAATGGAAACGATCCTTCCCTTTGTTATATAAGCGTATTTATTGCAACCCGTGGAAACTGGCTGATTTTAATGCGTATAATTCTCTAACCTGATAAGTGAACCGTAAGTAATATCCTTGAACTAAAAGGTAACGCCGTGCCTCACAAAATACACGCGCAATACATTTTCGACGTCATTCTCCTTTTTGCTCGTATCTCTAGAGCGTAAAATCATCCATCACCTCGAAAGGTAGAATTTTCAATTATCAATGATTGAGCTAATTTTTGATTCAGCGCATTGGAAGAAAAAATCTTTACCGTTCGCTCGATATTTATCGGAAAATCATTAATACTCGTGCTGGGTCTTCATTATATACTATTGGGAAAAGACGCATTACGTTAGGGCCGCATAAGCTTGCGAAATATCGATGTACGTACTATATCTATGTAGAAGCGAGAACTGCGCAATGCCGAGCATCGCGAAGTTGAAATATTTCGCATTTGAGCTGTAGCGCGCAATTCACTGCTGTGGCATCCACGATGTCGCATGCATTGAGTATGTATTACAAGCGAGCTCGTAAGATATTTAACCCTGTAGCTTATTTCGATGAGATTATTAAAGCCAGTTACATGGGTTAATAATTTTTGCGGTTACATACGCGAGACTCTGAAAAGCTGGAAAAATACCTCTAGTCACCGTGAGACATATTTTCGACAGAGTCTATAGGTGTATTGACACAACCTAGCGACACACTAGCGGTAACAAGTATCGTAAAGCACGCGAAATATATTGCTACGGGCGCACATGCGTCATCGACTTTTTTCGGAGCTGGATACTCCAGAGCTTGCGCGACGAGCTTCATATGACAGCTTTATGCGAGACGCAACCTTGTGAATTTTTCGCTTCGACAAAAAAAAGACTCGTTATCTTCGATCTCAGTGTATGCAGTTCAGCTATATGTAATATGAATGTGCGCTCGACACCAGGATAAATCGATAATTTAGTAACACGAAAAAAAATGTAAATTTAATAAAAAAAATAAAAAGAAGGATAAAAAGAAAGTGCGAGGTAAAAAGAAAAAAAATCCTCGCATCTCGTATATATACGACACGCGGTAATAAACACGAAAACTGCTGGCGTACTGCGCTACGTCGAGCTGGTGTTCGCAAAGATTAATTAAATTTTGTCATTTATTACAATGACGCGGTGGGCCTCCAGCAGCATCAGCAGCAGTATACAGTGCATGAATAGTCCAGCACACGATATATACATGCAGAAAGGGCGCATTTATGCTTCAGACGCGCCCACTGGCCCATAAATCACAATTCATCGCAGCTCGTGTCTCGTTATATTGTTGTTGCCCTCGAGCTTAAATGCGTTATTAGTTGTGTATTCCGATGACAGATTATATTGCATACACATACGTATAAAATCGTCTCATAAGTTATCCGCTTGGAGTTTTTCTACTTTTTATAAAGCGATGGATATAGCCGATTATCGGTCAATCATATTCTTTCGACCTCGCGCGCAAGTTTATAGAAAATTGACGAGTCAACTTGTGTAAGCTCTCGTAAAGGATTTTTTGTCCGTAAATTTTAATATACGAAGGAATTGGAGGGAAAATTTCACCAACTTTGCGGGTAGCATAACTTTTCGCGCGATAGATGGTCCGTTTGCTAATTACACGTCGCTCTCTATGCACACACAGACTAGAGCGCGCCTCACGGCCGAGTATAGAAGAGGACGAGGAGTGTAGTGCGGGAACAGCTACGCTTATAGCGGCAGAGTTCGTTAGTCGCGAATCCCGAAAACTAGTTCTCTTTTCAAAGAACCGAGCTCGATGACTCTTTCTCTCTCTCTCTCACTCTAGCTCGTACTAGCAAATTTTCATTAGATCCTCCGAAAAGAGAAGGCGGGCTGCGCACTGCAGTGCTAGCGCCGTCAGTGCGCGGATGCCAATTACCGATGTCTTTCCACGCCATCGCCCTCCCGTCTCTCTCTCTCTCTCACTCTAGTACACTTTTACCTTCTTTCTTCTTAGGTATGTATGCAGTGAACTATACATGGCGCACACTGGTCGAGGAGAAAGTTGTCCAAAGCGAATTTCTTTGCTCGCCTGCAAGTACCGGAGTTTTACGCGCCGAGTATTGGACAAGGGTAAAAGTGCTTAATGAATGACTTCACAACTATATAGTATTGGTGATTGGCTTTCGTCGTATATCCGCGTACACAATCATCGGTAAGTAAGGTAAAAAATTACGCGAGTTCCCAACGCCCGAAATTACTCTATAAAAAAAAAATTTGATTTTCATTAGGTTAAATGAATGCTTCACTCCTCTCTCTCTCTCTTTCGCTGCATCTATCTTGCTGCAAGCTCGCACTTGAAAACTTGGAATTTTGTTATTACGCGCTCTCGCGCTTGTATATTTTTCGAGTAGCAGAAGTTTCGAGGAGGGGCGTCGGTATATGCGCTACATATATTTACATATAGTTCGCGAGGAAACTTTGTGGCGTATACGTGCACATACATATATATTCGAGTACAGTTATAAGCAATTTTCGTAATTCGTTATTGTAATATTTTCCGCGCGAGCTCGCGAGTGCAATCTAGACGAGAGGTTAGTTGGGAGGGGAGCGAATATAAATCCACAAGTAGCGCGTGGCCCCATTTGTGCGTGTCGACAGCTTGCGCATACGCATTCATTAGATCCCTGTTAAACGAGTAGTTCGCTTACTTGACGAGCCGATGAATTTCCTGAGGCAGGCACTGGATCCGATTGTCCGACAGGTCCAGGTACACGAGGCTCTCCAGCTTCAGCAGTTCCGAGGGCACTTGGTCCAGTCGATTGTTTTCCAAGTGAAGCTCTTGCAGCTCGGGAAAACTGCATCGAAATAAAATGATGAGCACACAACAAGAAACACGCTTATTATTATGTTTGCTGCAATTAACGATGCCGAGGATAAATCACGCCCATGCAGCACTGCAGATTTACGTCAAGTCGAGAAACAGAAAAGCTTCTTTTTTCGGGGCCGAAGCGAAGAACGAAACTTATCTGCGAGGAAAAAAGTTCTCGTTAGATTAAACAAGAAACAGCTATTCTGACACGACACTGCAGCCCTGCGTGCGAGGCGAGCGATGACCAGCCGCGAATTTTTCTTATTTTATTAAAGTTCTTAATTGCAGGAAAGGGACCTTCGAGGCAATTACGCGCGTGCGCGGCCGTGGTAGGGACTAATAAGTGTTTTGACACGGCGATTAGCCGTGAGCGAGGAGCAGCAGCGATGGCGAAAGTTCGTCACTTAAAAGCATTGGCCTTTGCGAAGAATTTAATCTTCGGCCCACTCGCAACTGCCAATATCCATTTAAAAGAATGTCGACCAGAGTCGCGAGGCTCGAGCTTTTTTAATAACGCGCAACGTTATTCTTTATGGCGTGACTTATCAGTGCTATTATTAAGTTTCGGTAAATTTCACACTTATACTTTAATAATAAAAAAAAACATAATTTAAATAAACTACTTGCGATACGTTAAACTATACATACCTGTGTAAAAGCTCGAGGTTGGCGTTCGAAGTAGTTAGCTGATTATTGCCGAGGAAAAATTCTCGCAGTGCTACGTTATTATTGGTGTTGTTTCTATTATCATTTTCGTCGTTGTCGTTGTTGTTATTATTGTTGTTGTTGTTGGGTAGGCCGCTGGCGTACGTACGCACGGCCTCGGGTAATTTCGACATTCCCGTATCGCTCATATCGAGTCTGTCGGGATAGTCCGAGCTACCCGGCAATCGGATGGCCTGCGAAAAGAGAGAGGGGATCAAATCTTGATTTCGTCAGACATGTGCATGTATGTTATATCGAGCGGATCAGTTGGAGTTTCGATGTACAAATTGCGAGACTAGCATCATGGAACTGTATGTTCTTTCTCTGGGCGGCAGCACGTGTGCAGGCCGCAATAGACACATGGCAAAGAGAGACACTAGACTAAGTTTAATTAAAATGCGGAAAAAATTCCATACGGCGAGCACGAGTGAGAGTAGTGTATGAGTGTGATTGTTCTAGCATATGCATAGTAAACAATCCGTTCAAAAACAGTTTTCGATCTACAGTGTCAATCTCTCTTTCTCTCGTTTTTTTGCCTTTGCCGCCAGAGAGCTGCTTACGTATAATATTAGCAAACAAAGAAGATCACCCGTACGATTATGCATTCTTGAGCGTTCATCAAGAGAAAGTGGCCGATTGGCATTTCGATTTTTCCAACGCAACAAGCGCGAGCGAAAAATAGCGAGAGTTCAATCAACTCAGCTTCGAGCTCGCTCATACCATGTGAGAGTAATTGATAAAAAAGGAACGAAAGAAAAAATAAAATAAGAAAGATGAAGAACCAAAAGAAGAAAGAGAATCTTGGGTTATATAAATGAAGAGCTGAAAAGATATACATAATGAATTCAGAGAGGACTCTTGTTCGTTCATTAAGCTGCTAGATATACTCCTCCTGTTCGTTTATACGTACTCGTAGGAGTGCACCGAGACTTATAGAGTTGGACGCGTAGAACAGACGGCGGTGCAAGTTCGCTTCATTGTCTTTTCGAGAAAGAGAGAGAGAGAGAGAGAGAGAGAGCAAGATATGTCTTACTGATGATCCCCGCGCGTATACTGTACGTAAGAAGGAGCTTTCCCTTCCCCTTTAATTTTTCTTAGCGTGACGAGACGATCGCAGCTTTTTCACTCGTACGCGTAGGTATATACCGAGCATCGAAGCTCGAAGCGATAATTAACTTTCTATCCATCATCGACGAACTGCTCTTAGCTAGTATTTTTTTTCTTTTCAAATACAAACTATAAATTAGTTATTAGGAAATGAACCGAAACGAGTCAGCTACTCTCACGCTGGATCAGCTTCGTCCGCACGTATATATTATTTCTCTCTCGCGCTGTTTTTTTTTCAACGTAACTACATGGTTTAAAAATAAAGGAGGCAAAAAAATATTTAGATATATACAGTGCGTGACGCTTAGCCTCTATATGTTGAATGCATGTGAGGCAGTGGTACTAAGGCTAAATTATTCATGATACGCTCCTTGTGCAGTGCACACGACGCTGCTACTGCTGCTTACTGACTCCAGCGTTGCGCGGATGTATTTTTAAATATGAAAATTTTTTAATTCCCCCGAGTGCTCGGACTACCACTGCTGCTACTACGCTGACGTATCATTATTATTATTGTGGTTTTTTTCGTTTGTTTGCTTCTGCCTCTTTTCTGCGTGACGTCTTTCCTTGGCTAGTCGAGCGTATATTATGTAGCCGGCGGCGCAACTCCAAGATGATGGATAATTGATGACTGGCGAGGATTAGACGGTAAAAACCTATTTCGTTTATTTTCAATTTTGCGTACACACCTCTCTTTCGTAGCGAAATGAAAAGAAACTTATCAAGCCGAAACTGAAAGAAAAAGAGAGAGGGAGATAAAACCTAGACCACGTCATGAGTCGCCGAATATCCGTCTTTTATCTCTGGTAATATTACTACTACGAGCATGAGCACATGTATACAGACTGCGCAGAAAGGAGAGCAAAAAAAAGCTTCGACACGACAGTGAGAAGCTGTCGATATAATATACAGTATCTCTCGGAGCTTTTGTAAGTTGGTAAAAAAAGCTCTGTCTCTCTCCTTTCCCTTCGCTTTTTTTTCGTTGTTATCGCTTGACTTGGCTGTCGCACATTTTCCGCCGAGAGAGAAACCAATAATACCTGTTTGCGATGCGCGCGAGACACTCCGTTGCTCGAGCTTGTTCACGTGTGTACATGCTCGTATAGCCTAACTCAGTGAATGTTAAAAACTAGTGCGAGCTTTTATGAAAAATAAAAAACAGATTACAAAAAAGAAATAAACAAACTAAAACGAAAGAAATCGTCCCCAGCGCGTGCTCGTCGTTAAAATGTACTGCGATACTACATGCTCTTATATCTGCGTCTGTGCAAAAACATTCGTTCGTTTATTTATTTACCTCTTTCTTTATTTTTTTACAGCTTTTAATTGAATTTACATCACTTTTGATTGGTAGTACGCACTCTGGCATCCGCGTGAAAGCTCGTTGTATTCGCGAGTAATGATTTTTTACTCTTAACGATCCCCACTCGTACACCAGATGGCTCTTTTTGCTCTCTCATTCCTCACGTTCCCACCTACTGCTATTTGCCGTAGTTTTTATTAATAATCCCTACATACGTGTACAATTTTGCTTCGACGATTTTTTTCGCTTTTTTCAAAGGTAATGTAGGTTAACGAGTTGCATTAAAGCGAGTGTGCGGCGCGGAGAAAGAGTGTGTGAGAAAGAGAGAGGGAGAGTGAGAAAGAGAAGTCGCCCGCCTCGACGATTTCGCGACCACCGGCGCGCGCGCGGCGGCATGAACGGCGACGGCAATGTCGTAATCTTGTTAAAATCACTGCACGCGTGCGTTTAACTACACTCCCGGCTTCGTGTAAGCGCGTACAGTTTCGCTTTTTTCCTTCCTCTCTTTCTTCCTTTCCATACCCTATTTTTATTCTTTGGATTATTTCTTTTTTCGTTCATTGCATTAAGTTTTACCAGGTGAAAAATCATGCATCGCGTTGTACGTGTCACCTTCCGTGTAATTATTAATTAAATTTCGTCGAGTTTTGTATAAGGTAATAAAAGTAATTAGCATGAATATTATTTCGCAATATGATTTTACTGCATTTGAAGTACTCTATGACTGTGCTATAAATGAACCTTAATAAATTATATCAATACTAATTAAAATACATACCGATCGATTGTATTTTAAGGATGTCAACGTATTACTATACTCGTAAAGAAAAGCGAGCGCACCGTTTTCATGGATATAAGATTGTCCTCGTTGCTCGACAGACAAAATTTCATTACCCATCGAGACTCAACTTACAAAATCAGTTGCGAGCCTAACTCGCAAATAATCAGATGCACCTTACACACATACACACACTGATTTGCGAAACACGATGTCGCATATATCGCGTTATCTCTCACACTCACATCGTTGCGCCACTTGGCTGCAGGGAAAAGAAAAAAAAGGGGGGGGGGGATCGAGAACGATAATCCGATATCTCTTGCTGCTCATGTGGTATGCAGATTGGATATCTGTACAAGCTCTATTATACGTCTAGTAGTATGCAACGCAGCTGCAGAGTAGTCTCGTATCAAAGTAGAGAGAGAGAGAGAGGGAGAAGGAGAGAGGAAAGCTCCGTTGAGCGAAAATAAGGATCGATTCCACAGCCCTTCCTTTCGTTCTCGACATTTCTCTTTGTCGCAAGAGAGTGAGAGAGAAAGCGAATATAGGCTTGCAAGGTACCGCAGCAGCAGTAGCAGCAGCGTCGATAAGATTTGCCCGAGAAGGCACATAGAAGCCTAGAAGGCCTTCCGCTTCTTCTTCTTCTTCCACCTTCATCCGATCAAAGAGTTTCCTCGGCTTTATGCTGCTGCACCACTGCTCTTCTACATCGTAAAATTGAAAAGGAGTTAGGAGCGGCGGGTGCGGTACGGATCCGTTTCTCCCTCTCTCTCTCTCTCTCTTAATTTTCCTTTGTCCCATTTTTCAATGTATGCACGGAACTCATCACAGTAGTATTATTAAGCAGAGAGTTCGTTTCTCTCTTTTGCCCTATCTGCTGTATCCGCGCACCATTTTATAATGAGCTATAAAGATTATATCTGCTTCTATCTCTCTTTGCCTCTCTATCATTTACCTTTTTTCCGATATACAACGAAAAAAACTACGACTCGACGAGGAGAAAAGCACTACGACTCGTCACTCCAAAGAGCGAATGCCGACTGACTGAGTGTTTTTATTTCTTCATATATATTTACTTTTTTTGTCGTACGTGTAGCTCACCTCCTGCGGGAGCTTGATACGCTTGGCGAATAAGACGCACACACACGCAGGCATCGCGTACACTTATAGGTGCATAAACACGCACACACACGCACACACACACACACACTCGTGTATGCTCGACGTAGAGAGATGTGTCGCCGCCGCGAGTAAGGCACGCCGTATATACGTATCTCATATAATGTTGGAACTGCAGACGATAATATAACGGAACGAGAAAGAAGCAGAAGAAAAACAAGACCAGGTCGTTTTACGTTATAGTTATTCTCTTATACAGGTGCGCATGTGCGACGTCTATTACGTCTCGGTTAGCGTATTCCGCGTGTGTCGAAGAAAAATGTTTGCGCGAAAATAATAAGATCTGCCGTAACTCATTGATTCGGGGCACAAATGTCGCGCGTGGCACTGTGCACTCGTTTCTGCGTATATGCATTTTGTTTCGACGTATCCTCGTTTCGCTCGACGCGCGACTGGTATATATAACACGTATAGCTGCAGCGAGTGCATCAGATGCTGCGCAGCTGTACACAATATTATGCGCTGCTACGTGTACGCGGCAAGCTCGAGCGCGAGATCCAGGCAGAATTGCGAGATAATACGATGAGGCTTATACGTAATTTGCCCGCTCTAAATTCGTATAATAGGCGAAATATTTCGCCTCATATATATGGTATTATGCGCGCGGCGTTGTGTGCAGCGCCAGCAACAACAGCAGCTCGCTCAGTAGTGAAATCGAGACAAGGATCGGCTTTAATTAAAATCTCAACTTTGCGCTCGCTTGTGTACCGCACGATGTATGTACGTGTATGTATATTGTAGGCGAGGAACAAAAACTATATACGCGCGATTCATGAAACACACAACTCGCTTGGCGAATCGCAGCTGACAAAAGCAACAGCCGAGAGCAACTCCAACTCTCAAAATACAATTGGCCAACTTGAAATCGTCTATTATATGCATGTAATATACACGCGTGCGCGCGCGTATGTGTGGCATGTACACTTGATAATACGAATTAAATTAGAGAAAGGCGTTTGGCGCTCGCGAGATATTCCACGATAGATTCCAGGCGAGCTCTTTGCGATTAATAATAATACTAATAATAATAATAATAATAATAATACATTGCTCGAGAAGCTCACTCTCGTGCGGCTCCGTGATCTCAACCTCATTTTCTGATATCTTGGCTTGCGAGGATTATTTCATCAACGATATTTCAAGTTAATTACATACATGAACTATACACACTCTTACACGGTTGTACATGTACACAAACGAGATACGTTGAATAATTTCCTGACCCTGAGCACCATGGCCAAAATGAAATCTGCCGCTATGACTATACGTATATAATACAGTATTCAGCATCAGCATCAGACGTAAACGAGAATCGCTCGCTCGCTCTCGGGTATATAGTCTAAGGCGGGCATGGGGTGGTAGCAGCAGCTGCAGCGGCGACGGCGGCGCTCGAGCTTCCTTCTTTCTTAAAGATGCAAAGAAGGTCCTTATGCAAACGTCTTGGTAAATTCATATCCGATATCAGTTCAGGAAAAAGATGTCTGGCAATATACCCTTACAGTGCAGACTCGCACACCGCCTGAAGGGGAAATATTATCCCGAGCACGAGAGCAGGTACACATAATGCGTGTGTGAATATATCTATATGTATAGTTATACGGCGGAAGTATACGCGCAAACAGCAGCAGCATCGGCAGGAAAAGGGCCAAAGGAACGGGTTAGATATGTTATCCGCTGCTCTGGTATTCCCAGCGTCGTATCATCAAAGGCTCCACGTACACACATACACATATTTCTCTTTTCGCGAGCGTTCGAAAACGGCTGGAATTTTTTTTCTGTGCCTGCCATAGCTGAAACCACAGGGTATGTATGCTGCAGCCGCGGTGTCGGGGGGCAAGGATTCGAGAGTGAGAAAAGCTTTATGCCTCTGTTTGAGGCTTGAAATATACCAGAGAAAGGTCTGTGCCGCCGCGGGTAAAAGAGCTTGCAAGCTTGCGCATGGAAATGATGCCGCTGTTCTCGCCGCTTGCGCCGCATACGGATGAAAGATTATTAAGAGGCTTGCCAAAGCTTTTGATGGTTCTATGTCTATTGAGCTTGCAGCGCACACCATACAGTTTTGATCGAAAACTCGTGCGCGTATACAAATATACAAATAACTATGCCAGAGCAGGTATTACATTTATGTATCGGACTAGGTGTAAAAGGATAACGTATACGCGATAAAAACAGTGAGATTAGTTAGTATACACACTTGATACGCTTGCAGTATGAGAATTTCAAATGTACTTTATTTAATACACACAGGAGCAGCACTTAGGCTCGGAGCGCATAATTAACTTATTTTATTGGGGGGCCTTATGCACTTGATGAGCAAAATTGATTATCATTTTATGTTGTTTGCGGGGGCTGGCTCTGATAATGCACCAAACACACGTATTCCGCTTTCTCGCACTGCAAGCACGCACGCGGCTGTTATACGCATTTAAACCGATTTCATGCGAACTATGCATTAATTTCAACTAATTATAAGTATACACCTACGCAATTATATAAAAGCTCGCGGGTCTCGGGCTATTTTTTCCTCCTCCCAAGCTTTTATAATAATGGCCAACGTTTGTAAGCACCACAATTATAATGAGCGCGTATAGGAAAAGTTCATTCGTTGATATAGGCACGTACGCGGTTACATCCGCGTAAATACGTGCTTCGTAGCTGATGCACTTGGACCGAATTTAAAAGGTGACAATTATGTAGCACGCATTTATATGCGTCGCGAGACGCACAACAAATTAAGCACTCGTTTTAAGTTGTCTACGGCGCGCTAAAACTTTGCAAAAACAAATTGTACGCGCGTATTAATCGACAGCAGCAGAGTATGCAAGTACGCAAGGAATGAAAGAGAGAGAAAGAGAGAGAAGGTGTCGATAATAATTTTCCTGTAAAGACGTCTTGTTTAAGCTCTCAGGCGACACGCGCAAGTTCGCGAAAAGTATATAGAAATGCCTCGTAAGTTACTCGAAGGAAATTTCAATCAGCTGTCGTGCAGTTAAATAATAACAGGGACGTGTCTGCGCAAATAAGAACTTACGAGTGAGATGCAGAGAAGCAAGTACGCCCCAACTTGCTAAAACCAAAACTGCGTGCTTTACATAGCTCGAATTGCAAAATGCAGCTTTCGTAATATTACGTGTCCAATTACATGTCAATAACACGTGCAGAGGCCAAACTCCGCCTTTGAGTATACATTATAATGTAGGAGGGAAAAAAATTCGACGAAAAGAAAAGTGTATTTTATAAAATGAAGTTACCTGTTTGATCCAAACTTTCCAAAGTTCGCGATCCCAAGGGTGATGAAAGCCGAGATATAAGTGACGTGCTTCCTTGCCTCCCTTTTGCTGCTGCTGCAGCTGTTGCTCTTGATTGCATGTATCATCCTCTTTGATGCCTTCGTCTCCACTGGATTTAACTTGAGTCGTAAGCCGAGCCGGCTGTCCGGTGACGCGCAAAACATATTTGCCAAGACGCGATGGGCCGGAGCAGACACCAGTCAAATCCATCCATTCCGGATTCGATTCCGTACATGCTGATGACAAAATTCCATACATATAACACTCGAGGATTGCTTCTCTATTTATAATGTAGCTATACTGCATTACTACGCTTTATTTTTATCGTGCCCGAAACGTCGAATCAGTTTTAGCAATTCGATAAGAAAAAATATGTGTACGTCCCTTTTTCCGTCTACTTCTACTTCTCTCGTGAGAAAACGAGCACAGTTCTTTAATTACATATACCGACTGAATGGACAGGGTTGGCTTCTACGATATGGAGCTTGCAAGCTCTATAGCTGTTGCAACGTGCGGCTATTTTCTTCAATGAGATTCCAAACGTCTTGGAAATGAAATTGAAAGGTGCTCGAAGGAGAAAAAGAGAGGTATTTGAAAAGGGTGAATAAATTGCTCATTACCACGACTCTTTTTCAACGAATACGTTCAATTTGTAACAAATTTCCTTTTTATTTTTTCTTCTTTTTTTCATTATAACCCAACGAAATCAATTGGTTTTCGAAAATATTTTAACAAAATTTTTTTGCTTCAACCACGTTGTAATCTTGTTGCGAATCTCAAAAAAGAAAATAACGACGTTTTTATTCTTTCAAAAATCCATATTCAACGATGAAAAACTATCAGCAAAATTCTCCAAACTCGTCAATACAGCCTTCGACCAGAGGCGCAGCTCGTTGAAAATACCATGCATTGCGGCCTGGCAATCGTTTTTCTCTCCCGAATCAGTCGAACAAAAAAGTACCAACAGACGCTATTATTTTTTTTTCTCTCCCCCACGCTTGCTGTATTTCTGCTTTTGCAACGAGCTACTACTACTGTTTTCGCGAAAATATTGGTCGTTTTGTCAATCGTTTGTAGCTCGGTCAGATGCAAAAGGCGAATTCATGGGACGGTTGTTATCCTGACGTCTGCCAGTCACTGAATTGATAAAAAAAAAAATAAACAATGACATACTCGACATTCCGAGCTTATTTCACCGATAAATTGAAAAAAGAGATGCAAACTGCAAATGCCCCTGCTTCGTTAATCTACATTTGCGACGTTCTAAAGTAACGAGCGATAAGCGAATAGATATTTTGTCGCACACGTTGAACATAATATCATCGGTAGTCGCGCGAGGGCTGGATTTATAAATAAAAATTTTTACTGTCTTCGCCTTGCCAAGGCTAAGACGAAGTAATAAAGTGCATTTATATAACGAAAAAAATCTCGAGCCATAAAAGCCAAAAAGTCGTAAAAATCACGCATCAAGCACACGTTTGGGGACGCTGAAAATAATCTCTCGTTCTCGCTTCGCCTGATTGGACTCAACTTAGCAGCATAAAAAAAGTTATTATGCATGTGTGCATTATTACACGCGCTCAAAATTGAAAAGGAGCAAAAAAAAGTAAAAGAGAAAAGAAAATTAATCAAAAACAACAATAGTATAATATCGCGTTGCCGAGAAATTGCAATATCACAGAACCGCGTCGCGCTCGCGTGCACATGCACACACGTAGCTAGCCAAAGCTATATATTTTCTGATTAAAGTTTCGCAATAGCGAGAGATTTTTCATTTTATATATCAATTTTGATCTTTTTTTTTCTCCTCCGCACCGGCCTCTCGCAGTCGCTTGTGTGTGTGTGTGTGTGTGTGTGCGATAGTAGATGTATATTCTTTTTTTGCCATGTGCGTGGGCGCTTACCAGGATAAAGAAAGATCCGTGATCCAACGACGGCTAGTGCTCGCTTCTTCCATTGTGGAAAGACTAATCCTTTCAGTACGAGAGCGTAGCCGCATCTGCTGTATCCGTGCAGCTCGTTTACCGGTGCCGCTGGTCCTATATATCATACAAACATGTTATATACATATACATAGGGATGCACTTGGCACACGTATGTGAACTTGCAGCATGTATAGAGAAAAAAAAATACGTGTGTGCATCAGTTGGAGCGTATATTGCAAAAAAAGCTTTTTTATCGTATAAACACAAATTTTTTCAATTCAATCTCTCTTTTTGCGAGATATTTATTTACCCAAGAGGTCGATATTATCCATATAGATATATTTTTTTTCAAAGCTCTCGATCCGCATATCCTTGCAGCGAAGCAAAGCCGAGTCAATCTTTGTTTATTTATTCAGCCGTGTATAAACATAAACCAGAAGATTGAAAGGCTAATGACATTTAATATCAGTAGGATATGCGCTGCTGCAGCTAAAACGCGATAAGAGAGTTTCGATTTTCATTTTTACTTTTATGGCAGCAATTCGCTTACGAGCCCGGCATTTATATGAGTCCACACACGCGTATTATAAATATTTTACAAATTCGAGCTCTGCACCGAAGACAAGTACTCGAAGATTATAATAGTCGTGTAAAGCAAAGCCAATACTCACCCACATGGAAGCGTATGAGATGTCGTAGTTCGGCGTCGAGGCCAAGTCTTGCGCGCCGAGTTGGCTCCTTGTAACCCAGTGCCTCGAGCAGCTGTTCCTGGAGCTCGAGTGGCCGCTCCTGGCTCGACAGTCTGCGACCTGCATCGCCTCCGTACTGTGGACATCATTTTTCCCAGTTAATTTACGAGTGCTCACGAATGAATACACACAAAGGGGATAAACTTTAGTAGAGTACGCAAAATATACGTAGTTAATATTTTTAATTTAATATACCACATTGGTATAAATTGGAAGTTGTTTATATTTATATACTTATAACGACAAAGGGGATCTGCAGTTTTGATTAAAAGCTCGGATTAGCTAGCAATAAGGACTACAGACACAGAGAGCTCGACTTTGTGTGTAAGTATTATTTATTCGCGAAACGTCATTTGCGAGTTTATGATGCAGCGAATATATGAGCACATACACACGGCATCGCCGGGTAAAAGTTACAGAATGTAATATGTTACTCATGGGAAAAGCTCGGGCGCGCGCACTGCAGGTCTATTATTAAAAGCTCTCGTGTACACTCACGAACACACGACGAACAAGCCGGATACTTTATCCACATATGCGCGAAAGGAAGTAAATTAGAACACACGTGACAGCTGAGAAAGCATCGGGCCAAACAGTTTGGTGGATTCTGTTTTAGTGTCCCGTACATATATACGGAATATAATATATCTCGCACGCGCGGGCCTTGCAAAGTTTGAAATCACATTATCGCTGCACCGCACACATACAGGCTTTATTTGCCGTATTTATACTTTTCGCATTACAGCCGCGCAATTATTACACACTTCTACTTGAAGCGCGCATAGCACCAAATATTATGTTTTAAATTATACTGACGATAAAATTGCACTTGCGAACAGACAAGCTCTTTTTTGGTTGGCATATATATTTCTTCGTCAAGAAGAGAAGAAAAAAGAAAAAGAGCCGAGCCGATGATTGCGAAATGAAAAGTGACGCGTGACGCACGACAAGGAAAACTTGAATCTAATTATGTCACGGGTGTCGTTCAAAAATTATCCTCCTCTCGACAACGTAGCTTCTGTGCAGTGCTCGCAGCGACGAGGACGTCGACTGTACTATGCCACTATGCACCCGAAGAGTATCGGCTTTTTTACCCTTTGAAATTTTTCATTTACTGTGAGTACCCGGGCAAAAAAAAACTAAAAAAAGGAGCGATGAAAAAAAAGGAAAGTCATTTTATAAATTCGTGTGTATCACGAAGAATTGAAAATCGCTCGCAACTGTATGTTATCAGAGTGCGAATATATTGGACTCTTTCCCAGTGCAGAGAGGTATATAATAGACACGGCGAGGAAAATCTTTTGGCCATGTGCATGTATATTTAATATACCATCTATCAATCGTACACGGACGTTTAATCAATTTTCCCACTCAGGATCGCGCAACCGCCGTGGCAACGTCAATTGAGCCTAGCCTCGAATGGATTCTCAATAGCATCTCTCGCGAGCGGGCCTGGCATGTATCCTTTCAAATTTTTAATTCACTTAAACATACGTATACGGTATGCATGAGAATTTCCGCTATCCACCACACACGCATATACAGGCATTTTCTCGCACACGCATACATATACACGAATTGCCACTCGAGCTAATGGAATAAAAAAATCCTCATTCGAATTTCAACTGTCACGAGGCGGCAGCAATGCCAGTGTGCCGAGTGAAAGCTGCGAAACAAATAGCAAAATACAGACAGCTTGTAGCTCGCTTGTAAATCAAGCTCGATTAAAAGAGCCAAGTGCACCGAGATGCGTATACATTCGACAGATACGAGCGTGTTTATACACACGCATACACGGGCGACGCGCCATATATATATATATATATCGATTCATTTATGTGTGTAACAAACAAAAAGCTATTCGGAAAAGTTAAGAGTGCCAAATGTCGGCCAAAAGAATCGCTCGGGGGTAGAAGAAAATAAAGCGGCAAACTTATCGCTCGATGACGCGTGGTGTGTGTCGATACGGAGCTTTTTCGTCACTCGCTGCTCGTATACGCGATTCGAGCTCGAAACATATACGAGTATAATGCGCTTGCTCGCGCGCGATATGTTTGCTTCGTGCCTGTTATATATATATATATATATATATATATATGTGTGTCTGTGTACGTCTGTGTGTATGCCAATGGGAGTTATGTACCCAGCGGAAAGTCAGTACAGTTACTAGGATATGTACATATAGCAGAAAGTGAGAAACAGAGAACTGAGAGAGAGAGAGGCGATGCGGGGATAGATGGATAGGAGAAAGGCCGTAAAGCAAACATCATTAGCGAAATCCGAAATAAATGTCCATGCGCGCTCGTATATGCATGTTATGCGCGAGGTGCAGCAGCTCACTCCGACGCCGGTGACGCTTATAACGAGCAGCTGCTATGTACCATCGCTCTAATTATCGAGGCGGAAAAGCTGACTTATGTATGAAGAGCTATAAGAGAGAGAGGGAGAGAGGAAAAATATGGCACACGGAAAATATTTCGCCCCTCTTGCTGCTGCAGCAAATGTACGCAGCACCTATTATACCAGAGCTTTTGTTGCTTTTACTTACGGGCTACTACCTACCTATAGGTGTATATACGCGCTTTTGCGTACAGGCGAGAGGCAACGTTTTTACCTCGAATTAGAAAAATTCGTTATCATCCTCGGGGTTTTTATCTCGGCACACGTGCACTTACACAGGCTATATGTATCTGCTACGAAGAGAGGATGTAGCGGCGTAAAAGCTCGGCCTCACTATCCTACCGTGTAATATGACATTTATCAGCCGGGCATCGAGTGTACGCGAAGCTTTTTTAATTTAGCCGAAATTCGGCCAAGTTCGAGTAATATAATCGTGAACTACTGCATCATCGTGCCTCTATGCGTATCGAACCAAGTACTTTCCGTCACTTTTAACGCCTCGAGCGCTTTGATTTTATTAATTTTCACTGCGGCTGCGTATATGCCGACATTTCGTTTTAAAAGTTTCAAGTAACTTTCTCAGACGTCAGTGCCCTGGGATCACGCTCAAGGGAACGAGTATTATATTAGGAGTTCGTGTGAATTTAAAAATTAATGCGAACAAAAATATTACGAATAATTATGTATGACACGGAGTATTACGCGAAGGACTCAAATAATACATTTTCAATGTCCAAAGTTACTCAAGTTTCGAGAATTGTGACACTAGGTCGAGACAGAAAAGGAGCGACTTTATTAAAAATATGCGCTTCTCAGTGGGGGAGCTAGCGCGTGCCAGGAACAAGTTTTAAAAGGGCAAAACTCATTATGCCGGGGTGAAATTAAAGATACTATTTCAAAGGATCGAATAGGTGCATAATACGTATGTCTTAAACTCGGTTGAATAATTGTATTTCACCTCTTGTGTTACAGGATGGCACTGGATGAAAAGTCACCGAATTAGTTGTCGACAAAAAAAAGCTTCAACTCTGCAGAGATCGCGTCTACGTCGCGGAAAATACGCGTGAGTAAAAAAAATTTTTTTATAAGATATACGATGTCGAAGTCGCGTAAGCTTGAGAAACACTAGAAAGAGAGAGAGAGAGAGAGAGAGAGAGAGAGAGAGAGAGAAAAGAGAGAGAAAAAAGTAACCTCGAGAGTCTTTGAGTGTGCAGCTCGCTCGCGTCCTTGCAGTCGAGTAAATTATAAAGCCCGCTCGGTAGTCGCTCGCGCGCGCGTTACGCCGTCGCGCTTGAGAGATACACACCCATCTCTCTTTCGAGTGTTCTCCGCAGCAGTCCCGCGCTCTTTATCCGCGGAATGAGATGGCTATATACGTGCGCTACGATCACTCGCGGATAATTGACTTTATTCCCCTACAGAGAGGCAGCAATTCGAGTGCCTCGCGATCCGCTCTTGTTTTCCTTCTCTTTGTTTACACGCTTGGCGCGCTAAAATTCGAAACCTTCGAAATCCCCTTTTATAAAGCTCCAAAGGGAAAGCAAATTAAATGGTCAGAAACGCAGCTATACACCTGTTCGAGTGTCTTGAAATACCTTTTTACCCTTGAATTAACACATCGAATGTTGTGCTCGAGAATAGCATTCCAGAATTGAAACGAAGAATCGACGAGTACGCGATCGATTAATTTATACAAATAAGGATAAGCACGTACCCCGAGCACGCGAGCAAAGCAGCTGTCATTTTTTACACTCAAAGTCGCCAAGAGAGCTATGACGATCCTCGGACGCCGCAACAGATGCTCCGCTGTAATATATATAACCAAGGCATCGATCGAGTGGCGCAGCAGGTGACTCGTCCTATATATTATGAGTGTATACACGTGGTTACGAGCTCGGGCATTATCCTCTTGATATTTTGATAATATGCTATTTACCTTGAGCTCCGACAAAGCTTCCCTGCTTAATTCAAACGCAATTATTACGCCCATTTATTTGTATTTTTCCACTCGACTCGCACAATTGACCGTTGACTTTCTTATAATGCAGTACCGAGGTCAAATTAAAAAATAATTATACAATTCAATTTCAAATGTCTGAATCGAATTTATAGGTATAGCGAATTGATCGACGTGGCTTGACAAGTAAGACGTTTCGAATCGAGCGCCTTATTTGAGCATTAATATCAAATATCCAATATAAAACTCGTTATTTCTCATTATTTTTCTTGACGTGTACTTTTGCCGAGCGCCAAGGGGAAAAAACACCACCAACTTCCCTGAAAATAGATTTAAACGTGTATAATACAGCAATCACGAAACTCAAGGTATGAAAAATTAAAATATTCCACCGCACGGGCTATGAAGCTATACAACTTTTGTGCAGCTCCCACGTGGACTTTTAGCGCTCATGAATAACTCTACATTATCCTTTATCTACCATTTATCCTTTTGGTTGATTGAATCCGAGCGGGCAGAAGTTATGCGTATTTATATATTGTTGACGTTGTGGCACTAAACTCCTCGGGCTTTTATTTCGTTAATGAGCCGGAAGTCGAGCTTTGAACGCGAGTACGAAGCTCGCGAGCTTTTATTCCCATACTTTTCTCGTTAATTTCAATCATTATTGCCGTAAACAGAGATGTGCGATCTCTTGATAAAATAAAATTGGCCCCCATACACGCACCTGCACTTTCAATCAGCATTAAATAATATCGACGAATAATGGAAAAGCTTTGTATTCGTTCAATCGTGCGATGTACATAGCCGCGCGCTCGTAGCCACTATTCTTAAGAACCTATTAATCAGTCGATTCATTTGGTGTGCGAATGCCGTACTTGAATATCATTCCATTTTATTTTCCTTTTTTTCACTCTTGCTATTGATAAAGCAAGCGAGCGAGTACGTCCCGTTCACCTTATATTTGTTTGTGTTTTTTTTTGTTTTGTATTAAACGATGAAACGATTTTACATTTAAACCAGCTTAATTGGAAAATTCACTTGAACACCCAACAGGTACCTTTTTGTACAAGCACGCTCGTTTTATGTAATAACGCCTACTCGCACAAATTTGCACGTTTCAATCCGTTAAATTCTCTTATACGTACAATAAAATTTGAAAAAAATAAATAAAGAGAGAGAGAGAGGGAGACGTGAGAGTTTTCATTTCATTCCACCGACAATGACTATACAGTATACATATATATGCAGACGTGCGTACTCCTGCTGCCCGTTAAAAGGAATTACCTTTGCGGCTATATGTGAGACTGAAAAATAAAAATGATTGAAAAAAAATGGAAGAAGGGCACGCAGGAAAGGAGCGCACGCCGCACGGCAGGAAAGAAGAAGAAAAAGAAATTCCTGTACAGCGCCTTTTTTTAAAGCGTACAAACGTGTCTTAGATACGTGGGTGAGCTGTATTTAAGTATGAATTTTCTTTTGACTGGAGAGAACTTCTTCCTCCTTTTTTTACCCCTTTACCTCAGAAAGGTGAAAATTGCGGCAAAGGTGCGCGATTTTACGAGTTGACGATGAAGAAGAATATTTTTCATGTAACGATGTACCTAAGTTATCGTACCTCTCTTATACGTGCCTTTTGCTTCTTTTTTTCTACCTTTTGCTCTTTTTGCAATTGAAATTTTCCCGACGTTTTCTTAGAGCTTCGCATTCGGCTTGGCTCGGGCGCGCTCTGTCTCTATATGTCTCTATATTATGATGAACTTAAAAACGTTACGACCTTACCAGCGAGAAAAAGAGTGAGAGAAAATGAGAAAAAGGCTACAAGCGTACACGTAACATCTATTACGCTTGTACGGTTGCTCTTCTGTTTCTAAAAAAAAGTGGAAGAGAGAAAACGCCGAACGTCGCACTCAGCTACATTACATTGTCGTAAGTTTAAAAAAAAAAGTAGACGAGGAAAAAACCGGTGTAAAAACTGCGTTTTATTTATCCTCTTTTAAGTAGCTTTGAAAGGCTGATTCAGTTTACATGCGACGTAAAACTAAAATTAAACCCCGATTCATATTTCAATGGCCAAAGTATATTATGAAAATCTTGTTTGGTCGCAATTTTTCGAAAAAAATTAAGTAAGAGCGGAGTTAAAAAAAATAATTTTACGCCGCATTAATTATCACGCGGAGGACCTCGGTTCTCTCTCTCTCTCTCTCTCTCTCTCTCTCTCTCTCATCGGAGCTCGCGCCCGGATGCGTTGTTCCGCGTTATTTGACCTAGTTATATAACACAGCATCGGTGTGAGCGCGGCATAATCAGTTCACACTACATTAATTAATATGTGTATATGGCATTATAAAACGCTTCATTATACGAAATATGGCTATCCAGCCTCCCGAATAATAATAAAAATAATAATAATTATTGTAATGGCAATAATCGTACTAATAATAGGTCTAAAATGGCAAGCTCGCCAAAGCGTCCTGCCCGTATATATTTAGTGCGCGCGAATATACGTACTGGTTAATTTCTCATATAAAATTCATTGGGCTTAAATGCGCGAGGTATCAAATAATCGTTTTGCGAGCAAAGGAGCTCGACCGTTTGCCAAGTACTTTTAATTAAGTTTAAAAAAAGCGTTTTTATATATGCATAGAGCGGAGCCGAGGGTTCGACTCTCGAGCTCTGCGCGCTCCAGCCAGGTATCAATCGATATTGGCCTCGATAAAAATCGCTCCTACTTCCACTGCAGCTCGTAACGCGCCAGTACTTTACGCTCTCAGTACCTTTTTTTTTATCGTCATTATTATTCAAACAAAGTTTAAATTTTCCAACGTGCTCATACACACAGATGCACACACTCACACACAGATTACAGGACGTGCAGTGTACGCGCGTTAGCTTTGAAGGCACCATCGGTGAATTAAGGCTTGATTTATCGTTACTTTATGGCGAGCTCTCTCTCTCTCTCTCTCTCTCTCTCTCTCTTTCTTTCTGTCAGTGACAGCCGCTAACAAATTAACGCGTCTGGCTAATTTTCTCGATAGAAGAGCAACGAAGCGCGATCCGGACTTGAAGTATATAAGCTCGCTACTTTTTTGCTCTCTATTTTTCAGGGGGTTTTTACTGGCGCGCGGTAATGTATCGCGAAAGGAGTGCACGTGTTTTGAGAGCTATATTTATATTATCCGACTCACCTGCACGAAGAGGGCGAGATTTTCCGACAGCAGCATGTCTCGGCAGACGTCGCTGGCGCTGGTCTCCAGGGTCAAATAAACCAGGCTGCTCTCCTGTCCTACGTGAATCCTCAGCCAGCCGGTTCCTTTGGCGGGCTTGAGCGACACGTCGCAACCCACTCCGGAATCCCACGAGGAGTCGTGATGTCCGATCTTGGTGTCGTCCTCGTCCTCCTCCAGCTCCTCTTCCTCTTGTTCCTCGAATCGGTCAATAGCCTCGTTGAGCTCGCGCAAAACGTTGCTCTCTTGCGGCGCTATCGACGACGTAGCGGACGACGAGGACGTGGATAAAGACTCGTCCTTGATCCAGGATATCGGCGACGACGAGGCCGAGGGTTGCATAGTCGTCGTCGCGGGGCCCATCGGTGACTTGGGCGTCGCGGCCGAGGACGTGACTCGCTGATTACGCAGCAAGGTGCACTTGTGATTGCTTTTTTTGTCCGTCTCGACGGGGCCACTGTCGTCGCGCTTCTCGTTGGCCTTGTTCTCGGAGGGCAGAATCCACTCGCCACCGGCGCGTCGCTGGAAATTCATTTTTTCGCCGAGTATCCGACGTTTTTCCGCGACAAAGGAACCCGATACCTTTTTGGCGGGCTCGTTACGCGTTGCCGGAGAATCCCGGAGCTCGTCGTTGTCGTTGTAATTCGGCTCGGCGACATCGATGGACGGGTCCTTGGGTATCCAGCGCGCCTTCCTTCTGCCGCCTTCCTGCATCTTGTCGTAATTGGCCAGGATCTTGTTGTTGAGCTCTTGAATAACCGACAGCCGTTTGGCTAGCGCATCGTTAGTGCGGTCTAATCGATCCTTGGCTATGTTCCATCGTCTCTGCACCGGTGTGCCCTGCGGCTGCTGTAACTGCTGCTGCTGCTGCTGCTGCAGAGACTGCTGAACTTGTCGTCGTTGCTGTTGCTGCTGTCTCTTGTTGTTGATCGATGAGGCTCGGCCATTTGTGCCGGATGGCGATACGGTTTCGGATCCGGCGCTGCTGAGACTTATGCGCTCGTTGAGCTCCCAATTGATGTGGGCATCTTGAGCCCACTTGACGCTCGTCACCACCATGTTTCCGGTTTCAGTCGAGCATACGCGAACACTCGAATCACGAGCTGTTATATTTATCGATCAATTTCGGCTCGCACCACTGAGTCAAAAAATAAAAAACGATCTCTCAACCCTGTATGGGGTGCGTATGTAATAAGATTGCTTACGTTGTCCGACACACTGATCTCGAGTTCATCTCGCAGTCGGCGCATACGCATTAGGCAAATTTCCTCCTTCTCCTCCTCGCGACAAAGACGAAGGCGTGTAATGCAATTACGAGCAGTCCATTAGCCTATGGCATGGCATGGTATGGCCTAGAGGGAGGGAGATGGCAAGAGTGCAAGCGCAGAAGCCAACTTGTACTTAGACGGCGGCTTAATTTGAATAATAGCTGCTAGTGTTGCTAGCTACTATTGCTGCTACTGTTACGCGATTATAGAGTTTGAGCGTGTTGCGCGTTATAGTCGGCTGTCGAGTGCGCAAAGCTGCTGCTGCCGCTGCTCCACGGACGGTAGCTTTCCTGGTCCAGAGCAAGATCGGCGACGAAACTGCTACCAAGTCCCATATTTCTCGCTCTTCCTCTCTCTTGGCTTTGAAGAAAGAAGAAATTGGCGCGGGCGTGCGCAGAGTCTAGGCTGCAATTAGAGCGACGAGATGCAGAGATCCAGACGCGCAGATATGCACGCAAAGACGGCGTTATAAGTGTATGCACACGTGCAAAACGAAGCTCGAGGTCTCTCGCGGCGATAGGCCCGTTGGAGAGATAGCGCAGAGTAGTACGAAGTACGCCGCGTGCACAATGCACACCTGCAGCGCGTTTAAAGCTCTATATCCCGGCCTCTAGCTGTATGCACGTGCCTATAGGCGCGTACATGTGTGCGGGAGGGAGGCAGTTGGAGCGAACAAGTGCCTCTCTGCGTATATATCTGTAATATAGCTATGTATACGCTAGCGCGCCGGCTTTTCCGGTGCAGCACAAGGAGTGGCGATACGCTTCGCTTGCCTCGTGAGAAAGTGCGACCTGCTACTGCATATACATATATCACGAATTCACTTATAATATAGCACAGCACATGTACGTATTACGCGCGCACACACACACACACGCACAAACGCACAGATATGCGCGTTATTTTATCGCTCGCGCGCGATACACAAAGATAATGCTCGCAAAAATATTAACGAAGCGCAGCAGTACATGCGCGCGCGCGCGTAAATCAAAAAAAAGAAATGAGACTGTTCTACCGCGCGCACTGCACCAGAGCTGCGTCGAATTTTCAGTTCGACACGTTCGCTCTCGCAGATCTGCAAGCACAGATAGCGATCGTTCGATTATCGTTCGAGCTGCCCGTCGATATTGTATTTAACGAAACACACTCGCGCAAAATTGTAAACGGCTCAGAGATACAGAGATACGGTCACGCTCACAGACACAGTCGCACTGCGCGTTTTATTAACACGAAAACACTAATGTATCGCGATGAAAATAATGGAAAATAAAAAGGATGTAAAAAAAGGTAACCGAGAGACTCCGAGCAGACGTTGTCTCCTCGGTCACGAGTGTCGGACTGCGTGTTGTGGCACTATAAACGCGCCGTATATAGCGCAGACGTATCCTATATAAGCAGCAAGTATACACGCACTAGCACACGCAGGCTACAGCTGACCGATCTTTCGTTTTTCCCCTACCGTTTCTCCGCGCATACGTACGCATACGCACAACTTTGCATGCCTCGTGCATTCATGTGCGCCTACTGTATGCACGTAAAAACGCCACTGGCTGCGGAAATATTTTTACATATTTATCCTACCTTGCTCCCTGTTTATGTGCACGATCGTATCCTTTTTCAACGCTCCTCCCCACCACCCGTCCCAGCCTTGTCTGTTTCATTTTCGGGCTCGGCAGCGTGCCACCTTGCAATCGGTTACTCTTCCTACGTATATCTCACGTGTGAGTGTGTGTGTGCGTACACCAACCTGTTGTTGCAACGCTCCTCTATTATTATATATAGATATTTGGCCGTTCGTCGCGGCCGATTGGCTGCGAGACGGTGCAGATTTTTTTTAGGAAATCCATTATTTTTCTACGCTTACACTTCTTTTTTTCATTGCGACAAAGGGAAATTGATTCTCGCAATGAAATTATTCGATGGAGTTGAAATCATCGATTCTTGAGTATACTTTTACGCATTATATATCGCTCTATCGTCAGGCAATTGACATGTTGCCATGACGAAAACGTCAAATTATCTTCAATTTGCCTTTCTTTTTTCTCTCTCTCTCTCTTTCTCTGCCGACAATGAAATGCCTATTGTGCACTAGGATAATAAAGACGTGCAATGGTTTTGTGTAACTATATACGCGCGATTTTAATTCAACAATAGCGCGACTATCATTACTTTTGTCGTGTCTATATATTATGCTGAAGCCATTAGTGAGTCAGAACATAATATAGACTCGATCGCATCAAACATTCAAAGAGGAAAATTTAATTGTTTAAATATTTTAAGGGCATGGACTGAGAAATATTTCTATATTATTTACATTTAATTTTAACTCTGAAAAGGGCCAACAAAGCCAATTCGTTAAATGCCAATCCCTCCTTATTTTTCGCGCTCGCGCGCGGGTAAGGGCCTCACGTGTCAAAATATATTGTGTGTGCAACACATATTTCTATATAGGCAGAAAGGGAAGGCGAGCATTACAAACCACATCCTTCTCTCGTGTGTGTCGGTGCTCGTGGACGTATGTATGCTACCTATACACATAACTGAGCACTCGAGGGGAGGATACAAGTGGTAATGGTAGGGGAAGGATACGAACTTCCGTCGCCCGTTAGGAATCAAGAGTATATAACCCGAACAATAATAATTGTCACGAACGCTCGCGAGCATCTACGCACTGCACGTACACGCACACACACACACATGTGTAAAAGTGTAACACTCACGCATCTGATATACCGTGTATATCGCGTTAACGAGAGATGTCATTGAGAGAAAATTCCACTCGAGCTGTGCAAGTCAAGCTGTTATATGTATTTTTTTATTTCTTCTTTTTCAATTTCAGTTACTAAATGGCGCGCGCGCACAGGTCAATCGACCGATCGACGAACTCGGGCGCGTCTCGACGTAGCGCAAAGAGAGAGGAAGAGCTGCTGCTGCCGAAGGGAGAGAGAATGAAAGGCTCTTTTTTTGTACATACGTACGCTGCGCCAAAGCCGCGTTTGTGCGACTGACAGGTGAACCAGATCGGCCAATGAGTTCGATTTGTTTTCGGCTAAATTTAAACGTACATAAACTAACTGGTCGCAACGCCTACGTGGAGTTTATTTCAATTATTCGACGATCGAGCCAGCCTGGATCTTGCTTCTTGCTGGAGCTCGTGCTCACGTAGATAACGCGTAATAAATATCTTTACGTTGGTTTTTGATTTACGAGACGAATCGCGCGTGCTCGCGATCATGCGTCAAAGGAAAGTATCCGGCAACTGCATTAGGTAGATGTGCGGCTCGGAGCCACTATACCGCGTGCTTATATGTAAATGTTATAATCCACATGCTGCGCTACGTGCGCGAGTGAGCTGTATCGCGCTCACGTATACATATTCGCGTGCGTAATAGCGAAGTTTGGAGAATTTTCGAAAAACCTATACACGTGCCGGGGCTAAAATAATAAAGAGAGTAGGGGCCACTTAAAAGTTTTAATTACAAAATTTTAACGACGCAAGCAGAAAACTTAAATTAACTTGCAGTTGTTCTTTGTGTGAGTGAGAGAGAAAGAGAGAGAGCCTGAGCTGCTCGTATACATGTATATTACACGACTCCAGCCAACTTTTCCATTAATTGTACACATTATAAATGTATGATTTTTTTTCTTCTCGGCTATATAGATCATGCTCTCGAGAGACAATCGACCCTTTCCTTTCAAAGTCACCAATATCGCGAGCTCTCTCAAAGACAAGCAGTTGCGGAGACGCTGGACCATCGATAGATATTTGCGCGAGAGAATTAAAAAAAGGAAAAACTTTTAATCGACGTCATCTCTCGCTTCTAAGGACATTTCCCTTATATAGTCGCCCCGTCCAATATAATGTGTATCGGATTCGCGTGTATCGAAGCGAAATCCATTTGGCCGCGTCGAGCATGCGAAGAAAGAAACTTTTCTTCTCTCTGCGACCGATTGTATGTATGCGCGCGTAATATCGATTGTCAATAAAAGTGAAAAAAAAGAAAGAAAAAAAAAATAAAGAAAGAAGAAACGAGAAAAATTGTTCATTTCGTTTTTCCGAGGACGCACGCGACGCGACGACATCAAGCGCGATGAGTTCCAACTTTTCAAACGTTTTGTTGTGCACGCTAGCTTTAAGCTAGTCAATTATTGAATTGCTTTTTTCGACATTTTTCTTCTCACGCCACCAAGTATGTAATATTTTTCTTGTATTTAGAGAAAAATTTTCAAACGATAATAAAGACTGCGTGAGTTAAAATATTACGTTTTCGACAATTTATGATGATTGCACGATAGCTGGTGTGTATCGGCTATTGCCTTTGCGCATTATACAATGCTCGCACTAAATTATCTTCTTTCTCTCCTTTTAGCTAATTTAACAGGATGGCACGCCGAGTTTGTGTATATAAATTTGAAAATTTATCATCGGCCCCGCGATATACACACACACGCAAGCCTAGCATAATAATATATTGTTCATTATGAATCGAAATTGTGCGGATCGGGCTATATAATGATTAAAAATATATTATTAAAGCTACCGCGCGTGCAATATAGCGACAAAATTTGAATTTCCATTATTATCCTAATCTCGTTACAGCCAGAGCATATCCTCGCTGTTTCAGGCTTGAATTATAAATACGCGATAGATCGGCACAAAGGCATCGAGCAGCAGCAGCAGCAGCAGCAATCAGTGCGTAGCTCATTGCAGCAGCTGGCTATTTTCGACTTTTTCGTGTCATATTCAACGAACTTATGTAGGCAGGATACAGTCCCGGGCAGGCCGCAAACTGCGAGGGAGGACATTTTCACGTGGCTATTTACGAGGTCGGCTAATTGCACGTGTACGTACAAAGTCGCTGCGTGTATAAACCGCATACGGAAAGAATAATAACTTGGCCTCGCCGTTTGTCTCGTTTTGGTGTCGCGCGACTCGAGGCTTACGCGCGTTACACACATGTAGCCGAGATTTATATAATCAGCGTATTGCCCTGAGTAAGCAAAATTTTTTCTTATTCCTATTTTTTTCTCTTTTTTTCATTTCATAAACGAGCTGGCGCAGTATTAATTGAATCTTTTGCCTCGCTTATGCACATGTTTCTGCGTGAATATACCGTACGAAAGCAGCGGGTGATAAAACAATAAATTCGAGGAAAGATCGTCCCCCGCGTACATAAGAACGAGTCAAAAAGGTCGACATACGCTGACATTAACAATTTGCAGTTCGTGCTTTTTCGCGCGGATGTAATATCGTATACGAGAGCTTTAAGCACAGCTTGCGAGGCGCTGCACCGCTCCTATACAGCATACCTGCGTGTACGAAACTTGGGGGTTAAGTGAAATTTTAATGAATTTTCATTGTTATATAAACGGATGCTCGTGTATAATGCGTGTAGGTAGGTACTGCTTCGGTAGTTATATGGCTGCACTGTATGTGTCCTGCGATATGCATTGTGCATGCGTATTATTAAACGTTTCCGTTGTAATGATGCATTGCATTAATATACAATGCAGACAATCGTCTTATTATTCAAAAAAAGAAATCTCTAGGCTGCTGCGCGAGTTGCTCAGCTTCGAACTCGATGTAATATTATAAATAATTTTTCCGTAATAACGATCTCTTTTTTCTCGTTCGAATTGCTGAGCATCACGGCTACATAAAACGATTGGCAGAAGCCGAGAGATTAAACATTTAATGTACCAGAGCGAGAGCCTCGATCGTTTAAGCAGATATATAGAGAGAGAGGGAAATGAAAAACAACGACTTAATCAAATTGACTGTATACATGAGACGCGCGCTCGGGAGCAATAACGGAGAGCTACAGAGTAGTCTCTAGCGCGCACTGCACAGGCCTTGTGCTAGTTAGTCGGGGCAAAAGAAGAAGAAATCGCTCCGTATATTGCTCTGGTAAGACTTTGCCCGAGCGCAAGATAAACTCATCCAGGATGCAAATATTTTCTCCTGCTGCACACTGCACAGCACAGCATAGCGCAGCGAACTCTATAGACGTTGGCAGGAGCATTTATATATGCGCGTAGGCGAGGCTGCTTTACTACCACCAGCGCACCGCTGAAACGAGAGCCGCTGCCGCTGCGAACTGATGCTTTTGCGGCAGTTAAGCTGAGTAATAGGAAAGCAAGTGAAAATGAGAAAAGCCTGGGCAAGCAGCAGCGCGTTAGGCAGTATTCCCGCCCAAGGAAAGAAGTAAAACACTTGGCGTATAAACCCCTCCACGTGCTTCGCTCATATACTCATATATACATAGGCAGCTGGGAGAACGAGAGCTTTTGGCTTATATACAAAATGAAGGAAAAAAGGCTAAGAGAGCACGCGGAGCCGGTGGGGCCTGTGCACGCGAATGTGCATGCGCCCGCGTGAGAGAGAAAAGCTCGTGTACTTAATTTTCAAGCGCAAACGCTTGTCATAGTAATAGCTTGCAGTGCTATGTAGTGTGGAGGAAAGAAAGTGAAAAAAGAAATTTTTTTCTCGCGCTCCCTCGCTCGCTCTCTCACCCCCCGACTTGGGCATATGTATAGTATAACGCGGCCTAGCCCAGTGCTACCTCCTCTCCCAAAAAATATGACATACTTTTTCGTCCATTAAGAGGCAAGAGAAAGAGAGAGAGGGATGAAAGTTGGTAGAACAATTTCATACCGAGAGTGAATGTGTATGGGCTATTAAAAAGGCATCAGGCCGTGTGCGCGCAGGCTGCATGCGGTTGCGGGGGCAAAATTATTTTCTCGGCTGTGTATAAGCTCGACTGTATATACCCCAGAGCGGCCCACGATGTTTGTGTTACAGTCTAGTCCGTTCACCACGGGACTGAGAGCATAGTTTTCTTTTCCATCTTATTTTTCATTTTTTAGCGTCTGTGCAACGATACACTTTTTTCGATGTTTATTGAAAAACGTGCATGTACAACTTTTTTTCCATCCCCTCGTTTGTGGCTGCTTCCGCTCGTGATTTATATAAATTATAATGTGTATCGCGTACTTTTAAACGCGCGCACATCTCTATGAATTTCGCATTCGTCGGTGGAGAGCTTTTTATCCATTCCGTGCACGAGCACGACATCGAGCAGAGGTACGCGCAAGGACTATATAGGTTTTTCGTATTCATAAAGGGACATTTCCTGCGTGATTTTTTCTAATTCTTGAAAATTGCGATACTTTTGCGCACGATTTTTATTTCGTTCGAGCAATCAGCTTGGACTGAAAAAAAGTGCAAGCTTCGAGATAAAACTTTGCAACCCCCGAACGCGCTCGCTCTCAAGTTGACGCGCGGGTAAAACTAACGAACTTACGAATATGTGGGTTTGGCGGGGCGGAGGGGGTGGCAAAAAAATTCAGCGAAACGTTTCAAAAATGTTTCTCTTTCCCCCAGTCGAGGGCAACTTTAAGAATCCTAGTTAAATAAGTAAATAAAGCTCCGGCATTAAAAGTTTTACAGAGAGCGACGAACATTCGCAGCTCAATGATATAACTTTTTTGCTGTAATACTACTCGAAAATTGTCCAGAGCAAAATTTTCATATCTGCTTGAATGTGCAAACAAAAAATACTCTTCCCCCCAACATGTATTTTTCCAATATGAAAAAGCTCGCGAACGTTTCTCGATGAAGGCAATCATCGAATATCAAAGCGCACTTGATGGTAGGGCACGCACGCGTACATTTTCGTTAATTGAAATAACGTATAACGGTATATAATGTAACGATCCAGCTGGTCACGAAAGAGAAAAGAGATGGCAGCCGAAATGCACGAATTACGTTTATATATACATATCTACGTACTTATCCTTCATCATCTCTAGGGTGGTGCAATCCAACGCAGATGCCGCAAACAATCGGGCAAAATCTACCGCAGGCATGGGAGGAGGAGGAGGAGGTGTAGCTGTTCCAGGCCAGCTTACTCCCATGCTATATTACACACACTCATATATAGATGTATAAGAAGAGTAAGAGAGAGAAGAGAGAGAGAGAGAGAGAGAGTAGTATAGAGCACACGAGGCGGCGAGCTTTAAAAGTCCATTAGCGCCGCCGGTGCGCGCCGCTCTGCAGCTTAGGCAAGCTGCTGCTGCTTCTGCTGGTGTAGGTGGTAGTAGAGACACCGTAGTCTTTGTATATACCTCACTTTGGTGCTTCAAGATCTTGACTCGAGCAGGATTGGTTATACATACGTCGCGCGCGAACGTGTAGGAGTGAGCGCTCATGACTGCCACGCGGAGCAAAAGCTCTGTATGTGCGTGAATATGCCATGTGCTGCTGCTGCTTCAATGTAGAGCTTGTGTGTGTATGCTCTACTAGCGGGTGCATCAGCGAAATTCATCGCATTTCTACCACGCCATTTCTCCTACTACTACCAAAAAGAGAAGCATCTTCATTGAAATTTTCTGAAAATTTGACTCTCGCTTGCAGACATGCTTTCTTACATTTTTTGACGACTTTTACTGTATACATCTTTTTATTCTACCTTTTCTTTTTCTTTTTTTTTTGCTTGGGTGACGCCGAATTTCATCGATTTGAATTTAACAATTGCGAGCAGTTACTTTTTTTTTAATTCAACGTTCTGGAAAAGCTGTATTGTGATATTTCATTGTTTTGCCATTGTATTACGTTCAGTGACCATTATCTGACCTGGTACATGTATTTCTACAGCGCGATTTTTAATACTGCAAGCTTTCGAGGGTGTTTAATTTCGTGATGAATTTTTGTTCTTACAAATATTATTTATTATCATCGAGTAATATTGATTGTAAAATTTTTACGAGTAAATTTATGCATTTATGGACAAAGGCGATACTTTTCATTTTATTTATTCATGTAAAAGCGTTGAATCAATTTTTTCGAATTTATAATTGTAGGCACGAGATAGCGTTGATTTTTTTTTATAAAAAATAAATCCATCATTTTATTCACCTACATACACTCGTTACATCGTAAAGTCGTAAAAAGCAATCCACCTGGCAGGTCTTTTTCGAGTATCCATTTTTATAATCTAAGGTTTAAAAATGTAATATTCTTGTTTTAGTGCATAGAGCTGCAGTTGCAAGACACTCGTCGTCGGCTGGCAAGCGCGTTTCAGGCCAGTCGTCGTTTTCGACTCGAGTCTCTCTCGCCTTGTTTTTTTATACTTTCTTTTTTTATACATCTCTCTCTTTCCCTCTCTCGCTTACAAGCTCTAAGCGTTTTATGGTGGATTTTCGTTCTCCGTGTCGCACAAGCTCAAGGGCGCTGAGACGTTTGTGTTGTGCTCTTTGTGTCATATAACAGATAGACGTGTTTTCAAAAATTTCGAGAATTTCTCTTTCTTGAGACAGATGAGGCTTTTTCCCTCGAAGGCGTGCTACTGCTGTTGCTGCTGCGTCGGACTGCGCGATCGCGTCAAATGTAGTTTTCGTTTCAACCCAGAAGAGCCAAGAACTATGCCATTTCGCTCGAAGAAAAGAAATTCTAATACGCGTTTAACTTTTTTTCGTTGCTTTCCGCTTTTCTCGTATATGGGCTGAAGAGATGTATATATGTATATAAACACAGGGCAAGGCATTAAGAAGACAGCGGATAGACTGACTTTAAACTCGTAATGGCGGAGTACTCGAATGCTTTATATATTTCGCTCTGCCTCTCTCTCTCTCTCTCTCTCTCTCTCTCTCATGCATTTGAATGGGTTGAGGAGGGATACAATAAACGCGATAAATAATCTGCACTGTTTATTGCTGAATCCAGCGAGAAGTTATTTCATTCTCGTGAATTTTGATGAAAACGTTTCAAGAGTATATACGAGAATTTTTTTCACATCGCAGTGTCAGATGGGTATTGTAATATTTTCAGGTAAAGCTCACACAAATAATGGACACTCGGCTGTAACGCCATGTTATACGTTTGTCATTTTATACAATTTATTTTCATTTTTTTTATTTTTACAATTCAATGAATATAGATGTATAATATATAATTTATATTTGTTTTCATGTATAATTATTAATTTTTAGATTAGAGTGTGAAAAATCCTATACTCATTTTTTTTTCTTATTGTTGACAAAATTTTTCCCAGCAGATGTAGCGAATAAAAACTCGTTTAAAATATATATCGTTTGTTTTCCATAAATATACTTATCATGCGTATTTTTTACCTGCAGAATATATAATTATGTAACTGTTCAACATTTTTAGCATCTTTTGTTCTCGGTACTAGAGTTCAAAATGTTATATACACTTAAAATTCAAGTAGTTAATTCATTTTTTCTTCGTGACTTTTGGTTCGCCAAAGCAAGCTGCTATATTTGTCTTTTACAATGCTACGTATAAACGCTAATAATTCAATACAGCGATGCAACGACGTATCGATCTGCTATTATCTAAAAAAAGCCAATAGAGACGAAATAATGGTAAATATTTACAATGATGCATCGAGTCGTTCGAATCGATCAAAAATATACATTATACAGCACACATATTTTTCACGAAGAGATATACAAGTCTATCTGCCACAATTGTCTCGTTTATTTATAAATGTCGTTGACAATATGTAAATACGCACGTATAAGCGCAGTAGCAACGGCCTTGAGCTGTTGAGTGAGTTTTTAAAAAAAAGTTTGTTGGTATGCGGGCGCTACTCAACACTTACTGCAATCGTCGTAGGGTGTGATATTTCGAAATATCTTCTAATTTCATTCCGTTCCATTGATTGAGCAGTGACCTTCTGCTGCATTACTGCTGTCGCTGTTGCTGCACTCGTGTGAATAAACGTGTCTATGTGTCTGTGTGCTAGTGCCCCGAAGTACAAATCATTTGATTCAACTTTATAAACTTCAACTCTCGATCTCTCTCTCTTAGTCGCGGTGCAGAAACTAAGATAATATATCCCGGCTTTATGTACAAGTTTAACTAGGCGCGGGGAAGAGGAGGTCAGGTCGAAAGTGCAGCGTGTAACATCTTAAAAGTCGACGTGGTAGCGACGAATAATTCGCGGCTAGCTATCTCTCTCTCTCTCTCCCTCTTAGCAGTGATTGGCCAAGTAAACTCTATATTATACAAAAGATGTACAGTATATATCGTGTGAGCAGCAGATATCTGCAGCTGTGGATTCGGTGCATTTGTGTGTGCTAGTCTATCCGTCTGCTCGTTCGTGTTCGCGTGTATGTTGTACACGAAACACTCGGAAGTCGGCGCGTCCACACCCTTTGTACATATATACGCGAACACAGAGTAAAATCTCGAGGTTTAACCAGTCGTCGTCGTCTTCGTCCGCCTCTTAAAGTGCCTAACTCTACCTATATACGTATATAGCTATACGTGCACTTTCTGTATATATATATAGCCTGGGTAAAACTCGGATACTACAAGAAACTATGCGGGGTCAAGAGGAGCTCCTACAAGCCTTGGGTACAGTAACGTACATGTATAGTAGCCTACTGCTAGCTGCTTCTCTTATTCTCAAACAAGCAAGTGTCCGTGTACACACGTATATCTGTGTATGTACATCTATTTCTTCTTGTCCCGCGCATCCGTGCATGTGTGTGTACGTATCCCAAAGGTATATAAGAGTGAGAATGTAAAGGAGTTGCCGAACATCGCGGGATAGGATGTAGTACCTTATTCGCCGATTCAACTATGCGCGCGCGCACATCTCCTTCTTTCAGCCTCGCTTCCTTCTCTGCTGCATGCCTATAGGCATGTACTTGCAAGATTCGACGTTGTACACACACTTCATTAACATATCTTCGGGCCAACTTCTTGAGGGAATTTTTCATATACCTATTATACGCGCGTACTTGAAAAAAAAGGAAGAAGCAGAAGCAGCTTGTTATGCTAATAATGCAGTTTGCTACTTTACATGTATCTATATAATAAAGATACATCGGCGAAGGTGAAATTGTATCCTCTTTTCCGGTAAGATTTTTCGATCAACGTTTCTTACTTTCAATACGCTTTTGTACTTCGGTGTTATATGTTTAAAAACAGGGCACAATGTCGGTTGAAAATATTTCAATTTATCAGCGCGTCGGTACGTTATAACATGCGAAGTAGTCCATTGAAATTATTAACCCTGTATCGCGTGATTGCAAACCATACCGAGAGAAAGAGAAAGAGAGAGAGAGAGAGGGTGAGAAATGGAATCTGCTTTGTCGAAATTCAATCGATCATTCCTCTGAAATGAAAAAATTCATCCGGACCATGATATCCCATTACACTCAATCATCATCATCATCATCATCATCATTATTTCATTATCGCATCAATTACAATAATAATCCATATTAATTGTCATTTATAGATCTTATGTACAAGAGATAAATGTTTTGGCGGTACGAATGCAGTAAGTGCATCTGTCAACGTGGTGATGTTTAGGTGGGTGGGTGTAGTTACGTCTTGACTTATTCACTACTACAGCTATTACATCTTAAACTTATAATTTAATATTTATATAATTTATAAGTATCTCACAGTTGTCACGCGGCAGGGTCGCGTTTACGAACGATTTAGAAGATTTTTCCACGACAGTGGCAGGTGGCGCGGCAGAATTTGCGCCTCTCGCGGCCCTGCTCAGTGTCCGAGTCGCAGAGCCAGCCGGGCCACGTGTCGTGCAGCTGTCGGCAGTTTGCCCAGAGGTCCGCCCAAGGACACGAGTTCTTGCAGAGCTTGCCGAGTCGGCAGTCGCCTGGACAGGCCGAGCAGCTATCGCCGATCTCGTACGGGGTCGACAGCAAGTCCTCCCGGTTGCCCCTACGTGTTTAACAACAAAAATCAATAGCTACGAGAACGCAGTCGACTTTTTTTGTTAATCATAACGCTATTGAAACATGAGTCGAGAATTTTATTTATTAATTATTCGAACGTAAAAAAAGACGCGTTCACCTGACAAAAGATATATATAATGCAATATCGAGGTCGTAGAAAGAAGACGAAAAACGGAACGAAAGAGGAGAGCGAGTGAAAAAAATTAAATATAAAAAGGCGCGCTTGGCACGTATCGAGAGGGCGAGAGATGGTGAAGTTGAAGCTGAGAACTCACGCTGGACAGTAGTTGCAGACGTAGCTGAAGTAGGGAATACCGCGGGGACCGCGCTTGCCGTCGCACTCGGCCCAACCGCAGCCGACGTGATGACTCGTCGCCCAGACCATCTGCGTGTAATGGCCGACCTTGCCCAGCTCATTGTGCTCCTGGGAGCCGTATTTGAACAGCGACTCCTCCGAGAACCACGTCTTTATGGCGAAGAACCTGCAACGAGTTCGTGTTATAACTCAGCTCGCGTACGGAATTATTGCAATTAATTTATTGATCATTGAGCTTCTCTCGGCTGCGAATCCGAATGAATCGGCGTCGAGTTTTCCAACTTGTGTCGCCGCAGCCGAGAGCCGCTTCATTAAGTATGCAGCAGATATATTCCACTCGTTATATATTGTACAATGTATTTTTAAAACTATACATACGTATCGTCTATACTTTGAGTATATATATATACGCACTCGATACATCGATAATGAGAGCAAATATTTATCACGGGTAAATTACGAGTTGGTCGCGATCGTATTATATGCCGTTGGTTTGACAAAGTTCGCAGCGGCAGTAGCAGTAGCAAGCAAAAGTTGTGCTTGAGCCACATTCTCCGCAAATGCACATGTGTGCATGTCTATACGCGTTAGTAGCTGCTCTTTGCGCGTGTCGGTGCTCGAGTATATATATCGAGAAAGAAGCTTTTACGATCCTGGAAGTATGTTGGAAGTTTCTTCATTAAAATTAATAACAGCAGAACTATCTACTTTACGCCTATGATATTGAATATTCAAAACTTTCCTGAAAGCGCAAATTAATCGATCGAGCAGCTCAACGTTATTATTATTATCTTTTTTTTTGTTATTCTGATTTGACTGCTACACGGCTGACTCGTCGATACGAAGCATATTGCATATAAAGCTTCCATATCGTTCAATAATTAATTGACGAAAGTAATAACGAAATCAGAGCGAGAAACTTGCAAAGTGCAGTTCTCAACTAGGTTGTAAAATAAAAATAAAATATTTCAACAAAGCAGGAAGAGCGTAGAAACCGAAATAAGCCAGCACACGGTCGCACACACACTCAATGGACATTTTTTACCGTGAAAATAATTTCATATATAATACACACGTAGAAGCCAGCTGTAATATTATATATACAGAAAGATTAACATTTTTGTTGCCTCGAGGCTGCAGCTCGTTGGCTTGTGTACGTATATACGCGCGCGTGCTACACCTCGCCGGCAGAGAGCGAAGCACATATAATGCCAAGGATTCTGGCTGTAAGCCAAGATTCATTGGGATTCAAAATCTCTAGCCACAGCGGTGGTATGGCACATGCACGTATAGTTGCGCGAAGCGTGCGTGTATATGTGTGCTCGAGATTAAATGTTCGGTTTCCACGTCGCGCATGTACATAAGTGTCACGCGCGCGTTCAAGCCTTCCAGTATAAAGCCTCGTGAGCCGAGCTTGTAGCGTACTCCTTGACGTTTCATTTCTTTCTCTCCCTCTACATTTACACCCGCACACGCACGCGCAGGAATCTGCTCGACGCCGAGTTGAAAAAAATTTAGGTCACATATTAGTGACTCATAATTGACGCGCTCGAGTTGGTAATTTCTTTCTCTTTCTTTTCTCTCCCGATCCGTTTCAATAATTGACAATGCATTAAAGCTCATTTATCGAGATTATATGTACTCGTTGGAGCGATAAGCTTCGGCAGTGAGTGAGCGAGCGAGAGAGAGAGAAGAGTTTGGTAATTGCAGCAAGATTCATTAGCATGCAAACGTCGAGCAGTGTGGCGCGCTCGTGTAACAAGACGATCGATTAAATCTGCTCGATGGATTTCCACTGCTGGTTACATAGAAACTAATTTTCGCATTCTGGAGCTTGCATATTCCCTATAAACACACACACGAGCCATAACATGCATTATTTTGCAGACATCGAGAGTGACTTTTTCAGAGAAGTTTTACGCTTCGAATCGAAACGTACGTGCAAGCTTTCGATGCCGCAATTGTTTTCTAACGTAAGCCACGAGCTTTCCTTTAATGTAAACAAACTTTAATCGCGTCGTACGCTCGCTGTAATTGAATGTTGCTCTCGCGACGTTTTTATAGAAACCGAAATCAAACTCGGAACAATTAAGGCGAAAAATCGGCTTGGTGGCTGCGTTGCTGCCTCCTGCACGACTGGCTCGCATCCGAAGGGAGCCGTTATGTCATTATGTGCCGGTGCAGCAGAGGCTACGCGCTCCAGCCTGCCAACCACAATCGCACGAGACGCTCGCTCTCGTTTGTAAACGTTCCTCGCTACTAACCGCGTTAATTAGAGCTCGCTCGCTCGCGCGTCCTGCAAATTTCAGCTCCGGGCGCGAGATGGCACGAGGCAAAATTACTTACCAGGGCATCTGCGCCGTCGAGATAAAGATGTTTTGACCGCAGCCTCCGAATGCGTCGGTATGCAAACCAGTTGCATTGTCGTGCGTCAACGCGTAACACTCCTCGGCCCATTTCTGCGCTGCCTTAGCCGCTCCGGAATGCCACTTCTACGAATTAAAATGGAACGAAAAAAAAAGAAACGAGTATAGTAGTAGCTCTCTCGAGTAGCAGTCTCTCGACTTTATGCGTTTGCTCAGAGCCGACATGAGGGGGTGCTATATAGGTATAAAGAGAACGGGGAAAAAGGAAAAATAAGCCAACGCAAACAAGCGACTACGAGGTTTTTTGTTTATCTCGATTGTTACCACTGTTGTTATATAGATACACAAATATAAAGCAGCCGCGCCCCAACGAGAAAAAGGAGATAAGTTTCCCTCGGGGGGCGCGTTCAAAGGCACCCCCGCAAGCTCGCGCGCCAAGGATATGTGCGTTGCTGGTTAAGGTCTTCGGGGATTTACCTCCTGTATATACGCCAAGCTAAGCAGTGTGTGTGTGTGTGGGTGTGTATACGTGTGTGATGTGCTACGGCAAGGTGTATAAAGTAATACGTATAAGTAAGTCTTTTACGAAAAAAAAGAAATGGCGAAGCGCTCGCAGCTGACGCGCACGGAGAAAAAAGCTCGCACGGCAACTCCGAGAGCCTCGCGCCGTCGACGCTATTCCAATGGATTTGTGAAAAGAAGATGCGGTATTATTGCTATCGACAGTTTTACACTCGCAAAACGTATTGAAAATTCGATTCGACGAAATGCGCTTGCCACCCAGCCGCCCGTTGGCGGCTGCCTCATTTTGTATGTGCGCGTATACCAAAGAATTGCATTTTTGCGCCCCTATATTGCACTATGTCCCAAATATAGAGCTCTAAATGGAATATTTCCCAATGCAGAGTGGGGAGATAAAGTATCACGTGGCTACGCTTCGGCTGCTGCATTATCGCGAAGCAACACTACTATTCTAGTATACGCGAATTACGAGTAGGTAAAATACAAATTATAAAGGGCGCCGGAAGAGGTATTATTAGCAGGAGAAGTGAGATATTTCAAGCAGGCCGATACAGCTCGTCGCAAGAAACGGAAACTTAAACATAAAGCCCGCTCGAACTTTGCACTCGCGACCTTACAAATACATTTCTCGCGGGCAGGTTTCTCTCACAAATCTCGACTCGAATGTATTTCGAGCGGGGGATAGCGCAGGCAGAGCGTTTATCCGGGAATCGTGGCTTATCACCAAATAACGAGATTTACGATTAGACTTTTGCGCCGCGGCCGCGGCTTATATTACACCGCTGCACGCAACGTAGCAAAGTTGAATGAAACTTTGGTGCCTGCGGTATATACAGAGATCGGCTCGCGCGCGAATGACAAATCTCGAAAGTCAACCAGCGCAGCAGCAGCAGCAAGTGCTTTCCCGCAGCAGCTATATCCCTAACTTTATGTAATTGCACGCGCCTTCGCCTTCGCGTATAAGGAAAGATTTTATATACACACACTCGGCGGAGCTCACGAGCAGAGCTGCGCCGCGCGCGAGAGGGTTAAAATTACTCGCTCGACTATATCTATGTATTATGGAGTTCGGAGCGGCCCGCGAGACTCTTCATAAATTCCGCTTTTAACTCGTGCGCCAAGTCTGGCGTCTTACGCGCTATATACAGCGCAGCTGTAGCGCGCAGCAGGGGCTGCTCTCTGGAATAAAAAATTTACCCGAGCATTATGGAAAATTCATTCGACGAAGTTTACGCGCGATCGAGCTTTGCCAGCTCTCTCACTGCAGGCTTTAATTACTTTTGATATCGGCCGCTATTTACACGTGCGCTACTGCCGCTGCTGCTGCTGCTACTGAACCGTTTCGAAAGGGTTTATTGAAAAATGAACTGAAAAATAACTGGCCCGAGAGAATTCTGGGGGCTAAAAAATTGCCAGCGTATCAATGTAAATAACTTTTATGCTGTATATACTACTGTACGTGAGGCTGTGTGCGTGGGAGTGCAAATGTGTGTATGTAAAACTTTACGTTATATGGTGACTTAAATGCTCAGGAAAGGAGTTCGAATTGAGTTTCGAAAAAGTTTAAATCTTTCTTCTTATTCTCCCGCGGCTTTTTCTCCTTTTTGATATATCCTATTCTACGCCGGCCCACGGCTGCATATAACTCTGTTTTTAGACTTATGTATAACTTTCTAAGCCGCTATAATGTATTATTCAATGTACATCTATATCCCGTCCCAGTTATGAATTCAATTACTCTCGTGGTCTGTCTGTATGTGTGTGCAAGTGTGTATGAAGTATTTGGGCGGATTCGTTCTTTGTCGAATCTGACGTATCGTAAAAAATATGACACCGGAATGTGGACGGGAGAAAGGGTTGAGAAAGGGAGAAAGAAACAATCTTTTTGGCTTACCATGACGAGCATGTTGGCGGCTGGCGGATCGACGCGGCTCCGGAAGAAGTTGTGATAAAGGACGATTTTTCTCTGGACTTTCTTGTCGCTGGGATCGAGCACCCTCCTGGGAATTCTGTCGCCGTATAATTTAGGTACTGAAAGAGAAACGGTCCAAACTCGGTCTCCTCTTCTTTCTTACTCTTTTTTTTGCAGTTTTTGCGAATGTTTTTTTTCTTTTCGTTCGCGCGCTCTCCCTCTCTCTCTCTCTCTCTCTCTTTGCCTTCTTCTTTTTCATTTCCTATCGCTCGAGCTCGCTGGCCTCCCTCTTTGCCAAACTATCGAGTAACTCTTTTCCACTCTTACGCGTGCGAGAGACAATCGATTTATCTTTCGTAGTTCTGTTTCGTAAATGCCGACACTTGTATTATCACCCCCCTCGTTCCTATTTCTCCGCGACGTTCTCAATCCTCCGAGCTGAATCGCCTTATCCTCATTATTCGAATGTATACACCGTGTATATATAACTTGGACTCGACGCCTGCAGCGCGACTGTGTAAATCTTGAAAAGAGGATTGAAAGTCCATGTATAAACACAAAAGTCAGCTGATAATGTTTGCAGTTCGTGAAATGTTTGTCCAGTTCCGTGCCAGGTAGAGAAAAAAAAGAGAGAGAGAGAGAGAGAGAGAGAGAGAGAAAAAGAAGGAAGAGAAGCGAGAAGAAAAAGCAACGTTGCCTCGCGTTCACGCTTGTCTTTTATTACCAGATGCTTTTGTCGATTTGCTCCTTTGAAAGATCTGTATCTCAATGATTTGAAAACTTTTGTTGGCAAAATATTTTTTTATCTTTCATTTCTTAGGTATTCTTTTTTTTTACTGTTTTTCATATGTACAGAAATCAAACCGACTTGCGAATCTAAACAAACAAGTAAAATTTTCTGCAAAAGTCATTACATTTTTTAAGCCTATTCAATTGTTTCAACGAGGAGAAAAAATGTATGCATCATCATAATCGCGCTAAAATGAACTGAAAAATTGTTTTCTAGGGAACAAATGTCACACGATGACAAGAATATTTCACTGCGAAAAGTAAAATTCTTATCAAATAGTGCGATAAATGGCATATGGTAACGTCAAGCGGAATAGTGAATATGAAACAGTTGACATTTTTCATTGCTAAATTGTCAAGAGTTACTTTGTAAGCCAAGACTGTAAAGTTCTCCATTTCCAATAATAACGTTTTGAGCGCTGATCACGTCATCTCGTATCTCATATCTAATTTTCCACAATCAAAAAGATGATGAAAAAAGAAATTTTATTAAATCCATATACTGCACTGGTGAAACGTGCCGCGCGCTCGTTCTCTTCCCTGCGCGTACCAAAGTCTACGTGTGAGTGTGTATGTTAGAAAAAGAAAACGAACTTTCAGCCACTCGATGAACTAGTAATTCTTGTATAACGAAGTTCGACGCGCAACAATTGAAACTAACTTGCGAGTTAGAAGGGGGTATAAGATAGGCGAAGGCAATCTTCGAGTAAAAAAGTTTAATTGAACGTGTTTAAGTATTTCGAAACTAACTAAATAATTTTCTTCGCTCTCAGCTTGATTCGTTTCTTTTTCTTCCTCCTTTTTCTCTTGCTCCTTTTTTACGAAGTGAAAATTCTCATCTCCGATCTGGCATATAACTACTGTGCGGGGATCGCGAGCCGCACGATTTCGAAGGAAAACTAACGTCGTGCATTTTTCATCGCGCATTTAAGAGCCCATCAGGCCAGGCCGTCTTTTTTCTGCGCTCGCCGCTAAGAAATTCACGATAACGATATAATAGATGTATGAGTTAACGCGCGCGCGTACTTATACCTAGTTGTATCTGCGTGTATATATTATTATATGGAGGAAAGTATGAGTGCACGTATACACGACGGGACGGCGAGCGAAAAGGCAAGGGCATTATTAGAAATGAAGGAAAGCAAGAGGAAAATTAGATTTTACGCTCGCTTGTGTAATATCGTTTGCTGCTTTTCGCAGCGAAGGCTAATATCTCGAATGCAGCCTCGCGCGCTTTATACGTACTGCTAGCTGTAGCTACAACGCGCTTGTTCGTATATATATATTCTATAACGTACACGGGTTGCACTGCTCGTGTCATTTCGACGATTCTATCGTAAAAAATAAACTGCTTACAAGCTGTATCTATGGTACTTATGGTACTCGAGCTAACTTGAACGAGAAAAAACAATATTGCCCTCTCCTCGATAGCTTCTGTCTTTTTTCTCTCTTACCAGCCCAGTGTGTCCTTATATATAATTTTCTTTTACCAGCGATTAAACCCCCCACGACGCGATTTGTGATATGAAAAAAAAACTTTGAGTTGCATACCAGGCTTGTAATGCTCATCGTCGTCGTCGCTTCTCGACGGAGACGCCTGCAGTAGTGCGAGTAAAGCTAGCAGCAGCCACGGGCGCTTCATATTCGGTGACTGGATACAGCGGCGCAGCTGTCAAAAGCGCCTACTGGCGGTCCCTCGGCTCTTATCCACTCTGCTGCGCTGCTGTTCTGCACTTTTTATCTAAAGCAGCTGCGGTACCTGCAAATTGCAAGCGTTATTATATTATATTATGACGAGCTATCTGTGCAAACTCCGTACAGCGAAAAAACTTGATTATAAAACATGTGTTTGAGTTATTTATTTTCAATTGAGGCTTTGTTTAGAGATTGGAGGATGTTTTTTTTTATAATTCAATTGCTAGCGAAAAGTTTACATAGTTAAAAAAACATTGCCGCTTCACTATTAGTAGCAGCAAGAGAACATGCCGCTTGTCAATTAGAGCAGCAAGAGAATGGCAGCGAACCGTGCGTGATTTTTCCAACATCATGCTGACTGTACACGTACATCATTCATGCCGCCTGCGGCCAAGTAATTTTGACCAAAACCGTCGATCGTACGTCGAGCCCATAATAATTATCTACGGCTTCGATGCAATGTTGCGCGGCTTGTGGATCACTCACCCATAATCATGCGTCGGACGGTACTCGCGACTAATCGCGTTTACAGTGTGCATCTGCACCATTACAGGCGAGAACATAAATCCAGCACTGTGCAGTGAGTATAATTATTAACTAAAAAGCAAAATTACTCTCATTTATGCATCATGCACATCTCGATAATGTAATGTACAATGGCGGCGGAGCTATCGGAAGTACTCGAGGATTGAACATCGGCCGCTCAATCGAGACCTCGATGTACTCCTTCTTTTCAATCAGTATATGTACTAAAGCGCGTTGAAATTTTCCAATTGCCCCCGCGCGTGGACATGTAATTTCAGCTCTCAACAAACTTTATATAGCCTTTACACTGCCTACGTGTACATAGCCTGCCCTCTCGCTCCTCTGTCACGAATCCAATTGACCAAAATATTATAGTTTCAGAATTTCCAAGTACGCGCCACTACCGTCCTTATAGATGTATATGTATAGATGCACATTGAGGCAGTATTTTGAATAAAGGCGGCCCTCGGAGAGCTGCAAGTTAGTCGAGTTTGACGTTACGAATGTATATAACTTGGCGGACAGTTTGGGATCTCGTGGCACCGTCGCTGCTGCTGCTGCTGCTACTGCTACTACTACTGCTGCTTTCATGCATTCATACGCATGTACATACGTACACATCGACGTGGTGCACTTGTAGCACGCACAAAGTGCACACCTACGGCAAACCACCCCCCGAGAGTGCATAAAGCTCGAAAATATGGCTGCCTGAAAAATTATTATACGGGTGAGCTCGTATTATAGATAAAAACGTGTTTTCTTGTATATCCACGCCGCAGCACTGGAGTGGATTCCTGACACATCTATACGGCCTTTTACGCCAGATATATAAGGTAACAATGAAACGTAATACACGCAGTATATTATACAAGTGGGTGTGCTTTCACCAAGCTCGCGCGGCCTAAAGTGCATGGTTCAACTGCAACTTTTATTGCCACATATATTTTGCGAATGACACCTGTACGTATAACGCGAATATTGTGTGGAATGTGTGTGTACACACGGGGAAAGGAGTACTCGTGGCAGGAGCAGCCGCACAGCTCGAGCTTGACAGTATTATGCGAACTATAGACGCGGTGTGAGACGCCAAGTTGTCAAGGTGTTTAATCAGTCGGTGTCACCTTTCGCTGTTATATTCATTCGAGTTTGGCGTGTTTCCCTTAATTAATCATTATACGTCAAAGGTTGAATTTACCCAACTCGAGAGCGACAATCGAAAAGTTTTAACGTGAGTGCAATATTAGATCATAATGCCGCTGAAAGATGACGTTTTTTACTTTCTACTTGTGCCTTACATGTTTGTCTTAAAATCAGACTATTGCGAGTTGTATTTGTCTCGTAATTCCAAGGAACAGTATCTAACATTTTTAATTTAGCTCATTTAATGTAAAAAAAAATTAACTTAAAAACTATAACTAGCTATGTTTGAAATTGAAAATGTTTGACTGATTTAACGATAGAGTTATGATCCATTCAATCTCCACGAGGTACTTTATCAAGCTTCAAACTCAATGATGCTATAGTAAGGTAAATCAATGTCAAATAATCGGAGAAATACAAAGATGTATAATGTTGAATAAGCCTATTGCCATTCAAAACCATCAGGCAACTATCAAATTAATTCACAGTATAATGCAGGAAAATTATAATTAATACAAAGGGCATTAAACAATAACGAAAATAAATAAAAAATAGGATTTGGCTTATTAACAAGCTCTGGTAACTATTGAATTAATGCATCTTGTTATCCACGATTTGTCTATTGTATGTAGAGAGACTTTGAGTAATACCAGATTGTATTGGTTTACTATGTCTAATAATACTATTTTCGAACGTAAAATTAAAGTCATAATAATGTTCCGCAACTATGAGAGTTTGTTTGCCTTCGTGTAGTAAAATAGCTTATTTTGTTGCTTGATTTGATATAATTTTTTGAGCGTCCGACAAGAGGATGCCAAATCCGCAGGGGCAAGTATTAAATTCATAGCGCCTCTAGTATTTTCGTTAGTTCGTCGAAATGATGCGAAATTTCGAGTAGATGGAGCTTATTACATTTTCTTATATTTTTAGGTCACGGAGCATAATCATTCATGAATCAATATATAGGGATTCAATATTTTGTAATTATTTAATATTATTATTATTATTTTGATTTATGCATCCAATTTCAATGGATTTCATTTCAAAGTCGAAAACCTTAACGACGATATTCTTTATTTCTTATTCTTCATTTTGTTTGAAAATGTTGCAAATAAACAATTACTTGTCTTAGTTATCCTGATGTTATTGTTTATAACAAAAATAGGTGGATCATTATGATAATCAAGAAAATCGTTAATCGAGGAACCTGTGTCAGCTGTAAAATACTGTAGAGTATTTTTGAGATACAATGAAATAAAATTTAAAAAATTAAATGGATGCACATAAGTTTATTTTTGCAGTTCATACGTATTTCTCGACTTCTAAAATAATTTTTATTATTTTATGTATAACACGATATCAAACTTTTTTCCGCGCAATTTTTGTGTGAACATTTAGTTTTATTTTAGTTCAGTTCTGGCTATCCACAAGTCCTAAACGAAATAAAGCCTATTCTGATTTTTCGATACGGCACTCAATGCAGCGTAACTGCTGGCTTTAAATTTCCATCGAGCACGCAAAGCTTTTCCATGCACGGGAACATGATCTCGAGCTCGGCGCTATTGTGACTTCATCTTGCACGATCCGTACTGTTTTCGCTCTATGTAGATACATAACCAGATTGTGGACGAATGAAATGAAAACTTTATTCTCCACATATACTCCGTGAGTGTCCGATGCGTGAAAAATTCTAAATGCGGCACGTATAGAGAAATCGTGTGTCCACTTGGCGTGCACTAATAGTTCAGACCAAAACACGCACGCGGTCAGCAGCTGTATTATATGTATAAAAACTTTGACAGAAGAGGCTGTGCAACTGCAGCGCAGAGAGAAAACAGATAGCCCGAGCGAGCATCGGAAAAGGCCAAGTTCGATATGCATCTACATGGGTGCACGAATCCGTGCCGTGTGTACTTTTTAATACACACACGAATGTATGCACACACGGAGATATCAGTGCTTCGGAGCTTCGTGTATAGGATACGACTAATACGTGCCTTCAATATATTCTAGACATAGAGTCATATAGGCGCTCGCGAGAAAGAGAGCAGTGCTTGCGGATAGCTATCGTGTATGTGTAGCAGCAGGCGCGTGTATGCCCTATCGCTATCGGGTATAAATCAAATATCGACACACGCGTGTGTGCATGTGTGTATGTGCGGCTGGCTGAGTTCGAGAGCTGTCGAGCTGGCAGAGCCAACGTAGCACACACGACTCTATCTGCGCAGCCCTGAGTAGACTCCCTTGCGGTCTATACGCGTATTATATACAGCCGCGTTTAGCCATTTAATCATATTTATCCAGCCCTTTCGGTTTATGTGCCTGCTGTACGCTTATGAACCATACGTAAGCCTTACAAATTTCGAAGATTCAATACTTTTACGAAATGTCTCGCTCGTATAATAGACCGGCTCACGTAGATATACCGTGAGGGGTGGTTGAGGATTTTTATATCCTACACGAGCGTTCGTTTCGATGCACGCCCGCCAAATCTCGTAGTTGATATCTATATACGTGCTTGCAGTCGAGTGTGTGTGTGTGTGTGTGTGTGTGTGTGTGCGCGCCGTGGAGGGTACACGATATACTGTAATACGCTACGCGAGCCGATCCTTGTACTACACGACGCTCGAGAGAGATCTCGTTTGCGGCGAACACGAGCGAATGAATACTAATATCACTGCAGCGGTGGAACTTTGCTGCATAGAGCCGATGGGGGATACGCGCCTATTTTCCAGCTCACTTTCTCTGTCACAGAAAACAATAATAGCGTATAATTTGCGATTAAATGGCAGATTGATTTTAAAGTCGGAACGATCTAGTTGAGTCATCGTGATTCGGCAAATATACCACAGTCTACAACAAATACATTATATTGATATTTAATGTTAGTGTTACAAGCTCCACTCGAGCTTTAACTCTGACACTGCTCGCGTGTATCTCTCTTTAGAGCTTGCGGCTCTATATATATAATATGACAGTCGCCTGCCACGAGCTAGCTAGAGCGAGGATTATAATTCGAGCTCGAGATTCCCGAGGACGATTACGCGACGCCCCGCGCCACATTATACCTATACGTATATCGCTGCCACACGCAGTTCTCTAAACTCCCGTTAAACTATAGAGTCGGGGAATAATTCGCTAAATGCGCTCGGATTTCGTCGTTTTGCGTCGCTGCTTCGGCTATATAATATATATAAAGCTGCTGCTGCTGATTCTGCGGCCCGGATATGATCGTGATTAAAAATTAATAATTCGTCGAGCTTGCGCGAGCTACGCGCTCTATAATAGCGATTGCGAATGACTCATTACGCGATAATGTTCACCTATGTGAGTCGCTCGCGTGTACACGCGAAATTTGTCGACACTTGTGTCACGCGCCTAGCATATGCGTATGTACAGGCATCCACGTGGTTTAGGACGAAAGATATTCGCACGATTCGCTTCTTTAACGCTTCAACGCACTGCACACATGCGTCTGAATGCGTCCTAATGCCTATTCAAAACGTTTCATACTTGCCTGCATCCTCGGCGTTTATGCAACTCATTGAAAACATACTTTCAAGACGCGAGTGCAGTATTTAATGTACATAATGCACGTGCTATGTTTATAATATTCAAACTACCCCTCGAATGACGCGTATATTTCGCTTCGGTTCAATGTATAAATGCGGTATACAAAAAGAGACCGAGATGATCTTTTGCCAGCCGTAAGATTCGTTAAAACTGTGTGCGCCATGCCTGCGTTCGCTCGTTCATTCGCCTACCAGAGCTCATCAAAATTCTCATCGTCGAGGCTGTATCGTTCATTCTTGCCCTTCCTCGTCTTTCATTTTTTTCTTCTTACTACCTAGCGGATCTCGCAAATTTTCTTTATGCATTACTCGCGCGCGACGTTCTTATATATTTTCGCAGAACCCGAGTAGTCTAGCTTTGCAGTAGTACGATTTAATCAACGAATTACTTCGGCCCTTTTTTTAAAATATTTTTATTCGAGAAAAACGTGGTGCTAATTTAAACTTAAAATTACTCAGTGAAAAAGTTATTAATGATGTTAATTTTAGGCTTGTCCTTCCACCTGTACCTTATGTCCTTAGCACGTTTTGCTTTATTCTAAAATGTTGCAAAGTTTTTCAGTAGTGTAATCAGAACAACATTAATTCAAAAATTTCTCATTTCTTTTTTAAATTCCCCGTTTGTTGTAAATAAATTCGTTCCAAAGTGGAGAGAATGAGAGAGACAAAAATGAGCATGTTTTACAAACGATCAAATACATCATTGATTCACACAGATCCCTGTACATACGTTCGAAAGCTCATCCGCAATCCGTTGGTGGATAGAGAAATCTAAAGTTCAGACACTCGAGCACAGTGCGACTGTATATTGCAAGCTTATCACCGCTAACAGACATAAGCATCGACTCCTGTCATCGAGTGTTTGCGTGTTTGTTCGTAAGTATTAGCAAGCCGTGTATCTAATATACAGGCACCTATTCATTTTACGATACTCGACTTACGAGCTCACAAAGGCAGCTACAAACGTACGCGGAGAGAGAAATAAGTATTTGCCCTGTGCGGGACAGGAGGCTTTGGCAATACGTCGCATAGGCTGCTGAACACGCTGCACGCCGCTTATCTAATATTTACTTCGGAGGCACGCGAGCACACGCACAAATGTACATAGCACGACTACAGGGCGTATAAACAAGTAAACGTCATCGGTTATGCGCATTACTGCGCACTGCGCTCACTACTATACGGCATGATAAAGTGCCCACGCCTAATATATGTGCCAGTGAGTCTACTGATCGTTGCAGCAGCTCGCGCGCGAGTACCCGACTACTGCTGCTGTTGCTAACACACGCGTGCGTGAACGTGTATGTACATATATCGCGAGCTCACATATCAGCAGCAACGAAGATAAATGGCCAACCGTTGCAGCGGAGAAAGTGCAAACGTTAATGGAGCTTTCAACGCGCGTGCCACCCTCGCGCTTTCCATCTACTCACACAGAGAGAGAGAGAGAGAGAGAGAGAGAGGAGAGAGAGAGAGAAAAGAGGACTGCTGCAAGTTTTATGTATCGACGGCCGAATTACTGCAGTGCCAAATTCGTCTTCTCTGCTGTCTTCTCTCCTCGTCTCTGCTCGCGCGAGCTTCGACTCTCGAAACTTGTTTATTTATCTTACACATCCCACTGGCGATGCTACCGGCTCTTGGTATTAAGAAAACGCTCCAGTAGCGGCCCCCGCATATCTTGTAATTATTAATGCAGCTGGCATGCGAATCGCTGGATTATGCATAAAAGAGAGCTAGAGCCTCGGCGTGCATCTCATGATTTACCGCCTCTACGTTAACTCAGCGCAGCGATGTTGTACTTTGGCTCTTCAGGGCCGATGAGTAGTTGCACATGCCCTGCGCGCCAAGCTAATACATCCACCTAAATAACTCGGGACACGAGTAGTTATTATATCTTGCGGCGCACGTGTCTGACAAAGTGTTGGAGCTTCTGTGGCCTGTGCAAACGGCATTGATCTCCAACTTATGCTCGCAAGCTATGCTCGAGTGAATTTTTAAAAAAACATCGAGGCAATTCGACGCGCCAGTGCTGAAAGATGCCGCTTCGCAGATCAGAGCAGAAAAATGCTACTTTGTGCTCCGGACAGAAAGATGCCATTTCGCGTTCGAGCTGAAAGATCCCACTTCGGCGCTCGATTCTGAAGGATGGTTTTTTTGCGTTTCAAGTGACACCATATTAATGTTTCATGTTTTAGAAGTAAAATTGGATGCTCTTACAGAATCTGTCGTTGGAATTAAGATAATAGTTAAAGTTGACGTTTCAAACGCAGAAATACCGAGCGCCGAAGTGGCATCTTTCGGCTCTGCTCTGCAACTTTCAGCACTGGCACGTCGAATTGCTGCGACGGCTGGAACTTTGAGCTTAAGCTTTTACTTACATCCTTCTTCTTCTATACACGGGTATTTTTGTTGCTTCGACGCTGAAAGGGAGAATGAGAAAAGAAACGAGAGAACGAGACGTACTTATACAGGTATACGTGTTTAAGTTGTAATTGGCTTAGGTAATTATGTTTAGTGTGTGTGATCACTTCTACCCGTACATAAAGTGGAAATATTACTTTGCGGATAACAATTTTTTGATTCTTCGCTACACCTAAGTAGGATGGGTACAGACCAAAATCACTCATTTTTTTGTAATTAAATCAAATCTAATATAATAACTATTATTCGTCAAGTTTTTAAAAAATATTTATTAATAAAAGTTGAAAATCGCTTACGATCTACAAGTATCTTTGTTCATAAAATCTGCATTTTTTTCAATTAAAAACAATCTGTAATTTCATAGTGCAGTATCGATGCGCTAGTGCCGATTATTTATTCACGATCAATCGACTCGAATAAGCAAGCGTTCGAACGCAAAGGCACATAACGACGCGTGCGTAATTCAGCGTAGCACGTATTAACGAAGCATGAATCATCGAAGAACTTGGGTTACTCGAATCGTGAAAAAGATACATAAAACAGCAACGATTATGACTATTATGCCGCTTGTATAGTACATGCAAGCAATTAACATAGGAAAATTTGAATGCTGCTTTTTTTATAGGTGAAACGAAAAATAAATATTTTTGATGATCGATTAATAATAGTTACCAATATATTTTTTTGACATAAAAAGCGAAAAGGAATTTTTTGCTATTCTATCAATACTTGACTGTTTAATGAAAAATCATATTTATTTGGTAATAATAATGAAATTTATATTGATATTTACTTCAATTGGTTTACTATGTATTTTCCTTGATGTGACATGAACAATCTTATTGTTTATTATTAAAAATCTTATCAATTTTAACTCAGTAATTTTGAATTCAGTAATTAATAGTTTGACCATCAATGTTGTCAGTAATTAACCAAGATAAAATAACAATTTCACGCCTCTATTTGATTACTATCTTCTCTTTCTTATAGTAAAAAAGGTTTTTAATGTTATTGCTGAAAAGCAATTATGTTATTAGAATGTTTTGCATCTTATATTAAAATTAAAATTTTTAATATATTAATAAGATATTTATTACAATTCTGCACACGAAATTTTGCACATCTTTATAAAAGAATAATCTAACGTCTTATTTCGACGAAATATATGATAATAAGTCACCATTTTTTATTTAAATATAATTATGTACATCTTAAATGTAAACATAACTAATACTTAAATGTTACCAATACCATCTTACAAACACCTGAGTGACTTTAATTCGGTAACGAACAGAAAATGTAAATTTAATTAAGTCTGATTCTGTTTATGCTAAACCGCGTACTACTGTTATTATTTTTGCAGTGTAATTAGTGAAGGAAAAATTTTCTTTCTGGATGTACAAACATTTTTTTTGACTTATTTTCTGATTTTCATTTTTCTGAAGCAAATTTTGTGTTCATACAGCGAATTGAAAACTACACCTCTTTGCTTGGGACACCCATGCGACATGCTGAGGTATCTATCTTGATTCTCTCCATATGCAGGACTACAACTACTTCTGCCATTGTTGCACAATATACAAGTGAGCCAAGTCTAGATAATATTGTTCGATTCCTCAAAAGCCCTTTGAGTCTTGCGCTTCAAATATACACATAAGTTCGCGCAGTTGATGAAATAAACAGGTGCAGTGGCAGCAGCGGTCTGAGCAGAAGAGAGGGTGTATAAAGAGTGGAGCATTGTATGTGTCTCAGCCTCTCTCTCTCTCTCTCTCTTTCCGCTAGTGTGTAACGATGCAGCAGGTTTATCTGCGCGCCCGTACGTGCAAGCTGCAGCGGAAGAGATGATTTTGGGGAGGTTCCTTGGTGCTTTTTAATCTTTTCTTTTTTTTTCATCCTCTTTTTTTGCCCTCGTGGCATTTATACAACTGCAACTAACGCGCTTATATACATATATAGACAGAGCTAGGATACAAGGGAACTTCACTAAGCCATCGAGGTCGTGATTTGAAGTTGTGCGAAATTTTTCTATCTTTCTTTCTTTCATTTTTATTTTTTATTTTTTCAAGCTCAGTGAAAAAATCAAAAAGCAGAGTGAATCCACGATGATGAGATTAGTAATTCTTTTTACCTCTTTGTTACTTTTTCATTTGTATCGGGGCTAGAGTTTGGCAGGAGAAAATTACTCGATACCATACACACGAATTGCATTTTTTTCGACCTTTTTGAGTTTCGATATCCCGAACAAACGATTAAATCGCAAAAACGAAACGATGAAAATCAGCTCGGGAGACTGTGAAAGTTGCTAGATTAAAGAGAACCTATGTTTACGAACACGAATTGTAGAATAAATAAGCCGTTTTCTCAGTGGCTCAAACCGAACGATATGAAATAAAAGTACCAAGAGGTTTGTCGCGACTCTACACCTCAGCATTTTTAAGAACGCCAAACTCTTGACGCGCGCCAAGAAGACATTTCAAAGGGCGCAATGCTTGTAGAGTCGACACGTTGCGGCGAACATAGATGATGACCGGTAGACGAGCTTGCGGTTTCCTGTCCACGTCGCAAACGAGTCCTCTCTCTCTCTCTCTTGACGAAGCATTCATAGGCTACATTTTCCAGTGCCACATACTACAGCAGCTCGAAGAACCTCACGGTATGTCGAGCGCACCAGACTTGGTTATTTTTCGCCTCGTATTTCCAAACGAGCTATCGAGCTTACATTCATATTTATAATTACCACATCTGCGCACGCACGTGCGCGTGCAATTTTATATCCTTCCTGCTTATCCGTGGCATGCGGAATTCTTTATTGTGCCACGAGAGCGCTAACTCATAACTATAAATATTTTCTGCTCGTTTTTTTTCAGTGGCGCGCGTTACACACATATATTTTTTCACCGCGGCGAATTTATGATATTACTCGAGAATTTATACATACCAAGCACGCATGTAAAGTAGAATTACGAGACATTATGCAGATTCTTTATGTACTGGAGGTATTATTTATCTCGCTGTACACTTGACGACGGAGGCAGCGGAGGCGGCGGTTCCTAGTAGCAGTGCGGCCAAGTTCGAGGTATGCGCAATTGTTAACAACTTAATACGATGTCGTTTATCGTGTCGAGTGTGCAACGCTAGCGACCGGTGCGTGTAAATGTGTCGTGCTTGCAGTTCTGCAAAAACTTTGCACGTGTATGCGGGGCTGCAGCTCGTATATAATTTAACGTAAATTTTAAAACGTTTGCGTTGAAAAATACTAACGTACTTTATTTTGTTGGTGGTGGTGCTGCTGCTGCAAGCCGAAAATCGCGCGATTTTCATCACAGGTCGTTTACCGAGTTGCGGTAAATCTGTGCGTGCTCCCGGCGCGAAAAATTCAATAGAGAGCCCAACAATAAGGCTAAAAAATGCATCGACGTTCAAGCAGTTATTACGCACATCGGTAAAAAAATATCTCGCTGCAGAGACTATACGATTATTTTGTTTCTGTAATCAAAATTAAACTCATTCGGGCTGTCCCAGTGCGGAAAATAAACCAAAAAAAAGTTGAAAAATCTTTCGATAAAGCTTTTGTCGTCGCTTACCCGAATACGCAGTAACAATAATAATCTCCCTTTGAAAGAAAAAAAGAATAAAAAAAGAAAGGGCGAAAAACCATGATGATGTGTATAAGCTGTACTCACGTATAAACAGTCAGGACACGTGCGGATATATATCGAAGAGGGAGCGAGGCGAAAGCAGCAGCGGCGGCGGCAGCAACAACAACGACGACGACGACGACGACGAAAAAGCTCTACACACTGGCGCGCGTATACTATTGCCGTTGGCAAGTGGCGTACATTATACGGGATGCACTGCACGTATATGTATAAATTCCACAATGGAGCACGCGATCGGAGGGCGGCTATATACTTACTCTCTGCTGCGATCTCGTGCACACCACTCACACATTTACGCACCCGCAGCAGAGATGCTGGCACTTCTGGCGTTGCTAGCTTTATGAGAGAAAAAGAAAAGAGCAAGGCAGTAAATATTTATATACGAGGTACGCGATCGAAAAGAGATCGTAATCATCTCGCTGTTGTACGAGCGCCGATCTTGCGTTTAATATGCCGAGATATGATGCACACAAATCATCATCGTCGATTGTGCTGCACGCGCATTTGCCGCCGCGAGTTAAGGAGTCAAGGATTACCGGGTTAATTAGATACAAGTGCACTCCGCGTCATTATACGACCCATCAAATCGATTATCTATCACGCGCGGACTCGAGAGATCATCTTGCGCGAGGATTAATAACGAAAGAACAAAAAGAATAAAGAATAAAGAAAAAAAGCGATACTTCCGCGTCGCGGCGTTGCGATAATAATGGTTCTCTCACGGCACGTCGAGGCTCTGCGTCGGTTTCTTTCAATAGTTGCATAAGGCTTTAATATAATCTTGAGGCGCTACATACGAAAACATTACTATTACTATTGTAAAGCGACAAGATCGTACATGAACAATGCCCCGCGTACATGTGAGTAATTCGCACTTGATTTTTGAGAAACTTGCATACAATTTATATTGCATTTATCGCTGAGGTACCGGAAATGCTGCATATTACTTGTCATCTATAAGACCACACACACTTTCGTATTGATATTTTATTAATAACGAGAGTCATTGATTACTCTATATCAATTTCAAAGGGCTTTTTCGATACTTGAGTAAAAAAAATCGCTCGTTCTTAAAATAATTTTTAAGATTGTTTAAATAAATGATTTATATTTAAAATTTCCAAAAAACTTGACTCTTCAATTTTGATTATATTTTTCAAAAAGCTTACCTGGTGAGCGTTTATAGTTTTTTTAATTCATACCTAATGTTCATAATTATACTATTTTTTTATATGAATAACTCATACTAACCCATAACTTCTTAATTTTTAAATGAACATAGAAAAAATAAGTTTTTATATTTCATTGCCAAAATTTAGGTAGTTGAAGGTCTTAAACAAAGTAATCGATTACAATTTACTGATCTAAGCGCTTCTTATTCAAAAAAGTTATTTATATATTTTTTAATGTTGACTTTCGTTCATTGTAATGTAAAAAAAATGTCGTAAAAATATAAATACAAATTTAAATTATTATTCATTTCCTATCGAGTAAATGAGAAAAAAGCAAAAACTATAATCACTTGACACATGATACTATAAGCCATATCCAAAACGATGATTAACCGACACCTCTCTTCTCGCACCTAATACATATAAACCAATACCTTAGGAAGTTCATCGATTGATAATCTAAAGGCTGCGCGGATAACAGCAGGACCCGTCCGTAAAATTTAGGACGATATCGTTTACCCTATTACAAAATATGCGTGGCTTTCACGACAACTTGGTGCGACTTTTAACGCTATTGGAGTGCATTAAAGTAATTGAATCAGCGCCAAGAGCAGTAGTGGCAGGAGCAAAGAAAAATGTACGTCCTCGTGACGTATACATAATATAATGTGTGTGCTACTACCTTCGCCAGCACACGTGTAGAGCCGAACGTATAGATTGATGAAATTCTCTCGTTATACAGTTTGCGAACTCTGTTCGTATAATGATACGCTCCCTGCGTGTGTGCACTTATATAGATATATACGTTCGAGCCATTATCGCGAAGTTTGGATATTCTCTCTCTCTCTCCTGCCTAGCGACTCTGAGTATGTATAAGTATACACCACATATATACATATACAAGCTCTACACTATTAACAGAGTGGCGCGTTCTGCGGTATTAAGATAAACATTGCACGGATCGTGCGTGGAAAATTATGTTGTCGGCTACACGTATAATTGGCAGGCAAAGCCGGATTTTCTTTGCTGGAGCACCGTAGTGTCAACGGAATACGAAAAAAACCGTTTCGCTACTTACGTGTTTCATTATTCGTGAGTACAATATATTTAATTTCATAATGGAATTGCCGCTATGCGTATATACCAAACGAATATGCAAGCTTTGTTCAACTTCCCCCACAATATTTTCGCCCGCACGACGTTGCGTTTTATTTACTTTTTTTCTACTCTTTTCATCATCACAATGCCCTAGCTCTCTCTCTTTTTCTATCTCTCTCGTGTACACACACTACCTGCGCTAGAAGAGAGCGACACACTGACGTGATTATGTATGGAAAATTTAAAGTAAACTTTCGGGGTAGAAAATATGGATAAACAGCTTTTGTGCCGCGCATATACGAGGTGAGGAGCGGCAGCAGCGAAGGAGCATCGTATATTATGTGATTATAAAATATGAAAATCGACTGGTAATCTTGCTGGAAAATTTACTTGAAATGTTACTTTTTAATTGTAGCTGCTACGAAAACCATGTTGCCGTTCGAGTTTTATTGAATTTTCAATGCATTATAATTTAACAAATAAAACGACGGGTTAAACGTAACGATTATTGTTCAATAAGAACAATGCTCTTTGACGAGGTGTTTTCAACGCATTATTATCTGGGTCATATAATGCAATTATTCCGCAGACTGGTACTTTTTAATTTGTCATTAATTAAACTCACTGTATTTATTTTATCGATAACAATTGATTCGGACCGTCTATATAAATTTTAAATATTTAAACACGAAAGTGCATACACATTTTCAAAAGCTAATCAAGAGAATGGATTTTCAATTAAATAGAATCAAATGCGGAATGCGACTAAGGTATCGAACATTTTTAAAAGAATGTATATGGCAATTGACCCAAATTCAATGGATCGCTTTGAAAAGATAACCACTCGCTCGAGTTTGATTTCCAAATTAAATAACATATTTGAAATCGTTGCCTGCTATGGCGAGAATTCAAAATTCGAGCTTTCGATGAATTTAAAGACAAGTATTTGCGATGTAAACAAACGAAGAATCGCATTACCCGACCGATGGACAATAAAATTTTATCTCACATAATAAAATTTATACCAAATGCAAATGAAAAAATAAAGGAAAAAAATCGATAAAAGCTCATGAGAGCTTTCAAGAACTTATGACAGTCAATCGGATAATTTAAACTAACCGTTGGCTCTTGCGTCTTGGCACACTTTAGGAAGATCCACGTGCACCGGAATTCGATGAACTCATAGCTAGCGTCGAGATCGTTGACAAAATCCAGACTCAATAGCACGTTACATCACTTTTCAATTATCTATGTAACACTGATCGATCATGAAAAAAAAAACAATCCTTTTTTGTACCTCGATTTCAAAAGTTCTTATCCTCTCCACTCATTACCGCGCAAGCATCGAGCGAGCTTTTCCTGTATTTTACCCGAGCTCGCCGTGTCGAACGTGTCTCACGAGCTTGCAGGGGCTGACTGATCGCGCGCGCTTTTCCGCGAAAGCTCGCAGTCCGCATTTCCTATACGTAGCGGAGCTTTGGCCTGCCTCTCTCTCTCTCTCTCTCTCTCTCTGAGCACGCGCTCTAACGTGCTTCACTTTAGCGATATATATACATGCACATACCTATAGGCCCTGCTTTGGCAATCTTGCAGCGGTGTATGAGAGCGAGAGAGGCTGATACAATTACAGCTCAGTCCTTTTTTTTCTCCCTGAGGTCTATGTAAACCGATTGAATTTCCCATACATGCGTCTATTATTTTGATCGCGAGATTGTATACAATGATTCAATCGGCTGCGTCATTTCTAGCTTGTAAACAAATACGAATTATATATGCCGTTATTTTAATTGAGCCTTGGTTATCATAGTTTGATAATTGTCTCTCTATAAATACACTCTCAGTAAACCTTCATCAACTGTTATCTTCCAATAAGCATATGTTTCTTCACAAGAAAAATCATCACGGCGTAATTGCAGATTATACTGTCTCTCAAAAGTTTCAAGTTAAGGATTTTTTAGTAGCTATTGCAAAGACAATTTTTTCAATAATAGTGTTTTTGAATTTTTTTTTTTTTTTAATTTTTTTCTTAAAGGCATTACCAAAAATATTCGTTCAACCGACTAGAACTCTACACATATTTGTCAGTAAAAAAAAATAATCCAAAGCTGAAAATCAATGCCTGATGCACACAAGGCGCCAGAGGGGCTGAGCGTACATTTGAATATGAAAAAGTGTATAGAGGATTATATAAATGCCATAATATTTTCAGATGAAAATGTCACAGTAAACACGTACAAATATTTTGTTTCGGTTTGAATTATGTTATTTTAATGTTTTATGTTACATTCTAATAAATTATTATTTTCAATCTAGGTTTGCCATTTTTTCATTCTACTCATTTATTGTTACCGGTAATAAATTAATCTTCGAGCCTCTTCGAACTACTCATGCCGTGCCCTGCCGGGAAGTCATCATTTTTCGCTTGGTGCATTAGTGCAAGGTCGAGTATGTTGTCACTATTTGAACTATAGGAGTTTAAAGTGAAAGCTCGCCGCCGCGCTTTGCATTTTGCACAATCTGGATGACTTCGAAAGGGATTAATATTCGCAAACTTCTGTGAAGGTAGAGCGTACGCATTATTTTAGCTTGGCCAACTCGGCAGGTAAAATAATGCAGCCATATGCATGAAAATAAGTCTAAAGGGGCATATGGTACGCAGTTGCATCAGGATAATTTCGGTCAATGATGCGACAAAGAGAGCTCGAAGATTGAATATTAAAATAACGATATGTTCCAATTAATTTCAATGCAAAGAAGAATAAATCGAGCTACAAAAATCTCCATGGCAACGAGAGGTGAGAGCGGTGCTGGTGACGAAGCCGGGTCAGACTTCTTCGGTTTGAGCTAGACGAAGGTTGTTTAAAATTGAAAAATAAAACTCTCCAAACGTTTATTTGAGTGTTTTCATTTAATTTCCAACAATATTTATACCAATATTTCGATGAGGCAATTCATAAAGTTAATTATTAAATACTCACAAATGAGAACTATTTCTCGATTAATGAAATTACGAAAATTTGCACGTATTTTTAGACGTGAAAAATGCATCCATATGCGTGGCCAACGGTTTTCATTTCTCTCTCTCTCTCTCTTCTCTCTCTCTCTTTCTCGTGATGCGCACTCAAACACGTTCATTTAGGAATGGATTGTATAAATTGATTTATCACTTGTTTTTTTTGTTTCAATGTATACCTATATGCATACATATGTGGCAATACATCGTGATAGGACCAAAAAATGCGCACATGAGTGTGTTGCCCAATTTTATTATTCAAAATCATCATGTTTCTTTTGTAATCTAATGTAAAAATACGAAAAAATTGTGTTTTTATATTTAAATTATCAATAAAGAGTATAACAATATAATTAAACTATTATAATTTAATGAGTATAAAAATTATTTATAAAGAATTTCGAAATAAATAATGATTTTAAAATGAATATCAAGTCATTGATATTAATTTAATTAAATCTATTATAACTGCTTTCCTCTTATAAAATCACTGCTGAAATATCTCGGAAAACAACTCTAATTCTAAGAATAATCTGATAAAATAAAAGTTTCCGAAAAAATAAACAACCAACCATATTTCATTATCCAGATGAAATTTAGAAACAATCAATGAATAACATTTAAACACAGAAGTATGCTTTACTTGTCCCACACTTGTCTGATTTATATCAAGTCATCGGCAACTGCCACGATTTGCAACCAGTCGAACTTACGATTTCATCTATTTCTACATAGGCGCGATTTCGATACGTTTTAATCCTTTATTATTTAAATCTTTGAATACACCCAAGTTGGTAATGATTAAATCTACACATTATCGAATATATTTTTTCTTTTAAATAGGTATTGTCACGTTTAGTTAATCGTTGATGATGAAATACCCGTAATTTGTAACTTTCATTCAGACAAAATTTTCCGAGTATAACGTGGCACATATTTGGCATGGCTTTTTCTCTGTCTTTCAAAACATTTGCATGCTCGCGCTGGGAGGCAAGGCCAGTATTTTATCTGCTGAATTCTAATGATGCCTCTTACTCTTTTTCTTCATTAAATATATGTATACCGAATACTGATTACAATTAGTAGTGTCAGAGGCTCGCGTGAGCTTGTACACACCTATGCGCTATGTGTGCACGAGCTCGACAAAACAACGAGTCTTACATATTATAGTCTAAAACTTTTTTCCTAATTAGAGCTTGCGCGCTTACTCTTTTACTTACTCCTCTTGTTTTCTTCTCTTATATGCATGTATACTGTACACCAACACGGTCAGCCACAATGAATAGAGACAGGAGAGAGAGAGAAGATTATATACGTACGATACAGAGGCGCAGTTGCAGTTGAAATATGTAAGCTTGTGTACGTTGCCACAGCTCGGAAGGAAAATCTAGGCCATGAATCTCATATTATACACGTTCACTCTTACTATAATCTCGAACAGATAAAAGAAAACAATCAAATATGCTTGAGTGCTATATCTGTCTCAGTAACTCGATGATAATTGTCTTGACTAAATAGTGCTACGCTTAAAAAAAAAAAAAAAAATTAAATGCCCCCAGAGAGATTTGAACTCTCGACCCCTGGTTTACAAGACCAGTGCTCTAACCCCTGAGCTATGGAGGCTTATGATGAGTGGGCCGCAGCTGTGTTATATACCTGCTGGACTATCTCTATCTCTCTCAGGCGCGCGTAAGTTTTACACGCACACACACACAATGGAGAAAACGAAGATATCGGACTGCTACGAGCAAGAGTGGAGCAGCAGCGCCGCAAACTCTTGCAATTGTTCTTTGTTGCTTGAAGCTAGGCGCGCAGGGCCAACGGAGAAGTTTTGTCGAAGCTGCCAGTCTCGGTATATCAGCTCGATAACTTCAATTTCTTTTTGCTCAATTTGCTGTGAGCTCACACGGCTCGAGCTCTAATTGCATAATAAAGGATACAATCGTAAATTGTTGAATTGATAACCTGGGCTTATTTGATAGAATGAACAATTTTTATTACAGCTTCTTTTTATTAGTTATAATATGAAAGATGACGAATAAAGAATAAATATAGATGATAATCACATTAATAATATATACATATGTTATTTTTGTTGATGAATATAGGTGTTGGCTATTACACACTCACGCGCACAGAGCCGAGGGACGTATATAGACCGTGGCAGGATTGGAGTCAGACATTTTTCAAAAATTGACGTCGTCGAGCTCTCTTGAGAGTTTGAGGGTTATTTCCAAGCACTCGCTGTCGGCGTGCCATTTCGCCGACGAGCCATTAGGATCAACAGGAAATGGCGTTGGCAGTTGGAGCCGATATCTGCATAGAAGCGCACGATGTGTATATAATAGTGAATACAGACATAGCACATGCGTGTATATGGTTCATTCTCCAGAATTCAACTTACTGGAGATTTTAACAAAAGTAAAATTAATTTTTCTAAAATTTCGCATTGCTAACCAGTTTACCTAGTTTAAACCTTAAAATTGAAATGAGCATTGAATCTGAGATTTACGCATTTCATTGTTTACAAATTAAATACAATTTAAGAACTGAATAAGGTGATAAATTACTATTCCGATTAACAACGCTAAGAAACTAATAAATGATCTGGTGAATCAAATAATATTTCTGTACTACTATTATAGGTGTCGAATTGATAATAGAAATTTGAAAAGTAATCGACAAAAATTGAAATTTTCAATGAAATCAGGGAGAATATAACAATTTTAAAGTGGACAACTACTTAATTTTGGATTATTTGCATTAACTTACGAACGTGACATGTGGGCATTCAATGAAAAAAATTCTGGAGAATCAACCATATATGTATAGTTCCCCTCTCTTGCAATAGTGTGACGTAACAGGAATGAAAAAAAATAGAGAAAAAAGTCCAATGTTAACAAGTGCTGGAAGAGGAAAAGAGAAAGAAAGAGAGAGAGAAAGAAAGGAGAGAGTAAAAGAGTGCGTTTTAGCATCGCTTCGCTGTCGACGTAGTCCCATCGTCACTACCGAACTCGATCGAAGCTTTATTATACGCTTTTAAAAGTTGAAATAACACTTTCGATTCGGTAAAAGAAAGGAAAGGTTTCGCGCGAGTAAATTGCATAAATTAATGCTAATCAGCTCGTCTCCATGCGCGGGACTTTCACGCGCCAAATAGCGACTCTATACGCTGCAGTTGTGTCGGTGCGTGTGTGTATTCATAGAAAAGATCGATCTATTACGACGCTGCAGCGCGACGCAAACAAACACAAAAAGAGGATAAGGAAAAAAGAGAAAGCACACATAACACGGCGCAAGAGAGACACGCAAGCTCGGAAAATGAGAATGATATACTCACTTGGGACTTCGTAAATCAACGACGTTGGATTCGACCGAGAGCTCGACGCGTTCGCGGATCTCCTCGGGTAATTTCACTGTCAGCGTCAGCCACTCGCACGAAGCCGTGCCTGGTGTTTTCAAGTTCATCTGCAATGAAAAATACATGCACACATACGTACGTGTCGGTGTATCAAGAGAGTGAGAGGGACGCAGAAAAATTTCACTCGTCGCCTGATGGATTTCGTATACACCGAACACTTTTTTCTGGCGAGATGCGAATACGACGACGCTTTACATAAAAAAAAACTTGGCTTTTTTGTCCATTGGAAATAAGAATCGACGTGCATATGGCAATGCATGTGTATATAAGAACAAAGATGAATAAGTGAAAGCCAAGAGGTGATCTCGCGATGATGATATCGAGATAAATTAGACAATAGCCGATACGGACTCGTCCGATAATAAATGTACGGACTGCAGCAGGAAGGGGAATTATCTGCGAATCTCGCGTTCAGAGGAGAGAAAAGAAAATCGAAATCCCGACTGAAGTTCCAATTTACAATAACACAGCGAACTCGATGCGGCTCTATATATAGTACATTCTCATTGATTACGAGATGGAAAAAAGGAAACCTTTGACTCACTCCAAGATAAATATCCTCCGTGCCGACGGACTGTTTGAATTTCATTTTGTACTCGGGCACGACTCTCGGATCTTCCTTTTGGAAGCTCGCGACCGACTCGACTTCGGCTGGATGCCATATGTCCGATTCTTTGGCTTGAACTTTTTTCTCGTCGCTTGAATTTGTCGCTGCTGCTTCTGCGCTGCTCTCGTTGCCGGGAGCAGTTTTTTCCACACTTCCTGCGGATAATTAATTTTTCCATTTGTTATTGTACAAAACTCGGCTCGAGTGTATTGCATAATTGTACCGATTTTTTTGCGTGACAATTTCTGCTTTAGATTCTCGTCGTCAGAGTCCGAGTCCGAGTTTTCTCTGGGCGGATGAAATAACTGCTGAAGATTCTTCAGCTGGTCGAAGGTGAAACGCTCGGCACACATTTTTTTTACCCAATTTTTTTCGATTCAGACCTTTGTCGGGTATTTAGAAATGTAAAAGAGATACATCGAAGAAACTGTTGACAAGAGCCATGGAAACAAACGAATCGCTGCTTTCTAGCGACATCTTCTGGACATGTCGATGTACTAATATGAATATGAGAAAATGTTCAATTCGTTAGTGGCATGTATTTTATTACTCCCATTTTTCTGTTGAATGCTGTACGATGAAAACAATTTATTTTTAATTTCCTGCAATTGATAAAATTGTATTTTTAATAGACTTAATTAATTTATCGTAACACTGTTCTGAGCATTGAATACGTCAAAAATCAGTCGAACCATATTAACATTTTCCGAATTAAATAAAGTAATTGTTCGTGTAACTGCAAATAAACATTCAAATTGACGTAAGTTAACTGTACTCGCGCACGCGCAGCCGCCTCCAATTTGCGAACAACAGATAATCGTCGTCTGGTCGCTTGTGTAAAAATGCCTACAATACCTGCTGATCGGACAGTGTCGTTATACACGCATTCTAAACATACATGTATTGCAGTGTGCAGCGAGCAGTGTGTATATTATATGCGTGATCAGATGACACGATGATGACAAACACTTCAAAAACCCGACAAAAGTCCATGAAACGACGATGAAAAGAGGCACTTGGGCCTTTTAAATGCCTAGTCTTTCGTGACATTAAGAATAAACGTGAGTTATTTTCAGTCATGGGTAACAATGCGAGCGACAACGATTTCAAGTGGTATCACGGCAATATGTCACGCCGTTTTGCCAAGGATCTATACTGCGAGGTTTGCATTTCTTGCATCGATGATGTTTCTTTACCTTATAAACGTTACTCCATGCATCGTAGAAATGAATTTACACTTTTGTCTCCTTGTGACGTGCAGATCCGGACGTCGAGAATGGTCTGTTTTTGGTGAGAACAAGCGGCACTTCCCTGGGTGATTATGTGCTTTCGGTCGTATTCAATGGCGATGTTGTTCATTATCAAATCCGGAAGCACGGAGAAGATGCATTTTTCTCCATTGGTCAGTCATCGCTTGCTTTGTTTTTAATCTTTGAACCTTTTGAATGTTGCTGACAATTTTGTGAATTTATATAGACGATGAGACCACTATACATGGTTTGGAGACCCTTATAGAGTATTACCAAGAGGATGCCAGAGGGCTGGTTACAAAATTGACAAAACCAATAAAAGGTCAAGCTCCCCCTCATGAAACCAGGCGGCATGGCAATACTAATCTGCTGCACAGAGCTACATTACAAGTAAGATAAATAAAATGTATTCACTCGATCTGATTATGCTCAGTTTTTATGACATTACTTGTTTTCAGAATAATTATTGCATTGTCTCAGAGCTTGTGAAATGTGGCGATCGAAATTTAGATGCTAAAAATCAAGTGGGACAAACAGCTGTTCATTTAGCTGCAATAGATGGTTTGAAAGAAATTTTGGAAAAACTCATCGAGAGCAATGCTAGTGTTAACTGCAGAGATACAGCTGGATACACCCCTTTACATGTTAGTATACTTAATTCTTAAAAATATGTTTACTCTTTCTAAAACAAAAAAACTTTAATAAAATTCATCTCATTCTTTTAAAAAGCTTAAATTAAGTGGATGGTAATAAGTAAGGTAATGCACGCCATGCTATTTTCCAAAGCTAACATTGATAATAATCAATTTATCCATTGTTTAAGTCTCATTTCAAGTTTATTGACTTTAAATAAATTATGTTTTTAGTATGCTTGTCAAGGAAATTTTCCTGAAATTGTAGAAATATTAATTGCTGGAGGTGCCAATATCCAAGCGCGTCATACAAAAACAGGTAAATTTATTAAAAATTATATTACTTAATTTTGAAATTTTAATTTTCATAAAAACTTTTTATTTTGCAGGAATGGTTCCACTTCATGAGGCTGCAGACAAAGGTTACCAAGAAATAGTGGAGATTTTACTCAAACACAATGCACCTGTTAATCCAAGAACAGTTGCTGATGAGTACCTGCAGATCTTGCAAAAAAAAATGGCCATACTGAGTGTGAACAATTTCTATGTGAGTATTTTTTTTTATTATTACCATTCTTAATTGTACGTCTTGTTTCTATAACAATATGGTAATAATTAATTCCTTCATAACAGGTAACTATGACAGACCAACGAATGAAAAAAAATCTAGTTGGTACCATGGAACATTAGATAGAATGGAAGCTATTCATTTATTAAATGAAAGTGGAGGTAAAGATGGGTCGTTTTTAGTTCGTCGTAGTGATAGGCACGACGGCATTTACGTTTTAACAGTTTTATACGGTGGACAAACGTTTAACTTTCAGATTCAGAAGATGAAACTGGTAATTGAAAGTTTTAATTCAATCACACAAAAAAAGTTCTTAGGATAATTACACTTTAATATTTTATTACTAAGCAGGGTCACTTTTTTATTCATTGACAATGGGCCATATCTTCCTTCTTTAGAACATGTTATTGATCATTATCGACGTATGCCAGATGGTCTTCCTGGTCCATTAATACATGCTGTGGCGCCAATTCCAAAACCACCTGTTCCTGAAATGCCTCCATCTATATTCAATGGGGTAAAATATTTTCAAATTAATTCATACAATTTTAATTTTAAAATTGCTAAAAAAATTTTTTTTATTCTACAGGATACTTTAAGGAAAAAAAAAAGAATCATTATCAAAATCTGTGCTTGAAGCAGCTTTTCCAGCTCCAACTAGCTCTTGCAATATAGATGATGATATTGAAATTAAAATAGAAGATAATCAAGATCTTCATTGTGCTGTTCCTGCAATTATTGAAAGTGATAGTGAGACACCAATGCCAGAGAGTGAAGGTATTATTCTAAAAAAGTCGGATAGTACAGGTAATTTTCATTGGGAATGGTTTGGGCACGTGTCAAAAAAACATAACGTTATTTAATATTTTTTAATGCAGCTTTCACACCTGGAGAGAATTTGATCCTTGGTGAAGTATTGGGCGAAGGAGAATTTGGTGCTGTTCACGAGGGTCTCTACATAACACCCAGCGGTACTCAACAACCTGTTGCCATAAAAATGTTAAGAGATAAGACTAGTCCATCTACTCGAGAAGAGTTTTTGAGAGAAGCGCGTTTAATGATGTCATTTGACCATCATTGTATCGTTAAGATGATCGGATTTTCAGAAGGACCGCCATTACTTATGGTAAACTTATAAATGTTCTTGACAATTACTCCTTTTTTATCATCTATATATCAAAAATTCAAGGTGCAAGAATTGGTGCCATTAGGATCTATGTTGGCGTATCTTTTAGAATTCCCAGACAGAGTTAGTCCTAACTATGAGCTCAAAATTTGGGCAACACACATAGCGCGGTGAGTTTCAGCAATAGTTTAATCTTAATTTTGAACATTCAATAATGAATTTTACTCTTCACCCATTAGGTATGAAGTATTTGGAAGATATAAGACTTGTGCATCGAGATTTAGCAGCTCGAAACATTTTGCTAGCGTCTAGAACTCAAGCCAAAATAAGCGATTTCGGCCTATCTAGAACATTTGGTAACAACGATTATTACAAAGCAACAGCTGGTGGAAAATGGCCTATAAAATGGTATATAAAAATATATTCCAATGTGTATAACTTTTAGAACGTAATAAATGTAACTTTTACCTCGTAGGTACGCTCCTGAATCGTTTAATTATGGAGCGTTTTCAACTGCCAGTGACGTTTGGAGCTATGGCGTGACGCTTTGGGAAATGTTTTCTTATGGAGAGCAGCCATACGGTGACATGAAGGGAACCGAAGTATGTAATTACTGAGAAAAAAATTAACTATTTTTCATGCCTGTGTACGGATTTTGAAATTTCGCAGGTTATTGAACTTATTGAACGAGGTGAACGACTACCTCAGACAGAAAAGTGTCCTGATTACGTTTATCATGTAATGCTGAGATGTTGGAATCTACGGATTTCGGAACGACCGACATTCAAAGAATTGATGGATATTTTCAGCAATGATCCAGAATACGCCAATTTGGGTGATCTTGCTATGCTGGAAAATCTGAGCTGATGTGGGAGATAAATGTATGCTATTGCCATTGGATTTGTTTATAAAGCAGGATAATTTTATCTTGTTATACCGTTATTATGTTTACTTTGAGATTTTAATCATACACGTTATATGTATACAATAATTCTTTTGAATTAGTTTATGTATGTTTATACATTTATGTATGCGTCTATTTTTTACTGTACTTTTAAAAGCAACGGTTTTTTGGTAGGCTACGCGTGCCTGCTTTTTCTATTGTTATAAATGAATTTTTAACGCTTGGAAAGTCCATATATGTAAAATAAACTTGGATTTTTATAATTAAAAAATTGTGTAATATTTGATCGTGTAATGTTTCATATTCTGTTATAGAGAGAATAGGTTTGTTAAATATTTGAAGAAAATATTTGGAAAAAGCATGAAAGTATTTTTTATCTCTTTAGAATCATTAAATTGTAAATTCCAACGATGTAGACGAAAACGCTCGTTCAATTGCTCTAAAAATTCCTTGAATTTAACAATGTGATGTCCGTATACTCACCATTCTCTACTACAAAGTACTAAATGTAAATATCAACAATAATTATGAACACTCGTAAAATTTATAAATTATATTTCATTTATTTTTTAAATGTATAATAATTATCAATAAATATAGTTAAAATAGTCTAAATGAATTTAATCTTAACGAACTTAGACTAGATCTTTGAAACCATCTTTTTTCTATGTTATCTCCTGTAAGAAATTCATATAATGGAATGCACATTTACTTTCATTATATTTCTCTTACTATTCACCTAAAAATTGTCTATACATTCTATACATGTTTATGACCATTGATTAGAAAATGATACAATTTTTTATAAAATATACAAAGAACGTAAAAAAAAGAACTATGATATTTTATAGGAGCAGTATATTTTTCAATAACGATCTCCTAAACGGTAACATTCTCATCAATTTTATTCTTCCATTAACGTGTATTATTGTTACTATCGATGATGAAGATAAAGTCTTATTCAAATTTTTCTTTTAATGCAAACTGATTTTCTTTTTCCTTCCTTTAATATTAGTTACAGCATAGTAAATCGCCGAATAAATATTTACAAATCATCACATGAACAAAAAAGAAAAAATAGGAAAACGGGCTCCCTTGTTTATTGAAAATAACTATTTAACTCATATTTTACCAGAAAGAAGAAAGATAAGTTTAGGGGTTGCGCAAAATTGATTCCCTAGTTACTTTTGTTTAAGTTTTGTCAAAGAATAATTATCCATAAACATTAGTGGCGTGGGCATATTCTCTTATCGATGCTAATTTTTCACTTCAAAGAATCTCAAGTATGAAACACTGACCGAGCATTCATGAATAATATTCAAATTGGTGTTAATGTTGCTGTGAAAAATGTTTTTATTCGTGGATTTTCTTTATTTCCATACAAAAGATTACGACACAACCGCATTCGTACGCCAAAGTTCACATAAGAATTACAAAGCGTCGCAAATGTCGTACTCTCTTTTTATCTCCCTATGCACCGGCCCATCATATACGTATATGCTGTATAAATTACTATTTTGGATTTTTTTATAAAGTAGAAAATTGGTATAAAGAGGAAAAAATTTTTTTGTTTTATTAATTTTTTTTTAATTTTAATGAAAAAACAAGCATTCGTACAGAGAAAATAAACATTTTAAAACCACGAGTGCTCATATATTATAAATGTTTTTTTATGCAAGGAAACAAGGTTCATTTACCATCTTTTTCAATGCAACTACTTTTAAATCCCCAAAAGATATTTTTATAAATCTTCTCGTTTGTACACATTTTTTTGTTTCCTAACTATATTTTTTGCGCATGTATATACGCATTTTTTTATAAATATACATCTCAAAATTATAGAAAATAATCGTTAAATGACGAAAACGCGAAATCGGAATAAAAAGCCAGCGACTTTGTCTACCATTTACAGAATCCCATCTCCTTAGGGTTCATTACAATAATATTCTTTACTTTGTAATAGTATATTATTATTGAAAAAGATATTTCATCTTATAACATGGCAACATGCCACTTTCTTTTAATCGACTAATAACAATATCAATCATCGCACCGTTATATAGCATCATGAATTTGTCATTTTTTCTTGCTTTTACATACTAGCACACAATCGCATTCATACAATCAGTTTTCCGCACAATAATCGATAGCTCTGTTTTAGCAACTTTTGTAATTCATCGTTTCAAAGGCTTATCTTAATCCTATATGCGATGAAGTATGTTTTTTTTTTCATTACAAGTGCATAAACCTTGCACGATACATTTAGCGCTTTTTTCATCATCTTCTTTCTCCAGGCTGCACTACGATATCATGTAAGTTTGTATACAGTATGCTACTTATCATTGTCATTTTTTAAATTATTTTACATACATATTACACAAGCAGTCTTGCCAAATGATAATTATTGCAAACATTGACTGTTGTTGATATAATTATTGCTTTTTTACTCCTACTTTTTACCGCATATAATTATCTCCACGCAAGAGGTTATCAATGCATATTTTCACAAGAGATTACCACCAGCAGAGATTGGTCGCGTGCGAGCATGATAAAACATCATGATACACAAAGTGCAATGTTTATATTAAACAAAAGCAAGAGAGCGACACGGAAAATAAAAAAAAATTGAGAAAAAATGTCATTGTCATGCTCGAGAGGCAATCATTCAGAAATGTTCCTAGCTCTCTTGTTTTCATCTCAACATTGAAATTACACATGGAATTCGCGTGATTCTATATACGCTGTAACGCGTGATTATCGTCATACGTAAAGAGAACCGAATGGAAAAGTGTCTTTTTTGTAATATAGGAGGGAGGGAAGAAAACACGGCCGTTTTAAAATCTAGTACAATGCTTTTAGTACACAAGTTTGAAACTTGAAACAGTCAAATTTATCCCCCTCCACGTATGAATTTATATTATAATACAACGAGACACTTGAATGAAGTTTAAAAACACGTTCGAGTACAATTATCAATCGTGAAAACACCTACGATGAAAGGCACTTTCGCGTCCGCTTAAAAAATTCGATTACAAGCTTTCGCTACCCGATTTTTTTATCGCGTTACGAAAATTGTCTCGCAGTGCTTATAAAACGCACGAATAGTCAAAATAAAAAAAAAACAACAGGAAATTGAAAAACAATAATCGACGTAGAGCGCGCATAAAAGTTAGCGTTATCAGTTATTGCATATTGTTTGTTTCATGAAGAAAGAAGAAGACGAAAAAGTGAGTGAAAAAAGAAAGATCCATTCATTCAATAACATCAGATATTATTTATGTGTATGTGTAGTTTTTTCAGTATGATGATGATGGTATGAAGCGTAGCGATGAGGGTGTCATCACATCGGTCCGCCACCGATGTCGGACTGATATCTGAGCGTGAGGTAGGACGCCGCCTGGGTCATGTGGTTGATGCTGCGATGCAGTCCGCGCAGGTGGCGTTTGAAGTTCTCGGCGGCCAGGTAGGCCAGGCGATCGCTGGGCTCCTCGCCTTCGAGGCCGGAGTCGACGCCGATGTCCGACTCCGAATCTGAGTTCGAGTTGGACGACACGACCGACGAGCCGGACTGGAGGCTGTGTCGGTCGATGGACGTCGTCGATGGGCAGCGCTCGTGACTGCGGTGCTGTGTCGTGGCGGCGGCGGCGTTGGTCTCGCCGTTGGCTGGATTCGAGCCGCTCTCCGAGGGGGCCGCCGATTGCTGTTGCGCCACCGGGCTTGGAGATGCAGCCGTTTGTTCTCTCTGTTTGTTGATGCTGCTCTGTCGGATTTCCTAAAATACGCAACAAGAAACAGGTTAGTCGGGTTCCGTCCAACCATCTAAGCTGGTTAAAAAGATAAAAAAAAATCATAGAAGGTTATAATAACCGTCTGATCATCGTGACTGACAGGTGATTGCTGCGACCACAATAAATCTGTTTTCATTTGGGTAACGATTGTGTAGAGTCGGTAGAGGTCTGTCTTGGCCAAAGTGTCCCTGATGCCGCAGCCGTGTTTGTTTTTGACTTTGTCGCAGACTTTGTCGGTGTTGTCGCCCACTGCGAGGTCCAACAGGCGGCTTGGAATGAGGATCGTCTCCTCCATGTCGTTCACGGTGCGCACGAACTTCTCCATGCTGTTGAGGATGCTGGCGTTGCTGAAAACGGGCTCATCGTGCCGTGCGATCCTGCGCAGGCTGGTTCTGCAAAAAATTACCAAGCAAAAATTACACATTAGTTTTCTTGCATTCACATAGACAAGCGCATTTGAACAAGTCATTATTTTTTGTATTTTTCTCGCATTAGAGCGTTCTCGAGAGCAACTACTATTCTATTATGGGTAGGCCAGGCCACCGATCGCAGCCGATCGCGAAGGTACACAATCTCAATGCCGCAAGCGAGAGAGAGAAAATATCTTAGTCATGATTTTTCTAAGGAATTGCAACGTGCATTTGTTTACCATAAAATTACGCGCTAATACGAATTACGATCGTGGCTAATAAACAATGAGAAGATTGGCAAAACGAAGTTTCTCGGTTTTCGATTCGTTTATCGATGAGAATTCCAAAATACAACGAAATAGAGAGAAAGAGAGAAAGAAGTTCGAAACACGGCAACCAACAATTATTGACAATCTCCACTCGAACTTGTACGCAAAACGACAAAAAAGTATTGGCGCGCGCTGCACGATCAAGGAAGGAAATTTACCAGGTGTGTGTGTGTATGTGTGTGTATGTGCACGGGTATAATGACGCATGAGCTCAAATATTAATAATGCAGAGTGAGCGGCGAGGAAGACGCTGCGACGCCGCCGCGATGATGATGGTGTATAATAATGACATTATAAGTGTGCCTGCGCGCGCTCCGACAGCCAGAAGAATCCAGAAAAACTCGAGTGTTCATAATATAAAGCACCTGGCACACGGCAGAAGCTCGCGCATTATGCATATAACTATGAGACGCCAATTGTGTCTCGAACCTTCCTCCTCGCTGATCCTCGAATGCTCGAATTCGTCATTATATACCCGCTAGCGTGCTTTAAAATTAAATATCATTTTTGGAAAACCGGTGGATCTGTCCGACCACTACCGCTTATTACACACCTCGGCACACGTTTCGCGATTTTATTTTTCGAATTCTTTTTTTATTCTGACTAATGTGATGCATGCCCGAAAATTCGAACCATGCGAATAATCCCAAGTACGCGCGCACTTCATGCCGTTTTATATTTATACATTTCGAGCAATTGGTTGCTTCATCCTGCGCGTTTTACATGTATATGAAACCGAGCTCGGTGTCGATCTCTTTCTCTCTCACTCTCCGTCTGTCCGTGTAAGTGTGTATCTGCGCAGTTAGCGGGTGAAAGATATTTTTCGACTCCGTTGCTTGTGCACGACCTCGATTATAACTTTGTTGCCAATGTATACCTGTGCGTGTGTACGCGCGCCTATTCAAGTGTGAGTATCAAGTACACGCGCAGTATCGCGAATTCCTGCGAAAAATCGTCCGATTTCATTATTTTACCGATTTTCTTTCATCTCGCTCGCGAATCTACTCATCTCTTTCATTTATTTCTGTATTCTTTTTGACTCGCTGTTTTTCTTGACTCTCGCGTTTGTTCGTTCAATTAAGATGTGGCTTGCACATAATTGTGAGCGAATAAGGGGAGACTTCCCTACAAATCAGAAAGGTGTTAATAATTTCGACCGCATGTGTGTATTGGTACGCTGCACACACGGTAATATAGGATACGATTGAGAAACATCCACGTCACGATGACACGACGACGTATAGGTAGCTTGAGAATTTCATCCTACTTTCGAGAAATCGACCAAATTACTTTCGAATGATACAAACATTCTTTTTTTTAACAAAAATCTAGGTCTCACCACATAATGGTGGCGCATCGCATGGTATTCAAAAAATGCTAAGCTGGATGCACGCACATAATCAGCAACATATACCGTCGATGTTGTTTCAAATTTTTGCAACACAATTTATATAGCGAATCAAAAATAGCTCGTTCACGTTGATATAGGTATGCGCGGCGTTACAAAATTCGCCGAAATAATCAAACTTAACGGTATTTAACGTCTGCCGTGAACTGGCAATTGAAATTAATTTCGTCGTCATCATCGATTACCACAAATGAATAAACGCAAATTCGCACGCGGCGTATAAACGACACGCGCGAGCACCGTGGAATAAATAAATAAGAAAAAAAAAGAAATAAAATGAACTAAAAAAGGCCGACTTGTCATCCACTATTCAGAATGTAAATTGACCTCTCTATCTTTCTTTCTTTTTCCTCGTTATTATACATTATGGAAGCGCGAATCGGTAAAAGCTCGTCGGCTGCCGCGTGTCATTGTGTGCTAAGCGGAAAAAAATAAATAAATAAATGAGCTTCGAATTTTCACTTTCCTCGACGCAGCGGGAAAATTCGTGACCGCATGCGCATTTTCAAACTGAATTAACATAGACAATGATACGACTGTCGCCTGTATAAACGTGCATTACTTTCGCGTCGTCTACGCACATTCGCTCTACGTTGCAGAGTTCAATCTTTCGCTGGCATACGGTCGCGATTATATCCCTATAGTCCGGAGCGCAGTGCACCTTCTTATCTAACAGATTAGATCACTCTTATAAAATCAGCTGTGCCGCAAAAGTCCAGTGCACACGCGTGACATATGCACATACACTCAGTGCCTTGTAATATAAATAATCCAGCGCGAGTATATGTACGCAGTAGCAACATTGCATCATTAACATCTCTGCGCATTACGTTTCCTCGTGTTGCGTCGTTCTATGCACGGCACATACATTATAATCTCGATATTCATGCGTACGCAAGGGGGTCATCTTCTTCCTGTGCCCGATTTATCGGCACAGTAACCTTGGTCAGCCATCGCAGCCACCTTTTCCCATCTCTCGCCTCCTATGTGCATATTTATATATAAAGCGTCAACGTTTGGATATCATTGTTGTGTAGAAAGTTGCAATTGCTCCATCGCTTGCACTTGACAAGGCTTTGTGTGTGAATACAGTTGAGGCAAATTCGGCCTTGGACTAAAACATACACACACACACTCATGTGGACACACGCTCATATTATTGGCTGCTGACACTGCAACATAATTACGGCAATATTACAAGATCCGAGCGCGACGCTCTCTTTCTCTCTCTCTCAATCTCTCTCTTAAGTGTTTTTTAACAATACTAACGTGAATGACGATATTTAGATTATTCCACGGAAAGAATATATAAGAAGATGAGAAATATTTCATAACACAATGCTTGATATTGAGCGGTAATTTTTATTCATATAAATTCGTGTCATTGGAAGATATTCAGACATACTTTATGTTTCAAAAATTGATTTTTTGTATTAAACCATTGTTTAATTCACGCTAAGGACAATACATAGTAAACCAATTGAATTAAATACCTATACAAATTTCAATATTCATTAACATAAATAAATATGATCTTATATGATGAACAGACAAGTACTGTTGGGTCTACGTTGAAAGTATACATAATAAAATTCAAATATCAAATGATGACTTATCGCTTTTCCGAAAAAGGATTTCGAATTAAGGTCCATGGATGGAAGATCATGTTTCTTAAAGTTAACTGTTGCCGCCGTGAAGCGCGTTCTGTCGGACTAGAGGTGGCGGCTTAAATTTTCTACGTTGACCCTGCTTTTGGTACTTTCCTTCGCCTACTGTTGGATAACTTCATCATGACTTGAGGGTCAGGGTCATTTTCCATATTGTCAATTCTCGCTTTGTCTTTGGCACTCAACTCGTCATAACGTTTTTTAGCTCGTTTAGCTGCTTTTTTTCGTTTATTTCGTCCTCCTCGCACTCGGACGATGTCGACCCGCTCTTTAGGAATCTCATTTTGAGTTTATTTCGTTGTGACGCTATAAAACGAACTGTTCTATATCAAGTCCCGCACCGAATTCAGAGGCTTGAATTTTAAAATTATTTGAGATGAGGTGTAATTGAAAATATTATTATATTGGTCGCTGGAATATCGATTCGATCCATCATGAATCCCCCCCCCCCCCCCCATAGTTTGCGTTACACATATAAGATGTTATTATTAAACAGATTAGTGTTCTGTATCTAAATTTTTAAGATGTAGTAATAACTAATAACGATGTACAACCGTTATCAAATATAAAATTTTAAATCACCAGCAACCAATACAATACAATATAATATTTCCAATTTATACACCTCACCTCAAACATTTCTAAGATTTGAACCTCTGAATTCGGCGCTAGACTTAATATCGAACAGTTCCTTTTGTAACTTCGCAACGAAGTAAATTCAAAGATGAGACGATCACCCGATTCACTACCTTCATCGCATTCCGAGGGGACCGGACGATTTTCACCTCAAATGACTCACGACGGAAGATTAATAAGTAGCCGTCGAGAGTGGGAGGAATACGAACGACGAAAAGCAGTAGAAACTAGACGACTAGCCTCAGCTGAAGCTTATAGACAAGCGTATGAACATATAAAATTAAGTTCTAAAGAAGTCCAAGCGGCCGAGCAGGAGCCTAACGATGCTGACTCTGTTCGAGCACCAAACCAGGTGAACCAAGCGAAGGTACCAATTCCACGTGAAAAGAAATAGACATCGCCGCCCATTGCTCGCAAACTGCACCGTTTCAGCAGAAACCACCAAGAGATCATGATCATCCAACTGATGATTAACAGAAGCCTAGACGATCATGTTAATTTGTTTAAAAGGTTTTTCAGAAAAAACGATAAGTCATCATTTGATATTTGAATATTATTATGTATACCTTCGATGTAGACACAACAGTACTTATCTGTTCAATAAAAACATCTTTTTTTTTATGTTAATGAATAATGAAATTTGTATAGATTTTTACTTCAATTGGTTTACTATTTATTTTCTTAGACACCTTTAATTATTTTTAGTATTTTTTTTCAATTAAAAGCAAGGAAGAAAGATAGCAGTAAAAATAAATCAATTTGACGTAAAGAAATGAATAATCGTTAAAAATAAATTTTTTTGTTATATAATCATAATTATGAACAGTATTATTATTTGGATGCGAGATAAAAACATAACTTAGTCCGTAAACCAAGGATGCGCATCATCGTGTACACGCACATGTCTATAGGCAAAAGCGCGTCATGGATTATAATAAAAAAGAAAAATTATGATTAAGGAACATATAAGTTTTGTTCTCATTTTCACGGGGAACATTCAAGTGTATATGGCGATGGACGAAATGTCAATGTCCCGGAACCAGTTCGACGCTGGCTTGGCATGTGCATGTGCGGTCTCACGTCGGTCGCAAATATAAAGTAGTCAGATATTTATGAGATGACCCTGAAAGGAAACACTCGCGGAGTTCGATTTAATTATGGTGAACTTTTAAAGTCTTTTTGAGTCTTTTACGCAGGCGAAAAAACGAGATATAAAGAAAGAGAGAGAAATCCTTTGCATTGTCGATGACGTCGATAGAGTTTTATTTTCTTCCTCTCTTTTTTAGAAAAAAATTTTACTCGCGTGTTCTCGATGGTGTTAATAGCGTACATATATGAATTTATTTACAAATCGAGTGGTTGGTTTATGTATATAATACCATCTGCAGTGTGCGAGTGTTTTTTTTTCATTTTTTTGTAGTCTCGAGAAGGTCAAGGTACCGATGAGTGTTAAAAGGCTAGTGCGGCTATACGTAATGCTGCTGTACGCGAGAATTGAAGTTGACTCAAAGCTTATCGAAAGATGATTGAAAAGCATTTGCGGTCGACTTGTGACAGCCGCGTATTTATACAAATAAATTTATAAATAGGTAACGCATAATATTAAACATCTATGCCAAGATTATTTGATATTCAAATGATCGTTGGTCTGACGTGAAAATATGTATCGATTTACAATTTTTCCTACGACATTTTTTTACGCACGTTCATTAGTTAAAGCGACGTTTAAAAAAAATAAAAAACGTTTTTTTTTATCAAACGCTTGTTGATCATCTACAAATAGCCTATAAATGAGATTCGATCGTTCAGTGAGAGTTCCTCAATTGTAGTATACGCAATTGATTCCAAAGAAGCTCGTCTACGTGAACTTTGTCATGAAAAAAAAGAACCGACGAGATACACACGCTGCATACACATGCGGCGTACGTGAACTTTGTCATGAGATCGAAGTACGTGTCAGATGCAAAATCACACGCGCGCTCCGGTCATTCGAATTGTTAATGCGGGCCAATATCTTTTTGACATGACGTTCATAGGCAGATACATGTACGCGCGCACACGCCGGGTTCGACGTCCGGTTCGCGGCATATAATAATAAATATCCTCTCGCGCAGACGTATAAGCTCTTTTTCTCCTCTTTCTTGGTGTCTCGCACGCGCAGGACTTTTCCGCGCGACACTGTTACACCGCACTCGCCGATTTCGTGCAAAGTCATGGTGATCGTTTTTTAAATCGGCCACCACCGTCGTCGATGAATGACGTACTCGCACGCAAAAGAGAGAGAGAGAGAACCGCACCAAAAGAAAGACGCTTTTGAATTAATTCTTTCAATGACGCTCTGGCCGCGGGGCCTGGTCCGGGCTAAAATCAAATCCTCGTATACCGCACATATATAACGTCGCGTAAAAATTTTTTTATATAAAAGACTAATTGAATGTTTCTATGTTGTAATTTATGACGAAGAGAAAGTGGCGTTTTTTTCCCTGTCTTTTGTAATAAAGATTCGATCGAGACGAAGCCACAACAGCTCTCGTAGCTCTCTATAAACATCTCGCGCAAAAACAATGAGTATCATAGAGCATTGCGCAATCATGGATACACGAATTACGACGAGCGCGAAGGCATGTGTCTAAGGCTTCGATTTACGTAAGAGAAAATTTCGGATTAGTCAGGTAAAATCGCAAACATTGACCTTATCACACACCTCTCTTTCTCTCTCTCTCGAAAATAATTGCAGGCGGGTGCGTGCGCAAGGCGTCCTGCGTAATTGTGCGCGACACACATTCGATGCAACGCGTGTGTTTACATGCATTGCACTAGAGTTGAAAATTCTTGCGTAATGATGTCAGCGTCGCGCATGGGCCCGATGAGCAATTATATTGCTAAAAGCGCGCCATGAATTTTTCGTTATCCTAGTCGTCGTCCTCTAGCGGATACTATACATATAAACAATACTCAAACCTTTTTCACTCTCCTTCTTGCTGCAGCATATAGCCGCATAAAAGTAAGGCAATTCTTCCAAGCGCAATCTCGGATTAGTTGAGATTTACGAAAATCCTAATAAATTTTCCCTCCCATGCGTACGAAAAATTGCGCAATTAGGAACGCGTGCCACGCGTAAAACGTGTAAGTGCACCTGACTTCTCCTTGATGTATACATACACACGCACACATGCAGGTTTATAGGCGGCGGCGGTGGTGGCGCCGTTCTCTTTCGGCCATCAAAGATTTGCACGCGTTTCCACGTGTGCCGCGCGCGCGCTCGACCTGCCGCCACCGCAAAAAAGTGCAATAGTGCATATTATAAAACGGAAAATCACTCGCTGACGATGTTTGGAATACCTAGTACGTACACATACGTGCGCGTGCAGATGATTCAACTACGTGCGACGCGATTACTTTGACTCGCTCTCGCTGCGCGATAATAATAATAACGAGCCGCAATCGCAGTAGCGTTACGTTTTTCGTTTCGAAAAACGCGTGTATATGCATATATTGTGGACGTCAATCGTCCGGACGTTGTCTCGATCCATTCATCGACTAACATATACCGGTCGCGTACTCGATTCATCGAGTAATCGATTATAGTCGCTTTTTTAGCACGATTAAATAATAACGATCTCAAGTTTATAAACACACGCTTAATTCGCGATCGGTATGGAACTATTAGGTAATGAAAATATGTATATAAGCGCGCACTGATGCTGTAATGATGTGTGCCTATATATATATATATAATATGTATAATACGTTCATGTGTCTCTTTAGCCGAGATCGCTTTGCGTTCGTAATTCTTGTAACCTTTTCAAAATTATACTTTATGATTATAAAACTTTTTCTTATGTTCAGTTACACGGCAAGGAACCCCAGATCTCTCAATGTGCCCGAATGTGTATCGTGCACTTATATAAAAAAAGGTTCAAAATTACAGAATATCGCTTTAAAATTATAATGATCAAAGGATTGGTAATTTGTGATGAAATAACGCATCTCCGTTTCACGCGACGATTTACACTATTCTATACTACGTCCGTGCACATAGTGCTAGGTGTTCGTAATACGCACTCGAGCGTGCGTTTTTACCTTGAATTTCAAAATAATTTACCTAACCCGAACGTTTTATTGTTATATTAAGTAAAGCAAATGCAAATGATTACGAACGCGCGGTCATACGTATTATAAATCGACATCTTATAGTAATATACCTATATGATCCCATCGTCGAGCGTCTACTGGTACGACAACAACAAAAAAAGACGGGCAGAAATCGAAATTATGTTTATATTATACGTGCATCGCGTAACAGGCGCGAATAGAAAAAAACGCACACCGTAATGATTACGATAGATATAATGTGCGTCTTAACGAGCTCATGTGGTGGCTTAATTGTGTGCACTTGCACTGAGAGAGCCGCAATAGCTAACGTTGCTAAACATCAAGTTTTTACGAAAATAAAAAAAAACAATCATTTGTCCTCTCATATTTTGTTTTGATTTAAGCTTGTTGATTTGGCCGTTGAATTGCCATGCGTAATTAAAAGAGCTCGTGATGATGCATCTGCCTCTTATCGTATGGCAATTATAACGCACACTATCACCACGTGCTCGGCGACATGGTTTCATCGAGATAATTTCCTTATCATTTTTGCCACATAGATTTGAATACTGCCACGAGATATCTTAAATCAATTTGTTTGGGACGAAAAAAGCATTAATATCTCCGCTGAAATTGTATATTCACGGGAGGGGGAAAATTATAGCGGCAACAGTAAATGAACGACAGAGTGTCCGAGTGCAGCATCGTCCTACATTTTAATAGAGAATAGAACTATTCATCTTGTGAGATTTATGAATTTTTGAAAAAGTTTCGAGTGTCAACACGAGCAAGGAGCTGCAGTTCACTTACAGCTGCTACTACGTGGGTGAACTTTTATTAAAATAGACTAATTTTTACGTCGGTAACACTCGAGTGAGCCACACGGAAGATTATTTCAATATTTTACTCCTCACGCGCATACCATTTTCACCGATGTATATTATGTACGCACATGAATCGCTCACGGTGAAAGTAGGTACATAAGTATTATTTTGATATGATAACTCAATGACGTTTGCACTCATGTGTGTGTGTGTGTGTGTGTACGCATGCATGAGCAAGAAATACGTGTAGCAGGGTTAACGAACGAGTCGTGCATAAACACAAACATATGTAATCCTACCGAGCGATGAATGATACGGACGACCCTCGTTACGTAAAAAAATCTCGTACACGATCGTACGAGCGAGTCGCGTCACCCTCCTGTTTCATATCGATCACTTCTCAACTGACCATTAACCGAATAAATTGATCGCATCCGTATTTATTTTATCGTACGCGCTGCTGGCCCACAGTGCAGCTAAGTTGTACATAAAGTAGATGTGGGTGACGTGTTATTTTTAGCAATTTTGGAATTCGAGAGAAACTCTTTTATCTTTCAAAGAAAAGGACAGTACAGTCGAGACGTAATTGATTTCTCACAGAGTTTATATTATCATTAGTAATTTTGCCTCGTATGCTCAACCTTCATTCTAATGGCTCTCCTCTATTTAACGTCAAATGAAAACTGGTTTGATTTAGTAATTAATTGCAACTTCAAAATTTCAGGCCTAAAAATTAACCGTGATGGAAAGTATAAAGCAAACTGTATGATTTTGTCGAATTATATCATTTCGAAAAAAATACCTTTCTCTCCTGCCAACGAAGGCACATTCTTGAAATATCAAGATTTTTTCTCTCAAAGCTTTGACGAAACAATTTGAAAATTCTTGGCGCTCACGCATGTTTAGAATCGTCTAGGCCTATACATGAATCGAGCGATATTATATACATCGAAAAAATTAATATCGTCGATGATTTTCTCACAGGTAAATGGTCGATTAATGTCTTCGCGGCCGTGGCTTTCTCTCATCGGTGAATACTACTCTCGCATGACTGACTCGCAGTAGGTGAGGTACACTCATTCTATTTTTTTTTCTTTCACTCTCTTACTGTTTCTCAAGTGTAACTCGATGAATTTTCGCAATCGATGTTTTGTCGTTGATCGATCGTCGCGAGCTTTGCGCGCGAGCTTCAAGCACGAGAGAGGAGACACTTTGAAAACGGCATATTTTTCGCGGCATGATTCCGCGCGTGCAGAGGTCCGACTTCTGTTTCTCAATGGTTTCGACAGTTACACTTCCGATCCTCTGGGTAGAACCCACGCAGTATTTTTTTCATGCAAACATTTCAGACATTCCAACGTCTATAAATCTGTTCGTTCCATTCTCGACTCATATCGAATTTCTCGATGTTACCGTATTATGCACAATATGCATCATGCTCGTGAACATTCTGCACTCGTAAGTCATCACTCTCGTCGTTTTCCGCCGCGCGCATTGGATCGGGTCATCGCTATCAATCGAACTTTGCGCATTATGCCCTCCTCGGCGTCCTTTGCCTCGTTCATTAGATCTGTGCGGTCGCTTTAAAATAAGTCATAATCGCGGCAAGGTTCAGGAAAATAAGGTTAACGACTTGTCGGACGTCCCGAGCGTTGTTATTTTATTAATTTTATTTTATAGCTCGACGCATGCGGCAGAAAGAAAAGCGTTTAGCTGCGCTCAGTAGAAAGGGAATAGAAAGAATGTGCCGTCATCGTGCACGTCGACAGCAGCGGCAGACTCGCACACAAACACGATATATATAACGCGCCACACACGTTATATGTATACGCGCTCGGCGTCGAAGAATTAAACTGGGCCAACGAGGCAACTTTTATATATATATATTGAAAATTGCGCGATTAGCCGCGTGAAAGGTCGATGTTACATATTCAGCATCTCACTTGGCTATCTTTCTTTTTTTTGTGCAGGATTTCTTTGGCTCTTGGACTCTTCTCTTCACTCCTGTCTCCATCTTTCTCTCGAACGAGATCACTCCATGTGCAATATTACACGCGCACTCGCACGATCGACGTCACTGACCGTTCGAAATCGTCGTTCTCTCTCTTTTTCTCTCTCTTTCGTTTGTTCCGCTTTCCAAGTAGCACGAGTCGCTCGTACGATTTTTCGAGTGTGTATTTTATAAAAGCGAATACAGCTACATTGGTGGCATCTGTACGTTGTACATTCGATTCCAATGTAAAATATTTTCATTTCCGGAAAAAAAGGAAATGGAAAAATTATAGGCAAAAACTTGCAGATTGCGTGAGTGTCACAGCACATGAATTTAAATCGCGCGCAACAGTACGTCTTATCGGACACCGCTTTAATTACAAGCGACGATCAATCAAACTTTTTTCAAGTGTGTATGCGATAATGCTGAAAGCTTATATTATTAAGAGAGCATCATCTTCGTGTGAGCTAATTAATTTGTCGATAGGTTGTGATTAATGACGATCGTCGCGCAAACAATGTGTGTAGAGTAACTTTGATTTGTTTAATCTTGATCGTGAAAAATAAACATGCGTTACATATCGTAAGTATTTTTAAAATATTTTTTTAAATAATGCAGCTACGAAAAACTCATTAACATTTGGAAATATTTCAATTGCTTCTCAATACATCACAATACGCATTAAATTTTCTCAAAAGTTAGCTTACTGCATGAAAATTAAACTTATTAGATAAGCTTATAGAAATTGTAATAAATAAGCCAAGATTGAATCAAATGTGATTAAGGTCTCGATAAAAAAAAAGATTATTAGGGTTATTATTGTTATATTTGAAGGTTATTGGTAAACTTGAACATTTGTCGGAATCATAACATGATGGTTTTGAATGTGAGCGCAAGTATGCGTTTGTTCTCGAGTAAACGTCAAGTTATATATTAAGAAAATTTTTTATTCATAACAGCAATATTTACAAGAGAACTTTGGTGACGTATCATAAGTATAAAAACAGTTATGATTGATGATTAACTTTGAATTTCAGAGCCTCAGGAGATGTGAAAAATTTTGAAAAACGTTCAGAAACTGTTTATATTTGAGAAACTGAGCTCGTGTAACGCTCCTCGGTAGTTTTCTGCAGCTCAATTTACCATAGCTGCAAGATGGAACGCAAAATGTAGTCCTCAATTGACAGAATTGGCATGTGTTTAACATTAGGGGTTAATAAGCGGAGCGAGTAGGGTTAGCTGCTCCCACTTGGTTTAAATGTTTACAAATTTATATAGTTGGAACGCGCGTTGGCTTTTGACTAAAATCAGCTGAGTGCGCGTGCGGCTACTGCGCGTGATTTCGTAAAGTAACGCGATTCAATTACAAAATCACGCGACGAAATGAAATCGCACGCTCGCTCGCTCACTTGCATAGTACACATATACGCGTACGTATAGCACATGTATACTGCGTACTTTGCAGTCTGGATGTGTGCCGTACGTATACACTTTTATTCTTAGAAAAATGATTTATCGCTTATCATTTCGTTGTTAAATTGACGCGCGGCTTCTTACGCAGAAAAACCAAAAGGAAAGTCGCGCAAATTCTCCAGTAAAGATTCGCCTCAGCTGTCGTTTATTTTCTTTTTTTTTCTCTTCATTCGAAAGCTCTATCGCTCGATTGTGCGTCCCAGCGCGGGTAAAATACAAAAAAAAGACAAAGTTAAGGTGTAATGTATGCAGAGGCGATAGCACAGGTGCTATATGCGCTATACATGTAGCGGGTATAAAGTACAGCCTCTCTCGCTCGCGAGTTTTAATCCAACAACGCGTGTAAGTGTGTACGTATTATTGGTCAAGCGTCCTTCATCGGTATTACTTTGGAATTCTTGGTTTGGCGTGAGCGCGCGCGCGTTACCACATGGAAAGCGGCGACCTGTGCATGTGCATAAATCCACTTGCATACAACACATACACACACACACACACACACTCAGCGCTACCGAGGTAACTCTCGTTGTTTGTTTTCTTTTTGCTTCTTTTTAACGCGCTCCACGGCAAGTGCATTACGCTCCATTTCGTCGGTTAACTAAACTCAACTTGATGCATATACTTATAAAACGCCTGTGACGAAATGATACACATATAGATTTTGTTTTAATTGCAGCCGGTCATCGGAAAGCGATGAGAAAAGTCGGATACTGAAAGACACGCGCGCAGAGATGATTTACAAGAAGCAAACATTTTTTTATTCAAGTTTACAAAATACGTATAATATCCGTTTACATTTATTATACACATCGCACGCTCGACTTGTCGATCGTCTGTCGCAATGTATATACACCGGAGCAGGTAATAATTATTGTTTCTTCTCCCAAGAGTTTTATAATACCGGAATGTGTCGTAATTGTAATTATTTAAGTGCATCGTCGAAAAAAAAGTCGAGCTATCGCGATATTAGCCGTGGCGTTTAGTCACGTGGACAAGTAACTTGTACTATTTTATTTTTATTAAAATTGTAATTTTTTTAGCCGCTTATGAACGAAGCGGCCTTATTGATAAAAGGCGGATAATTACGTGCGTCGGCACGTGTCTCTGCAAAGCACCCGCCAGAAGCAATTGTAAGAAGTTGGGAAGCGCTAAAAACGTCCTCCTTCTGCCTTGCATGTGTATGCGTTATTGTACGCGCACACATTGCTGCATTTTATCAAACGAGCGACATCATTGGGTTATACTCTTGATAATAGCATGATTCAGTTGACTAACGATAGATATTGGTCGGTTCGGAGCTTGACAAGCTCGCAAATGAATTACGCATTTCTTGGGATAAAAATTAAGTATACGCGTGTGCATCGAAGATATAGCGAGTCGCTCAGATGTGTCGTCGTAGCGCGTGGGAAGACACATCAGCTGCTGCGGCTGTTTCTTCTGAGAGCTATATGATATACAAGCTCTGATTTGGTATTCTCGTGACTTTGATTCGTTATCGAGGATACTTGATGCGGACCGTTTTTATACATACAAATGTATATATCAGCTCATCTATAAGTGCGATCGTCGTTTTATTTTTGGTTGCGCCCATGTGCACGTATTCATGTTCGATATACACTATACGATTTACCAAATCGTTCTATTTTTAACCTCGATAAATTCGAGCTATGTTTGCCTTGAAAATCGATAAGAGACAAGAGACCGCCACGACGCCGAGTGCAATATGCGTTAGTGAGGTAGTGAGCTCGTCTACACATACACATAAAGATAGATAGACAGACAGACAGACAGTCAGTGAGAACAGGTATACATGTTTCAAGCCAATCGCGATCAACTTGAACTTTCGACATTCTTTTGGAGTCGCGCTGGATAATTACACATTCATCGGGCGCGCAACTACAAAAACCAGCTCTCCGCACTGGCATATAGATGCAAGTGCAATGTAAGTGCCGATGTTGATACACGCGGGGGCCGAGCCAAAGCCGATGACAAAGATACGAGCCACGTTTCCGCAGCGTACAATCGCCTCTTCAAAATCCGTAATTCCGAGTGTTTTTTCCCAGTCCTGCGTGTGAAAAAAAATCTCTTATCGTCTTCGGCGGTGGCAATTTGCATCGGATTATTAAAGCTGCTATTTTTGACCACGCGACCGACGACGACGATGACAAAAGCAAAATGAAAACAAAACCACGTCAAACGCGCTCTAGTGCAACGCCAGTATTATAGCAGTGACGATGCGCGCAAGCTTGTGTGTGTGTCATGCAGTGTGCGAGTGGGTAGAGGGAGATTTTTCGCCGCTTCTTTATACACATACGATGTATATATAGGTGTAGGTAATAGGTATAGATATATCGAGCGCATCAGGCGCGATGTGCAACTTTGGTATGCTATGCTGCTATATAGGTACCGGGCTGAATAGCATATATATAGCACAGCACACGATCAGGCCACCAGATTGACGCATGCGCATCGCAGCTCGGCTTGCTTTTAGTATACATGATGTATACCTTGCTGGTTGCTGCTACTGCTGCCTTTCTGCCTCTCTCTCTCTCTCTGCTTTTTCTGTAATGAGTCGGCGTGTGTGTAGGTCTGTCTTCGTTTACAAGATCTGATCGGATGTTATGGGTGTGCGCGATCTAGTACTCGGCTGCTACGACACACCAGGTAGCGAAATATACGGAGAATTATCCGTGTCGGTGCAACGACGATATTATACACCTGTCTGCGTAAACTACGCGAATGAGATTGACAAACGTCGTCGTCGTCAGCACAATCATGTCGATGGTCAGACGATGACGACGATGCCTCAGCAGCGAGTTAAATAGGATGGGGAAAAGAGAAATTTTTCTGTCGAGCTGATTGTAATCCGATTCAGCTCTTTTCGATGCTTTACCATGTAAATTTCGACAGAGAAAATGGAAGCTCGAGCTGGCATCATGCGATGTATACGTGTCGATGAGTGTCCTGAATTTGGCTAACATGGTCCCCATTAGGTGCTGGTCAAAATCGACCTCGTCTACGTCAACGAATGGCCGAAATTCACGATGCTCTCTATCTCGATCAAGCCACGTCTATCAAAAATGGCTCGTCGCACGAACATGCAGCAGTCTTAGATATAATGTGTTTCGTGTCAAGGGCTTGGCCTTAAAAACTCCAAAAAATTATCCGTGACTCGCGCCTTCGCTTCTTTACACGAATGGCTCGTCTGACAATGCGATAGATGGAACCGGTACGTTTAATAATCGCAGGCGAATCGTATATCTACGCACTCGAGAGAGAGAGAGAGAGAGAGAGAGAGATAGTGTTTAGTCTAGCTCTCTTGCTCTACTATCAGTCGGTCGGTGCTTGCGCATGGGACGATAAGAGATCGAAACTCGCGATTAAATGGGAGTAAACCGCAAGCCGATACGGACACTTGGCACCGAACGCGCGCCCGTAAAAATTAAAGCGGCGCCCCTGATCCCGTCAGCCGAAATACACGTCGAAAATGTCTCCTCCGCGGCAAGCCATCGTATGTTCTACAATTCGAGTCTATGATAAGCTCCAAATTTTTTGACTGGGCTTGCTCGTTTTCGATATCTAACGGGCGGCTTATTCGTGCATCGTGTCGGCGTTTCCATACAAATTATAGCTTTCTCCACTGACAAACGACGAGACGTCTCCAATAGGTATAGGCGCAAAAAGTCACTCTACAATCGTGTGTTATTGTTTACATGAATGAAGTTTAAATGGTTGCGAGGCTTACCTGGTGTTTTCAGTAGTGGTTGGGTTGCTTGTCACTTCTGTGCCGTAGGAATTCATTTTGTCGATGATGCTGGTTTGTTGGCTTTCCAAGAGAAATGGTAAAGTTGATCGAGGCTCGATCGAAATAGTTTTCACGTAATGTAGAGTTTGCACAAGTATCCAAAACTATGGACAAAGTCGAAGCACTGTCGAAGACCAAGTGTGAGTAAGTACAACAAAGTCTTGGCTGGAAAATTGCCCGACGACACGTTCAATGCACTGGTGGAGAGTCACGCCTTCTCTGTCTCTGTCTATATAGGTACTGTGCGATGTGTGCGCAGAGAAACAAAATATATAACAACAAAAAACGACGAAGCGGTCTGTGTATGTTTATATATATATATATATAGGTTTTGTGTTTTTTTATATATATACAATGTATCCGTCCGGTGGTGATGCGGCTTTAAAGAGTCCGTTACGAGCGCTAGCTGCGAACTGAAGCAAATACTCGCCTCTATGCTGCTGCTACGCTCGGCGCGGCCTGGCGGAATTCTCAAAACGAGAAGTAGTAGTAGCAGCAGCAGAGGCAGCAGCAGCAGCAGCAGACATCCAGTTGACTAGTGCTACAACATAGCCCCACTCGCGGTGCACAACACACATACAAGTTCGTGACGTAGCAACTGAGAGTGTATCGCGTTAATACGTACGCGTATTTGTCCCCACTTTTGCCTCCCACCGGCGTACTACGTACGTAGCGTGTACCGATGGTCGAGGATCGCGATATATATACAACTGCTCGCGGATCGGATGCTTCCGAGGGGAGGTAAGAAAAGGGGAAATTGTCACGTGGGCCGCTCGCGCGTTACAGGGTGAGCCGAGCCTTTCTGGGGTGCTGGCTGGCTGGTTGCATCTATACTAGCGGCGCCGCGTGTAACACGCCCTGCACGCACACGCGCGCCTGTATGCATGTTATTATGTAGCGCACTCTCGGCTGTAGACGACGCAGAAAATGTGCAGCCGGCCGTTTTCCTCTATATATATATATGTATCCACAGTATACACGAGAAACAGAGAGAGAATGAGAGAGAGCGAGAGGCAATAATAAATACGAGTCGCTGCAATAGACCGTGTGCTTACGACTGTATAGGCTCGTGTATACGCGCTGCGATCGGAGCTTTGCAAGTTTCGAGAACTCGATAGCTGCCTTCTGTGCATGTATAATATGTGGCCCGCTTATTATCGTGCCCGAGACATTCGCGGCAAACTACTCGCGTACGCAGGAATTTTTTTACCTTTTCTCTCTCTCTTCTTTTACTTTTTCCTCCTCGCTTACCATATTTTTCGTACCATGTGCCGCTTGTGCGTTTCTCCATTGTCAAGTCTTTTTTTTTTTTTTGTATTGCGTAATGTCCGAACGACAACGACGACGTCGATTCAAGACTTTCCTCTGGCTGGTCTCACACGTGTCGTGACTGCCCGTGACGATTTTTCAGCGCTTTAATTATTCCTCGCTGATTTTTCACGTCATAGAAAGAGAGAAAGACATATTGCTGTCTCATGGTTATGTAGACTTTGATATGTGCATGCATCAAAAAAGTTCCACAGATTCCGCGCGAACCCAAATCTTATTGCGCATATTCCGAATTTTACAATATTCGAAGACGATATTAACTATTAAGCGACATTCCTGCACATATTATTATATCGATTTTAGAGTCTTCTCGATCTACATAGCACGAGATTATATCTTCGTGTCCACGTGAACTTTCCAGACTCGTGGTATTATTATATATGTAGCGGGTGTGTGTGTGTGTGTGTGTGTGTGGGTATAACTGTGTATCTGAGTGTTTCTAGAAGATCATTGACCTTCTCTGGGTCCCCTTTTTTACGCTATGTTTCGCGCGTGCGTTTGCACATAATACGGTGTTGTGCGAATAACGCCGATACGTTAGCGACGATTATATAGTCGCTTCCTCGTTTGCCTTTTAACATGTATTTTGTGTTCTCCGGCCTATGTACAGTAGTTGCTCGTCGTACGCGATTTGTTTTTCCGTATTGTCGTTGCCTCTTTTTCTCCCTTCAACGAGAATTGGATCAACTCGCGGAGGCATATATTATGCATACACGAACGTCGCACGTGGAAAAATGAGCTCGCAGTGTCATCGGCCGGGATTTGCAACGGGCTCCGATACAGCACCACAGCTCTTATACACGTTTACAACTCATTTATTACAGCTATCGCGCGCGAAAATCTATATTTACTGAAAATGACAATCGCGCATGAATTTGTGGCGCTCGCTTCCGTAATAATGCTCATAAGTATATAGATGCGTTATTTATACGAACTCTTAATAATTATGTACATAATTGTCGACTTTGACACATCTTTTGCGGTTGTAGAGACGCACGCGCTTCGTCTCATCTGAGCCTCTGCCACAAGAAGAAGAAGAGGAAAAGGAAAAAGAAACATTATTTTATCTCCTATCTTTCGTTTACGAGCTGCCTAAACACGAACGAAAAAAAAAGAGTCCCAGCGACTTGCGCGGGTCTCGTCCGATCGATATATTATACACGTTTATGTATATTGTACACACACGTTCGCTTCACGTGATCTAACGATTCTCTTCACGCGCGCTGCCGCACACAATGAGCGAGCGAGCAAACTAGCTCGCCTGATTTCTCTTTCCTCAAACCAAATTTTTCTTTTATCGTACAAGTATAGGTTGGGCTCTTCTTTTTTTTTCTCTCTCTCTCTCCCTCTTTCATTCGTCCATTTTTTATTCCCATTCCTCCATTTGGCGGATTAGACCATATGCTCGAACGACGTCAAACATCGGATGATTTTGTATTTTTCATCGCGCTCGTGTTCGTTTATTCGTTTGTCAAGTCCAAGGGGAGAAAGTGTGGAAGTATTTAAACTTGTCTGTAATATAAGTATTTATTAGGTGTGGCGTGACGATTTTGAGTCAGTGACGCGAGAACAACGCACGACTCTTGTAGACTAAAAGGCCGAATTTCGGAAGCTCCGATTTAATCAATTTTTTTCTCTGTTTTTATTTTCAAATGTTCCCGAACGATTTCATAATAAAAACAATCGGTGGTGTTTGGCCCCGGACAGCCAACGACAGCTGAGTTGCATTCTATTTTTGTTTACTCTCTTTCTCGGTGACATTCTGCACTTGGCGTTCATCGCTCGAGGGAATCAGTCGAAAATTTCCGACCATAATAGAATACTTTTTTTTTCAAATCGAAACTGCGCTTTTAAAATCCAAACTAGGCATTGAAATTTAATTAATCGTGTGGCGTAGTTCAACAAACTTAGACCAAAGAGACGCGGCTCTATATTCGTGATGACTCATGAATCGCTATGCTCGAGAATTTCTTTACACATTAAAATATGCCGATTTATAATATTTATTTTTTCTAAATTACTATAAGTGCCTCAATATGATTTCTCAATCCCGCGTTCATATGACAAAACGAATTCATTTTTGGAATCTTGAGCAATGCGAGTACCATTGCACAGCCGTAGAGATGAATTTTATCGAAGATTGAGAGGTAAAATGTGCGTGACCGAGACCTTTATTTTATGTTAAGAAAAATTAAAGAATCACGTCTCTTCTGGCATATTCGCCGCGTTAAACCGATCATTTAAACTTATTCGCCTGACTGGTCGTAAATTAGTTTTATAAAATTATATTTTTAGCAACCGATTCAACACTTCGATGGCGTTTTAAGCTAAAATCAAAAATAGACTATATGTCAAAATTGGTAAAGGCGTATTTACATTTTGCTAAAAGTAAAAAAGAAAAAAAATTTTAATTAAATTGTTACGCAATTGCCGTGAGAACAAGAGTTCTCGTTACCGATATTTCATTGAACGTGACCATAGTGCGCGCCATTGCCGATTCTGATGGTTTCACGCACGAACAACTTAGCATCTTGGCATGGTCACGATAATTTTCGGGAAAATTTCCGAATTCAACCGTTACAAAAACTTGGAGTGCAGGCGCAAATTTAAATTTCATATTTTATAAATACGTCAAACGCGATAATATATTGACGGTGTGTTTTTTCTTTCGAGCGTAAAGCGAATAATGCATTTTAAAAGAGCTCGCTAAAGCGACGTAAATAATACATTATATACACACACGTGAGGAGAAAATTTTCACCGATGGATTTTGTAATGTCTTACCTAATGTAAGTGCGTATTTTGATTGCGAGCTTGTATATACGCAGCAGCGAGCATCATCATTGCGTGGCTAATTGTCTTCTAGACCAGTCATAACGACACCTAATGCGATCGTATCGATCCGCAACGTAATTATAAACAGCAGCTAATAACATTGATCTGAAAAAAAGAAGCTATAATCTTTCGGGCTAAGGCTAATCGCGCGAGAGCATCATTACACGAGGTATACGCTTGCGTCAAAATATACACCGAAGAAGAAGAAGAAAAGGCAAAAAAGCAATCCATGCCAGATCGTTTATCGCGTTAAACGGAAGCTGTCCGATCGTCCCGGACCGAAAATCTTTCCGCATTACCGAAGCAGTTCAGCCGATCATGCGCTCATTGAGTGTCTCATTCTCAATCGAGCTGTCGTATCAATCATAGCTGCGTTTGTAAATCAAATTCTAGACAATTGAACGGAATGGCATTGTACGAAAATCATAACAATGCTAAAATGCGATTGTGAAGTTCAAAGCTCTCTCACTCTCTCTGTTCGCAGTGGAACGGAATAATATAGGCTGGCAATCACGCTACGAGCGTATGATTTGCTCGGAATCTCGCGTGTTATTCTCACGAATCCGGCGCAGAGAAATGCGCATGTGATGTATACATGCTTTCGTACACTCGATGTACTCGTTATAATGGTCAATCAATCGGAATATTTTTTTACTTTGATCGAGGATTATGAAGAAATGTATAATGCGCGCACAAATGCACAGCGTTTAACAACAAATACTCGAGAATAGCTCGTTGGCGTGCTTCATTGGATCAGCGATTCGCGATTCATATATATTAAGCGCACGATTATCGATCGGAGCGCGATTAATCGCGATCGAGCTATCTGCTTGTAATCCGATCGCAGTGATATTATGCATTAATTAATTGGCAAGTGAACAACGGCATGAGCAGCTACCTAACCGAGAGCATCCTGTTTTCTCATGAGGTCATTTTTGTTGTATACATTATATATAGATACGCTTGCCGCGCGCGCGAAGCTCAATGTCAGGGACTCTTGCGGCGATGTAATCGCGCCGAGAAGTCGACTAATGACTGCCATATGCGCGGGTGTTATACCGATCCGCTATGTTATTGTTTTTTAAAACGTGATCGAGTTGCAATGCGCGATAAACTCTCATGAAACTGCTCTTTCCTCAAAGTCCGCTATACATTGAGTTACAGAGATTTTTCGGTAACGATTTTTTGAAAATGAAAAAGATGGCGCTAGATCCATTTTGATACGAAACATCATCATTTTTCTCGAAACTCTACTTATGTCGAAACGTCGATCTTAGAAAAAGGAAGAAAATTCTCGAACCGGTAGACTCGCTTCTCGATTCGTACAAATCTATACTTTTGCATCGAGCCGTAATGAAAATGTTGTCGAAATCTCATTATCTCGTCGCCGAGTACGAAAGAAATAGCTTAGATGTGTACGCGTATATAGTTGCGAGCCTTTGAGTGAATCACACGATCGCACAATGAGCCCGGCTAATGGATGTAACGATGACGAGTGTACCAGCGCACCGACGTCGACGATAATGATGACGATGATGACGATACCCAGTGCTGCGTCGCAGTAGCCCGCGAGATACGATTTGTATATATATACTCTCTTTCTCGAAGCGCCAAAGCTGGCGAACGCGCGACGACGAGCGACGCCGAGGAGGAGCGACAGAAGCGCATGCAGCTGCCGTTAATAGAGCTCTAGGTATGCATATGCTCGTTGTAGTGTGCTTATACCCTACCCCTCTGTGCCAGCGACATATAATGTATATCGTAGTATCGCACCACCGCACCAAGCTCGTTTTGGATTGGTCGACCGTCGAACACGCCAGTAAACCGTATAGTTCAACGAGCCAATATACACGCATCCATGTTAATCGTGGATCCGATACTCGAGCCTCTATATCTATACACAATCTCGTATGTACTACGTTTCTATTGTATACGCACATGTGTCGGGCGTCGTAGCAGGAGGCGAGCCAATCATCGCTAATACATAAGTATATGTTCGACGACTCCGAACTCTCGAGTATGTAAAGACGAGCTTGCGCGCGCGATTTTCGCGATCAGATATAAACAAGATGGGCCAGTGAGCTACAGGCAATAAGACATTTTACTTTCTCTCGCCTCGTTTCCGTGCAAATTAATAATGAAATATTTTTTGCCTTTTTTAACGCCTCCACTATGAGCCACTTATATAGTAGTACCGATCGATTGTATCGCGCTCGACTCGCCAAAAGCATCATCCCCGCGAGAAATACGCCCGTTGAGCAACGCATTACACGCTATTATTTATTTAAACTTTACAACTGGTCTAGCTATTATAATGCAACTATTTTTGTGTAATGTGTTTATAAATCATATGTGCACTGATAGTTTTGCTACTTTTTTCTCGCGCACTTTTTGCCGCGCTAAATTATCAATCTTTCTTTTTTCCGACCTCACATGACACGATAAAAATAACAGCCTGTGAAAAAATCTTTTTATCGTTCCAATATAAGATTTTATTATTTCTGATAATGACGAATCTAATTGAATGCTATATTTGGTACCATTTATCTACATTACTGAAAATGTTTTGATTTATGAGTTTTCAGAAAATTTTTAGACAGCAAATTTTTCTTAGAATACTTTTATCGACCAAAATTAAGCTTAATGAATAATCGAATGTACCCAGGTTATAGTCATTCAAAGCTATTCAACATGAAAAAAATTATACAAAATTCAGATTGTTTAAGGATTTCATTCTCCCTGCGCGTAATTCATAAATGCAATAATTCGTATTATTAATACTAATTAATAATTAATAATTAATCATATATAATTACATTCGTAATTCATAACCAACCGTGTTTTATATTTATTATATAATGCAGGACACTCAATCTTCATATACTCGACGAATTTATTTTATTTTATTTAACTTAATTTATTTAATTTTATTTTATTTTAGCATTTGTTTCACGCATTGGTAAAGCAAAAAATTTTTCCAAATTCGTTGAGTGCCTCTGAAATTTATTTTAAAATTTAATAGCTGAGCAAAGTTAAAAAAAATGATGCTTAATTCTGAATGAAATTGAATAGCTTTTTAATTTATTTACATAATTTTATTCATTTCTTTGATTACGATACACTTTTATCGTTTACAAAATGCCATTTAGATTAAAACATTCTATAATTTCATTAGATAGATCTTTATTAAGTACAAATTATTCGCAAAGATAACACTCATTATAAATCTATGATAATATCACTTTAAAATATGGTGTATTGTACATTGACAATTTAAAACTGTGCTCCAAAATTACACAATTATATTATTAACTATTTTAAAACAATTATTATAAATTACTCAAAGAAATTAAAAATAAAAACATGTGTAGACGATAGCCGCTAATTCATTGGAATAAAATTAATCTCGGTATAGAGATTCGGAATATATTATGCACCTTGAGAAGTTAATTAGAATGCTTTAAATTGCATGATTTTCATTGTCAATATATATGCGCAATTTTAGACTTTCTCAAATTAATTCACCTTAATACATAATATTTACTATTTAATTAAAATAATTCATTCTATGAAAACAATGATTGATAAATAGTACAATAGTTGATATAGTTAAAAAAAAGCTTCTCTGTACTTAATAACTAAACATGTACAATTATATACAATTTAATTTTTTTATAAAAAAAAAAAATAAACTGTTAGCGACTAGTAAAAAATATGAGTAAAAAATTACAGTTTCAAGTCATTAAAACAAAAAAAAATTTGTTATTTAGAATATTCAACCACTTAAATAGATTAATGTATAAAAATATCTTGTTATAGTCAAAGAATATCTATGTGTAAATATATAAAAAATTAGCAATTTGCTTTCTCTTTGATATTTCACAGTTATTAATCTGTCAATTCTTTTGACTGAATATAATTTTTCTGTTAAAATATTGTGCTTTTTTTATAGTCTGAGGTTTTTTAAAATAAGCTGTCCATATTTAAATTGTATATTTCAGATGCTCTGTAAAGGCAGGATCATCTTGATTATTTTTCCAGCAAGATGAAAACATTAATCTGCTCTAATTGGTCTGTGCAATGACATTGTATTATTTCTATAGACATGAACTTGACCAAGGATAGCTAAGTCGATTAAAATTTGAAGCATGCCACAGAATGCAAACTGAAGTGGTGCCCGTCGCTGAATAAAATAGCCAGTCTTAAATGAATCACCTACAGTCCACATAGTGACCATTGCAATACTGAAAAATTATAATAAAAAAGTTTGATGTCAAAACGTTGAACAGTTTTTAAAAAAAAAGTTACTCGTAAAATTCAGTTGCTTTAATACCTCATTCCATGAGTAGACTTATTTCTATAATTCTTAAGAAATTGGGGAAGCGCTAACATTGCTTCCGTTAATAAGGCAAGAAGTCCTACAGACTCCACAAATAATGGAATATCAATGAACACGTACATCATCATAGCTCCCACAATGCCAAAAATTAGAACGAAATCAATGTATGACTGAAAGTCTGTCCATTTCCAAAAATATTTAGTTTCAAAATCTATGTGCAAGTAAAATAAAACAAATAAATTAAAATGCTATAAAAAACTGAAAACTGCAAAATAAAGTATACAACAAGCAATACAAAATTTAATCTAATAATAAAAAACCACACAAACAAATAATTTTTTGTTTAATGTAAAAAGTAAAAATTGTGTATACCTGTGAATGTTCGTTCTTTCATCTTGATTAACTGTTGCTCATTTTGTATAGAAACACAAACTTTATCATATATAACATTGCAATTATCATTAAAATACTTTGAAGTAATAGAGGTGTTTCAAAATGTCTTCCAAACCTGAAAATTAAAAAGTCACTTATAATAAAAATGGGCACTGATTAAATATTGATTTTGGCATTTGAACTCATAACTTACCAAAATAATATTCTCAATGTATTCGCTATTAAAAGAACTAAACATATATACAGGGAAAATCCTTCACTATCTTGTTTCCTTATGATTTCTTGATATTGTGGAATAAAGGGTACAATACCACCAAAGATCATAGTTAATGATGCTATTGCTCCAGCAACATCATTAATGGTCAGTCCTTCCCATAACTTCACCATTTTGAAATTATTTTTTGACTATGTTTCACAAATTAGTACTATTAAAACGTCAACTACAAATGATGTAGCTTCATTTCATTCTAAGTTGCTTCTTCTTGAATGATCAGATTTTGTAAAACTTCAATTTCTTTACTACTCATTTTCGTTTTTCAATTCAAGTTATTACTAAACATGAAGAAATACTTGTTAACTCTTACATTTTCACGCACGTGTGTTTCAGTTCAGCGCTTCTTCTTGAATTGCAAGTAATGATTATTTTTATATCTTCATCGTCACTTGTGTTATGGAGTACAGGAGCTCACCCAGCTCATAGAAAATCCAAGCTTGAAAGCTCCACATTCGTGCTTATCCCTGTCGTACACCGACGTGTTCAATGAAAAATTATTTTTATAATTCTGCTGCAGACAGCTTTTTTGCGCATATGGCGCCGCAGCCCGCACGTTATATTTATGATATGAATAGTGTTGCCCATTTTCATTTCAAAATTCACAAATAAACGCAAACTGTTTCAATTAAATTTCTACTTTACCGATTTTTATCATTTTTGAATTACTAATTTTATAAGACATGAACTACAACATTGAAATAAAAAGATAACTTGTTGAATAACAAAATGGTATTTAACTATGCTCATTAATAACAGTTTTTATTCCAGATAAATATTATACTTATTTTCTTTTATTTTCTCTTCAACAGATGTCATAAGAGCATATTACTACAAGATTGAATACTTAGAAAATTTTTTTTTTATATGATAGATTTTGAATTGATAAAATTTCAATTTTATTTACTTTTGAATTTGACCATTTAAAACTGACTAACTAATTTAGAGCAATAAAAATACCAGTTGAGTGGGAAAATGTCAATGATCGAATAAAACAAGGCTTTAAAAAAATATATGATTTTTATTTACAAGTAATAAAACATTTTTAAAGTTTAAATAATACCAATTTTGTTGGCAATATCAAGTGCATCATTTTCCACATCTAATTTTACACAAGCTTTTTTCTGACCATCTTGTTGAACTTGAATGTTGACTTTTGAAACATGACATCATACAATTTTTCAACAGCACTTTTTATGCTTGATTTGTTGGCTTCAGAATGAACCAAGAATACTAATGTGTTTTCTTCTTCAATCTTTTTCATTGAATTTTCAGTTGTTAGAGGATATTTGATAATACTATGAGCTTTCATGCTGAAACCAAGATAAGAATTTTATCATTTCAATCTTGTAAATCTTGAAATAATTTTAGCATACTTCCAACTATTAGTACACTTATAATTTTGACAAAATTGAATGTAATCATACAAACCGATTTCTCGTAGGTATACTTTTTCTTGGATACTTAGGATTTCTTTCTGGCTGAGAAGTTTTAGGTCTTCTCCAATGAACATGGCTGTGATTTTTATGGTCTTTCGTATTTGAAACTATTTCTGTCACCTATAAACGTTTTAATTTTAAACAGCATAACTTTATTTCAATTATTCATTCTGATTGATGTTTCAAAGCATTAGCTTGAATACCAATTTTCATATCAATACACAGCTAAATTATTATATTTACCTTGTCTTGTGCCCCAAGAGCTTTGCCTATATCTGCAATTGAAAAATTATTCTTATTTTTATGTGTATTGAAAGTCAAATAACTTAAATCATGAAGTGAAACAAAAATCCATGAAAATAATATCATTATTACTATAAACATCTTTATGATTATGTTTAGAATGTGAAATTTAGAACTTCTACTTTCCCTTGGTATTATTTTTCAAGTGTTACACTAAATACAGTGATTGAATATATCTTACTTGCAGTGGTAGACATTTTACAGTGTATTGACATTACTTGATGTTACTACCCATATTTACTCACAAAGCTAAAAGCACTTGATACAGAAAGAAAACGTCAAATCTCAATAAGTCTGTCGACTGTCAGTTGCAACTTTGGCGCTAGTGTCGATCCTCGCTGTTTTTCTGCCGCTTGGCTCTCGCGCAGCCTTTTTCTCGGTCTCTCGTTTTCACATGTAAAACACGTCGATTCTACTAATTCAAGATGGTACGTTTTATCATCAATAATAAAATAAAGTCCATGTTTCATCAAATTGTTCTTAATAAGTCGTATTCTGAATTATTTATTCTCTCTTAATTCAGTGTATTTATGTATTTTTAGTGCTGGTTTTAATTTAAAAAAAAACATTTTAAATTCTCTATAACCTAAATAGGTATCTTGCACTGGGATCTTATGATCATTTTGTAGAAATATGATTTAATTTTTTTTTATATATTGTACCAAAGTGTGTAAAATATGTGAAATTTATGATTACACTTAACACTTCCATATTCATTTAAAAAATATTTGGCTATTTTTAAACTTTAGTAGCGTAACCTTAACATGATATTTAGATCTCATACGGACTTTTTTAAATTATACAAATTTGATGGTTCATTACTATTTTATTGTGATATCCAAATCGACAAGTCCCAAACATCACCGTAAATTTGTTTAATTGTTTTGCAGGCGCGTGGCCCCAAAAAGCATTTGAAGCGGCTTAATGCCCCCAAGGCGTGGATGCTGGATAAGTTGGGGGGTGTCTATGCCCCTCGACCATCCACCGGACCCCACAAGCTTCGGGAATCTTTGCCTTTGGTGATTTTCCTGAGAAATCGTCTCAAGTATGCATTGACCAATTCTGAAGTTACGAAAATCGTGATGCAGCGTCTGATAAAGGTCGATGGCAAAGTCCGCACGGACTCAAACTACCCTGCTGGGTTTATGGGTATGTATCAAATGTCACAATTGTTGTATATCTAAAGGTCTTTTAAAAGAACAGTAATACTTTCATCCTGAGTATTATTGATATACAAGACCAAAAGTAAAATTTCATTCTTAGGTCACTGATTTAATTGTCATTATTTCTTCAGTATTACCCAGATTGAAAACACTAATTGACTTATTTTATAGTATTAGATAACTTTAGATTTTCACATTTTAATTTTTAATACTCTTTCAGATGTCATCACCATTGAGAAGACAAACGAATTCTTCCGCTTGATCTATGATGTTAAGGGACGTTTCACAATCCATCGCATCACACCGATTGAAGCTGCGGTAATTAAAAAATTATTAAGAATCAATAATAAACTTTTACTTTTGAATACATCAATTATAACAAATATTTTGTAAATTTTTAGTACAAACTGTGCAAAGTCAAGCGCGTCCAAACTGGACCCAAAGGAATTCCATTTTTGGTAACACATGATGGTAGAACCATCCGTTACCCTGACCCTTGTATCAAGGTCAACGACACAATTCAGTTGGAAATTGCCACAGGCAAGATCCTTGACTCAATTCGTTTTGACAATGGTAATAACAATTTTATGGAATTACTTTGCTAACTAATTACAGTTGATACTCATTGATCATATTTTTATAAAAATTTTATTTTTACAGGAAATTTGTGTATGATCACTGGAGGGCGAAATTTGGGTCGCGTTGGTACGGTTGTAAACCGTGAACGTCATCAGGGATCCTTTGACATTGTTCATGTAAAAGATGCCCAGGGACATATTTTTGCCACACGGTAAATTTACATTGCAATAACATTTTGATTATTTTATTTTGGTATAAACATGAGTTTTCTAATCATAAATTTTATATTTTAGCCTTAACAACGTATTCATCATTGGCAAAGGTACCAAGCCCTATGTCAGTTTACCCAGAGGAAAGGGTATCAAATTGTCCATTGCTGAAGAGCGTGATAAGAGATTAGCTTCCAAAGGTGGTCTTTAAAATACATTATTTTAATATCCACAATAAACAAATTATTTTTACATTTTGCATATATTATTTATTAAAATCCCAATACATTATTTCATCAAAATACCACTAAAATTATATTTAATAACAATTTTTCAAATATCACGACTGCAATGATAATTTCAATTAAAAGTAAGCTTTATAATGCACTTGATATGATTTACGTAATATATAATTTTAATTGACTTATCATATTTGAAATATATTTGAAACAAATAGGACGGAAATTTCTTTACCAATTGAGTAGTTGAAATACATATTTGGTGGCGAAACTTCGTATTGCTTTGCAGGCACCAGGTGTTTCGATCGCACCGCGCACGGCTCATACACGAATGATCCAAATAAATACATGTTAACCTCATAATGTAGGCTCTTTGAATAATTTTACGTGATTTTGCACACGTAATTGAATATTTGTTTATCATTTTAAATAATACGAAAATCCTTAATGCTCTGAATATTTTAAATATCTTAGCATACAAGTAAGCAACTTATTTTTCTCCTAATCTGCTTAGAAAATTAATATGAAAACCAATTATATTTTAAATTTAAAAAAAAAATTAATCTATGTGATATTTACAGCATGATTGTGTCAAGATTCATGGTATACTCTTTGCAACATAAAAATATTTTTCCTTCAACTACATCAATTAGTGCAATAAAAACTATTTACTATTCACCTGTAAATTCATTTCACTTGAAAAGTTCTACTAATCAAAAAGCTGTTACTAAATCTGAGCAAAGTGGATCTGACGGTCAGATTCAAGTGAGTTTTGGAGAAAAAGGTCTTTGATTAATCTTTTCTTTATTAAACAAATACAAAATTGTGTCATAAAATATGATTTAATTTTTAGTCAAAGAAAATACAAAATCAGCATGGTATTTGTCAGTGATAATTGGTGGTGTTGCTGTAACAGGTCTTATGTTTTATGCCATTTTTAGAGAATTATTTTCTAGTAAGAGTCCCAATAGTGTCTATGCTAGGGCATCTGATTATTGCATTAATGATCCAAGAGTTATAAATATTCTTGGAGAGCCTATTAAAGCTTATGGTGAAGAAACACGTAGAGGACGCAGGGGTCATGTTATGTAAGTTGCATACTTAGAACTCATTTTTTTTACATTATTTGAACAAAAATAATAAAAATATTTTAATAGGCATAACATATACGAAAAAGATGGAGCTAAGCATATCAGAATGAAATTCTATTTGCAAGGTCTCGCAAGAAGGCTACAGCACATTTGGAAATGAAAGAGGTATAGAAAATGAAAAATAATGTAATTGCATAGTTCTCAAATAATTATAACCCATTAATCAATACTTTCAGGATGCAAACGGAAAATGGATTTATAGGTATTTATTTATACAAACAGATGACATTTTAAAATCAGTGACTGTATTAGAAGACAATAGAGATCTTGAGGTCTAAAACCCAACAGAAGATATAAGCTATAATGTGGTGTCACTTTCAGTGCAACATAGTTCACATATTACTTACCAATTGTGAAATCAATATTTTTGACTTATGGTAGATTATTATCAACAAAATGATATTTTGTTGTGACAAAAAGTTATTTTAATTTTTGAATTATTTTATTTTGTAAGTACCCAGAAGTGTTATTCTTCATGATGAATGTGCATGTTAACTATAATTCTTGTAATATTCATTCTCCTGATATAATGTGATATAATGTGAAATTTTGAGAATCATATATAATAAAGATGAAGCTTTTTTCATTTAAAACAAATCATTCAATTATTCATTAATAGCAATAAACTATTTTACAATGCAAGGACTAATTGGTATGAGTATTTGTTCTGCTTAATTTTCTACTTTATAGACAGATTATTTATTTAGAGCAGTAATGTATGATAAAGGGCATTTAAGATCTCTGATTCATCGTTGGACTATTTTTGATACTGTATTCAATATGAATTTTCCTTAACGTCACGTAACGTACCAAACATATCCTGCATCAAAGGACATATTACTAAATTTTTCTAAATTTATTTATTTAGAATTCGTTTTTCCTAATCGAAATTAGCTCATCGTTTTTGACTTGTGCGCAATAACCGTCACCGCGCGTCTACCTTGACTCTCGAAGCTCGAATAAAAATAAATATGATTTTACAGCACGATGTATGGGATGGGCGATTACTCCTATGAGTGTATTATTTGTACATTGCACTATTGGCCGATGGTCCGCCAACGCATGAAAAAGCTCCGATCTCGCTTATAGAGTTGCGGGTCTAAATAAGATTACGCCTGTGTTACACGCGGCTGAGCCGCGCTCGAGCACATAGAACAACGCCTTTAGCTCTGTGTCCTCTGTTTCGCATGTACCTTTCACAATTTGGTATTAAGAATTTTGACGGCTCAGGCGAAGATTTATAAAGTGACGTTTAATACATGTGCGTGGGATCGCGACTCAGTTCGGGGGATTGAAAAAAAAAATGAATCGGATGTGTAGTTGGTAAAATTTAGAATAGTAAAAAAAAATCATAGTGCCATATATTATTGTGAATTGTGCCATATCTGCTACAATTACAAGTTTTAAAAAATGGGTAATTGTTGCTCGACTTGCTTGAAATTTTTCGAGCGGGCTCATAACACTGGAAATGTCGTGCCGTTACTCCCAAAACCGGACAGTTTACCCAAGCCTGCCGTAGGTAAGTAAAGGCTGTACACTGACAAAATTAATGAAACAATTAATAATATATTTATGAACAATTTGAAATCGAAACTAACAAATGTGATTATTCGATCAAACACGTTGACAAGCTATATAACTGTATTGCATTTGGACATGGTCCATATTTAAAGCAAGTCAGATTTCAAAGCGTAACGGGGCTATCTGTCAAACTACATTACAAGCATAGCATACATGATTATTAATTTAGAAATACGTATCGTAGAGCAGGCAAAAAACATATATAGACGCGCGCCTCGTCTGCTTCGGCAATTAATATTAGCTTTAATAGATGAAATATTTATCTATGAACTCACCTAGTTTAGCTCGGAAAAAAGTCTCAAACGAGCCGAGCTCGAGAGCGCGTCAAGCGGTATGTCACTCCCTCGCAAAATAATTACGACGACGCGAGTCAAGGCAAAATGTAAATGACATGTGTATTATAAATGGACTGTGCGCGTAATAATTGTCGAAGGCTCGACTTTCGTTATTAAATATGCCTACGAACGCGATGCATTATGTCATTGCCACACACAATAGAATTAGAAGGAAAACAAGAAATTAAGCAATGCACAAGCAATAGACGATTTCATTTTCATTCTTTGTGTGGTGAGATTGTGGCCGAATTGGTTGCGTCGCGATGATCGTTATGAATGATGCCACAATCGGCACTTTTATAATACAAGGAGCGCATTGATCTCTCACTTTGTAGAGCGTATACGTGTTGCGTTCGATATCAAATTTCAGATGATCACTCGAGTCGTATCGAGTGCGGCAGATATATAATACATTGAATGAAAGGTACGCGTCACGTCTCTCTATAGTGATTAATGGTTTAGGCATGCCTATTATCAACCTAAACTACTGAACTGAATTTCTCGAGCAGTTGTTATTAACGGTGAAAAATAAATCAGCCGCTGCCGCGCGTATATTTTAATCTTAATGAAATGGCTCAGGTCGAGAATATTTGTTTATGCTCCTAGAGTATTTCAACGCTTATAATATCGACTCCCCCACTCGTGCATACGCATTATACGCTGCAATTTTGTTCCTACGTTAAATGCATTTCCGCGCACCGCCGGTTTAATAAAACTCTGCATAAGTGCGTCCAAAAATAAAGCAAGTGCAGCGTACGGCGAGTCGCGAATTCGCGTATGCTTGCGCGCATGAGTTGCTCAACAGATTTCTGGAAATAGTTTTCGGCTCGATCTCGATTCGACGATGATCGAATAGTTGCGCGAACTCGACAATTGTCGTGTTTTCTTTCGTCGATATGTTAAGCGACTGCAGTTGATGAAATTTCCTATATGTTCAGGCTTCCGCGACTCGTGCACCAGTGCGCACTGCAGCCATACGCGCGTTGCAAGTTGTATCGGTAAAATAGTTGCGTTACACCTAGAGCCGAAGGTCCTTGACTCGCTCAAGAGGTGCAGCTTTAGCGATGCACGACTTTGCGTACGCGTACAGAACTTGAGTGGATCGAAAACTTCATCGTGTTACATCATTGCCTTCTTCTATACGTGAATTTTCGATCCCGCGAGTTCGTTTGGCTACACGTGCTAATTGGAAAACTAATCGTTTATCCATCGCCGTCATTGTCTGTAAATATTGATGGAAAATTGAAAAAAAAACCCATAAAGTCGATGCAAACTTCAAAATGTCCCAATCGTCAACAACAAAGTACAATAAAAATCAAGGCTCGCAAGCCCTTGTATTTGTCTCGGAGCGCAAAGAAAATGTTCACACGGCTAATCGTTTCGTCCTCTGGAATGGAAAATCGAATAAAAAAGGCCCTTGCTGCGTAATGCGGATGAGTCGATTGCATCAAGCTGCTTTTCTCAGCGCCTTTCGTGAATCGTTGTATTGCATTGAAAGCTCGCGCGTACGTTTTTATACGGATGGACTATAGCCGCGGCGGTCGCGAACACGTGTACGTGTGTGCACGAGCCGCGAATAACTTTGTTAGGACAATTTCTTTGATAGATTTGCAGCCTGTGCCACGCTTTGCTTCGCCGTAGAGCTCCCACTCGAGCGTTGAGTGCAGCTAAGTTGTGTGACTTAATAGCCGAGAGTCCATATATGGGCCCGAATGTATTATACATTTATATGTTGTCGACGCTGCCGCCGACGCGCTCTATAACAAACCTTGAGCTCTCTCTCTCTCTCTTTAAAGCCTAGCGCTTTTGCTCATAGTTCTTCTCTGCGCGCGATGTTCCCTCTCTCTGCTGCTTGTATCGAGTATAGCATATACGCGGACTATGTTGCAGATTTTCAGAGCGAGAAAAGTGCGCGTCTTAGCTTCTAAAGGCCTGCTAAAGGGTAACATGCTGCAGCGACAACAACAATTTCGATCGGAAAGCTGAGCGGCGCGCGTGCGCGATCTTCTTAACTCGAACGCAACGATGTTTTACCGATTTTACGATAGGTATCGAGTGTTCAACGATCGAAGGAGGAAACCCTTCCCGTACCGATTTTACTGTGAGTTATTTCTATCGATTGTGCATTTCATCGTTTGAAATTTTTGTATCGGCCCACGAGTTATTTTCGGACTGAAAACGTACCTGCGCTTCGTGATAAACTCAAATTCGCGCGGATGGAAAGTCGAGTTTTGCGAGAAACTGTAAGTTAAACGCGCTCGCGATTCCTCGAATGTTTTGTGCGCTTAATAATAAAAAAGAACGATTACGCGTCTTCGCGTGCCTCCGCTAATATCGATGAATTATTTATTAACAATAAAAGATTTTTGAAAACGATACAAGTAATAGACTGCTGTGCTGCTATATACAAGTGCGAGCTTTGAAAAATTGTTTTCTTCTTACATCCGATGTACCGATATATTATAAATACATATTTATTTATGCCTATTATATCGCCGATGAAAATCTAAAATAGCATTGCGCGTGCACCACGTGTTTGTGTGTATATATTATATATTATCTTTGGTTCAGCGTTTGGCATTTCCTGAATGGTTTATAAATATTCCAATGCCGTTGTTTTAAAAGTTTATATAAATACGATGAAGTAGCTTGGAGAGGCTTTCATTCGCTTGGACATGTTTCGACCGAGTAATCGACTGCTTTGTTTTTCCGATATACCTTGCACGCCCATCCGTAACAGTTACTAACCCGTCGCAATCGTTCATTTTTCCTCGCGATCGTTGACGCGTGTGCCAATTACGATAACAAGGCGTTATTATGCTTCAGGGGAGAATGTCCGTCACGCCGTGCTGACCATCGTCAATGTGGACTACTGCCTCGACGAGAACGGGGAGGCCCACCACACGGGCCGCTACGACCTGATGACGCGGGACGACGGCGAGGCCCGACTGGTCGTGCGCCGCGGCCAGCCCTTCGTGCTCGAGGTCAGCCTCTCGAGGAGCTACGATCCGGCCGTGGACGCCGTCTCGCTGGTTTTCACGCTGGAGGGCGTCAAGAGGCCGCAGTACGGACACGGCACACTCGTCGCTTCGCCCCTGCTGCTGCCCGGCGAGGTCTCGGACGGCGCTTGGCAGACCGTCATCTCGGCCTACGCCGATAATTCCATTAAAATTAAGGTACGTTACACGCCAACTGCGTAATCTTTTGAGTAATTATAATGCTTGTGACTTCGATGCTACTACCTATGTGTAAAGGTCACACCAGCGGCGGACGCTATCATTGGTAAATGGCGAATCGAAATCGACACCAAGAGGCGAGAGTCCGACGGGGCCGTCAGCTTCACCGTCGACAGCTCCTTCTACTTGATATTCAATCCTTGGGCTCGAGGTGAGTGCTCACCTATACCTGCATACTTACCGATACGATATTTATACTCGGGCAGCTAAATTTATGCATCTAGTTCGCAACGAATGCGTGACGCAAAATTTTCCCATTCATCCATGCGATATCCCGCGAATTTTGCTGACCGACGTCAATCGAAACAATGCAAATGACTAAGAAGTGATAATGAAAATGTCAAGAGCAGTAATTTCGTATACATTGGGAAAATGTCTGGTTTTTGTCGCAGGCGACACGGTTTATCTGGCCAACGAGGCCGAGCGCCAAGAGTACGTTCTCGCTGACACGGGCCTGATCTGGCGCGGAACGAGCAACCGCATGAGGCCGTCCGTGTGGAAATACTCGCAGTTCGAGCGCGACATTCTCGACTGCGCCCTCTTCATGATGACGGAGGTCGGCAGGGTGCGTGTCTCGGGTCGCGGCGATCCGGTCGTCGTTTCTCGATGTCTCTCCGCCGCCGTGAGTTCGATCAATATCCGATGACTGATACAAAAAATGAAATCAAATGACGATACGAGGTCGTAGGTAAATTCTCCGGACGATTACGGAGTGGTGATGGGCAACTGGACGGAGGACTTTGGAGGGGGCACGCCGCCCTCCCAGTGGATCGGCTCGCTCAAGATCCTCCAGCAGTACTACCGCACGAAGAAGCCGGTCAAGTACGGCCAGTGCTGGGTGTTCGCCGGGGTGCTGGGCAGCGTCTGTCGGGCCCTCGGCCTGGCCTGTCGGGTCATCACGAACTACTCGTCGGCCCACGACACCCAGAACAGCCTCACGGTCGATTACTTCGTCGACGAGGAGGGCAAGCTCATGGAGGAGCTCAACAGCGACTCCATCTGGAACTTTCACGTGTGGAACGAGGTCTGGATGAAGCGGCCGGACCTGAGCGACGCCGACGACTCGGACGGCTGGCAGGTGATCGACGCGACGCCCCAGGAGCTCAGCGAGAACGCCTACCGCTGCGGACCGGCCTCGGTGAGGGCCGTCAAGCGCGCCGAGATCCATCGGCCCTACGACAATAACTTCGTCTTCGCCGAGGTCAACGCCGACAAGGTCTTCTGGCGCTACAACGGCCCGTCGCAGCCGCTCAAGCTCGTCAGGAAGGACATACACGGGTTAGTGCGCGACTCCGCGATCGGCATCCTTTCACTTTCATACGACTCGGCTCCTTTTCTTTCAGCATCGGCCAGTTGATGAGCACCAAAGCGGTCGGCCGCTGGGAGCGAGAGGACGTCACGCACAATTACAAATATCCCGAGAGTTAGTAGCTTTTACCTGGGAAATATTTCAATTTAACCCATATACTTGACGGCTCGATGTTACGACGACCTTTCAGAGTCGGAGGAGGAACGGGCTGCCATGCTGAAGGCGCTGCGCCAGAGCGAGTCGCACTTCAGCCGCTACTACCTCAACGAGGAGTTCAACGACGTCCGCTTCGACTTCGAGCTGCGCGACGACATCGTCATCGGCCAGCCGTTCAGCATCGTCCTGGCGATCAGGAATCAGAGCCGGACGCGGCCCTACCAGATCTCCGTCATACTGCGCGTCGAGGCCGTGAGCTACACCGGCCGACTGGGCGAGCCCGTGAAAAAGTCCGAGACCGAGCGCCTCGTCAAGCCCGCGGCCTCGGACGCGGTGCGCCTCGACGTCGCCTGGGAGGAGTACGGCCCCAAGCTCATGGACCAGAGCGCCTTCCAGATCTCCTGCCTGGCCACCATCAAGGACACCAACTTCGAGTACTTTGCGCAGGACGACTTTCGCGTCCGCAAGCCCGACATCAAAATCCAGGTTCGCAGCCGTCCAACTTCCCACAATTGTTTTGAAATTCCCTCGAACGACGCATCGATCGTCATCGCTTCTTTTCAGCTCGACGGCGAGCCGATGGTCGGCGAATTGCTCGAGGCAACGGCGAGATTCCGCAATCCGCTGCCGATACCTTTGAAGCGGGGAAAATTCATCGTCGAGGGTCCGGGCCTCAAGGAGCAGCTCAAGCTCAAGCTCGTCGAAAACGTCGAGGTGGGCGGCGATGCGGTCTGTCGTTTCTCCCTGACGCCCGATCGCCCGGGCAGAGCCACCATAGCCGCCAAATTTTATTCCAAGGATCTGGACGACGTCGACGGCTACACGAGTTTCGTGGTCCGGCACAGGCCCTACGTCAGCTCGGGATAGCCATGAGCGCCGATGGTCTTCTCTCTCCAAGTTTTCTCGATGAGCGTCTGGTCGAATCTTGTGTACAGTATTTTGTAAAAGTATCGCCGTTGAGTTACCATTTTTCATGCAGAGAACTTTAATTAATAATTTTTATTGTAACCATTTAGTTTAGTACTTTTTTCACTCAGTATTCTTATCAAATTTGTAATTTATAAAAATCATTCAATAAATTTTACTAACGTAACTTATTAAAATGTTTATTACTTTCAGTTTACATTTATACACGTAATTACCTCCAATATACTGACCGGCTAATAAAAAACATATGCTTGGTTGATAAGAGTGACTTTAAACAAATTTTCGCATAAATTGTCGCTAACCAAAATACATATCAAATTTTAAAATTAATTATTTTTCACAGCGATAAGTTTTTAATAATTGAATGGCGATGAACCACAGAAGGCCAATAAAGGTATTCATATAACCAATAGGTATATCATGTTAAACAATCGTTAAACTTATTATCGTTTAACTTATCAAATAAATATTACAGTGAAGAAAAGGTTCGCTACTATTTATTAGATGAATGCAATTGCGGGGCAGTTCATAAAAATGAAAACTACGTTATAATTACATTCGTCATTTCGAAGGATCGAAATATTTGCAAATCTCTTGATTACAGATTTTAATCTAAAACGCGTAGCCAATGGTCTAATTGATCAAAATTTCTTCATCTCGGTTTAATAATCGTTGATCTCTATGCCGTTTTGTTATGGGATGAATAAGTATAATTTTTTTTTTTTAGTATTTTTTGTTATTTATTCAATTGTTACCACTGATTTAAATATCAGTAAAATAATCACATTTGTTTCTCTATTTGATTGGGCTTAAGTTCTTAATCGACGTTCATCAGATTAAAATGTATCACTGTGCCATATAAATAATAAAGTCTCTTTATTTCTAAGTTTCAGAATTTTTATATTTCCTCGTTTACCTATCCTATAATTAATATTATTGGTAATATTCATCAATTTTTAATGAATTTTGAATGAATAATTACACTATTCACATTCGCAATTAAATAATTATACTGCATTCGTTTTTAATCTATTGATATAAAAATATACTTGAAACCTAATGCTCAGCATTACAGCAATCTCATAAACTGTTTTTTCATTAATGTTTTTAAATCTTATGTCACCAAATATTACGATGAAATTAACAATATAATTATTAGGCAGTTTAACAATAACTTGTGAATCCTATAAAACTACTCGAACAAAGACCAAAGTTCTAAATGGCTTTGCGCTTTTGTAAATTTAGAAAAGTGATTCTAATTACAACTTTAGTTTTCATTGATTAATGGTTGATTCAATCTTGCTTTTTGTTCTTTTTCAACAATTTTCATTTTATTAAATTGTTGTGGCCAACTTTCCATATCTCGCTCATAAATCTGAAGCAAAATAGATAATTTCATTAATAATATAACAGACTGAATCGACTAAATATTTTGTTTTTGTTCACAGTGAAAAAAAAAATACAAAGAATTTGAAAGAGCTATTACCATGCTAACGAATCCCATGACTTTTCTTACTGGTAATTCTACAAGAGCCCTGGAACCCCACATGAATTCTACCTCTTCGTTTTCAATATCATTACCTTTAGGTTTGATCATTTCAATGTATCTTTCTTTTACAAAATCCTGAAAGAGAAACATACAGTTAGTATAAATGTAATGTTACACATACTAATAATATTTACAACCTACCTCCTTAATTATATTCAGCACATTTCCAAACTGTTCATTAATCATATTACCATCATCTCCAAGAATACTCAATTTTTTTAAAAAGTCTATTAAATTGCCCTCTGTTACTTTTTCATTACTCATGTAAATATGGGCAAGACAAAAGAACAGCAGTACATATTTGTTTCCTACATCTTCACTAACTTTTAAAAATTCATTTTCAACTTTATTAACCAAGATGATTTTTCCATTATCATCAACTGCTTTGTAACCGAATACCTGTTTGCATATAAAAAATATGAGCCATTAGTGTTCACATAGAATTAAAAAAAGTAATAGAAGTAGCTTCTCACATCTTCCAAAACTTTTTCAGTTCTACTCATCACTGTTCTGAAACCTTTTCCATGATAATCAATAGCTTTTGGAATTAATGATTTATTGATAGGAGTTTTGTTTCTATCAGCTGCAAGTATATACTTGACAGTATTCGCAACATAATGGGCAATTTCTTCATCGCTCATTTTATTTTTCTGGGTTGAACCAGGAGCTTGAGACCTACTTCCATGAGCTTCACTTTCGTCCATTGCATAATCATTATCATTAGCCCTACTTGTACTTGGTTGAGAAAAAGATTTACGTGATTTTCTTGATTTTTGTGACATTTTTCTGAAAATCAGAAGCTTAGGTTATAAAATGTTAAATTACTCTATGTGCAATTAATTTGTTTCATTAATACCTTATCAAATTTAGAAGTTGTAAACCGATGGAACTTGAGAAAAAAACTATTTTTTTCTATAGAGCTGCAATTGTAGCTATTCTTTGTTTCAAAATATTCCAATGGCAGTTATGATTGTACTCAGTCTGTACGATGTTTATTTACGGGAAAAAATCATACGTATTTTGTTTCGCGCCGGTCTTCCCCACTCGAAGGAATTGACGAAGAGGTTGGCGGCTGGCGCCTTAATTCAGTTTAAATGTGTGTTTCACGTTTTACCATTTGTAGCGCCTCTCATTATTCAATGTGAGCGTCACATAAGAACTAAAAGAATATGATGTAGACTGGGTTAACATCGATTCTGTCTAGTCCAACAGAGTGGTGGAACGTGTTTAAGCATATGTTCCATCGGACAGAATCGTATATCATCAGTTTCAAACTTTTTCACTAGTTCTTATGTGAATAAATCAGTGTAGAGGCGCTACTATCGAACTTCCGTTTCGTCCACGCTGTGAATTATTCAAGTCTTTCAATATCTGCCGACTGCCACTCTAACTTAAAGATGGCACCTAAGAAAGGTAATAATGAAAATTTTGGTTTACTTTTAGTAAATTATTGGTTGTGATAGTGCAATACAGTGTGAAAAAGGACTTCCTTGACAATTTTATTGACTTCCATGATTATTGAGTTATTATTTATTCTCTAAAAGTGAATTGCAACATATATGTCTATAAATGTGCCTCTAACCATTCAGCGTTCCGAACGCACGTGGCGTTATCATAAACAATTTACAATTTTGTAATTGTTACATATATGTGTATACTTAATCAAGACTTGCCGTGCATATTTCATTCATTAACAGTTTCATCTAATATCAGAACATTTTTGGAGGAATTTTAATTCACTATGTGATCTAACCTCCAACATGCCTAGTATTCATTTTGAATCTTAATGATATTTTTCTAATGAAAATATATGATTTTTTTTTCTAGCAGCAGGCAAAGATAAGAAGACGGCACCAGCCCCTGAGGCCGCCAAAAAAGTCCAGGCAACAACAGCCAAACCTGCAGCTAAGCCAGCTGCCAAGCCTGCTGCCAAAACACCAGCAAAAGCTGCAGCTAAAGCCGCTAAGCCAGCAGCAAAGGCTGCAGCCAAAAATGCAGCCAAAGCAGCAAAATCATCTGCTAAGCCTGCAGCCAAGCCTGTGGCTAAGGTCGCTGGTAAACCAGCTAGCAAGGTAGCGGTCAAGAAAACCTCTGCCGTTAAGAAGGCTGGAGCTAGTCTTGAAAAGGCTCTCAAAACTCAAAAGAAGGTAAATACATAAGAAATAGAAATAATTCTGTTATATTTGTAGATGTATTTAATTTAAATGATGAGTCAATTGTGTGGGAATCTCTTTGAATACCATGAAAAGTCATTTTAACACATTACTGACAAATTATCACAGAAACAAAATACTTTGAATGATTTGCAGACAAAAATTTTAAATCATTCTTCAAATTTTAGGTGATCAAGGGTGTCAATGGTACTAGAGTCCGCAAAATCAGGACCAACATCCACTTCCATCGGCCAAAGACTTTCAGGCCCCAGAGAAACCCCAAGTACCCCCGTAAGAGCGTGCCAAAAAGGAGCCGGTATGTTTTACTTAATATTTTAGCACTTTAATGTTTATTATAAAATGATGAGTTGTATGGGAATCTCTTTGAAATTTAAATTGAAAACATTTATAATCATACACTGATATAGGCTTATTCATATAATTTATGTTTAAATTACAAAATTTTATATGAAAACTAATGACAGATTGTTTATTTCAGCATGGATGCCTCAAACATCATTAAATACCCTTTGACAACTGAATCTTCCATGAAGAAAATTGAAGATAACAACACTTTGGTCTTTATTGTTCACACTCGAGCCAATAAAAATCACATTAAAGCTTCAGTGAAAAAACTGTATGATGTTGATGTTGCTCGTGTCAATACGCTCAATAGACCTGATGGTAAAAAGAAGGCATATGTACGTCTGACAAGGGAGTACGACGCATTGGATGTAGCTAATAAAATAGGAATCATATAAATAACTCCTATAGAAATAAAGTTATCATTTCTATAAATAATTCTTTTTATTACCCCAGTCCTTAATTATTTAACTTTTGAATTGATTTACTTTTTTTTCATCAGAATTAGAATCATTCTAATATTTCAATTATAATCAATTTTTAATAATTAAATTTATTTAATTTTTTAATTCTATTTTCATGCAAGTTAATCAATATCAAATACAGGGTGTAGTCAATTGAACTTAATGTTCTTTGACAGTTTTGCAGTTGACCTCGTATACATATTAAAATAAAAAGATGAGTTGGAGCATGTTGTTAAATCCAACAGGTGAACACGGCTAAAATCGTGTTTGACATAATGAAATAATTAATAAAAAAACTTATAAATATTTTTGTTTCTATATAAACTTAATAAATTGCTTTAATTTTCTTATTTTATTTTGTTAAAATGTAAACTTGCCATCGAAATCTGGCGTTTAAAACTATTCCAATCTGTCTGATCAACTCATATGTAAATAAAAAAAATTATAATCCACTCATCTACGAAGCTCGGGCTTCGAACTATTCGAAGTGTTATAGAGCTTATATTAATTATTAAATCTGAAATCGGTTATGCGAGAATACATTCAATTTACGTGAAAAACGAGTGAAATCTCTCGAAAAAATGACAAAAACCGGCATCTCTCGTGATTTCGCTGCGTTTGAAAACCTCTTCAGCAGTAAACAGTAGACACAGGAGTAAAAGCTCCACGTATTGGCTAAAGCTCAAGCAGGGACCAATTGCAATCGAGCAAAAAGTTCGTCTGCAAATTTATATCCGTGGCGTACCTGCACTTATGCGTGTGTGCATGTGTGCGAGATATATATATGAGTCATTGTTATTGTTCTTCTTGCACGTTTATCTACACCTAGTCGTGGCATCAGCTCCTATATATAAATCCATCAGCTGGCATCGGATATTGAGCAATATCGCATTGTTTTCAATAGTGTGTTCTCACCTATCCTGCAGATCGTCGTCGTGACGTCTCTTTTATTGTCAATAGAGGTTAATCAGTGTGCTGAAACGTCAGAGCGTAAACAACATTTTCGCAGGTGTAATAATACTGACGAGAGATATGACAAAGGTGAGATAGGATATGAGCAGTCACGCCCTCGACAGTGTCTACGCCTGGATCGACAAATTCGTCGAGGCTACGACTCATCTGACGTGCGATGTTTTCGATCTCGTTATTGGCTCGTTAAGCACGACCCTGTCCGACGCTGTCAGCGACAACAGCCAAAGTAGAAGCAGCAGTAGCAGCCCTTCTACCGATAACACGCAGGACCAGGCCCAATCAAATCTGTCCCAGTCCTTCCTAGAGTTCGCCGACTGGTTTTTCGATTACAACGACTTTCAGCTGCTGCTAATTAAACTGTTTATCGCTGTGATTATCGGTAATTGCTGCATGATCTACGTTCTTTGGAATTATTGGGGCTACGGTGAAATTATTTCGGAGCATCTTGCAGCTAATAAAACTACCCAAGATCCTGAAGATATAAAGAAAAAGTTACTAAATCTCAATCTACCCACGGAGTTTTCTCAACAGCACTCTTAATTGTAAATATATCACTATGGCAGATAAGATAAAGGCACTCTTTACAAAGAAAGTAAAGGATCAAAAGTTCAAATCAGCTGGCAAGGGATACAAGTATGTAGTGGTTTTTTTTCAATTTGACTGTATTAAATGATAAATATTTTTTGTTTTTTTATAGATTAACAGATTCAGCAAGTAGCTCTGCATCGACATCAAAGGCTAGTGTACAAGTTACAAAACGAGACGAACCTTCCAGAGAAATTAAAGTAGCTGGACAAGCAGCTTTGGCTCGATTAGAGGGACAAAAAACAAGTGTTCCCAAAATGAAAACGTAAAACAATTTTTCTCATTTGAATTTAACTTACGGACAGCTAAGTAAATCATTTAATTTTTACAGTTCACATAAAGCAATTGTAGCTCAAGCAAAGAAAGAATTGGAACTTGAAAAACTTGCTCTTGAACAAACAGAAAAATCATCTGAATCAAATGAAGTACCTGATCTGGAATCTAAAATTGATCATGTAATGGCTGTGGAGGGTGTTTATTTCCAATGCCCAGTGATTTCTGAAGAAGTATTGGATAGAGCCTCATGGATTGAAAGAATTCCAATTTTTCTTCATGAGGAGCTTCCTGAGAGTGAACCAGCATTGATTGCAAGCTTGATTATAAACAGTTGTAATGTAGATGCAGATAGAGTGACTACATGTAAAAATACTCTTGGCAAGTACTTAGATAATATCATAAAAGATCCATCTGATAGTAAATATTGGAAGATAAAAATGTCTAATAAAATATTTAAGGTGTGCTAATACATATATTTAGACATGATTATGGTTCAAATTCATTTTTTGAAACTGTAACTTTTATTTTTAGGAGAAAGTTGAGCCCATCACAGGCTCAATCGAATTTTTGACTGGGGCTGGATTTGTTCGTGAAGTATTGATGCTCGATGATGGAGAAGAAGAATTTTTAGTGTGGCACCCAGAAGTAGTTGATATTGAACAATTAAAAACTCACAGGGAAACTTTAGATTCAACTGAAAAAGTAGAGCTAATTTTAGATAGAAATGAACAAGTTTTACAACCACACCAAGCTGCTCAGAGAAATGAATTACCAATAGAATTTTATAAATTAACAGTTGAAGATATGAAACGAGAACTCGAATTGAGGTAACTTGAATGAAATATAATTTTTATTTATGTATGGCTTGTTTTAATCATCTTTGTAATTTAACGAAAAATTCTAGAGCCCAAGCTGCAGAGAAAAGTTCTATGTTGATGACTCAGGCTATGAGGGAAAAATTCATGAAACAAAAAGAAAGAAAATATTGTTATAGTATAATAAGAATCAGATTTCCAGATAATATTATACTTCAAGGAACATTTGATGTACATGAAAAGTACGAAGAAGTTGTAAAATTTGTCCAAGAACACTTAGCAAATCAAGACTTTCCATTCTTTTTGATGGAGATTGGTTCAAGAGAAAAATTAACGACAGAAAATTTTGAAGATACATTGGAATCATTGAATCTAGTTCCTGCTGTTATTTTAACATTCTTTTCTGATTCATTAAATACTGAAGCTCCAACACAATATTTGAAAGATGAAACTCTTGCAAGATTACAATTTTCATAATGGACTAGTCAAAGATACTGAATATTTTTTTTATAATCTATTTTTAAAAATGTAAATTGTTACTGATGAGTATAAGTTATTTAAATCATGATGATAACTTTAATCAAAAATGTTGTAAATTAAAACGGTGTAAATTTATTAATGAACTTGAAAAAACAGTGGTTTCTTTTATATTACTTCAATGGGATTGTAAGGATACGGAGAAAAAAGAAATAAATAATATTCATTTATTTGACCAACTAAAATAAGCATGTACAATGAAAATCTTTTTATTTATGTCCTATTACATTCTAATTATTTTCTACGATTTAATTAATGTAATATACATAGTCAGTGCGTTCTTAAAATTTATACCTTAAAAATAGTGCTGGCAGTTTAATGCTGTTGAAAAATGACAATGAAATTTTTCGTAAGACAGTACACGCTTTTATTTTTTTCCTATGGTAAAATAATTTTTTATTTATCATTTTCATAACAAATTAAGAAAAAACTAAAAAAATTTGGACAAAAAATCATAAAAATTATCATCTTTGAAACCATAAATACGCTGTAAAAATTTATAAACACAAAATATTATATTTGAACAAAATGAAATCAACTATTTTTACGATCACTATATTCCTTATGCAATCAGATTGAATAATTCAAGGTTTCAACATTTATATCAGTATCATTTGACTCGCAGAACAGAACAGCAAAGTACTGCATAAAACCTGGAGCAGGAATCACGATAGATGCCCCAGCGGTGTGCGCGAGTGCGCAAAACAGCCAAATCACGCAGTTTTTGACTCGCTGTACGGACTTGATATGCTATCTAGAAAAAAACCCGAGTAAGTGATTTCGATGTGTTTTTCCTCAGCTTTCCAGTGGTGAGGTCAAAAATGCAAAAATCAGCCTCCATAACCTCAAAAAATGGACTTGAACATAAAACACGCTGTATCTTCTTTTTCCGCCAGGTTTAGAGTTTTTTTGAGGGTCTAGATCGAAAGATCTCACGATTTTACATAAGAAATGACTCTAAAAAAAAGGGACTTTTTCGATTTTGTCGAACGGTGAAGAGGGAAAGAGCGCGCGGTCGGCCGTTTTACACCGCCGCGGCCTGTTTTTTCGCTACACTTTACGTTTCTTTATTTATCACGCGTTGGGCTTTCGCCATAAAAATAAAGAAATACATGTTTTTTGTGTTTTTTCTTCATCTTTTCAATGGTGCAATTAGTTTTTGGAAAATTTGCTTCGTTTCACGAATAAAACGAAAATAATGAAACTATTAATCAAAAAAGTTAATTTATCTGCTCAAAAAAGCAAATTTTCCAAAAACTAATTGCACCATTGAAAAGATGAAGAAAAAATACACAAAAAACATGTATTTCTTTATTTTTATGGCGAAAGCCCAACGCGTGATAAATAAAGAAACGTAAAGTGTAGCGAAAAAACAGGCCGCGGCGGTGTAAAACGGCCGACCGCGCGCTCTTTCCCTCTTCACCGTTCGACAAAATCGAAAAAGTCCCTTTTTTTTAGAGTCATTTCTTATGTAAAATCGTGAGATCTTTCGATCTAGACCCTCAAAAAAACTCTAAACCTGGCGGAAAAAGAAGATACAGCGTGTTTTATGTTCAAGTCCATTTTTTGAGGTTATGGAGGCTGATTTTTGCATTTTTGACCTCACCACTGGAAAGCTGAGGAAAAAACACATCGAAATCACTTACTCGGGTTTTTTTCTAGATAGCATATCAAGTCCGTACAGCGAGTCAAAAACTGCGTGATTTGGCTGTTTTGCGCACTCGCGCACACCGCTGGGGCATCTATCGTGATTCGCCCCATATATGCTAGTTCAGTGCTTGATTATTTAACATAAATCAACCACTGAACAAGTATTTTGCAGCTTCGAGTTTAATGAAGTATTTTTCTCCGTAAAAGATAACAATGTTTTTCGGCCGTTAAATATCCTTTTAAATACAAAACTTTCATAATACTTGAAAAAAGCAGAAGAAATTATTTAAAAATACAATTTTCGTCATTGATCATGCGGAAATTAAGAGTGTAAGTCACTCGTGAAACATGATCTTGACGATTATTTATTACTAAATTTGAAACATTACGAATATTATAGACTTACACAACAATGTTTATATGTCTATAGTATTGTTTGTGTTATACAATGGTTTAGTTTTCTAGTTTAGCAACGAAGAAACGAAATATGTTAAGAATTAAAGTTTCGATTTAATTTTTTTTCTATTATTTATTTAATTAATAATTCTATTCGTTTCAAACTTTTATGAAAACTAGTACAATTGATCCATCAAAAAAATTAATTATAAAGAATCGTATATTAGTATTAATTATGGACGGGCAATTTGATTATATTTTCGGATTATAAAATTTCATTTGTGATTTGAATCTCAAAATATTTTTTGAGAGAAAAATTTTGATTATTTTAATTTCATTTTTATCTTGCTTCAATCATAGTTGAATTTGAAGTTATATTCTTCCTTAGAATTGTAAAAATTTTGCAAGCTATCAAAAAGTTTTAGTTAGATTTTCAAGTTTTTCATAATTGATTACATTTTTAATCACTATCAGTGAACGTATTTTTCGGTCATTTTTAGTTATGACTGAATATCAATTCTTATAGATATTTTTCAAATAATTTATTTCTAACAAAGAATATTAGTCAATCAGTTAATTATACATTTCACGTTAGTTAATGTATTTTAAATAAACTGTTATATTTACAAAAAATGTTTGATGTTCTTAATTTAAATTATTTTAATCATCGCACTTTCCTCAATTTTCAGTCCTATACATAGAATATATTATAATCAGCGACGTACTAGCTATACCTGTAGCTTTTTGGATTTTTTTTGCTCAAGTCTATCATTTATAAAAATAAATTTGGATAGATAAAGTCCGTAAAAAATCATAACGCACTTTATTAAAGATGAATATTCATTTTTCCATGAAAATAATCGGTCCATTGATAGCTTAAGAAAAAAGACTTGAGCGTATTTGCTGCTAAGCTCTTCTCAGATATATCAATAATAACAGTTATGCTGATTGTTATTATTCTCGTCGTTGCGGTCGTTTTAATGATGGGCGCGCTCCCACAAAGCCGTGACGAGTGGTACCTCGCTACTCTGGTACTGCTACGCCGAGCAAACGAGCTGCTGATGCTGCTCGATATTGCCGCTGTTCCAAGGATATTTGTCTACGGTTAAAGGGCTGTTTGGCGAGCTTAACAGCGGCTTCAGTGCCATGCCCTCTTCGTGGTTGCTATCCTCGTTCACGATGCTTGGGGCAATCGTCTTTTCGTCTTCGAACGAACCTGCAGCCCAAAAAAAATTAAACATTTTTAATATTTTTCCCTCAGACTAGAGATCTGACCGAGAAGCTATATTCACGTTTCGATTTATGTGGAGTATATCGTGAATGTAAATTAGTACAGAATTTTGATGCATTTGGGTTCGAAAAAAATGAGTAAATGAGAACTTTTAAAAGTTTACGAAATTTTGTCGCTGAAATGACAGAGTCTTTCTTTTTTCTCTGTTAAAAAAGGAGTGAAGCTGTTTTATTTGTGCTGCGACTGATCCTCGCAGAAGTATGCTATCTATGCACAATCGCAGCAGATTATTCAGCTGAGCGAAGCGAAGTCCTACTATTGTTAAAACAGAACGGCCTCGTGAACACGATATCTCAATAACCGTTCAACCGATGCGTCCAACTTTTTATGATGCCTTTCTAGCGACCCGAAGATGTGCTGTATACATTTTGGAATCGATACGATCATTTTTCACCCCTCTGACAACCCTTAAACTATTTTAGGGGATGCTCGCGTATATTCATCAGAATTTTTGTATAAATACATTGAACCCACACCTAAATGATATGATTGATGTATCTGGAGGATCAAGTAAATCAGAAACCAGTTTCATAATCCGTTAACGTCTTCAGAAATGACTTCAGAATTGCGTTTAAATCTATATGATGCTCTAGATCTAGATCAAGTTGGAAGCACTTAAATGTAATAATGCAAAGAAATCGCATGCAGAATAGATGCAGTTCACGCTCGTAGAAAGATAAGATTGTAGCGCAAAAGATTATCTGAAGACAATTGAACGCTATTATAAAAGTATCCTGTGTAATTTTGGAAATTCATTCACATAAATATATATTCAATTTTTAAATAATAAAGTATTTCAAACAGTTAATGAAACGCTTTGGGTTACTTGGAAAATAATAATCATCCCTGTATCAAGTGTATTCAATATTTATTACGTGCTAAATATTGAATTCAATCGTAAACACATGTTTGAATTGTATGAAATCTTTCGCGATAAACAATTAAAAATGATAATACTGAAAAATTCGAAGAATAATTATTTGTGTAGTTATTACTTATCGATTGAATTATTAATTTATTTAAATTAATTAATAAGATTATAATTCATAAAACAATTATTTGGAATTATTATATTCTAACAAATTTGATTTTAAAAATGTTCGGTTAGATAAGAAAATTTTGTTTTTCTATATGCTTTAAATAATACGTAAGTTGATTAAATTAATTTATCATTTGATATATAAGTACAGTATTTGCAAATCATAATACAAAAATTCGAATAAACCAATGTAAACAATCGATAACAAGTAAAACATAAAATATTGATTGGAACGATAGTAAGAGTACATACAGGTTATTTTATGCAATTATATCTCAAATTCCATATCTTTCTATGTTTTTTTGGATTTCTTTATTTATGTTTAATATAATTGATTCATTTTAAATTCAAAAGCATTTTTTTGCAATTATTTTAGCATTTTTTTATCTTTTTATCTCAAGAGATGATATTTGGAATCTTGAATTTCACGTTCTTTGATATTTATTGAAATGTATATTATTAAGATAGTCAATGCTTGTTAAAGTTAATACATAAACCGGCCTTGGTATTGATGCTAAGAAGTTACTAATGTTCGACCAAACTAATACTATACTGTAATATTTATATAATCAAATTTAAGTACAATTTTTAGGAATGAAGATTAAAAGATTTCAAATTTCAAATTTTTTATAAGAAGGCATTTATTATGTATTTTTTAATTTAATTATGTGTAAAATTATAGATTACACAATTTTTAAAAATATTTTATACACAATCATTAAAGCAATATTCTGACACTAATTTAATATTACATCTTAATTACATATAATATAATAAAGTTTTTAACAGAGATTTATTTATATACACTCACTTTCATGACTTGTCATTAATTTTTTAGGCATTATGAATTTTTTTGGGTTTTCTTCAATCAAACATCCCAGTACTTTTGGTACTGATAATAAAGTACCTGAAATAACTGCTGACAAGCAGTTACCTTTTTTTCCTTGATAACCAATGATTAGTCGTTTATTTAAGTAATCACCATAAGCAGAAACATTTCCAACTTCAATATACTTGTTAGAATTAACAGACCACATTTCAAATGTTACTTTTTTGGTCTCTGCTCTCTCCAGCTCCTTAGCTGATTTTAAGACAATGCGATAATGACAACCTAATTGATCGTAGATGCTTGCCCCTAAATTTACTAAATTTTCAAATTCATCATCATAGGATTTATCGTTTATATTTACAAATGTCATTGCTTGAAGGTATGTTGATTGACAGGTTGAGAATAAACCGCTGTCAATTGAACTATCTGAGTATGGAGTATAACTCCTGCCTGTAGAAAATAATCGCAATGGTAGATCTTTTGCTTTCACAATGTGTTTAATATGAAAAGCTAGAAGTGCTGGAAGACTTCCAGCTCCAACAAGATGTAAACGATTGATGAATTCTTCTTGTTTAATATTATTATTGTCTTCTAAAATAAAAGTTTTCAAGAAGCTTTGATGATCTATACCACATCCTTCCACTACAACACTTCGACAAAAATCTGGCCCTGATATTCTAATAGTTTTAGCTTGGTTCATTATTTTACCTGCAGCTGAAATAACTGCTAGTTCAAATAATGCTGCTTCGTTCTTTAAATAGTATTGAGTTGGACTTTTATAATCAATCAAATTCAAGCAATCACCAATAATCAAGTGATTTTGCCTTAGAGTTTTTGGTACTTCCGGTTTTTGCCCCACAGTTCGAAGAACAGTGGAATTTGTTGGTGTTTTGGCATCAATCACATTAGGGATTTTTAAAATGTTTGGAATAAGTGATTCTTCTAAACTCCAAATAATTTCTTTAATGACCTTTAAATCTTCTTTCATAAGATCAAGTTGTACTTTTCCAGCATCAATTTTGTTTTGAATACTGCTACATTTTTCTAAAGCATACAATCCCTTAAGATCTTGTGCTAGTTCATCTCTTTTACTTTCGATGCTTTCTTTCTTTTTAGAAATATATTGAAAGTATTCCCATGATTTTTTTAATTCAGCTGCATTTATATTGATGTTTCTTCTGTTAAATTCTTCTTGGAGTTTTTGTACATCATCAAATCTATTATCATAGTCCAAAACGGGAGACACTAATGCAAATGTTTTGTTAGCTTTGTTACCTGGTACATATAGAGCAGAAGAAAATGTTTGTTTGTTTCCACCCAGGTATAGAAAAGGCTTGAAAAATTTCCAAGCATAATTGGAATACTTTTTATTTGAGCATATATTTTTCACTACAGTAAATGCCATCATTAGAAACTATTTTCAACTATTGCAGATAACTAAATAAATTATAAAAATTTATTTTGGGATCATTGAAACATCTCCAGAATTATCTTCCACCTTAGATCTTTTTTCAGCTCTTTCTTCTTTATCTACTGTTTCAATTTTTCTTTTTTGAGGTTGTTTAAAAGTTCCTAGCCAGCAGCTGCTTCAGCGTCTTTAACTGTGTATGGTTCTGTTTCCAAAGCTTTGAGCCTTCGCTTATGAACTTTTGTCTTGTAATGATCAAGTATGGCTTGACGATGAATAAAATATCTCCTGTTCAGTGCAATAAGTACATAATTCAATTACTTAAAACTGTAAAGAAGACAGCTTTCATAATGTAAAAAATATAAAGTTTGGTTCAACTTACGCGCATGTGACGCAATAATGCTGGGCGGCCCCTGGCAAGTCGTAATCAACCTCCTGATTTAATAGTTTGTCAACGTTCTTGTCTTTTAAATCTTCGTTGATCTTGCAAAATAGTTTTACTCAATTAATATAAACAAAAAAATGTTCCTAAGTCAATGTGTAACACACAAATAGAACTTGAACACACAAAGATATAAAGGTTATGATACTTACTTCGTCGAGATCTCTCTTTCTCCTTTTTACGTTTTTGACGTTTTGTCTACGAGCTTTGACTCCCATGATAGATTAAAACTATTGTAGTACAAATAATTCAAATATTTCAAACTTAACTATTGAAACAAACAAGTTTATCAAAAAGCACATGCGAGGAATTGGGAACTGTCGCTGCCGACTGCCGGGGGGTAACGTCTGCACGTTGTGCGCGTGCGAGCGAGCGCAGTGTGCACAGTCGCGCGAGTATTTCAACTTCTTTGTCGATCGTCGATGCTTGGAGGTAAAGTGCAGTTTCGAAAAGTATCAAGTGATGGCGAAACCAGTAAATTCAAGTGTTAACGAATTTTATTGTATAATTTTATTTATTCCATTGCGGGTAAATTTTTCTCAAGCTTTGAACTCACTCACAGTATCGAAAAACATAAGTTTCATGCGTTTCAAAATATTAACGCCTGCGACGAGCTCAGTGTAAAATATTGTTTACATTCTAAGGAGGGGTGGAAACGTGCCGCGCGCTGAAAAAGTTTTTGGATGTTTGAAAACATTTGTTCCGCGTGATGTGCATGTGCGAGGGAGAGAGAGAGAGAGAGAGAGAGGACATGGGCTGGATGACACGAAACTTTGCTCATAAATTCGACTGTATGTACACATTTTTTCTTGAAAAAGGAGGGGAATGAGTGCGAGAAGAGAAAAGTTTCCCTACGTCTCGTTGATAAGTTAAATAGTATATAGTGTGTTATAGCTGCGGGTTTTTGCCTGTGCGTGCTTTTTAAATTATTTACTATTTATGCATCTGTAAGACTCATAAATTAGAGAAAAACATGAACTTATAGTAACCAAAAAATTCCCGGTGCCCAGTCAAACTTATTATTCGAGATGGATGCGGCGGACGCAGTTGTTAATCATACTCGAATATAGGAAAAATCGCATAAACAAGAATTTTTATGGAAAATATAAAAAGTCAAGCTTGGAAAAAAAATTTCAACGACTAGAGGGAGAAGGAGGCAAGGCAAAAAACGTAAAAAGCAAAAAGTACAAGGAATAATCTTGACTTTCAATCTCGCGCACCAAGCCCGTGCTATAAACTCACCTTGCTTTACAGAAAAATAAAGAAGGGAAAAAATTTCCTGTTTTTGCTGCTCGGTACTCGCTTGCACAATTAAACTAAAAACCATCAGATGAAATATCTCTCGAGAGCTGTTAATTATCGAGGCTTTTAAAACGAACGAGTTCTCTTTTTCTCATTCGGATAGCCGGTGCGGGCTAGCGCGCGAAACAGAAAAGAAAAAGAAAAATAAGAGAAAAAAAAGAAAAATCATCTTGAGCTCGTTGCACTGATTACATTTTAGGGCGGGAGGAGAGGATGGCGTAGAGAGAGGCAGAAAGCTATAATATCCTTTTACCGAGGCGGTTGGAGCTTGTCTTTCCGACGACGACGACGACGACGACGACGTGACTGCACTAATTACGTTTTCGTGATCTATCGTCTTTATGCGCATACGTGCAGCTACACAGAGAGGCTTCTTCGTTAGGGGTGTCTTGAATATACAATAATGTATCGTACATATAAATCAATTAGTTACGTCTCGTACTGATACAGTCCGTTTTTTCCTCTTCACTTTTCAGCAGGAGCTCGTGCTGCGTTTATTCCATTCGCAAAAACTTTGGTCAGTAATTACGAATAGGGTACAATAAAAACTCGTCCTTTGCGAGCGAGCTGATTTTCGCTCGAACGAGAATCAGCGTTACAATAATTACATTCTGATGCTGAATGGATGGTTAACGAAGCATATATAAAGGAGCGCCAAGAGAAGCAAAAAAAAAATAGCTGAAAAGAGAGAGAGAGAGTAAAAAAAATGTAAAAAAATTACCCAAGACTCGACTCGGGCTTTAGCTGGAGGCTCCTCGTGCAGCAGCAAGTCACTTTTCGCCCGAGTCGTTTTCTCGTCCTTGGATGGTGGCGTGGCTGGGACTGTCGAGCCACTGCTGATTTTCCCATGGTCGAGGCAGGACGTCGCAGACTTTTTGCTCTTGTGGCGCGCTCCTTTTCCGCATTTATTCTTGGCCTCCAATGCGACGTCTGGCGTAGTAGCATGTATAGGTAGGCAGTGGATAGTGATGTCGCGCGTGTGGTGCAGCCGAGGAAAACCGAACGGACACATAGAAAAGAAGAGGCGATGGTATTATTAATTTCGTTTCCTTTCCTTTATTTTCGTCTGATATATAGACAAACGAGTTTGTATAGGTATATTGACTTAGAGGGCGCGAGCGCGAGAGCTAGAGAAGGAGACTAATACGCGTCAAGCGTGGCAAGCGTGGCAAGCGTCCGTGTCTATGTATATAGTAACGGGCTAGGATATACGTGACGTCGTACGATTCTATCCGTTATTACGCTTTAAAACTCGCACGTGCCGCTACTATCCAACGAGTGTTCGCCATCGCCGCGGAATGTATAGTGTGCCGACAGTGCACAGCGTACCGCGTACTCTATATATACCTACGTACCCGATCAACACGAACGAACACGAGCTCGTGTACACGTTTTCTTATTATTTCTCTCCAAATAGAACGCTTTTTTTCTCTCGTAATTATCCAACTTATATCGAGAAAAAAGATCGTAGGAGAAAAAGCTCACCCTCGAAGCCGTCGAGATGGACTTTGACAAGCTCGTCGTCGAGCGCCGCCAGCTGCTTTGGCTCGTGCGTAGTCCTGGCTGCTGTCGCTGCATTGGCCGCATCAAGCTGATCCAGTTGCCATATCGCGTAAGCGCTATCGAATGCCTGTGCCAAAGTCAAAGCTATCGTCTGCGCGACTTTGCGTCTCGGGCAGACGTAGGCGTGGCACTCGTGATGTTGTTGCTGCTGCCGCCGCTCGGACTCTGACGGGGACGAGGACGTGGGCTCGACGGTCAAGATGAAAGAGAACACCTGATTGTGTTTGGCGTCGACGGAGCAGTAGGCTATGCTGAAGTAGTAAATAACGCGTGCGTTTGTCACGTACAATATTGACAGTATATATAGCTCGAGACAGGACATTATTATTAGCTTCGTTTGTGCGCGCTCCTGCGTTTTAAACATGTCCATAGAATCTCCTACTACTGGCTATTGTGTGCACATCGCACTACCTTATTCATCAATTATTCTCAATGCATAAAATGCGATGCTTCCGGGCACGAGTTTATGCGCGGCTACAGAATAACTTTTGTAAATATGTATGCGAGCGCAAGACTAATAAGAGCTTGAAAGCCGAATCTTATGATGCATATATTCGCGCATGTATTATGGCTTTAGATGTTTAACTTTTGTTTGCTGTTTATGTATATGCTGTATGCGCAAGCGATATCCCGAGCTCGAGGCCAGTAGTAGTAGCTACAGCTCGAGCAAATTCACTCGCTTAAGTAAACGCGCGCAAGTACGATACATATAATACATGTGCAGATATGTGTGTGTGCTGCACTTTCGCATAGTCGTCAAGTTGACTCTGTACTACCGATCTACGATATCCGGAGAAAAGCACGACTACACGTGTATTACATTTATTATGCATTGACTTTTTAAATTTTGACCTTTTGCAGACTGCATCGCTACGTCGGCTGCGAATAAAAACAGAAAAAGCAGTGGTCGTTGGCCGATCGAATCTTGACTCGTTCCACTTGCCCCGTTGCTTCGATGGGCGTCAGACTGGCGTTCCTCGCATATATTATATTACTTGGCGTTTACATTTTTTTTTGGTAAACGAAAAATACACGCCGTGGAACGTAATGAAAAAAAGTAATAAATAAAAAATAAAAAAATGAAAAAATAACTGGCGGGTATTACGTAATATTGGATACACGTGTATCGGTAGTACAGGACACGAGACAGCACAATATGCGGTCCAATTAAAAACGTACTATGCACGAGTGCACCGCTGCTACTGCAGTAGTAGCAACAGCAACAACAGCGGCGGCGGGAGTATATGTTCGAAACTCGACTTTGCTACACACATTCACGATACGTGCAGAAGCTTTTATATTATTGGCTTCGTTCGGGCAAGCGACTGGCAAGATCGAGGAAATTCGCTTATTAATCGAACTTGCTCGTTCGCTTGCTCGCCCTCCCACGTTTTACGAACCTTGAAATCGGAGCACGGAGAACTTCCTCGGCCGTGTCGAGCAGCGTCATGCGTATGCCTCGTCGGCTTATGGCAAGGGAGACTCGAAACAATTTCTCTCCTCTCGCTTTTGTCTGCAACAGAAAAGAACAAAAAAAACAACAATTCAAAAACGTGTCATATTTTCGTTTTGCCACTTTTTCTTCTTTTCGTTTGCTGCAAGCGGATGGATTGTTGATGTATAACGAATTGCGATCGTTTCGGCGTATATATATATAAACGACGACGACGACTCGAAATAGCTAATAATACGCGAGAGCGTAGCCGTGTGCGGATGCAGCCCTTTACCCTGGATAGAAAGAGGACGAATCGTTTTGCCCGCCTGCACCCGCGCGCAAACGTTTCACAATTCTGTGCTTTTGTAACGAAATCCTATATTGCTCACTCGACTAATTGGATTTCTTGCGTACTAGCTAGCTCTTATTCCCTCTGTTTTTTTTCCATCGTCGCCTTTCTTCATCTGTGTATAGGCAAAGAACAACCGCTAATGTCTTTTTTTGCTTTCCGAAGCAGCTTCGCAGGGGAGGAGGCTTGCGAACGCTTAGCTTCTCCAGTCGGATCCGCTTATTTTTTTTTGCCCTCCCTATTGTGCGAATCGCGAGTGAATGAGAGCTCAGCTGGCGCGATTTAAATCGATTTTTCGTTGTTACTTTTCTATTTGGCGCAGAGGGCTGCTTGCCCACCCTGGGCCATTAATTGTATTTGCGTATAGACAAGCGACTTTTCTCTTATATATAGCTCGCAATGCCCACCGACACCAGCTCTCGTTTAAGCTTTCCGACAAGGCGAATTAAAAAAAAATTAAGCGTTCCACTATCTCTTGAAACACTTTTGGAGCTTGATATCCCAGGTTAAATATGTCAAAAGCTAAAACCGATGAAAAAAATATCGTCCTACTCGTGGTCATATATTGCACTCAAATCTTTTGCTTTTTCATAAGGCCTCTTAATTTCGCAAATATGAACGCTCGTCCGACGTATATACGACGAAAAAATTTTACTTTCAAGAAATTTCTATATAGTTTTTGTCTTTTTGCAAAAAAAAATGTTAAAAAAATCTATCTCAAAGGCTGTGCATGGACTAGTTGCAGTCAAGTGTGTGCTGCACGTTGGGTCTGTGTATATGTGGTGGTTCCTCACGACGCTGGTAGCGCGGAAAAATGTTTTAGCCTTTGATCGGGTTGCGAGAGCCTCGAGCTTTGTTTGCGACTTTTTTCAGCTTCTTCCTTCAAAGCGCCTCCGTGTACGTATCGTACGGGCGTCGTGAAAACTGACAGAAATGTTTGTAGAATGCACGTGAGCGTATCAGCATTTCTCTTTTTTTTTGGCTGCGATCCTTCGCTCAAGCCTGTAAGTCATGAACGACGCATCGCATGTAGCACACACACACAAACATACACGCGAGTCTTAATGATGATAACGACGAGGGATTTACTGTCTGGGGAACTTTGTCGAGGTGACTGTTACACACTATACATGTATACGTGCTTGGCATTGTCTCGGTTGCCTGCTCTCACGGACGCACACGCTTTCATGAAATTTAGCCACGACTAGAATTTCTAGACAGGAAAAAAAGTTTGTCCGTGTAATAGAGCTCGTTTTCGACGATGAAGTTAACGCGAGGAGTCCTTTTTCACCAGTTTCAACGTGAAGATGTTCCGCGTACAGCATGCCGGCGAGTTGCTTTTTTTCGGTGACGCGCGTCGAAAAAGCTCCGCAAGCAGAAAGTAGAACAAAAGCCAGGCGACGACGATGACGGACGCTCGCGATTCAAGTTTATTAAAAACCATGTTTTTTTTCTCGACTTGTACGCGAATCCGTGCGACGGTAAAAATACGCACGAGTATCGTAATTAAAGTTTGTTCCCTAAACTTTGACAATGGTATTTGCATCAGCCGCACTTTTATTTTCTCCATTCGTTCGAGTTGCAGTTTTGCGCAAATGCAGCAGCAGCAGTAGAGAGCGAGCGCGCATTATTAATGCGCCGGTAATTTTTCGCACGCGAGGTCGAGCGCGCCAGTCGAAACTTTTTTTCATTTTCACGCCTTCCCGCAGCTCCGAAGAAAGTTACTAATTGTGTTATAGAACTGCACGCGCACACACACATACACATACACAGATGCAGAGAGCGAGATATAATAGGTAGGGAAGAGAGAGAGAGAAGAGCTTACAATTTTCTCTTTCTCTCTCCTGCGCAAGCTCTTGTATAGGCAGCCAGAAACAAAACAGCCAGCTTGTGTATATAGCCCTCTATGTGTGCATTTTGCTGTACACGCATACATAGGCGCAGACAGATCCACAGACACGCTGGCTTGGATATGAAAAGTTAGTTTGCCGCGTGCTCTTTCTCTGCCCTAGCTGTGCATGCGTATACCTTATGTACACGAACATACGGAAGCTTCGCGAGAGTCGTTATTTCCACGTTGAAAGGCTGCCCCGAGCGCGAAAAAGTATAGATAGATCTTAACTCGTCCTCTACATGTATAAGCACATAAATTGCGCAGCCTAGTCTATGATATTTCTAACTTTATTGCCGCGTGCGCACTGCATCTACATGTATTATGTATACGAGCTTTATTTTACGTGAAATTTATAGAATTTCCGGAATGGGAAATTAGGACTTGAAGATTGCGAGCGATGCGTGTATATGGCGTATACAACGAAAAATGCAATTACCTGCCAAAGCGAAACGTCGGACGCGACGACAACGAACGATGTTATACGATACACATAAGATAAAATGCAATCTCATAGTCGCTCAGCTACTGCTCTCGCTGCTTACGTGCGTGCTCTATATATATAATATATATAATATATACGTATAGACAGTACTTGCTGCAAAGCATGAAATTTAACGAGATCTCGTAAATGTAATATTGAAAAGCTCGCAAAAGTCTGGCTCGTCGCGAGCTGCCAAAGGCAGAAACCCAAAACGCGCGCAGAGATATTTTCTTTGGGCTGGCACGCAGCAGCTTTTCCTCGTTACATCTGTCTTTTGAATAATGCTCGCAGCTTTTTGCCTATGCTATGTAAACGAGCTTTTCTTGAGAGAGGAGCCACTCTCAATTGGAAAAGCTGCTTTCGCGGCTGTGCATTCACACATTAATGTTTCATGGCAATCCAACGATCCGAGCACTGTGATACAGATACGCGTATACCTTTAACAGAAGATTATCAATTTATTAAAAAACAAAGCCCTCGAAAGTGAGAAGTATACTTGACTTTGTAAGCTGTTTCGTATAAAGTTATCCATCTCGTGCGCGCGTCATGCCCGATGAAGCTCTTCGCAGTGCCCGTGGCGGCAAGAAAAAGATATATTAAAATCGCATAAAGGAAGGCACTTTATCACGTCACGTGTACACGAGATATAAAAATTTCGAGCTTACACTGCGCATACCTATACATAATATCTCGGGCTGCAAGCTCAGATCAAATTCAAGCATTCATACATCACACGAGCGCGCGCAAGCGCCTTGCTACGTGCACATGTAATATTATGTGTAGTGGCATGGGACCTTCGATCGGCTCATCTCTCGAGGTGTCTAAGAACTCGGAATTTTTATTTTCCCTTTGCGCATCTCGCGGCGAATCTCGTTAACTTTTCAATTTACATTTCGTCTCGCGCTACAAGGGCTCGAGCTACGCGATATCTTCTTTTCTCCGCTCATTCCCATCCATAAATCAAGCATATTGCGAGCATGTATCGTACGCGCGTGCAAGCGATTTTCACATTCGCATAGCGGGAAATGATATAATAGGCGGAAGCATGCGCATGTATATGTGCACAGTATAAGTAGATACACGCGTGCCGCTGCAGAGCAAAAGTGACACCGCAAACAGATCGTAGGCACATTAAGTAGGATTGGTAACGCCATTCCATTAGTGCGAGCTAGCTAGCTGCATAGGGTGCACGAGGATCGCTCGGCGCCTCTTCTCTGCGCACACATACACGCATACGAGCACATTATACATAGGCATGCAGGCACACGAGAGCCACAGAGCCACATGTTATTTTACACAGTGTTGTGCAAATATCTACGCAGCTGCTCTGTATGTATATGTAACGCGTATGAGCGCGAATGTTTGCTTAAATACAAAACAAGCTCGCGCGTATATCCTAGGCATATTATTCAACTGTTCTGTACAATGTATGCGTAGACCCCATGCACGCACACGATGTTTACGAGCTTTATTCCATTTGTACTCTATATGGTAAATTTGCGTAAAAAGTAGATTAACGATGTGCTCGACCAAGCTACAGCTTTTTCCGGCTATAACGGCTAAGCTCTCTTTTAAATCTATCGTGGTGTCGGCTGGTGCAAGCTCAAAGGGCTACACAACTTTCATATAAAGCAATTAAGCAAGTAAAACAATGACGTCGATGATAGCTCATTGAAACTCCATAATGCACTAACTCGCGCCTTGTTTGTATAATCTGTATGTATATTATACGCGAAAGGCGCCGGCTACCGTATATATATGTATAGAGAGAGAGAGAGACAAGTTTGAGAAGTACATTTGCTATAACGTCTATATAGATGGCTTGTATAATGAAGGAGCCCGAGTTGGCGCGCATATAGCACATCATCAAGAGAGCATGACACTCGATGCATGGCAAGCTCTCCACCTATATACATATAGACACAGGCGGCATATGTCATACGCGCGCCTCCTTTCGATATTATATATACACTTAATAAATGTGACAGACGCAGCTGCACGTGTGCTTGTGGAGCGCGTATCGAGCGAATCAGGATTTTAATTCATTTACCCATGGCTACGGCACGAGTAATTAACGCGTACGCTGGTCATTAAAGTGCAATTTATATTATACGGGAATTTTCGAGGTCATAAGAGAGATCCTATCGGTGGGCGAAATTTCAAGTTTACATAATCCATCGGTTGCCAGTGCGAAGCGACGAGGTGCTTTTAAACGCACGTCGAGAAGAGAAAGACATTCTGAAGAGGAGCAAAAAAGAAGACGAGACGATGATATTATAGCCGAGTCGAAAATAGCAAATGGCTTTAGACATTATTCAAAGCGAGGAAAGTGCGTGGAGCTTTTCCGGCGCGCGCGCACCCAAGAAGTACGCCAAATCCGAATGCGGGACGGCCGAAGCTTTACGCGCGGATAAGTTTTGCTCGCGCAAAGCGATACGCGCGGCTTTCTTCCATAGGCGCCTTTCAAGACGCGCGCATCTTAATATACCGTGGTAGGAGCAGCTGCAACTCGCTTGCCGCACCGAAAACGGCAGATTATTTTCATTAGCTTTTAAATTTATCGAGCAATACTGCATTATAATATGTACAAGGTTCTCTCGGAGGAAAATATGTACACTAGCGGCACTCGGGGGTATATTAAATCTACGCTTCGGATGATTTGGCTTCACGGCGAAGATATATTAATAACTTTTGGCGAATACGTTGTTCAATGGCTGCCACGAGCTCGGCAAAGTTTCCCCGCAGTAGCGAAGATTCGTTATACGAGTGTTGAATACTTGGTCAAGTTTACTAGCTGTAGCAGCGAGTCGCAATTCCCGGGCTACCTAAAACACATGTAGGGCAGGCCAAGCCGAATGTACGCCAATTACCTAGAGCCCTGTACAAGAGGACCAGACTCTCTATGCAATATCCAGTCGCTAAAAGCTCCAACTCGCGCGATCATAATAATCAATGCGCGTAGATAGCGGTATATCTATAGGTAGTATAAGGTATGTGATGCGCCAGCTAGAGGATAACTCACTGCCGTAACGATTTTATCAACCGCAGCCGCTGCGAGCCGCTCGTTGTCGGCCGCGTCCTCCTCCTGCAGCCGAGTGCAGCCCAGATACTTGATGTCGTAGAGCTTCTCCACGATCGCGACGGCTGCGCTGCCGCTGCCGGTGCTCGTGGCGCTGGTCGTGGCCGACGAGGACGAGGCCGCCTCGTCCTGATCCGACGCGTTCGTCGGGCTGAGCGTGCAGCCGGTCGTCGGTGTGCCGACGCTGCAGCCGCTCGAGGTCGTCATCGAGGAGGCCGCGCTGCTCATGGTGCCGCTCGTCTGGCCGCCGACCACGACGACGCTCTCGCAGCTGTTGGCTAACGCCCATTCCTCGTTCAGCTCTGCAAAACAAATAACGCATGCGTATGTAGTCAAGGCCTGATTTTATACTCTTGCAGATTTGTAGCATGTGCTGTATAGATAGGCTCGACTAGCTCGCAAGCGCTATCGGACCGACAGAGTGAGAGAGAGAGAGAGACGGAGAGAATTTCCCGTGAATTTCAATTAATATGTAAATTATCGTACTGAGCGCTGTGCATGTATCGCGGCCAGCTTTCCAGTAGTGCTGGATTTACCATCGTTGTATCCATTTTAATTTGGCCTAATGAATCAACTTGCCGATACTTGTATATACGCATGCCATAACTTTGTTTGCGCGAAAAACCAACTCTACCTTTTAATTCCATCAAAGATAAATAATAATTTTATATACGTATAGGAGCTTGCAGTATGGTTTGCTATAAACCGGCAGAGCTCCAGCCGTTTTTTCAGGCTTAGTATACGGCGTCGCGCGCGGTGAAAAAGCCAACGCGTTCGCACGTAAAAAGCCAAGGAAGAGTGTTTAAGAAAAAAAGACGAGGAAAAAACAAGAAGCAGCTTCGTCGACGACAAAGAGCTTGCAACCCGCGTATCTCGTATTTTATCAAAGGGTATTTTATCTCTCTCGCGAATAAACCCGTCTATATGAATGTCTCTTCTCTCTAAGTATACGAGATGTTATGAAAGCCGCGTGCGCCAAGCAAGATGAAGATTTAAAATTGTTCCGCACATTTATTTGTCGTGTAACAAAAATTTATGATTCACATCCGCGTGTTGTACATTTACAATTGAATTAAGCGCGCGGAAGCCCCGCGACAATTGAAATTAATGATACCGTACACTGAAGAAGGCACGCGGTATTTTCATTTTTTTTGTATTGAATCGAAAGAAAACAGTGATTCTACGTGATGACCGGACTCAACGCTTGATTAGACTTGCAACTTCTGAGGTATTATCCCATCAGAGGCAATGCACTTATCGAATTTTATAATTATCGAGAAGTCTATCAGTAAGAAGAAACAAAGAATTATTTTCATATAACAATTGAATTTCGAACATAACGTTATTTATCTTCAAGTATTAAATATCTTGAAAGATAATAAAAGTAAAATAAAAACAAATTTTTGCAATTATTTCTGCCTCCCATTTATTATTAAAATCAATATAATCAATTTCAATCAAATGAATTAAATTTGTGCCGAGTTAACGACAAGGATAGCTTATTGGAAAAATCTAATGAATAGGTCAATGTATATATTTATATAACTAATTGATCATTATTTAGCTGTTATATCGACATCCTTAGAACAAGTGAAAACAGCATTCAACATATAATACATGTCTGTGCGCACGTTTGCCTCGTAAAAGTCCGCACGGGAAATACTAGGAAATAAAGATCGAACGTTACATAAGCTTTTATTGTTCGACCATGGGTTAGCCTATAGTACCCTGAAGCTTTTTATTATCTTGAAGCTTTTTTTTCGTTTTATTACCCATTTTCGTGACCGTGCCGGGGTTAACTCTTTACGTATAGAGCTCGATTTTTGTCGGATGAACATATTTTTAGAGGTACGTGCCGAATATTATAGCGGATTAAGATGCAGCACTTTCCAGTGATCTGTGATTGTACTTTATTTTTCGCTTTTGTCTTTTGACTTTTTCAATAAAATACATAGCCTTGAATATTAAAATAAAATGAACAACTCGAAAATTGGAGATTTGAAATTTTATTTTGCACGCTTATGCAAAGTTAATGTTGATAGTTTTATCTAAGGTTACAAAACATTTGAATATTTCAACAATAAATAACTTGTGTTTGAATTCATTTTGCATTACATTGAAAATTATAATTACAGGAAAATATTAAGATCATACTTATTATATCATACCTTGAGCTCAGAGCCCATACATCCCAAACATAAAATCAATTTATCAAAGTCATCTAGAAATTTAAGTATATTTGCACAACATAGATCTGGTATTGGAAACGGAGTAAGTAAATGTATAATTTCTATCATCATTGGTTTTGCATACCCTGTAATTAAACTTTTAGCAATATAGCCTTTAATAAATGCTCCTATGTGAGGAAACTCTGTAGCAAATTTTTCTGATTTAACAATTGACTTATAATTAGAATTTTTTAGAAGAGCATATGTTTCATCTGGAGATAATTTACAGAGGTCCAGAAGTGATGCATATGAATTGATTTTAGTTTCCTTGGCGCGTTCAATTTCTCCTCTAACTTTGTCGATTTCAGAATAAGGATTTACAAGAGGCACAAGTTTGGTCACTAAAGAATGTGACATATGATAAAGATAATACATTAAATCATTATTGATAAACATATTACCAGCATATGTTATCAATAGATATTTAATTAACATTTCTATACTCTTTGCCTTTAAACCAAAAATTTGTTCTTTTGAATTGAGAAAGCTATCGTAATAGACTCGAATCAAAGTACCAGAACCTATGAAGTAAAATAAATATTATCAGTAAGGAACTTTTAAGCAGTTTTGGTATTTTCCACTTGAATCAACTTACCTAATTCCAGCAAGTTAATTGGATACATAGAGCTGTCATCAAGATAATAAAATCCATGCAGAACAGACAGTACATTGTAAGCGTAGCGTTCACTTATTTTGAATCCTTTGCTTTTCAACAATTCAACCATTTCGATGAGATTTTGTATGAGCTCCAAGTGCTGCGGGTATCGCTTTTTTCGGCAAAAGAAGCCGCCTTCAAATCGAACGTGGTTCAGGTCATTGTCGTAATTCATGATCAGCTTCACCGCCTCGTAGTTGCAGTAAGACACGGCCATCTGGAGCGGGGTATTTCCATCAGCGTTCTTGGCTCTGGGATCGGCCCCGTGGTCGATGAGCATCTGAATGACCTCAGCGCTGATGTCATCGCGGCTATACTGCTCGAAATCTTCGTATGTGCAGTACTCCCATCCTTCTCTGGCTAGCACCACGTGTAGTATCGTTTGGCCGGCGTCGTTGACATGTTTCACGTCGGCACCGTGTTGTAGGAATATTTTTCAACACTTCTTTTTGAAATTTGTGACGCTTCACAATGCCGCAAAACAGATTGAACATCGGAGAGTTGCCTTCGCTGTCTTTGGTATCGATGTTGCATTTGTGCTGTATGAGCATCTCGACGATCTTCATATTAATATCGTAATAATCTTTTTCCACAACATCTGTGTCGTACGTATGATGGCAGTAAGGCAGAAAGTCTAAAGGGTTGTTGCCAGGGATGATGTTAGGATCGGCGCCTTTTTGAAGCAGCAGCTGGACAGACTCCGGCTGCTCCTCGGTCACGGCCAAATGCAGCGGCGACATTTGCCGCAGTAGAAATCTTGGAAAGGCAGATTTACGTCAATGCCTTGATCTAAAAAACTGTCCATCATTTCATGGTTGCCAGTGATGCAAGCCGCGTGGAAGTGTGTGAAGCCATTGTCGTCGCTGTAATTATAATCGCCAAAGATCTCGAACATCAAGTCGGCTTTGTCGTAAAGTCCGGCCATAGCCGCGATGTGCAGGGCAGTCCGGCCGTTTTCACCTATGCCGTCGATCTTAATGCTGGCCCCAACAAGAAACTCGACCACTTCCAATTGACGCTCCCTCTCAGCTTTGATGAGCATCCAGATGACGTCCTCAGGAGTGGCCTCTTGATACTCTTCGGCAAAGAGGTCAATGGGGATGAGTTCCACGTCGGACACGCGGGATGTCTCGCGCAATACTTTGTCATAGAAACGTTGCCGTTCAGCATCGTATAATACTTCAAAATTGCTTCGTTTGAGCGTGATATAAGAATCTGAGTCGTCGGGCTCGCCTTCGGCTCGTCGTTTTCTTCTCACCGTCGTTGAAGGTGTATCTTCGGAAAAAATAAAAACGAAATCTTCGCCTGGCTCGACGTCCATCATGGCACACTCCACTTGCATTTTTTAAGCGCGAAACACAATACACTAAGGAACGAAGGATTATTGGGAATCGTAAGCGATATATATAGCCACCTCTATTTCAAGATGGCGCGCTTATCCCAAGCATTAACATTGAAAGTGTATGGGGACGACTTGAAAATGATTTATGTTTAATTGATGAAATATGTTTACTCTCCCAAAATATAATGAAAACATAGTAAATGTAATGAGGATTTTTATAAATATTTTGTACATTTTAATCAACACTCTAGATATTGTTTTTTTTTTGTAAAATCTGGGCATAGACGGTACACGGTGCTTGACGTAAATCGTCTGCTATGTGCTCACGACGTGCTGCTCACATTGACACATTTATCCCGTGTTTACATTGGAGTACGTCTAGCAGAGCTAATTGTTTCAAAATGTTTAACATTGAGATATATCACTTGGGCTGGTAGTAATGAAGCCCAGAATAAGTTTCAAATGGGGGAAAGTGTTTTGGCCTCTAAAAATTTAATTTTGTGTGGTTATACAAGATCGAATGATGCGTTTGACATTTCGGCGGCTTGTATTCAATCAAGTCAGATGCGTGATAAGCCGCATAAAATAACAGGCTGTATTGATTTTAATGGAACTATAAAAAGTTTTATCTGTGAGTGTTTTGTGGGTGATCTTGGTCAATGTAAACATGTAATGGCTACATTGTTGCATTTATATAGGTAAGAAAAATTAAATAATCAAACTAAATCCAAGTTATCTTTTTACAATAAAATTAATTCTTTTTTTCTCAGACAAGACACATTGCCAGAATTGTCCAGCACAGATGTAGAATGCCAGTAGAGATTTAAGCAAAAACAATTTTTAGAAGAATACCAACCAGCTCCTTTAGTGAAACATGAGTGTTTCTCCAAAAAAAGAAGCGAAGACTGTGATGAACTGGATAATTTCCAAAAAAAAATAACATCACAGATGCTTTGCAGACTCCTACCAAATTCTGGATTGAGCAAGCACAAGTAAGGTTTTTACACTTTCCTCATAAGCACTTTAATCAAAAAAAATACTTAAATATTATAATTATTTAGTCAGGGTAGGCATGCAACTTTTAAGCTACCACAGGTAGAACCCGACTCGCCAGAGATTTTACAAGCCATCCAGGAGATATTTAATAACCAAAATTCTACTCTAATGCAACATATTAAGGATAGTGAAGAGGACAGCAAAGGACAAAAATTTCAGCTGCAGCTTGACGAGTGTTGCAATAATATGTTTCAGAAGCTGAAGGGAGATTATTTCAACATTTGTGTTGAAACAAAACACTTTTTTGATGCTTGGATTCAACAAAGGCAGTCCAGAATCACCGGTACTACATGCTACAAGCTATTCACCTACATGAGCAACAGTAAACCAAACTGGGACAAGAAATTTGAAGACACCTTTTACCCAAAGGACTTCAAAAGTGATTACTGCGAATTTGGCAAACAAATGGAGGCAAAGGCAAGAGAACGCTTCATCCAAAGTTATAATATGGATGTGATAACCTGTGGACTGGTCATTTCAGCTTCGAATCCTTGGTTGGCGTACTCTCCAGATGGAGTTATTTTTGAAAATGGTAGGCCAGTGGCAATTCTGGAAATAAAATGCCCATACGAAGGTAAAAAGAGCAACATTTTGGACATTCTACCAACCTGTAAGTTTTTAAAAAAAAATGGTGAAAATTATGAGCTGAAAGAAAAACATACATATTATCATCAAGTCCAGTTGGGCATGGCAGTAATAAATGTGCAGACTGCATATTTTGTTATTTATTCTGCCAAATACAATGAAACATATGTATTAAATATTCAAAGAAATGAAGATGAACTGAAAGAAAAGTTATTAGAGTTAAAAAAATTATATTTTAATAAATATTTACCTTTTGCGTGCCAAAGATCAAAAAGTCATGATAAAATTTAAATTTTAACTTTATATAAAAATGTAGACTGACCAAACTTACTACTTCAATGCATGTATAATTTTAAAAATTTATGTTTAAAAATTGTTATGTAAATATTCATGTATGTGTTAGTTTTAATAAAAATTCACTGTTTATTTTATATGTGTGTAAACATTTATTTCAGAGTAAAATACAAAAGTCTTTCATATTGTTTTAAAATTTTTATCGTCAAGAACTGGTCCACCTAAATTAACAGTGGCACAAATAACATTGAAAATTTTATCTGCCACTAGTAATAAATGAATCGGCATTTTACCTCCTACAATATTCCATGATTTTATACGAGCGTTAACTCTCTCCACGTGAACCCTGGCAGATGCAATTTTTGCTGATGTAATTGCTTCAGCAGCAGTAAATTTCTTTTTGTCTTTTTTAAATGCAGGTCTTATTAATTTCCATCTATTCTGAACACATTCTTTGTCTATTAAAAATCCACGATCTACCATGATACCATCATTAGGTTCTAATAGTTGCATTAGCTTACTTTGCTTGAAAATTGCCGAATCACTTGTTCTTCCACCATACATGGGGCTGACAAATGTTAAGAGACCTGCTGGAGATATGCCAGTCATAAACTTGATTGTTGCTGCACCCTTGTAGTGTGAATATGTCATGACTTTACAGCAATGATTTTTTGGATGCTGAATAAAAACTTCTGTGCAGTCTAAAATGATACGAGTGTCTTCAAACCCATCAAAGCAGACAGGTAAATTTTTTGAAATTTCTTCTTTCGATGGCCAAGGAATTGCTACAGACAAACATTGGTCTAGCTCTTTGATTGTAGTTATAAAAATTCTCTTGCACTTTTCTTCTGATATACTAAATATCAATGCCAATGATCTATAAGACATGTTATGTTTCATTAACATGTAAGTTAAGACCACTCTATCTTTGATTTTGAATTTTTCTTGTTCATATTTTTCCCCATTCACAAATTCCATGATATCTACAATTGCATTTAACATTTGAATTGTTGATATTCCAGTGGCAGTGCTTAACTTTGTATCACTCACTAAAATCTCACTCAACTTGAATTCATGAACACTGGATGAAGGCTTGTTCATCAATTCGCGAACAGGATCTTCTAAGAACTTATCACCTTCATAATTTATTATTTCACTTGGAATTTCAGTACATTCTTCTTCACTATGAACACTTGAACACATTAAACACACTTCTTGTTGTTGATCAGCTTCATGCCCATTTGATTCATATTCATGTTCTAGTATCTTACTACTACTATTGGTTGTCAGTTCATCAAATTTCATTGAAAGCCATCGCATGATATCATTTTTATCTTTTTGTACAAGAGTAACACTATTAGCCACTGTATCTTTTAAGAGTTGTATAACTCGACATTCATCAATTTCTGATCACTTGCTCCTTGATATTCAATCCACTAAGAGAATTTATATCTTCATTCAACGTTAGTAAATTTGATTCATTATATGAATCTTGTTGTGGGGCCTCCAGTTGATGTTCTTGTACCTCAGATCCATGGTCATTTACTGCAGATTCATTTTGATTAACTGACAACTTGAGTTCCCTTGTATTTATTCTCTCTGATCGCTTACTTCTGTTTTGTTTTTTTTGATTATTAATGATGTAGGTAAGGACAAGGAAGGTATCGCTGTTTTTATCAATCTCTTACGCATTGTTGGAACACCTGCAAAATTTTTACAATTGAAGATTTTTGAGTTTATGCCAAGATGTGACAATTTAATTTTTTTCTCAGTACTCACCAGGTAAATATAAGCTTCAGACGAGAAGTGTTGGAACAAACTGTGTCCCTTGAGTTGTAACTTATTAAATTTAAATTCTTCTTCCATTCTAACCACTTATCTACTAGTTCTTCTTCACCAAATAGATTAATTCTTTTCACTTTAACACTATTTGGTTTTGGCAAAGTATGAAATGCATAGTTATTTCCATCAGATGACCTACGGTTGCATCCGGGCACACAGCATTTTTCTGTCATTTTAATTAATACAAGATACCCAAACAAACTTATATGTCAAAACAATATTCGAATGTCAGCTACTTGAAAATGTAAGCAGGTTATGAGCACATGAGCAGATGAGCAGACGATTTTACGTCAAGCAGCCGTGTACCGTCTATGCCCAGATTTTACAATAAAAAAAACAATATCTAGAGTGTTGATTAAAATGTACAAAAATATTTATAAAAATCCTCATTACATTTACTATGTTTTCATTATATTTTGGGAGAGTAAACATATTTCATCAATTAAACATAAATCATTTTCAAGTCGTCCCCATACACTTTCAATGTTAATGCTTGGGATAAGCGCGCCATCTTGAAATATAGAGGTGGCTATATATACGCTTACGATTCCCCAATAGTTAGCAGTTGTTTTCCGACTTGGTCAGCCCGCCATACTATCTGATCTAAGTAATTCGTTATTCCTTGCTTGTTCTCTCTTCCAAACTAACAACATATATTGCATCTGCGGTGTTGTATCTGCAACTTTTAGATGAAATTGGGGATAACAAAAGTAGCTACCTGCAGCGCGGTTTGTCATAACGAAAGCATAACCGCCGGCGCCGTAGTAGTAGTATAGTAGTAGTAGTAGTAGTAGTAGTAGGTTTTTATTGGTATCTAAAAAATGTTACATAGTAACATAGCCATGGTACACCGGCCTGAGTACCGCCAGCGCCGTGATCGTGGAGTGCCCCTACTGTTAATATTCATAATTCGTATAACGACTGCACTGGAACGCCCTCTAGTGTCGCGGAACACAATCCATTTCAACTCGGACAAGTCACTGGTCAGTTGTCACTTGTCAGCCTGTTAGGCCTGTCGGCACGATTTTATGAAAGAAAAAATGTTGAGCAAATGGTTTTTGGAGATTAAAATTTCCAAAAAAGTATCGAAATATTGTTAAAGTAAATCTAGAACGTTTAAAAAATGTTCACAATGTTTTTATAAGGTGTTAAAAAGAAGTTAATGATTTTTAACTAATTCACGTATGTAATTGATTGTAAATTGGTTGTAATTTTTCATCGATAAAGTTATATCAAGTATCTCATAAGCCAATAGGCTGTTTTCACAGTCGTCAGTGGACGGTACAAATCGAGCGCTGATTTGACTGGAGGCCAAACAAAGCGACCGCCCATATACTTACATGTTAAAGTTGGTTGGTAAAAATACTTGTAATTAATTGACCGTGCAGTAAAAAAATAAACAAAAAATATCTGGAGAAAGCGGAAATCCTCGTGTATCGAAATATCGAAGCGGTTTTTAGTAAAAGTCTTCAGTAAGCGGGGAAGTTTTTATTCAAATGACCAACGAAAAACCAAGAAACAAGCGTAATTCCGAAAAAATTATGAAAATCATCTCACAATCTTCATCCAACACAAGTCTGTTATTGGTGTAAAGATAATATTCTTAATTACGCTTGTTCTTGGTTTTTCGTTGGTCATTTGAAAGAATAAAAACTTCCCCGCTTGAGCGTTAGTATTTCAACCTGAATAACCACTTTTAATAACTATTTTATTAGAGTTTATTCACAATATCACAGACAAAAAGCCGAAATTTCAACATTTTTTTATTTACAAACTAAAGACTTTTACTAAAAAACCGCTTCGATATTTCGAACACGAGAATTTCCGCTTTCTCCAGATATTTTTTGTTTATTTTTTGCTGCACGGTCAACTAATTACAAGTATTTTTACCAACCAACTTTAACATTTAAAGTATATGGGTGGTCGCTTTGTTTGGCCTCCAGTCAAATCAGCTGCTCGATTTGTGACCGTCACTGACGACTGTGAAAACAGCCTATTGTACCAGTCTCTTTCAAAGTCTTTTTCATTTCTTGACTACACAGGTTGTAGAAAAACGGGACCCTACCGTAACGCTTGATTTGAAATTCGACAGTTCGAAACGGCCTCTATAAACGTAACAACCCCCTGAAATTACTTTAACGCCAAGTGCGGGAGGGTTTCGCCGCATCATCCTCTTTCCCGCGCCGCACGAGCCCAATCTCGTTTCGCATAATAGCCGATAAGGATGAGTTTGTATGCACAATGTTGGCTTTGCGAATAAATTTGCGCAACTCTGAAATTGACAAGTGCAATGAACTTGTACGTTGAGCGTAGCCACTCTTGCTTACACTGGTTAATTTCTTTTAATTATTTCACGTAATCGTGCCAAATTTTAATATGAATTATGTGAAATATTTGTTAATAATTTAAAATGAAATATTCAAATTCAAATATATTCATCTCCAGGATATAATATATTGACGCGAATACTTGAACTTATAATTTTTGGAGTTGAAGCGTGGATTTAATAATGCTGACAATTATACCTTCGACAGTTCACATGTCGTTTCATTATCACGAAGTAAAAGGTTAAGCTTTTATCATTCATTTAAATCGTCAAATATTATATTATCATATGTGACAATGGCAATGAATCGTTGCAAGAAAGACGACAAACGAGTTTGCATAAATTTTAAACGCCATTCACGCGCTCTACGTATGAAAAACGCACAAATAGAATTTTTGCATATATATACGTGTATACGTACATTCGATCATGAAAATGAAATTTACATGCGCAATTGCGACCACAAAATGTACAGAAATTTTTTTCTTGGGTTTTTATTTTAATATATCTCGCGATGCAAATGAAAATAATGCAGCGGAATCAAGGCGGTAGATTTTAATGTTTAGCTCCTGAAAAAACTATACTTTTTTTTCAAAAGTTGAAAAAAATAAAATGAGCTACATTTTAGTGTTTTTCTGTCAAAAAATGTTTATCATCCATTTGGTCTGACAATTAATACAGTCACGCGTTGGGAAAATGCAAACATTAATCGCAAGCATTGTTTCCCGAAATACTAATCTTTCCTGCACGATGGAAATTCTGTATGTCTGTTTCGTCGTTTGACATGCGACCCAAGCGGGCGCGCGCATCGAGCTCATCTGGAAAATTATGCACTCGGAGATTAAAAATATGAAGCACTGCTCGACGTACATGTCAACAAGGACCATTAAGATTTCAGGGCAATATGAAAATTATCGATCCGAGCACGCCGTGATAAAAACGTCATGGGTAATACAAGCCAGCTCGAGAGCGTCAAAGTGCAGTGCGCGTAAATAGCATAGGTGGCAATTAGTTGATCAAAGAGTAATCGCGTCCATTGTAATAACAGGAGGGATACTCGTGCGCAAAGCTTAGAGTTGACCAATGACAACGTCGAGATACATTTATTTTTAATGACGGATCTTTCATTATCACGTCGGGCCATCTCTTTGATTTTTCCGCTTTTTCGTCGGAAAAGTCCGCGCAGTGACTGTGCAGCCTCTCATATGAGAGGCATTTTAAATCAGCGGTGACTTTTCCCATGGCGCAAAACTTTGGCGCGCGGAATTCGTACACGAATTTAGCCTCTCGAAGCCGCAGAACATCTATCTCTCGCACTCTTACAGAAAGTTTGAAAAACTAATAAATTTCTCGCGTGCGACACGTACATGCTTTTCACTCCTCCCTCCCTCTTTCTCCTTCTCTTGGAAAATGTCAGCAGCTTACGCAGCGTGTCGGCCTAGTTGAGAAAAGCTTGATTCAATTCTATAATAGAGAAGTTCTCTCTCTTCATCGGCGTCTGCTCTGTTCAATGCAAATGTGTCGGCTGCAAGTGTGAAAGAGCTTGTGCGAGTGAAACTCGCTGCCGAAGCCGCAGCACCGTCTTGGCTCGCAGCTCGAGGACATTAGCTCCCGACGACTTCAATTGGAGATAATCGACGTGTAATTATCATTGATCCTGTAAGAAGCAGCAGCAGCCGACCCGAGGCCGTAGCTAATATAATTACTCGGCGAGCAGCACATGTACGCCACATGTGCACTGCATGGCTTACGGTCGACAGAATTCAAGCGCAATTCTGGCGCTTCTGCTGCGTACAGCGGGAATCTCCGTCGTATAATAGCGTCATAATCACGCCGCTGCGGTGACTCAGGATTTACAAAATATCGATCGCAGTCCAGTCCAGCTCCTGAGCTTGTATGCATACTTGGATGTGCGGCACACACACGCGTACATTCGAACGATCAAAATTTGCTGTCGAGGCCGAACGACGAATAAAATCAGCGGCATCATTCATGCGTTGAGTGAAGCGAGCTGTCTCGTGTAGCCCTCCAACACACACACACACACACACACACACACACACACACACACACGTACCGCACGTGCTGGAATATATCGATTTCGAATTTATCAAGTGTCCACCCCGGCGCGAGGCGATTAATTTCTCGCGAGTCATTTCGCGCGACGAGTTCCGAGTTGCCAACATCGCTCGGCTCGCTCAACTCTCCCTGAAAAATATGAAAATACGAGACCACATTTTGCCGAACGAGAACTCGGAGCCGCGAGTGCAAAAAATCGGCCTTTTCTCTACGCCCGGCGACGCTTTAATTGCAGCTTTTATGTAGTTTATAGCCGAACTAGGTACGCGTGCCTCGTCGCGCAGCTGCGAAAATGTGCACTCACTCGAGAATCATCGATATTATATATACACGTAGTTATACAAAATGTGCAAATACTGCTGCTGGTGTATCGCCCGAACCCACAAGAGACGTTGATTTTTCTATATACATTTGCAATTGAATTTTCTACTGGCTGCGCGTCGTACACAGAAGAGAACAAGTTTTCCCACATAGTAATACCTGCACAGCAAGATGCAACCACGTCAAAAAAAATTCATACATTTCCCAGGGAGCTTGACGTGTTCCTCGTTCAACGTAATCCCTACGTACATACATTATAGAATAATTTCTAAAAAGTTTTTTAATCTTTGAGTATATAACATTTTCCAGCTCGTTTGCTTTTTTTTTGCTCCTATACCCTGGAGCAGCTGCTCTGGTCTGCAGAATTACGTGCACGTCTTGTTAATCGCTCGACTCGCTTGAGAAGCGCTCGAAATATATATTATAAATATAATTCAAACTAAACATTCATGCAAGTTTGGTTAAATAATGCACGTTAAATATTTAATACCATAGTAGGTGCACACAGTTGCATTAATCTACTGGCACACACTTGCGTGCATATCCGACTAAAACCTCGCGGATGCGTCGCAGAGTACACACTACACATTACGCTCGTTTCTGCTCTCCCACACACACGCACACACACCTACATTAATACATATATAACTATGTATATATTATATGCGCAGCACTAATTAACATGCGATTATATATTATTTCCTCAACTTTGCCCGAGAGCCCAAAATGCTTATAATGAATTAGAAATTTCCGCTAGTCCCGAGCGCTATACTCGTGCGCTCGGCCGCTCCTAAAACTCGAAATGTAATTTTAATTAAAATCTCCGGCCTCGTCAACTTCTTGGAGTAAGACAAGCAAAAAAAAAACAAAAAAAAAATACTGCGCGCATCCTGAATTCCAGCCCGCCTCTTGGTTTCATATAAACATCTACCTGCACGAAATACACTGGACGGATTAAGACGCGCGAAACTTTGGTCTGTTGACGCTGCGTGTCTTTTGCTTTGATGCATATTATGACCTTTGACTTTTTATTATCATTTTTTTCTTTTGCCAAAACCCTGGACCAAGATAAAAGACGGAATTTATGTTGCAAGAATTTTCCGTGCCTATATGCGAGTTGCAGATACCACGCATGCATGCGGTTTCCTCTGTCTATTCATATAGGCCATACCCTTTGTCCTTACACACGCGAAACGGCAGAAACGAAAGAATACATATATCTTTTATGATGCTGCCGTTGAGCAATATACATATATATTTTTTAAGGAGTTTTTCGCGCGTATATACTCAAAAGCAGTCCCTATCGCGCTCCTTTCACAAAAGAATCCCCGCACTGGCGCGTTTCGTTTTTACTTTTTCTTATCGAAACCAAAAATACCGCCGCGTCTATGTTTTTTTTTATATCACGTTTCTTTCACAAGGCGTGTGTAAAATAAATCGAATCCCCACAAGTCATTTATCGTGATAAATAAATTTATACGATACAGCCCGGAAGAGCGATATTTTACACATGATTATACTGGAGTCACAAAGCATCCGTCCACTCTTGTTTGTAGCGTCAGAGAAATTTTCTGGGTACATAAAGATTTAATGTAGTTATTTAAGGTTTTCCAAAAAGGAGATATTAATGAAATTTCATTAGAATCTCTAGTTACGAAATTCACTTTTACACTAGTCACAAAGCTTTCTCTATACGAAGTCATCAGCGTGCGTAGATCCCTTTGTTCAGTCTAGTTTATGTACACAGTGGAAACTCAATAGTTCGAATCAATTCGAAGTCAATTTCATACCCTTTACAAAAATCCTCATCTTTTTTTGTTTAATTTGAATTTCCTCTCAAGTTTACTTGTAATATAATTGAAACGAAGTTCCACTTTCTTAAGGGGGGAAAAGTACCTAAAATCTCAAAAAAAAAATTTTTGCTTATTGACTTTTTCAATAGGATTTTTTCTCAGCTTTCCAGTGCCGTAATCAGATTTTTTTAATTTTGATTTTATCGGGAGGTACAGCCTATTTAGAACCGATACTTTTATGATTATTACAGAAGAAATGAATACAACGACTAAAAAAAAACATTGCCATTCTTTCATCATATCTCCGGACTTTCATAAGTCGTTAGCGCCATCTGTTGATACTCGTTTTATTCTTTGGTTATAATACATCTAGCAGAAATTTGTTGTTAACATGACTATAGGGTAAAGTAACGCCACCACTCGCAGCACGTGGCTTCGGTCTATCTTCTGTCTCTCTTAGTTTTGTGCGCGAGCCGGATCAAATGTCAACAACAGCTGCTGACTGCTTCTTGATTTTCCAATGGCTAATAATACATTTTTTTGAAAGTGAAAAAAGTATAGTAGAGTGCAATTCTATCTTTGCAACTCAACTAGTATTTCATAATGAGCTATGAAGAGTTTTAATAGCTTTTTATGAAAATTTGACATTTTTAGCAGTTCAAATTCAAGAAATACAGTGTACATAAGTAAATTGACATATATACATCAGTGTATGTGTATGTCACTGTACTTATGTATTTTTATATGACTGTGTGATGTATAATTGTATGTTGCATGTGATAAACAAGATTAGTGATAATTGATCAATTTTGAGTGATTTATTTCCAATTATAGATCCAGTGATTAATGTTTTATGAATGTTAGTGAATAGGTAGAGGACTGGGTTCAAGTTCTAATGTGAGATTGTGCATTTTTGTGTAAAAAGTTGATTTGGACATAAACAACTTACTTACTAGTTTCCTATAAAACCCATATTAACGTATACTAACATTTTAGTACAAATTATAAAATGTAGTAATAAAATTGGCGCATTGGCTTTGTGTGGCTGTCTGGATCATTGAACATTGTCCTTGTGGGTCCAAATGATTAAAATTCAAGTTGAATTACTGTTTTTTATTGTCCAAAAAGTTTAAAGCAGCCTCAGTGACCTGAGAGTATCATTATGACATATATTGGTGTATTTTTGTTTTTTTCAACTCTTGGGTTACTTGGGTTACAGTTACGTTTCATCTCAAAAATTGCTCTGTTGCCGTAACTTTCCATGTGAACCGTTGAGCAAATGAGCTGAAATTTTCAGGGATTGTTTTACATAAGAATGACTAAAACGCAAGCACTTTCAAAGGTATCGGACTAAATTTGCACTTTTTTCAGACCATATGCTAGCATAATCTGTCATTTCATCTTATTATATTAATGAATAAAATGTACATATGGCTGTCAAATTTGTATGATTAATTAAAATATCTGAAAGTTGTGCGTTTGTAACCAAACATCTACTGAACAAAATGACACCCCAATGACAATGATTGAATGATCGGTTCTAGCTGGATCTTACGGCCACAGGTGTGTACCTCTCATGACTGTGGTCTTGCTTCATCGAGGAGGGTTCTATGGGATCTGGGACCTCAATTTTATATTCCAGAGTGAAAAAACTTTGGAAAAAGAGTGAAAAAAACAGAGTTTTTTTGTAGAGTCCAAAAAATTATTTTTCTCAATTTTTAATGAATTTTTTTTAAAATACAGGTTTAAGGTACCTTTCCCCCCTTAACAACCTGATTTTAAATGTGTGTGAAAAACTCTATCCTCTTTTAATTTCTGAGGAAACAATTAAACTATGTACATTTCACATCACATTATGGGGCAAAATTTCTCAAAACTCCTAGCGCCTCGCGCAACAGCGTTTTTGAGCGAAATTGCTCAATCTCTAACTCGCTCTAAAGCACCTAAACGAACCTGGAAAAAATAACCAACCAGTAATTTCGATAGAAAATTTGCTCAGCTTTCCGATGGCGAGGTCCAATTTTCCATTTTCTCCTCGGAAAAGGCAAGTAAACTTTCAAACTCGAATATCTCAAATTGCGTCATTATTTTTGTGTTTTTATTGTTTCAATAGAAAGCTGAGGTCTTTTTACATAAAAAACAATAGTTTTCAAAGTGTAATACACATAATTTCTATGAGAGACACGAGCAAACATAGCCGGCGCTCGGCCGCCCGGACGCACGACTCGCGGCTTGCTTTAATCGCAACTCGCACAAATGACAATGTAATTCAACTAGAAAAATTAATAAAAATATGGTTTTTATGCGTTTTTTCCTCAGTTTTCTTGTGGTGCAGTCGGATTTTTTGATAATTTACATGTTCACGAGGAAATATAGGAAATAAACGTACAAGTCCATTTTTCCGTATGAAAAGGAAAATTATCGAAAAATCTGACTACACCACGAGAAAGCTGAGAAAAAAACCATATTTTTATTAATTTTTCTAGTTGAATTACATTGTCATTTGTGCGAGTTGCGATTAAAGCGAGCCGCGAGTCATGAAATTATGAATATTACACTTTGAAAACTATTGTTTTTTATGCAAAAAGACCTCAGCTTTCTATTGAAACAATAAAAAACACAAAAATAATGACGCATTTTGAGATATTCGAGTTTGAAAGTTTACTTGCATTTTCCGAGGAGAAAATGGAAAATCCTGGAAAATTGGACCTCACCATCGGAAAGCTGAGCAAATTTTCTATCGAAATTACTGGTTGGTTATTTTTTCCAGGTTCGTTTAGGTGCTTTAGAGCGAGTTAGAGATTGAGCAATTTCGCTCAAAAACGCTGTTGCGCGAGGCGCTGGGAGTTTTGAGAAATTTCGCCCCATATACAAATATAGTAGAATAAAAAAAAATGTGGAATAGACATTTTGATATTGTTATTTTTGTAACTTGAATAAATATCAATTATTACTTCTTTGGTTACGGAAAATTACAAAGTGAAATATAAAGAAAAAGCAAAAAATAAATATGTAGGAAAATAGTAGATAAGTTGAGTTCTTTTAAAAAAATATACAGAACCACGGGTAATGAAGTTATTTACAGTACGTTAAAATATATTCTATTTGCTTCATTAGCTGTGGATGTTTATTTACCGTGTTCGATACCTTTCCTCACGCCCGAACTCTTCGTCTCATTCATTTGGATAATTTCCATCTCGCAGACGAAATTTAATGAAATATCGTTTGAATTTTCCGCATTTTTGGGTAAAAAATTCATAGGGCAAGATAAATTTGCTACGAGCGTGTGGTTCACGTCGTTTTTATGTATAAAAACATTCATGCGAGATAGAAGCTTTACAGCACAAAAGATGTGCACAGCACAGGTTGTGAGTATTAATTGCGCAGAGTAGTTACTATTGTAGAGTTTACCAGTCTTTTAACTGCTTGTATAGACTGGAGAGAAAGAGTGAATTCACCTCGTTATGATACGTCGCTAGCCCTACTTTGAAATAATAACGTACAATAATTTCGAGATAAGTCATTACGCGAACATACTCTTGTCTCGTTCAAAAAGACTCGACAATGTAGTTGCAGCAGACTTATACTTTTGGGATAATGATCTGTAGCGTCGAGTACTCGGCGCTTTTAGCTAACGAAGAAAATTTAATCATTTTAATTATATTTACAGGCGCGCGCCTCCATCGTGTAAGTTATATTGTTGATTTGCACAAAAAGTTGACGCTGCGTCGTCCCTGTAGAGCCCCGAAGAATAGAAAGCTAACCCGAAACACACACACACACATTTTGCGCCGCGGTGAAAGCTGCCACCTCCGTTTGTTTATTACTTCCTTGTAAGCGCGCAGCGTATCCCCATTCCTGCAGAGTTGAGCGCGGGTTCGGAAGGGAGAAGAGGGCGAAGGGATCGCTAAATGGGCAACTTATTTGACTTCTTATTTTAGCCTCGCTGTGGAGAAAAAGATAGAAGCGAATTTATGTGCTCCGCTCGCGCAGGTGGCACAGGGAAGACTCCGCAGGGAGGAGGGGTAAAGAAAAATTGCCTTTTAAAAGGTAACGAAAATTATTACCCAGCTCGTAATTTCTTTTGTTTTTCCTGTACTCGCAGCGCAGCCACGCGCTTTTCCTATCTCTCTACGTGTGCGTGTATATAATGCAAATAACTGCAGCCGATCGAGCGTAAAATGCGTTCAATAGGGGATTCGGAGCACGAGTTAGCTTTTAAAATTTATAAGACATTGGCTTCGATTCGCGCGTACACACACACACAGTCATGTATAAAGTAGTTGATTGTCGATCGAACTTCGGGTCGCGTTGTATAGCTATTAGATACATGCGCAGCAGCTTCTGTGTTATACCAAACTAACTTGCAGCAGTCACCGTATAGTAGTCGTAGTAGTAGCAGCGCTCGGAGGAGGATAATGACTATCGAAAGCGATGCGGCACGTCGAGCACTGCTCGTTCAATCGCGTCTCTCTCTCTCTCCCTTAACTTTTGTTAATTCGTTTGGATAATTCGTTGCCTCTGTTTTGCAAAAGCTCGACACTGCAGCAGTCTAAATCTATTATACTTCCCATTGAATGCTTGCTTCGTGAATACCTACATATACGAACGAAAGACAAGAGAAAATATGTTTGGCTTGCGATATATGTATAGCGTCGATAGAGTTAAAAATGGCCTACACGTACATCGGTTGCGTTCGTAAATTATCAAGTCTTTTATAGCAGAGCGCAGGCTTTTTGCATAACGATTCTGTGTATTTGTGTGCGTATAAAGAGAGAGACAGAAAGAATGAAAACAACGAATAAATCAGGAATAACATTTTTATCGCCGCTTGAGAAATCCCACGTAAATAATTTCTACTTGTTCGGGCGCTCTCTGCCCCTGAGCACGCTGTTATTTACCTTTTACTTCAGCATCAAATCGCTTTTGTAAATTTTCTGTATAAATGTATATACTTTTCGCGAAAATCGTCGCACTATACTCAAAGTTATATTTCGCTCAAAATCTGCCGTGGATAAAAAATAAATAAAAAAAAAGTAAAAATAAAAGCTACACAACCATGCGCACGGGTACGCGACACAAACAGGAGCAGCAGCATCGGTGGAAAACCTAACGAAGCTGAGAGAAATTGAATTTATTGATTTTTGTAAATATAAGATTTTTCTATGAAAAGATGTGACGAGGATAAATATTTATATCCGGTTAAATAAATATTTCATAGGCCGAGCAAGATGAAATTTATTTTACTCTAAAACGAACGCATCAATTCAATTGGATGCTGGAAAATTTTTCTAGAGCTTTAAAAGCTTTGATCGCGTACTTTGTAATTGAAATTTGCAAGGGTAACACAATTGTGCAGGCCACAATTTCTTAATTAAGTTGATACCATAAGACAAACGCTTAAATTTTTATTTTAACTGTTGCATTTGGCTGTAAAAATAATTTTCAATGAATTTGCATGAATCTCTTCCAGGTCATCATGAATATTTTTGGATAATTCTTTCCTCTAATTCTCGCCAACCTATTTATTATCTGCGAGTACAGCTTGGCTATTATCTCGCCTTGGTGCTGAAATTTCTCATCCTAAAAATGTCCATAATGCGCCCCAGTCATATATATAACGCACAATTCGCAGAGACTTTCGAAGCGCGTCTCAAGAGGTATAAAAGTGAGAAAAGGCTGCTCACTCGCTCGCTCGCGCGCACGTAATTAGAGAGAGAGCGAAAAAGCTCAATGACTAAAAACGTCCGTATATACATTTGTAAGAAAAGTCTCGAGTCGCCCATTCTCGGAGCTCAGTACAGAATTATATAGAGCATCGCAGTGTGTAGCAGTAGTAGCAGCAGAAGCACGAGGGCTGAAGAAGGAAGAAGGAAGAAAGAGAGTGGTAAAAAAGCTTTTGTCTCCAGTAGAGACAGGTTTCTGTCTTTTATCTCGTTTTGTGCGGCGCGCGCTCGCGCGCGAGAGAGCTTGCGCATGCACCGCTTGCAAAGGTAGTATTTCTCACGCTCTTTTTCTTCTTCTTCTTCTACTTCTGCTCTCTTTTTTTCTCGCTTCTCGAGATGGCTCTTGCGCGCAGGCAATGGCTACATCTACCGCCAGCATCTGGGCAATAAACCTGAGATTTTTATTTTCCGTGTATAACGCACATGCTCTATGTGTGTATACGAAACGGAAGCTATACGCGCAAAGAGAGCTAGAGACAGAGTAGCTCGTTCTCTCTGAGTAATATCCAGGCACAACGTGGCTCAGCTTTTACATAAATATGAATTTCGTTTTTACAAGTTGCACAAAAAGAAAAAAAAATGAAAAATTCGCCCAAAGTGATATCTCTCGCTGTAGCTCCTCTAGGCGTTTACAAGATCGCGCGTCCTTATTATACACGCGGTGCGCACTGCCTCTTTCATTTCGCTCGGCTCCTGTAAGAGAAAATCGGAGACTATGCGAGCTTTGCGAGCTGCTTCGTCTGCAAGCACGGCTTTAAATGGATCCTCGGTGTGAAGATCTAATAATAATAATAAATTAACTCAACTCGTATTTTAGCCGTAGGACCGATGGACTTTTGCTACTTCCTGCTGCTACTCGACGACAACGACGACGACGACTCTTGTTCTCAGCTTAATACTCACTTAGCTCAAGTCAAACATAATAAGAAAACTTTTAAAATGAAAAAGTCCCCCGCGCGCTGAAAATGGAAGTATAATAAACTTCATTTTCAAATACTGTGCGTTGAGCTTTATGTACACAGTAATATTGTATTTATGTGCCCGGTCACTGCCACTCTTGTGCGCGAACGTGTCGAAAGCTCGCCGCTAATCGCGTGACGAGCATATCGTCGATTCTTATCACGTGCTCTCGAGTCGCGATATAATAATTATCATAATAATGCGCCATGAGAACGTGTGCGTATGAAGAGTGGATCGAGAGGGCTACACATGCGTGTGCCCGATTGGATGAACACGTGCATAACGATAATGTTGAGGGCTTTTACGACCCTTGTGTGCGTATAGTCGTTTGAACGATCATTTCTATGGTCATCGTTGCGCTGCATGCCTAGGTGAATGCAGAATTGTTGGGAAATTGTTGTTTTTGCGGTTCAAGAATTATTGAAATTGACAGAATGTTACTAGGTACTTTACTTGTAAATACTTTTTACAACTTGTCGCTTTTTTTAATCTCTATATTGACTAGCGTGTAAAAATCATTTTCATCAACTTAGCAGTTGGTACATGTAAAAATTGTATATTTTGTATATTTACACGAGTAGAGATCAATGATAATACACGTGAATGCGCAGAAAATAATTTACAAATAAAATGTCGGAATATTTCAGTCTATGTTCGAGTAAATTAACAAGATATATACCATAAAAATTTTAATGAGCTGATGAGAAAAAAAAAAACGCATTAAAAATTGTGAATCACGAGAGTACAAATAACAATTTCATTTGTATGGATGTTCTTTTACAAAATGACTCATTTTACATGTACGAAAGGTGACCACTTTAGAAACAAAAAATTCCGTCACAAGCAAATAAATTCGTCCGATGAACACTAAAAAAAAGAACAGTAAAATGATATATATTTCTCACAAACAACGCGAGCAAAAAGCAACCAAATGAATAATGAAAAAATATCGATTTTATTTATCTAAATTTCATGAAAACGGTTTTCCGGGGTATAGTATTTCCCTTGAAATTCAAGCGCAAATTACGAAAAAGTCACGACACCACGAATGAAATATAAAAGAAAGAAAGGCGAGGCCATTGTTGAAAATGTAGCAATTTTTTGAATACAAATATCCGATTGGTTCGCATACAAATTTTCTCGCTCGTTCCTCTCGTTGATTGTGGTACTCGAGATGAATTCTTGTATTGAATTCTTGTATGATCCCAAACGTCGCATTGTTGGTTGTCCTTTGGCATCTTTATAAATTGCATGTATGAAACAATTGACATTGTCTCATTTTTGTTTCTCGTAGAAATGAATCAAAAACGTTCAAATTTGTCTTATATGGCTCTGCTGCGCGTACGTAGCGATAGAGAGCCTGTATCGATTTTCATGAAAAAGCAATATCGTTGTTTGATATATTTATAATACCGTAATATTACTCGTCTTCGTTGGCATTATATGCACACAGCCGCTTTGGCGAAATTATTTATTCACTCGGTCGAATAAAATTAAGCCACATTCCAGCAGCGTGCCTAGTGCATTACTACCTTGGTACATATATATAATGGGGAAGCCTTTGTTATTCAGACGAATATATATAACGCAGCCGAGAGCAGTGCACGCACCCACACGCAGCATAGCGAAGACAAACTACATTACTGGAAATTGTGCGCTAATTCTCTCTCTCTCTCTGTACGCGTGATTCCTTTGAAATTATTCCGTTGCTGCACGCTGCGTAGTAGTTAGGTGTGTGCCCTCTATACCCCGGCTTTCATCCATACGTGCAGCAGCTTTACAATCGAGATTTTCCCGCCGAGCTCGCGGTGCCTACTGCTGGCATTGCGAGCTTTGGGATCGTTGGGACTATCTTGCACGAACCATCAAGCCTGCGAATTCATGGTTACACCTGCAGAATGGCTGAGAGACACCGCATCGATTATATATACATGCATATAGAGAGAGAGAGAGAGAGAGAGAGAGAGAATGGAGTCGAGAGCTTGCTTGCAGCGTACGTCTACGCGAACACGAGAAATTCGTTATACCGTACATTAATGACGAAATGTATTTTACTATGAATAATACGCTTGGGAAAATTGAGTTTCGCTGACTTTAATTGATGGATCTTCGTATACACACAAGCCTGAGGTAGTTTGAAGAAGGCAGGAAAATTAATTTTTTTCTATCTCATACTTTGGTGCGAAGTAAAATATGGGTCATATCACAAAAGAGTTGATAGTTCAAAAAATGAAATTGAAACAAAGTATGTACTCTTAAAGAGTACATTGAAAAATGAAAATCCTGAAAATTTCCTCAAAGTTGGAATTTGATTTTTCAAATTTTATTTTGTTTTATTGAGGTGAATATGAAAATATTTATGACACATGATGTTCCATGTAATATTTGAGGGGAATTCAAATTTGCCATCCAAAATCATGTTCATAACCTCAAAATCCCTAAATTATCAAAAATCAGTCCAAAGGCCAAAAATAAACATGTTCGTCTCGAGCGATTAGGCCAATATTGTAATATGTTCATTGATACATCACAATACAACTTCTGGTAAATTTTGATCATCGGTTGAAAATGAAAACTAATTCTTCAGCTGTCGAAAGACTTAAAAACATAGTTTTTAAGCATGAAATTACTAATATACTCTTCAAGAGTTCATACTTTGTTTCAATTTGATTTTTTAAACTTTCAACTCTTTTGTGATAAGACCCATATACAAAAGCTCGGGAATCGGCGAGCAAAGAAACTCTCGAAAGCGTATTAAATCGAAAGCCCTCCCGTATAATGTGTGAGAGGGCTTATATGACGCCGCATATATACATCGAAAGAAAAGAGCGAGTGGCTTTTTTTCACCTTTGATGCTCGAAACGAGAGAGAAACGTAAAAATTCATATGCAGCGCATACCTTTGTGACGTGTCGTGTTTGCTCTCGGGCTCACGCGTACGTCTACGTAGAGTGTATATACATATTTTTTTTGCACAGCATATCGTGTCAGAGGTGGTTCATAGTTTTGATTCAATTAGCTTCAATATCAATAAAAAAACTTCCATTAAAAAAAGAGCCAAAAAAAGAGGAAAAAAAAATTAATTGCTCGATACGCAAGAGGCAGAAACGTTGGTTTCAAATTCATCTTTGCTACGGTTGTCTCGTTTGAATTTCATCGTGGGCAAATCAACAACACAATATGTCCGTTCTCGATGGCGCTCCTAACACATCTCCGATCTTCATCAAATTTCGCCCGTTTAAGGTACATCCGTGCACATTACGTAGCCAACTATAATATATGTTATATGCATATACGCACGTCGAGTCTGTTCCAAGCTCATACCCGTACGCTTCATTATCGAACCGTCAGTTTCACGTCCTGCTCTTTGCCTCTTTGGCTTAGTATTATTATCCGCTGTATCGCGATACTATATAACTTTTCAACCTGATGTTTATATCTACATCATCGAGCGAGCAAAGAGAGAGAGAGAGATACGGCCAAGACCAATAGTCGACCATCAAAACCGCAGGCATTTGTCAGCACATAGCAGTAGGTATTGCTCGCATTCAGTGCTCTCGAAGCGAACCTCGTCTTAACGAGCGGATTGAAAAAAAATGTTCTGACCCCCTTTTACGTGCATTTCTCCAAGTGGCCCTAGGGGTAATTTGTTGGTCTCAGAGAAGCCGCCAGTAAACGATTTGAGAAATTGATTTTTGATTTTTCAAGATGTGTACGCCGCAGCGCATTGCTGATATATTCACATAAGGAGCCGCGAGCCGCAGAGCTTACCCGCGTTAAGTTAAACGATGCACAAGACGTGAGATTACTCGGCAATATGCAAGCTGATCTATTTGCTCGATTCCTAAGTTGCGCATGCAAGACTAAGCGAACTTTCATTGCGCCTACGCTCGGTGAACAGAAGCAGTGCGCTGCACGTAGGAATACCGCGGACGATATGTACCGGCCTCCGGACATATAAAAGTTCCTTTACCCTCGGCAATTTGATAACGCTCGAAAAACGTGAATTTTGTTGTAGCAGCAAAAAATCAAATTGATTTGAAAAAGCTCGTTCGCGAGTTTATGTACCGCAAAACCACGCGAGGAAGCTGCATCGACGTCGATTGATTTGATAGGGCAGTGTAGTCGCACGATGAATTTGCGCACATGCAGGGTACAGCCAATGAAAAAATTCGCCAACTGCAATTATAAATATGTTGGAATCGAACTACGAGGCGCGACTAGGGCGAAAACGCCCAACTACTCCTCTCCGTTCCATTGCGGATGATGGTGTACAGATAGAGAGCGCAATACGGCACGACTAACTATAAGGAAGAAGATTACAGTGCTCCCTTGCGGTGCGTGTAATATACGATAGACGCCGAATCGATGCACGTACATACTCGCAATCTTTCTGACTTGTAAACTCCACGACGAAAAATATTACAGATGAATTTGCGCGCGAGAAATAGCCCAACATCCCGACCTTTTTCTTTTTCATCTTTTTTTCTTTCTCTCTTTTTATATATTATACTCGAGCAAAGATGAGTCAATATACATGCAGCCGAGTATTCAAAATCAATACTGTGCAAATGTATTTGACATCTTAGCGGGTATTTCAAAAAGCGAGAAAAATTCATCCTCGCCCGAGATGTAGCACGGGCCTGTATATCTGTGTAGGAGGTAAGAGGCCGAGAGCAGACATCGGAAACTTCATGGTATGTGTGTTCTTCTCTCTCTCCCACTCTCTGACTGTCTTCTCCCCGGTTTCTCTGCTTTTCTCCGAGAAAATATCGAGAAAATCGTATTTTGCTCAGCTGTTTCGAGATGACGTTTTTTTGCGCATTTCCAAGGGAGCTTGCGGCATGCTGATCGGTAAAACTCTTTCTCTCTCTCTTGTTCGCTTTTTCAGTTGGTGATACTATTTTTTTCCTCCTCGCGATGTACTTAAGAAGAACAAAGATCTTACACGCAAACTTTTCGAAAATTGTAATGACCCTTTTTTTCCTAAAGAGCAATTCTACATAGAATTTTTTTCCGTAACGGCACATACGGACTCATAATTCCAATATCAATAATAATTTATTATGAGTAATACAAAAATATTATTTTAATATCAGTGAATTGGCCAATATATGAGACATGCGTTTAAAATACTATAATATTAATTCAATATTGTACATTACGGAGTACACATTGGAGTTAAAAATTCTAAGTGGGATCGCTCTAGGTGAAATTTCATTACGTTATTGGGTACAACTTAAAGAGTAGAACCATGAAAAGCGAGCGAGCGTTCAGCGAAATAATTGTAGGATTATAATCTACTTATTCTGCGGAAATAGAATTTTTGAGTCAGCTTACTCCCTTCTTCTTTTATAATGTAACGCGGAGGAATAGTGCTCAGCATTCACGCGTTTGAAACATCTGTGTAACGTCTGACGTCTCTGTCTCTCTCGTACGCGCTTGTCTTGCTCGCGTCGTGCGGGTTGCTTGGTCAAGCAATAAGCTACAGACTCGAACTAACAGCGGCTGGAAGCAGCAGTGAATAGTCAGTTTATGTTATGACTCCACATCGTAAACAAAGAAATAACGCATCAGCTGTAGCAACTGGTTTTTGTGGAGAAAAATGACCAATCTTTTACGTTGCAAGTGACTGTGTTGTTGTGTGTGGTTACGCAGAGTGATGTACATTTATGACGACGACGAAACTCATAGTGAACGTTTTTATGATGAAGACGAACACCGGCACAATTCCGATTCTGAAGACGTGGATCACCTTAAAGTTTCAAACTTGGAAAAATTGAAGAACCTACGAGAAGGTGTCAATTGGAAGATCGATAAAGAGAGATCTGAATTTCTTTGTCAATTCAATTCCTTAATCAAAGATTGGGAGGGCCAACTACCAAATCTTCGATATATTTTCCGTAGCAAAGAAATTGATTGGCTTCTTACGGAGGATGTAAAGAAGAATAGCTTATTTAGTACAGTTCCAATTATCGACTTCGTGGTCAGCACTGGAGGACGAGGACGAGCCCAAACTTAATCAAGATGGTAAGCCATCGACGCGTCGTACCACACCACTGCATCATGCCGCAGTTAGGTGCAGTATCTTTCACTGGGACATCGTCCATAATCTTTTTAAAATATACGATAGGTTCGATGTGAACTACACCGACGAGTCAGGCCTAACGCATTTTCATGTGGCTTGCCAGTGGGGCTGTAATTGAGTCGTTGAGAAATCCCTCGAGCTTGCACAGGATCCCAATATCCTCGTTGAAAAAACAAGCGATTCGCCGTTACATTGGCTGTAGCCACCGATCATACTAAAAAAGCCGAGTTGCTGCTGAGAAAGGGCGCCAACCCGAATTCGATCAACATGGTAGGATATACCCCTTTGCACACTATGAGCAAGAGATTCGTCGATGATTACGTGGCCAAGATATTATTCAAGATCAGCGATGAGAAATATCGACCAGTGCAGGTAGATGCACGGGACAAGGAGGGTAACACGCCATTGCACTTAGCTTTGAAATGTGGCGGTGGGTATTTGGTCAAATCTCTGCTGAGAAATGCCGAAGGATCAACACCTCTGCACATTATTTGCAAGAGAGAAAAATATTTTGATGCTGACTTGGCGTGATTATTCTTCCTAATCAATGGCAATCTTCATCAGACGTTGCAGGTCGATGCCCTTGACTGGTGGCGCCGGACACCGCTGCAATGGGCCGTGGCGAATATTTTGCCGTATGAAGTAGATGTACTCTTGAAACATGGTGCTGATCTGTCTAGCTTCGTGTTCCCCACTGAGAGTTACTTTGGAAAAAGATTTGAATCACAGTTAGATGAAGTTTCGCTTAATTTTAAATTGAGACTGGCATCTGCCGCTCTGGCCGTCACCCATCGTCTTGAGACAAGAGGATACAAACTGGATCGAAGTGAAGCTATGATGATCATGACTTTATTCGACAAGTATGGATTGTTCGAGATATCAATAGATCATGAAAGTAGTTGGTTTCATGACGATAATTTTGCGAAGAGAGCGAAAAAAATAATTTTATGTCCGGACCTGTCGCTCTACGACACGATCCAGTTGCTACCCGCAGAGGCGGCTAAACTACTTACATATTCGGACTACTTCGTTTTTATACACAAGAAGATTTATTCTGACTATTTTCCCGAAAGGCCCAGTGAGGTTTGTGCTGTGAATTTACACGGGATAATATCGAGAAGATTTTTCCGACGATGGGGACTGGATTCTTTCTTAGAGCTGACGCGCTACCGACTACCAGTTCTCTGTTGTGAAATAATCATTCAGCAGTTAGTGAACGAAGATTTGTGGCGTATTTGCTTGGCGGCTGCAGAACAAAATTCGTGATGACGATCACTGTATTTGTAGTATTTTTTTTATTTCTCGTGTTATAAAATGTTGCAACTTTTTCATATGATTCAAATAAATTAAAAAAAAATTCATTAATTTTTTTAAAGATATATTGTTTTTTCGATTAAAAAGTCCATTCGTTGCTATACAAAATATTTTTACAGCGTATAACGAGTCTTTTGAAGTTTGCGTACACTTTCTATAACAACAACAAAGAGAAGCATATATCTATACGTGAAAGCTCGATTAAACTCGTCGACCTCGTTTATTTCTTCTCTCGAAGGTACAAGAAAAAAATGTCCCCCGTACAATATTATCTTCCAGTGGTCAGTGTACACTCGGTCGCGCAGCTCGATTCCGTATACCCACCTACTACACATCGAAATGAAAAGTCAGAAAGAGAGAGGAGAGAAAAGTTTCGATTCCGAGGCACGGAATGAAACGTATATAGCTGATTGACGACGAAAGAAAATGTATTACCCGAGCTTTGGCGTGCTTTTTTTATCACCCGCAGCTTCCACCCATCTTTTTTGAAGCTTTATTTCGAGATGTTCGATTTCTATGCTTCTACAATATAATGATACATTTTATCGAGATTGCAAAGGACGATAGATTGATTGGATTAGTTGTTGGCTCGAGTGGCCCCCCACCATTACTAATACGATGGGAGAATCCATGGGGTATGTATCTATCAAAAGATACGTATATAAATTATACTTTGCAAGTTTTGCTCAACTTGTTCATTTCTATCTGCTAGCTGCAATCTTTTGAATGAATAATCGAGTCGAGCTGATGTTTTCCGCGCTTGAGCAAAAAGAGGCAATTTTTTTCAACTATAGTCTGACGTTGGCCTCTCGACATCTATAATGAAAAGTTCATTATTTGAAAGAAAAATCCCGCCGAGAGGAAAAAAGCTTCCTTCCGCTTACGTGTATGGCACGTATGTGTGTGCGCGCATATACATAGCTAGAGCCGTGCGCCTCGCAAAAAGTACAATCTAAATTCATGATTGTGCGCGGGAGTATACATAGAGAGGACTACTTCAAGATTCTTCAGCTAGAGCAGCCATGACGCACGTTGCAGCCGAAAAATCTACTCGACTCGAGGCAAGACGGAAAAATATGTACTCGTCGTATGTGTTGTGCATGCCATAGTTTTTTTTGCGCGTTGTTTTGAAACTGAGCAAAGGAATACAAGTGGCTACTTTTCCCTTAACTCGTATTACTACTGGAACCAGGGTGCAAGCAAAAAAATTCTCCGAGGGGATTGTTTAATTTTTACTAGGCAAAAAGTTTGTCCAGCTAGAGCGGAGCGAAAAAAAGGTGAAAAAAAGTAATAATAATAAAAACAAGAGGAGCAAGTGTTTCTTTCTGTGTCCTTTGTGTGTCAGAGAAATACGATATTGAAATCCATTGCTACTTGTTAGTTAGGCCCATTGAGAAGTCAGATGTCTTATAGATCCGACTGAGAAAGCGCGCGTAAATTCGATTTCGTGTGTAGCGGCAAGCAGAGTTAAGGGAGCCACGGAGAAGGCTCTTTCAATTCTATTTTATGCCTCATTTCTCTTGTACTCAGGGAAATTGCGTTTCTTCACTCCTGCCGTGCTCCTGTTTCGTCTTTCTATATCAATTTTTTATCGCAATTTCATAACTCATTTTTGCTTTTTTTCTCCATCTCTACCTCTCTCTCTTTTTATAATAACATAAGACAGGTGTATGCATGCACTCGGGAGAGGATATTTTTCCGTTTAATAATTCAGCGCCTTATGAAAGATGCATCGAGCGTAAAAATTTTGGCTATGGCATACAAGACTCGCTTTACATCTGAAGAAATTTCTGCGAGCTACATCCTTTTTTTCGCTGACTTATCGATTTATTTGTGAAAAAAAATTTTCTTCCTTGTTCAGATGACTCGCTTGCTCCGTCTCTCTCTCGTTCTGCCTACCTATTTATAACGATATAAGCCTGCCACTATCTTAACATGACGGTAGAACATTGGCAAAAAGGAAATTCAATACGAGGCTCGGGGCATGTCATTTGCACGCGGACAAGCGCAAGAAAATCGTCCACTTAACGTCAAGCCACGAAGTATCCCCACGCGCAGCTCGGTATCTCTCTCTCTCTCTCTTTCACGAGTAGAAGAGATTGAACGTCGTTGCTGAACAATATTTGACTTTCTCAAGAGCTGCAGCAGCTCATCGTAATATTATTTTTCCATTAGCGAATGTAAATGATATCCCTGCTGTACGCTGTATTATATACACGCACCTACGTATCGATATCGCGATGAATATGCTAATATATTTTAAAAAGTTATCGATTATTCCGTAGTTCCATATTTTTTCGATGAATGAAACAAAGAATAAAAGGCCGTTGCACCTTGAGTTTCTTGAAAAAACTGAACGCATTGCACGTTACAGCGAAAAGACATTTTTTAATCCGATTTTCGAGCTGCATGAAAAATATTTGTCAATACAGCGTGAAAAAGAAGTAGCGTTCAATGCAATAAATTCCTTAAACATCCTAACCCGATGTACAATTTTTCTCTCTCTTTCGCCCAGCTGCGGCTGTACTCACATGATATGCGCGTATCACAGGTGTTGCAGTTTCATTTTAATCGGATTTGGAGTGTGTATACGTGCGTGTCAGCTCGGTACTTTTTCACGAAGCTGCAGTTTCTAAGCTATTATACGTCTAGTACCGCGACATCGATATCAGTTGCAAAAAAAAAATACTTGACAAAATATGATTTGGTAAACGGGGTAATAAAAGCAGCCCCTCGTAGTATCCGTACAAAGATTTAACGGCATACCGCGATGCGGTATCATCTCTCATCTCCTATCTCTCGCGTGTATATGAAAATAGACAGGGATCGAGCCGAAGTATATGATATGGCGAATAAAGCCTCGGTGTATACGCGACGTATCATCGAAAGTCCTCGGATATCGATTAGGTATTCCGTTTTGCTATGAGTTACAATAAACGAGAAAAAGAGAGGCAGAGGTCCGTATAGCGTACTAGCGGGGCTCAAGTTGGTCGCAGCCGCAGATTTTATGCGCACATTAGCATACATTGCGGAAAGTGCGCGAGAGAGCTTAAATTATTCTCTTTTCTTTTTTTTCTCTTCTCCCTGGACTGCGCAGGGGCGCGCATGATCCCGACGCTTTTCTCTTTCTCTCTTGCGTTTTATCGCGCTTGTATGACTTGTTCATAATGTATATAAGCGGCTCGTGCCAGGCAGATAGTAGAAAATCGTTTTCCGCTTTGTATACAGCGCGAGCGAGATAAAAATCATAGGATCTGCTCTCGAGTTTCCCACTGATACCGTTGTGACTCTCTTGCAGTTTCCCATTTATTGGTTACCTTTATGCTTATAAATCTTTCCCCGAGCAGCCGCATGCGAAAGACGACTTAATTGCGAGCTAATGATTCATCGGGACGCGCGCGCGCGGGGATGATGGTGCTCTCGAGCGGCTGTTGCACTTTTAGCCGAGGCATTACAAGAGCGATTACATCGTCTTTTGCTCTTCCTGCAAAGGCCACTTATACCGCACCAGATGCACGCACCTTCGAGCTTAAGCAAAACTTTCTTCTTCCTCTTCTTCTTCTTCGTTCTCCTCAACTTCTATACTTCTCTTTTCAACTGTTACCGTGAAGTTTAACTTGTGGAGCAGTTGTCGCGAGTAACTCGGCCGAGCTTTTTGTATTATTTTATTTTTTTTATCGCAAAAAACTTATATCTCGGCGTCCGAGTAGGAATCGTTTCCCGCTCGCATCGCCGTAAAAATTGTACAAAAACTCGTTTCACCACACGCGAAACTCGAAAATATATTCGTTATCTCAGAGAAAGAAACGGGAAAATTCGCAACCAATAGCAGCAGCAAAAAAAAACGAATTCGCGGCATATTCAAGTGGGCAGCTCGTACTCGCGCCAAAAAGGGGTTACATTACATACACGTATTCGTACATCATTAATTATATACGCAAGTTTTCAGTTCCACGGCAACTGGCGTAATAATTTTTTCTTTTTCTTCTAGGCACGAAAAGTATATTGCAGCTGAAAATAATTGCGCGAAAGATTCAGGATAACGATAGTAATAATAATAATAATAATTCGAGAACTGAAGCACACGCCACGGCAAGTGCTGTAATCAGGACCCAGAAGCATAATTGAAGCGTAAATTTTTAATTATCAACTGCGCCACTCGCTGTGCGTTGTCCACCGTTACTTTGCCATGTTATTCCATATTTGCATTTTAATTAGAACACGTCACCGATACATAAACGCGCGTGTATACGATACATGGTAATGTATGGATTTAGCGTGGCATTTATTTATTCGTTATAACGTACTCGCTGTAGGCTCAAGCGAAAATGTTCACGTGATGATAGTTCTGGATCGAATTATACATTATATGCCGTCAACGTGCGCTTCGTAAAGCGTTCGCTTGAAGAGTCGAAAGATCTGCGATGCACCAGTTGAAAATTGCATATTTTCCATACAGAATATATGACCGTACACGAGCATCGGCCGCGTGAAATTAAAATTTGTCCACCTCGGATGCGCAGTTACACGTAAAATGTTTAAAAGCTCCGAGAAGCGGTGTGTATTGCTGACGCTCGAGCTTCGTCGAAGCCTAGTACGCACATTGCATTGCGATACAGCTCATAGCTGCTAAATGCGCTTAATTTGGCTTTGCATCCATTTAGTATTGTAAATACGAGTAACGAACACCTAGCGTGTATACTGGGCAACCCTCGGATATGTAATGAAAAAAAAAGGTCGGTGATCAAAAAAGCCGCGATATTATTTTCTCGACAAAGCATCGGTACAGATAGCGCGCGACGCGAGCTGCTACATGGTGCGCGTGATAGAGCTTGCATCGAGCAAAAAAAAAACAAAAAAAAAGAACGGCTATATATTTTGCGCTTCAACGTGCACGCGCGCTCGCGAGCGAGTGAAAGAGAGAGACCGAGAGAGAGAGAGAGAGAGAGAGCCGGAGCTTGCACTATCCGCGATATTCAAATTTTACGCATGCAGCTTTCCTCTCGCGCTGAGCCATGTCTGATTTACGATGATACGTGGTGAAAATTTATACGCACAGAAGCGGCCTATTCGAATATGCCTACATATATGCACATGGGCGCGTATTCTGTATCCAGTAATTTCTGCTCTCAGTGCAGTGCAGTATCGAAGCTTCGCGCATACCAAAAGAGAAAGAGCTCAGCTCTTTTTCCAGTTTTTACCGCGAAAGCTTTCATATTTATTTTTTTTTTTACTTTGTATACGTTGGAAGCTGTAGTGGATATCATTATATATATATATATAGGTATAAAGTGAAATTGTACGTGAGCACTTTGGGCGTGCGCCTGTATATGTCGCGAGCCTGCCGTGGTGTGATCAAATATTTGCACAAATAATTCACGAGTAATTTGATTCGAGTCCAAGCCCAGGGCTAGCTCCTGCGCTGTATGAATATTTATTTAGTTTGTCCGTGAGATAAAAAGAGGATTCTACAATTTTTCTATTGCTACACTCGCCGCTGCATACATACAATATAGAAGCTGACGTATCGATTTCAATCTCTCTTTCACTTATCCGTCACGCAGTTAAGGGAATAAAAAATATCAACGCGTGCCATTATTTGTCCCCTAACTCTCTATATCCATCTCTCAACAACGTCGTGAAAATAACGGTGCTATTTTTTTATACCTGTTCATTTGCGAGAGAAAAAATGTTCACAAGCTGAATGAAAAGCCAACGCGCGATGACTTGATGGATCGTTTGAGAGGCCGCGGCATTCATACACATACAGAGTAAAAAGCTCGTACTATGCATACAGTTCTGTAAAAATGATGAATAATACGGTATAATATAATATACACTCGGCTGATAATAAAAAATCGATCAGTGGTCGATAATTCGACGGTTCTCGATTGCAGGATTTATGAAATCTCTCGGAGCCAGCACATTATGCACTCGACTTTCCAACTCTCTTTTTCATTGGGATGAAAACCAAATCAGACTTGGATATAAACCTAGTTTTTTCCCAGCTCCATCAGTCGAGTGCGATGCACTCGATATTCATAATTACCCTAGCATCTTGCGTTCTACTACACAACATTATAGCGCCTACATGGGCCAGATGAAATATTCAACATCAAAGTGATCCACTCGCAGTCAGTCATTAGCCTTGATAAACATAATAATACTGCAAGTAGTTACGCTGGAACTGCGCATGCACCTAGAACTGCTAATGTTTCGCGTGCGAGCAAAGTTGCTTTAATGTATAGAGGCGCGCGAACGCGTGCGAATTTGCCGAGGTGCGGAGTGAATGGAAGAAAAGCTTCGATTTTTACACGCCAATTAAGCTTACGAGTGGAGTCGGGCCGCGCGCACGCGTGCAATATAATTATGAAGAAAATAAGCTTCATATACGGCATTGGCATTATCATCGCATCTATATATAATACGTATAGGTACGAATGGCGCAGAGATTCTCGATTAAAGTTAGTACGTGTGTGGATGGGGCATGCGTACGAGTGCGGTGCATGTGTGTGTGTGTGTCTGTGCATGTAATAGCTTGCAGCTCCGGCATAAGAAGAGCTTAATTGGCCATACGTGCCGGGAGTAGTCAAGCTGCATCTGCTGCTGCTGCTACTGCTGCTGTGACGCAAAGTTTCTCAGCTTCCACGTTATAACGTAGGCTTTCCGAGGCTATATAATTCTACTTACGCGTAGGGAGAAGTAAAAATCGAATTTATACTCGAGCTTATAAGATCCGCACGTTAAGAGAGTTCATTGAAGAATTTCGATCCACATCGATAATGCAATAATCTCAAAAGCTGCACTTGAGAGTTTATTTGCTCGCGGCGTGCATATAATATATAAAGGATAATGTAATTCCATTGGGATCGTGTAGGTATATATGCGCGTATAATACCCCGAACGGTATAATAACAAAGTACAGATGGGCCAAACGCCGTGAAGTGCACCTTTGCCGTTGTCCGTGTAGCTGTTCGAGCCTCCTACAATACAGTTCCTAAAAGTCTAATATCGTACGTTTGTAAATGCGCAAGACAGCGGCTAGCTCCTCATTCTCTCTCTATCTTTCCCTTGCGCTTAATCTAGCTTGCAGATCGCAAAAACTTGGCCTGCGCCTCGAGCAAAGAGGATTAACGTTTAGAAAGTATCAAGGATTAAAGCAGCTCTCCCCCACAACTTTTTTTTCTTTTTCTTTTTTTTCATCCCTGTATATAGGTGTACGGTTGCAATCAGGTTAAAAAATAAATGTCGGTACCTTCGGTCCCGGTGTGTCGAGCTTCTATATCCTCCTTGAAGCTGTGCTCGTTGCTTATACGAATGCGGCATTCGGCCGGATATCTTGTTTGCATACACTTTTTTAATTAACTTCTGACCAAAAGACTCTCTCCTCTTCCCGAAGAGATAGAGGCTGCTGGGAGAGAGAGAGAGAGAGAGAGAGAGAGAGAGCCGACATTTAAGTTTTAATTAAATTCTTTCCGCTTTTCAGTTTCGTGCACGCAAAACTGTAAGTTGACTATGCATGCATGTCCCACTCGAAAAATAAGATGAAAAGGCTCAATTCGATCGTGAAAAACTGATAGTTCAATATTTAAGGCTCCCATACGCAATTAAAACGTCTTACTTGAACGATATCGCTAAGGAGTTCGTAGGTGCGCGCACTTCATCGAGCATCTAATCTTTTTTATCATCCAATGTAATAAAAAAAAAACTCAGCTTTCGGAATCAGCAGAAAAAAGAGAGCCGAGGACCGAGCGGGTATATATATACATATAAGAAACTTACGAACAAATCCAATCGAGCCGGGACTGGCGATTATAGTGTCAGCTGGGCGTCCATTGGAAACGCGCAGGAGGGCGCGTGCATCAATGAAGTTCTTTCGATTGAAAGCCAATGCGTCGATTACGAGACTGGACTTGCTCCAAGATGACAGGGCACGTAATACTTTGGAGAGAGGGAAAAAAACTGTCGCTCCCGTGAGAGTTGCATGTACATAAGGAGGAAACGTTTTTCTTCCTTTCTTTTTGCTTTTTAATTTGGACGACAATCGAGTCGAGTACGCGCCATGTATGCCCGATTTTAATACGTCGTTAAACTTGGCACGTCTTATATGAACATTCTAAATTCTCTCGTACTTAAGGCAGGGCCGTATAATCTCGCGATGACTCTGGCGCGTACACAACTGATTAGATACGAAGTAGTAGTGCTCGCCGCGCGACTATAATATCTGTGGCACACATAGCAACATGTACGAGCAGTGGGTATATGTAGTTGAAGCGCGAGCGAGGCTGGAAATTTTGGGAAGAGCAAAGCGCGCGAGAAATTCCAGATAAGGAATGCGCAGGAATATTATCCTCCGCGACGCGAGTAGTAGTATATATATAATATTGAGCACTTGGATGTGAGTATGTGTACTGCTGCACCGTAACTCCAGCGCAGAGCGAGATTTTCACTCTGCATATTATTATTCGCTCGCTTATACACGGCAGTAAATGATTTTACATACGATTACAGCTGCACACGAGGCGCGACTAACACAGCCACACGTATGTACACCGGGAGATGACGAGCGGTATGGATTACGTAATCCACGTGCAGAGTTGAACGAGAAAAATGCAAGTGGAATTTATTTAGCGTGCAACGCGTAGGGCGGGTAAATTTTCATTTCGTACTTTGGAGGAAAGTCGGGGCGCTACACAACATACGGGCCGCGTCGTCGCACGCTCCTAGGGTAATTTTCATTTCACGCTGGGGAAATTTTCCGCGACTCTGCGGTTCCATGAATATACATGGGTACGCGTATAGTGAGCTACAGGACGACGAGACAAGACTCGCACCGCGTCTACACCTCTAAGGACTCTCTACTGCTCTACCGCTACTGCTTGAGCTTTTTTTCATCCTCTTTTCGCGCTCGTGCCGTCGTGCGCACTAAGTAGTCCGCAAAAAGTCACAACACCGTCTCACCATGCTCCTCCGTGTTTATTATGGGCCATAGGACGCAGCGCATAAAGGCCGCATGCTTATCCTCCGTATCGCATTATAACAACTTTCTTATGCTGGCTATAGCCAGCTATAACTTTATTATTGTTTTAGTACGTCGTCGGCGTCGGTTTCTTCATTACCGCACGCGCCCTCGCGCCTCGTTTCGCGCTATAATACGTGTGTTTTTTTATCCGCGTTGAGACATTAACGCGTCTGCTGTTCCCACAGGGGAAATGTCGCGATTACAAAAAATTATGTCTCGTTTTGTTATCTTGATTTTTAAAATAATGCAGGAAGCTCGATGGAAATTGGAATTTTTTCAAGCCTTCCTTATTTCTCAACAAGTTCTTCGAGCAAAAAGCTCAAAAATTTTCATTCAAATATGGTCCCGGCATGTCTTTAAGGTACTCAACGTACGCCAGTTTCAGTGACGCGACTTCAATTCCCGCCTGGTAAAACTACACCGGTATGGAGCAGCAACTCTCATTTTGTCGTGCTGCGATTATTGCGCGTCTCTGAAATTCAAATCAGCGTAATTCGCGCGTAATTTGATAATTTCGCAACAAAGCTCCATGACGCTCTCCATTGCAAATAAGTTTGGTTTTTTTTTTCAAGTAAATTCGATACACAGTACTCACTTGTATGTCCAGTATTGCCTCTCCAGAGTCCTTTAAAAAAAAACATGTTGTTCCTTTCTCTCGAGTCTCTTCCGTGTTCGATTTTCCAGCGATCAGCACTTGAGAAACTGAGAAACTTATTACATTTGTTTACTCACGAAACAGTTGCCTTGGCAGATGGAATAACAACAACAGAAAAAAACCTCAACCAGAAAAATCACACTCGGACCACAAGAGAACTTTGGGCACACGCGTCCTCGATTATTTTTTTCTCTCCTTCTTTCCGAATAAACCAAATTGGCCAGTAAAATATTTTCATAAACTTTTATGAGTGTACGATATCCCGTGCGCGAACTATTGCAAGGTCGGAAAATATGCGGCAGGATGTGCAGTCGGTAGCGCGTCCGAACGCGTTCTGCGATGCTTCCACAGCTTCCACACCGCAGACTCTTCTCTCGCAGCTTTCGCTCTCTCTCTCTCTCTCTCTCGCTCTCTTGGCTCACGGATCTCTGCCGTACCAAACGCATATATATATATATCTACTGGCGCGCATATCCCCGGGTGTAGCCTGCGCGCAGCGCGTACACCCACACACATACACAGAGGCAGAGGCACATACTCAGTAGGATAGACGGCGGGCCTGAGAATACTCATGCACGCGGCGAGGGAGTGGATGTTTTCTGTATACCTATATGTATGCGCGCAGCCCTACGTATACGGACTGATATAAATGCAGCCTATATAGACGTACATAGCAAGGGACCACGAAGCTAGCTATTTTGACGTGCTAGATTTTTCGAATAATTCTACGGTAAAGCGGAAGGATCCATTATTTCAGCCTCCGAGCTAATGTCCTTTTCCAAGGCTCAACTTATGATTAAATAACGGGAATATTTAATTACTCAAAGTTTGGCGCGGGCGATACTTCAAGCTCAACTATGGAAAAAAGTGCATTTCGCCTCTCGAAGGTGTAAGTGCCTGACGTTATTAACTTGAAAGGAAGCTACTTCAAAATATCGTTTTTTTTTTATTTTTAGTGGTAAGGATCTGGAGTTTATTAAAATAAATTCGTAATTTTACGATTATAAAAACTGTCGTATTTTATTTGATATTAAAAAACTTAGAACGTAAAATTCAGAATTATAATTTTTATAGCCTAATTCTATCCCAGAATGGAACATTTCTTTCCAACCGAGGCAGTTCGATCATGATCAATTGTAGGATGCGATCGAGCTCGACCTCCTCTTCCCTCATCATATCGATTATATCGACAATATAGTACAATGAGAGGTAGGCGTGCAACTTGGTCGGGTTCGTCGACATCGATGAGACTCCCTTGAATTTTTCAATGAGCTGTCCGGCATTGCGACGGGTGGACGTCATTCGTGGTCCCAAGCGACTTATCTCGTTGACGAAGAACGTGCGATCCCTCGTCATTTGTTTCAGTGCTTTTCTCTGTGTCTTATTCGACGGGTCGAGCGTCTCACTAGTGATACCTTTATGAAGTTTCAGGGACTCTCCGAGCTTTTCCACCATCAGAATGACCTCTTGATATGTGGCGAGGCTGTCTGTGCTCAACAGATTTTTGTCATTGGCGAGTATCCGCTCGACTTTGAACACCCAGCTTTCGATCGCCACCATTCGTGGTTCCTAAGCAGAGAAATATTATTAAATTGGAATAATGATTTTAAAATGAAATTATATTAGCAGCGTTAAGTATAAGTATTTGACCCATACACTGAGAAAAAAGGAGGTGGCGTTGACTGGAGCACCCAAGTAGACTCTACTCAAGTATTAAGTTAAATATACTGAAGTATCAATGATTTGAATCGATTCTAAACGCTACTACCAAGCTACGTAGAATTTACTTAACTGCTTACTTTTTTAATCTATGGTATAGAATAAAACTTATGCATGTATTTTTCAACTTTCTTGGAATGCATGTTTTCTTCTACAAAAATGATGCCATTTTATAGAGTTATCGATACACTTGTTTCACTTAAACATTTTAATCAAGTGATATTCAAGTATAACTAACATTTTATTAAATTAAATTTCATTAACTTACCGTCATTACGCATATTGGTAACTTGTCAGGGCCATCCGAGAGCCACCCAAAAACAAAATGTTTTGAGTAATCGCTTGTATATTACGCTGAGATTGCCAATAAAAATTATAAAATTCAATTAATTATTAATTCACCAAAAAAATATTACTTCGATTATTTACCGTTATCCTGGACTTTCCATAATATGTTGGGATATTTTCATAGCCAAAACGGAAGTAGTCTATCAGCGACAGTCCTCCATTAGCGTAATCCTAAGCAGAGGTTTTTTTCGAAAAAGTCATTATAATTGAACTAAATTAATCAATTTTCAGAAAATTATTAAAAATAATAAAAAATATACTTTTTTTGGAACCTTTCGAAAGTGAGGCGAGGTTAAAACAAGATTCGCACACAATAGTACAAAAACACAAGCTTTCAGGAACATGCTGTCTTTTCTTGCTAAACTTTACTGAACCACTGAAGACGACTTAAGTTTTGGCCGCAGCTTATATATAGTATACAATAAAAGTAAAACGCCTTCAATGTAGATATTACTGTAGTTATTGTCCGTAATTTGAAGATTTTTAAAGCAGTTATCGCACCTCGTGGTAGCATCTTAAATATACTTAATAAATCTCAGATTAATTGCGTAATAGAATAATTATTTCACCTATCATTTATTAACCTTAATTTTAGCTGATTAAATTTGAACAGCCTCGATCGTAGTGTAAACTTAATTATCAATTTATGTAATACTCGAGTGAAAATAATTTCCGTAGATATTAAAAAATTGTAACCTTGAGCGAGAGAATAAAAATAGGTCGGTGTAATAAAATCAGGGCTATAAAATAGAAGGCACTAAGCGCATGATGCTCGTGCACTTGTAGCGATCTTTAATAGAAATTAATTTTTAATAAATCTAAAATTCTAAAGGGACATTTTTTATCGTCATCATAATTTAAAAACACTTTGCGATCGTCAAACGAATATTGCTCGCAGAGAGAGGACGGATAGATGGACGTCGGCTTCTCGCGATAATGCACACACATAGACCCGTGCAGATAAATTATCGCTTCAAAGCTGCCGAAATTACAGCTCGTTTGCACAAGTACACGAGGTATGTATCTCGGCCAGATCTCCTATATAGCCGCTGTAATCAAACTATTTAGCATTGTATAAGCATTAATGTAACGAGTGTACAAGATCTCGTATAAATACATGTACACGAGCAGAGACGCCGCCCGCTCTATATCTAGTTGGTAATCTCTTTTCTGTGCAAATTTTATGGCATCCCGAAGCGGCACGAAGACTTTCGACGTGCTCAGGAAATTCAACTTACATATCATATGCATGGCATTAGTACGCAAGAATTCGTTAAAATTTACGAATAAGACATATGCGCGTCGAGCTTGGACGATCCTGTCAAATATTGACGTATAGCATGCGAGATGTATGCGCACTAATCGAAATTTAAAAAAAAAGTATTCTACACTCTCGCTCATCGCATACGAATGGCTTTGCATTGAATCCTCTTTTTCTTTCTCTCTCTCTCTCTCTCTCTTTATTCCGTCCGCGTGCTTTTGCGAGCTTTTTCTCATCTCCCAAGGGAGACGTACACCAGAAGCAGCAGCAGTCTGCCCCAAGGGCACGTTCGATCTTCGCGGCTCGCTGCGCTGCTTTGTAAATGTTGTTTGGCCCCTCTCTTGCGCTGGTTTTTACATTGATATCTCGTGTACTATATGACACGCATTCGGGATTGAGCTTGCACGAAGCTTTCTACATTTATAGGCTACTTTGCAATAAACTTATATATATCTATATATAATATTTGCGCTCAAGAGCATGGGGTAGTAAATTTTGAATCGCAGTTGTATATGTACGGGCCCTCGACGCGTTACGTATAATATATACATATTGGCGCTGAAACTTTATATTATTCTCTTAAGTATGCATGCATAAACTGCTGCGCGAGAGAGACCCCAAGCAGCGTAGAGCATCAGCTCCTCCAGAGCCTCCTGTTGACGCCAGCTACATGTATATTCCTTATATATCTATACCAAGCTGTAAACTGGAGGCTTGATGAAAATTGAAGAAGCTCGTGAAAAAACTTTCTTAACGTCATTATTATAATATATCGTTATAGCGCAGTTCGCAAGTGCCAAGTGAGATGATAACAATTTTCAATTAAGAGTAGTCCTTCTGTTTCTCGTTACCTTCGTTTTTTTCTTTTCATACAGTTATTATATTTCTTGTAGCGAGCATTAAGCATCTTACATCGGTCGCGCGGGAATTCGTAGAAAGCACCACCGCAATTTTTTTCCACGCGGTAAAGAACGCCATAAGTCCTGTTATCTCGCGACTGCGGCTAAAGTAAGAGATGAGTATAAAAAAAGGACAAAATGAAAAAAATGCCACGTGCGCTCCAGCTTAACACTCGATATAATAAATAAAATGCTGCGGCTGCTGCTCTGGAAGGATAAATATAAAATTTTCCTCTCTCGCTACTAGATTATATACGCTAAAACGTGCAGCATTTGCGAGTTTGGCTTTTAAATGTGCACTGCTTGCAATTTGAAGATACATATTCACGCGCTCGTGTGCAAGCTTTTTAATTTCTTTAGTCATAGGCGTGTGCGTGCGAGGGAGAGAGAGAATTTGTGGTTTTAGAACGGGGAACGGGCGGAGGTGCGCGGGAGTTGTTTATTATAATAGCCAAGTAGGTTTTTCTTGCCCGTCTATATATCACCTAATGCACTGGCATCGGCCTTTGCCGGTTACCTTTTTTTATCTTCTTCCTCCATTTTCAAGTCTCGAGAGACAGATGACCACCAAAATCTTTCTTTTGCAGAGCTTTATGTATGACTAACAAAAATACTAATTTTCCAGCACTTTCTGTACGCATAAGATATCTAGTTACGTGGTGAAATGATGAACGTTGCTCACTCGACCTAATTTCTATTGCATAATCTGTTATCTGCAAATTTGAATTTCAAAAATAAACTCTTCCAAGTAATTATTTTCTTTATAGTCTTTAATAAGTATAAAAGTTAATATTTCACGCAAAAGATAATGTATTTGATAATCAAATAAAAACTATTGCATGACGTTTTTACTGTGTTCTGAAATATGCCATATTCCAAAAATAAAGCATAGGCCTTACTTCGAGTCTCAAGAGAATATAGGGCATGTTTTCAAAATAAGACCTTCTATCAAGCGATAAGAAAAATAAATTAGAAAAAGCGATTGAAATACCGGTTTTTTTTAAAATATTCAAAGTTTATTGTAATTCCGAATACATTGCATCCGATTTTATCCAATTTTTTCTTAGTAACCAGGGCTAGAATAGCTAAATACCCCTTGCAAATTGGACCACACGTTACGAATAAAAATTTAAGCCATGTTCCACGAATAAGGCGTATGGCGATTTTCCGAAAAAAAATAATAAAAGGCATGGCATATTTTCGATAAAAATCGGTAGATGATACTGATTTTATGTATAATATTTAAATGGAAACTTAATTATTAAATCTCTGAAATTAACTTTATTATTTGCTAAAACCACGCTAAAATTTGAATAAAATTGATAATAGAACCAACCGCAGCTGTCAATTACAGTGAAATACCGTCGAAAAATTACGTTGAATACAGGCATTGTCTAGTGAGAGTAAAAAGAAGATTAGCAATGTTCTTGTCATATAATACATCATTATCATTTTTTGATAGAAATTCTGATGGCTCGAGCTACCTCGCACGGGGGTTCCATTTATTTTGAAAAAAATCAACGTTCAGCATTGAATAGCAGCGCAAAGTATAGCAATTTCACACCGCGAAATCCGATCGAAATTCAACGAGGCGTACATTTGACGCGAGTCGGGAGCCGCATTGGGTTATTGTAAAGAAAAAATGTATAGCAGTGTCGCGATAAGATCGATGGATTTCCCATAGCATTTCACATTTGTATTTTAAGCGAAAAAAATTACATTTAAGAAGCAAATTTCTCATCTTTGTTGCTTTTTTCCTTGCAAATGTATACGACAAATTTACTTATATTTTGAATATTGATAGGGAATTGGGTTTTTTGAAAATGAGAAATATTACACAAACGCTTGTACAAAATATTTAAACTTCAAATGTCATGGATTATATTGTATATAAAATTTTTACAACCGTGTCAGCTAGTCTAAGGATATAAAAAATCGAAATATACTCATATCGAAGTAGAAGTCGTCGCCCGCATATAACCGCGAATGGTTTTTCTACGAGTTCGACTCTTATTATCAGGAAAAAAAGTTTTCTTGTTCGCGCCGACTTGAGCAGCTGTGATGCTTTCTTGGTAGTTAAGTCACACGCCCCCGTTTTTTACGCGAAACTGGCAAGAAAATTCTGTGCGATCTTTGGAGATATAACAAATGCTTTTTTCTAAATTCTGTGCACATGCTTTTTTGAGGCAAAAGAAGGAAGAAAAAAAATACATAAAAGAAAAGAAAAAACAGATCGCTACGTGACTGTCAAGAAGGAGAGAGGAAAAAGTTGCTGCGATGGAATGCTCGAAACTCGGTAAATTCTTTCGCAAACAATTTTGGATTCTTTTCGCTCGCGGAGTTTCGCTTAATGGAGTTGAGCGTTAAAAAATGAACTTGTATATATTTTTTCATTGGAGTTTTCACAGTGGGAAAGTCCCAAGAAAGGTTAGTTGTTGAAAAAAATTGAATAAATAACAAAGAACACTTTCATAATATTTTCACCGCAATAAATTGGCTTAAAATTATTGTAGTTTGCAAAATTAATTTGACAAAACAAAGAATGATACTTAAAAATATCCCTCACACTCGGTTTGATGACTTTTTGAGACAGTAGAAAACAGTATCACCTCAACAGACCTTTAATTCGATGCGTGAAATTAAAAATAGACTACTTTCATAATTCTATAAATTGATTACTTTTCGAAACACCGAGCAAACGTAAAAACGCACTTTTTAACAACTTCTTAAAAGTAGACTAGTTTTTGTGTCAAGCGTTGACTTTTTTACATTGTATATTGCATTTATGACTATAAATATTTTATAATATTCAGGAAATTCAAGAAAAGTTTTTACTGTAGACTGTCAGTGTATATTGAGAGAAGTTCATTTGAATAAAAATAAAATTGCAGTCGCTAATTGGGTTAATGAATAAATTAACAAAGTAGTTTGTCATGATCATTGATCTGACATAGTCAGAATTCTCTCATTTTGCCTAAGTATTACGATAAACGTGTCAACTAAATTGAATTTTTTCAACAATTTAAGAGAAACGTGTTCGAATCGGCCACTCACATGCGGATAAAAATTAAAAAAAATATTATTTCGATTCTTTTATATGTTGACAAAGTTATCAAAACGACCACAGAGAGATTATTTCAACTCAGATGTAATGAAAAATTTTATCATTTATTTTTTGAAGCTATCATATTGACAAATGTAGTGTTAAAAATTTCCGTAAAAAATACTTGCTTGAATATAGTTTTATGCGTATTTACTAGATTGCTTTTGTGCAGATAGTGTAATATATACTAGCTACGACTTCAACGAAGTTTCCTGAAAAAAAAACATCACCGACAACTGTCTGTATAAGCAGAGAAACTTTTCAGACCGTATATATTACGGTGACGTATATATAGGTATAACATGTGAACATATATAGCCTATGCTGCATCAGTCCAGAGGAGAAGTAAATTAAAGTCGTGTCGAAGCAGTAACAGCCCAGACAAAAATGAGAAAAGCCGCGATTATATATATTGAGTTTACCAAAACTCTCGTAAGCCTGACTCATATGCATCACTTGCAACAAAATCAGATTTAAAATTAAGATCTTTTTCTGAAAATGTAAATTTTTATTTGAAATTCTTCGTTTTTATTAACGCTGTGGAAACCTTTTTTTAACTCTGTAAAGTTTTCGTCATCGAATCAAGAAGCTCAACTGTTGACCTATGCATTTTGATTTAAGATATACATAATGGATACGCACACATGCTTGTATGGATAATTTTATAATACTTTGAGAATAAGGTGGAGTCCGAGGCAGCATATAATAAGCAAGAAAACTCGATTGTGCAGACAAAGCTTATTGTAAACTCCGATGCAGCAATGTCCTGGTTTTAGAACTTCGTTGCTGTTCGAGCATATTTACTGATTGCATAGATTTAAAAAATCACTCTAACTAAAGTTTTGGTACAACTTGTGGAATCAAGTTACCTGAAAATTTTGCGGATGGAAATCCAAACTTATGATGCTAAAAATATTTAAAAAATAATGATAGTAAATTTACGGTTTTAGATTACCTACCTATCTATGGGATCGAAAAATTAAAAATTCTAAGAGCACGTGTAATTAATTATCAGCCGAGTCGAAATAAATCGGTGTTTCCATTTGCATATTTGGGTTTACGTTTTCATCCATAAAGGTTTTTAACATACGGCAAGTAAAAATGCGAGAATCCATCTTCACAGACCTAATTGACAGTGTGGTAAAGCTTGAGAAGTTCATCAATTGCATTAATAAATAATCTGTCTGACGCTACATGTACTGCCGTTCGGGTTGAATCGAGAGAGTATAGATTTTTATTTTAGCTTTTATAGGAAGTAGTCGATGAAATTGACATTTTTGAGATGGAACAGCTATTTGGAATCCAAACATTAAAAAACAATAATTCGCGTTTTCTACGATACGCAGATTATCCAAATCGTCAATGATCGGATAATTGTCCACATTTTCGGTAATGGAAAGATTATCCATATTTTTCATATTGAATGAATTATTTCCATTTATAAGGTTAAAAAATGATAAAAATTTTCAATGTAAGAAGAATTACTCTAATAACCATCAGTTAAATCTAGAGAATCAAATAGATCAAAAACCAGTTTTATCATCCCCTAATGTCTTCAGAAGTGTCTTCAAAATTTCGTATTTTAATCTTTGTGATGCTTTAGATTAAATTAGGGGGTCTTAATCAAAAAATGCAAAGAAAAAAAAGTTTTAAAATTTGACAAGGAATTCGAAAAATATTTCTCAACATTTTTTTATTGAAAGATCTGGCTTCTAAGACCTGAAATATGGTTTTCCGCTTTAGACGATAGGACCCCTTTAGGAAAAAATCTGAAAAAATTTGAGATCATGTATTTTGATGCCTAAAATAAGTAAAAATAAATTTTTCAGGCTTTGCATCGTAGAGCCGTATATCAATTTTCAACATTTTCTATGTTTTATCTGAAGCCCTGTAGCACTGAAAATCTGAAAAAATCAAGGAAGTATTGGATTAAAATTTAAATTCATTGTTTTTTGTAACAAAAAGGCAGATAATTTCATAACAAAATTTTATAAATTTCTAATTAGTTATACAAAAATAATAGCATATTACGTGACAAGGGACGAAAGTCGAACTTCCGTCCCTGCGCGGTTATGCACCCGAGGCGAAGCCGAGGGGGCAAGCTCGCAGAGACGGGTGTTTGACTTTTGTCCCGAGTCGCGTATACGATTTTTCTTTATCCCGTTCGAAGTACGTTTACTTAACATAGTTAAGGAATATGTTATTTAAAAAAATTGTATCCATGAATTTACGCTTACATGGCAAAGCCCGCCGACATTTGTGGCTCGAGCGCAGCGAGGGCTGCTGGTCGACGGCGGGCTTTGCAACAAATATCATCAATAATAATGTTTATTAGTACATAACGAATATTATTAATAAATAATTGTAAATGATAGATAACTATGGCGTTAATAAAGTACAAACGATCCCGTAAAGTATAAGCATGAAAGTATTAGTTCCATATGTTTTCTTCTTGTGTCCCACCTACATATTTTCAATTAAATTGAGAGTATTACTCGATTTAAAGTTGTATTCAATTTAATATTTATTTTGTAAAATTTTGAAAATTTGAATTAAGTGATTTACTCAATCTGAATAGACGAGTAGAAACTTGAGTGACCAAGAATAATGAAAGAATTTATTAAAATATATAAAAATTAACATATTTTGACTGTCTTTGTTCTCCTACATCTCATTTTTATTACAACTACCATCTACTATTAAAGTAATTAAAGTTCGGATTGGAATTGAATGTAATGAAATGTGTACGTCAAATTATGGTACTGTTTAGTTTTGATACTTCATAGAATTGTTGGTATTTCAATAGTTATTCATTTTGGCATATGCACGTCATAAAATAAATCAATACAATTCATCTATTGCATAGTCAAAACCAAATGATAATTAAAATTTAGGTTGCCGTAGTCATGGAGATAATAACTTTCGCGCGATATTGACAGGGAGCAAAAGTGTTACTTTCGTCTCCGAATTTGAAGATGAAAGTACGTACTTTCGAGCATGGGATGAAGAAAAAAAATTTAACGATAGAAGTGTTCTATAATCAAACCGTATAGTTTATCTTCCATATAATACTTCGAATATTTCAAATTTTGAGAAAAAAAAATGTAACAAAGATTTAAATGAGCCCTATTATCAAACTAATGTGGTACAGTTTGTTATAAAAATAATCTTTTATATTGTTTTATAGATTTTTTTGTATAAATTGAAAATATGTTACATTTGATAATCAAATGAATAAATTAGCTGTGAATAAATTATTTAAGAAATTTTTTGATTTATTTGACTGTACAATTTTTTACTACAAATATAATAAAGTATGTTAGCAATGGTACATTATAATTATTGAATAAATTATTTGATTGTTACAAACATGATCGAAGTGTTGTTTATTAGTGTATTAATAACTCTGGTCTATTTGTATGCATTTTTATGCTTACCCGTTTAATGGACATACTGAATTTTGGAGTATTTTTCATTTGATTGAATAATGGTTGTAGAATAGTAAGATCCCATTATATTCGTAGTCCTCTTGTTTATTAACTATACTTTTTTAACTCAGAGACTGTTTTGTCATTTTTCAAAAATAACACAATACAATACATCAATTCAGCTAAATACTTATCACCGTTAGATAAAACTTTCTAAATAATTCACTGCAATAGTTTTAATTTTTTAAGTATGAATAAATTTCAATAATTTTTCTGCAATATGACTCGAACAGTGGGCCTCTTGCATTGTTATAAAACTGCATCTTATCGTTCCTTTGATACAGAATAAAATTTTGTCTCATTTTAAATAGATATCCCCTGCTAAATACTGTAGAGTAAGTTGGCAATTTATACAGCTAACTAAACATACTTATATTATTCCTATTTAGTTTTTTACGAAGATTCTATGTTAATTAAATATGTACGGTTGACTTATACCTGAGAGTTACTACTATTTTTTCGTATTCCTTCTCATCATAATATTAATCAGTATTTTAAGTTACATTTAGCATGATGTATAAATATTTTATATAAATTTTATAATTTTATATTCATATAAACATATAACAGAAAAGAAAAATCATCACCCGTTATCGTTCCATTACAAATCGTACTAATGTGTTAAATATATATAATCTTTTTCCTCTTTGCATCAATAAATTGTATCATTAATTTAAGAGAACATGGACATTTGTACAAGTGTCGTTGCCAATGAATCATCTACATTCCCTTCATATTACAAAATCTTTTTGAGTAAAAAAAGATAAAAGTATTCTCTATACAGCATTTTATTTATGGGATCTTAAAAGCCTCAGTAAAAATGACAATTTTTGTATATTAATTAATAAGATTTCTATTTGGACGTGCCAATTAGACTGCTCCTCGATATTTTCTACAAATCTATTATGTTATTGCCTTTATTTTGTAGTTTTTAAACACGCGAGTTAATTTTTAGAAAAATATTTAACTAGAATTTCAAAAATTATTAGTAAAAATTATCATTTTTATCCAGGCTTCCAGATTATTGACAAAGCCAACTTTTAGATGAAATGCATTAGATAATATATATAGAGCATAAAAGTCATATATGAACTCTCCATAGGAGAGCGCAATGATTAAAAAATTGATTTTTAATTTTTTTTAAACGTTCGCCTAAATCAGTACGATTTTAATGTATGCCCTTCATTTTCATTTTGAAATTTGTCTCAATATTTCATTGAATAATGATAATTACTTACACCTTTTATCAATCATATTATTTCACCTTCGATCGTATTATTAATACATACTTCTAGAGTCTTGCATACTTCAGGTTTTTGTACATCGAATATTAAGATGAGATATTATCATTAGTTTAGATTTGTTACAAGAAATTTTTTTGTTGAAATAACATATATTTAGATTACATTTGATTTATGTTAAAAAATAAGCACAATGTATCAGAGAGCAAAGCTTTTACAGATTGGAAAGTTCTAAAAGAAAACTGATGCAATTATCATAAATATTGCGTTGAATTATTGCATCCTAAATAATAATCAATGGAGTATTTGGTTTGACTACGATTATAAAAAAATCTATTCTGAAGCTCGTTTTGCACCAACTATATATAAATTTCTTCTATTATTTTTTCACTCGCTAGCTTAAATGCACAATATATTATATAAATATATAAATGATTTACGTGTGTACCAATTATCGAGTAAATATTTTAAAATGAGGAAAAATTAGCGGTTTATACGTCATAGCACGTGTAAAATCATGGAAAAAATATTCTTCATGATTAATCAAATTTAATCTTTCAACTATTTACTTGTGCGTTATTACTTTTCATTTACAGTTTACACCTATTACTTACTGATAGATGCATCCGAAATAATGCTTTACTTTTCTCATCGCAAATTTAATCTTCAAACTTATTTTCTAGGAAAAGCTCAGGAATAAAAGTCAGTTTTTACGTAATTAGAAATGCATTTTTTCATTTACATATGAACAGATAAAATTAAAAGTTGATAACAAAATAAAAAATATATTATCTATTGATTACTACTAGACGTATATTAAAATCAAGGGCACATAAAGAGTAAAATACATTCATAAATACATTCGAATGTGGACAGGTTTTTTTTAGTTTTTCAACTGTTTATAGACTAAATCACGCGCAAATAAAAATCAAAATTAAAGCAAACTGTTATAAGTGCACGGTTAAGAAAACGATCGTTAGTATTAAAACGTAAAATAACTGGTTTTTCAAAGATTAAACTTTTCGAACTATTTCAAATGCGTGGAATTTTTGATTTAAGAACTTCATTTTTATTCTTTTATAAATGCTAAGACTTCGTTAAATTTTTAATCATTAATACATTTGTGTATTTTGTAATTTATAAAATTAAAGATACAGTTTAATGCACTAAAGAAAAATATTAAACTTTTTGGAAACTTTACAGTGCGTATCTTATTATTTCTCGTAATTACATGTAAAAAAACTCAGTGACGTTACAACAATCGGTGATATTTTTTAAAAACTTATACAGATTTAGTTTGTATTTTTGAATTCAAAATTCTAACTACATGAAAAAAAATACTTAACATAGACAAATGACAAATCTTAGTAAAATTTGCATGTGATTTTAAAAATTATGCATGCTTGGATGAATAATAAAAATTCGAACGTTGAAAAATAAATAAAAATAAACCTAAAATACAAGCGGCGATTTAGACAGCAGTGACCCGGGTGGTTGTTCCCGCGGGCACATTGGCGCCTGGTCACGCAACGTTTGTTGCACTCGTATCGTGTTCATTCCAACCTTCGCTATCGCATTCGGATTCCGAAGCTGAGTCACTATCGCTGACCTCCACAGCCACACGCCTCGCTAAAATGGACGCCACATCGTTTAGCGGATTCCCTCGTTCGACCTCTCTGTGCTCGTTTCTTTCAACTTTACGCAGTTTAATACCTGAAAGAAACGAAGAAAGTTTTAAAAATGATTAATCTAACTTAGAAGTCTGCTTATCAGACTAATGTTTAATATTCGTCAATCTTACCATCTCTTATGGCTTTGAGTAAGTCATTTCGCGGATCGACGGCCGCAGGTATATTCGGATTCACTGGTTTTCTCAACTGTCCATCAACAATACTCTTTAGAGGCTTCAATTTCGGTGGATTGTTGACAATCATTTTGGCAATGTCACCGTTCGTCAACGGATGAGGAGGTAGAGGCTGTGGTTGGCCAATTGAATCTGGACCATTGGCTAGTGGTGGCGGTGGGGGTGGCGGTGGTGGTGGTGGTATATTGCACGGCGGTGAATCAGGACGCGTAACTGGTGCCGGGTCCGGGGTCGGAGGAGGTGGAGGCAGATCCTGCACCGACGACTCCGTCTCGTCGACGCCCAACTGCACAATCTGATGATGACCAACCATCATGTTGACTGGCATGATTGACGTCGGTGTTGATTGGTGATTCGGCAATGGGCTGCCAGAGCGGCTACCGTTACGCTGGTTCAGCAAATGCACTGGGATCGTTCCTACATAAATGTACAAAAAAATGATTAAACAATCCTTTCGAACATTACTCGTGAGCATAAAAAATCGAGACGAACCGTTCATTGCTGGTGGCGACATAGTTTCTCCAGGTGGCGGCGGCGGAGGTGGCAGAGTCTCTCTACCTGTGCTCATTGATCTACCCCTCGTAGGTGTGTTATTGGCCGAGTTCATGGTTGGTGTGTTGGAGTTGCTCGACGCGTTACTCGGTGGTGCGGGTGGTGGCTGCGACGGCCGGTTTCTACCACCTCGACTGGGCGTACCCGGGCCTCCTGGGCTTTGGTACGTGTCACTACCCGACTGCGTCTGACCTGGAGCATAGTGCGAACCGTACGCACTGTCTTCGTATCCCGACAGCTGCTGCGAGACAAAATTGTATCCATTAAAGTAAATATTGTGCTGGTTTGGAGATCAAAAAGCAACAAAAGAATTAATAGTGTACAATATGAACCTGTCCGCCGTAATTAGCAGTGCGGTAGTGATCGTTCATCGCGGCATACATCATCTGCTGCTTATCGGGTTGGTGATTCGATGGGTAGCTGCGAGTCAGCTCGATACTGTTGGGCCGGGGAGGCTTGTTCAGATCTGACATGACCATGTCGAGAAGCGCTTCCTCCGGCAGCTGCTGCTGATGAGGCACTCGATACTGCACGGTCTGTGTAGGCATGATGTATTCTCCGTGGCCAACTGCAATTTGTCGCTGACGCTCGCGCGTGTTGTGCGGTTGACGTACGCGTTTCTTGTGCCGACCACCTCCGTGACCTGCGTCGCCGCCACTGGCGTTCCGAGGCCTGTGCGGCTGTTGCGAAAAAGACAAATCAAAGAGATTAATTTTTTGCCGCTTTGTGTTGTGCTACACGATCAGGCTTATGGGTGCTAATAGCTTAATCTTTAAGAGGACTTCGAAATGGAATAATGCTTGTATGACAAATATTCATGTGATGATGTCGTTTGTGCATGTAAAACTTTATTTACAAGGTTTTCTGAACATTTTCAAAGAACTAAGTTGCACTTTTACGTGCAATTACTACTTTCAAAAATATCCTTGAAAACTCGAAGTATTGGATAGTTTTAAAACGACCTTTCCTCGAGCGACGCTTACAATTTAATTGCATTGCAATAACGAACTTGAAATACGGAGTATTCTGAAGCATATTTTTTTTTTAATGAAAAAAATGTACGTGATTGTCGAAAAGAAGCAAAATATTTCAAGCATCAGTGTATAATGTTCTAGCGACAAATGTACACTAATCATCTAGCAATGTCTTTTTCTAATGCTAAATTATGGTTGCTTTATAGAAAGTTGCCAGTTTTTGAAGCTTTTGTTATTTGAATAATATTCAAAAAATAGAAGTCTAGTCGTCAGTAAATCAACGTAACAAAATTGTGACAGCATTAATTTTTTAAGAAAAAAAATTGGGTTTATCCTTTGTCAACATCCCAATATCAATCTATGATTTTTCAAATTTAATCACAGAAGTAAAAAAGGTATGCAATTTTTTTCAATTCTAATTCTACAAAAAATTAAAGATTTAATTACATTATGACGTTTTGTCGTGAAAAAAGCTATGGTTTCTCGATAAGCAAGTTTAAATAAAAATTAAAATTATGAAATGAAATATTGCCAAATTCATTTTACAAGTAGCACGTATTCTTATAATGTAATTTAAAATGATTAAAATTGTGATTCCACCGATTATCAAGAGAAGTTAATCGATAAATTACTCTCAAATACTTTTCGGTATTTAAACATTTTTTTACAAGGATAGCATTTAATACTTAAGTTAGACAACTGCTATAACTATTTCTTTTGAGCAAAGCTTTATAAATGGCCTATCTTATCGATACAAACAATAGTAGATAAATATAGCTGGCTAATGAAATAGGATAACCCAGGCACGATATACCATACACATTTTTGTGTGCGTTGAAAATTGATTGAAACAGATACATGATGAATCGAGAAAAATGAACAGTTTGTCATTAAAAAGACAAAATAGTGCAGTGAAAAATCTAAGTTTAATTTCCAAACCATCGACTTGCCTCTCTGAACGGTTCGGCATATTCCGATTCATCGGTCTTTTCACGATACAACCATTGTAAGTGTGAATAGAATAGTTCAATGTTATTTTGTTGTTGTCGTTGTTGTTAACAAAATAAAGAAATTATATTAAATTAGTTTTGTTAAAATAATTTATAATTTATTCAATGTATATTAAGAATAAATGTTATGGCATTTTTTAGACCCTGAATTAGCTGAAATTCGAGGGTATATTTAATATTATTTAAAATAATGCCAGGAACAAAAAAATGGATCGATAATTTGCGATAATACCTTCTTTCCTCGATCGTGTAACTTCTTCTCCGTGTCCTTGAGCATTTCTTGACTCCATAAGTCGAAAAAGTAATTCGGATCAGTGTAGAACTTGAGACCATCTTTTCCATCCTCTCTGCAATAAAAGTTAAAATTAGTCGTATGCTCGAAAAGTTTTTCAAGTCCTATATCATAAGGTGTTGCTATAATTCCTGCAGAGTGGAAAAATGAATAAGTGACGTCAAAGTGACGGACCACTAGAGATTAGAAAATCAAAGTAAAATTTATCAGTTTTCAAAGGGACCAAGCATCGTTTTATTTGAGAAATAAGCTATTTAATTTTATTAATTTAATTGGGTCTATAATAGGTCCAATACTTTTATTCGAATATATCGCATGATCGAAAGCAATGTAACATATAGTTCACTGATTCTCATCACGATATTTCCCATGACACGGGCAAATACCCGTTACTCCCTCTCTAATGCTTATATAGAAGAAGCTCATTACGATAAGTTGCAGTTCAAAGTGTTCAAAACAGTTATTTCGTGAATGCTTATAATCGTGACAATAATAGCGCGGAAAATCGCACCTATAAACGTTGAGCTTGTCGAGAGGCGGTGGTGTATCGCACTGATGATAGGTCTCCATCATGGCGGTCGGCATCGTATCTCTCGAGACGACCTGCTGATCGAACACAACCGAGCTCTTGAAGGCCTTGCGCATGTGAATGTCTTGCAGCGAGACTGCAATGCGAAAAATGTCGTTAAAAACAACGATTATACCATTCGAGAAACTTGCACGAGTCTCGATCGTTAAACAAGAGCAAGAGAAAAATGTATTAGCTCACCTTCTTCGACGTTGCTATCAAGTTGGGTAACCTTGACCGCCAGCCTGTCGATTCTCGCCTGCAGCGAGTTGGCCCGATCGCTAAGACCGTGCGCCTCTTTGGCCAGCTCGCCGAATAGGTCCTCGGCGTGCCTCGACAGACTCGACAATTGCCTTATGGTGTTGGCCAATGTGCCGTTCGTCACTGCTTCCAGTTCGGAAGGCAAAGGAAAGTGATCGGGTATGGTACCGCGTGCCACGTGCACCGGCTCGACAACCCTTTTTGGCAGCGGCATTTTGTTTTTTTTCTTCTTCGATTAAATTTAACGCTATACCTGCGACTAGCGATTTTGTGCTTTCAACCGTAGTGTTTCGGAAATTCTTCTTAGGCAATTTTTCTTATCCCTGATTCAGGGATTTTGGAGCGAGCTGAGCAAATCCCTTTTGTTGCCCCACTCGGCCTCCACCCTTGGCGACCTCCTGTCACCCTTACCGCCGCTTATTCATCGATAATTGCGGGATACCTGTAAGCAAACGGAAGTAAACTTTACTCATGCTCGATATGTAACATAATAATAATCATTGTTATATAGAAAAATTGAATTTTTTCATGTTGAGATAATTCGTGTTTTCTCATTTTCAGTTTTATTTGGTTTACTGAACTCATCCAAATTTATATTTTTTCAATGTTATCTATTTTCATTTTTCATATAAATGAGACCATTCATGTCATCGATATAATTCATTCCATTATCACTCAAGAGAAAAGAGTTTGAATACTTTTCTTGACGAATTACACGGATTATTAAGCACCGTTAGCGATTTCAATCGATTTTACGCTAGATATAATTTACCACGTTTTCGGTTTAATCGAGCTAAAAGAAAAGGATAAACACAAATGAAGAGGCAAAAAAAGTTTCGTCCGCTGTTACATTCATTCTGTATGCACTTACAAAGAGACCTTCTCACCTTCGGGTCACGGATCTTTACCAAAATTTTTTTGGAGTCTCCAAGAACCTAATAATAAAGCTCCCTATGCTTAGTTTTATTGAATGGGCCTTAGGGCCCATTTTAAAAGGGGGTTTTCTATTTTAATTAAAAATCTTTGAGATTTTCTATATCAAGTTAGGAGCACTTAAACAAAAAAATGCACCGATCAAAAGTTTTGAAATTTTTCAAAGAATCTGTCTGAATTTTTTCAGAATTTTTCGAATCGTCCAGTACCTTTTTTCAGAGACCCAATTTGATGATTTTCTTGTTAAATTCAGAAACCTCTAAAAAAAGGCAATGGACGATTCGAAAAATTCTGAAAAAATTCAGACAGATTTTTTGAAAAATTTCAAAACTTTTGATCGGTGCAATTTTTTGTTTAGGTGATCCTAACTTGATATAGAAAATCTCAAAGATTTTTAATTAAAATAGAGAACTCCTTTTAAAATGGGCCCTAAGGCACATTCAATAAAACTAAGCATCGGGAGTGTTATTATTAGGTTCCTTGAGACCCCAAAAAAATTTTGGTAACGACCCGTGACCCGAAGGTGAGAAGATCTCCTTGTTAGTGTAATAAAACGCCACATACGAACTTGATTTGATAAAGTATTGGGTGCAGCAGAGTTATACCTCCACATGCTTTAGTACTTTATGTATATGTAGCAGTCAGACTAATGCTCAATACCACAAAAGATTCTCAGGAGGCTTCATGAGTTACTGGTATAATACTGAATATGCAAGGAAAAACAGAAAGCTTATTTCGGGTGTCTACTATCCACAAATAAAATAGCATTGAAGAAATTATAATTAATGTGTCATTTTGAATATACAGAACATGAGATGATTTATCAGATAACATTTTCAACAAAATTCAAGCATAAAAAAGGGAAAAATATATTGCAGGATATCTATTTTGTATGCGCATGATAACTAACTGTATATAGCATCCGTTTTTAACGTAGGCGATCAAGCCTTACGTGCACTTTACAATGCCTTCGTACTAGTATTTTACTAATAGGGTAAAGTATAATCCGACGTGTTATATCGAAATATAATATTATTTTCATATATAACTCAAAATATATAAGAAGGAAAATTGAATTTATAAAACAAGAATATTATGATCCTATCATTCATTAACCTCCTTCTCACCTTTAATAATCCTCTAATCTGGTGCATTTTGTTCTCCCTCACTCAATGTTATGTATTTTTAACTTTATCATTTACCAGCCGCATACGTATATATAATATATACATAAAGCGATGTAGGTCGTGCGCCTCGTCGAGGCTCTAAACGACAGACGACGAGAGTCAATATAGTTGCCATCTATTGCATTCCAGCGATGCTTGGGCTGTTATTACATACGCGTATTTGTAAAAGTCTCATGTACTTATTAATGCATCAGAAGGAAAATATAAAAATCGGTAGAAACGATACTGCATGAAAGTTTTTAAGCCCTGCTTTAACAAATGTTTTTATATGGATTACGTAAATTTAAAATAATAATAAAAATTTTTCAAGAAAGTTTAGCGTTGAAGCTCGAAGTTTTGAACAATTTAAAAAGTTAAACTGCAGAAATACTATTCACCGATATGATCCATCTTCAAGGAAATGTTAGATCGATAATTGTTGTAACAAATAAATCAGTATCAATTGTCACTCATTGTTATGAACTGATATTAATAGCATTCATGAGTAAGGTTACAACTATTTTATTATTATGCCCTTTGATAACTCTCATAGCCCAAATGCTTGGTATTTTTCATATAGTAGAGATTACAGCTATGTGTAGTTTTTTTAAAGAACGTAATAGATGTTTGGTGTATAGTTATAATTGAGAAAACCTTGTTTGATAAAATAACATTTTAGGTAATAACATTCAATGATTATTAAGCTAAATGTTTGAAATATTTGATAATTATTTAGAAAGCATTTCGAAATTTAATTCACAAAAAACATTTAACATCTATATTAACTTGTGCCCTTTTATTCCAATTGACGATAAATTTAACCTAACGACTAATTATACTAGGCAATTGAAGATAATTTTTAACAGTATTACATTTAACACAATCAGAATTTCGACTTATTGACATTTTCAAATTATATAATAAAACTGACAATTAATAATGGTTGTAAATATCGGATTGAAACGAAAAAATAAATGAGAGTTTTTCATCTCCAAAACTTTATGCTGGTCAATAGAAGTTATCAATTTACTTTAACATCCCGTGGCCTTCGCATTGATCATTTCTTTTCTTTAAAAGTAGATGTATAGAGAAAATTTGAAAGTCTAATACTTGTTTCATAATAAATTTGTTTCGGAAACAATTCTCCGTGTTTTAATAGTAACAGCAAAAAAAACTACAATGACCCTAACTTTAGTTATTTTTTTGTAAAATTAACCACACATAATGATAAGAAAGTCGCCATACGATTTATCAAAACCTTACATGCACTTCATGAATCATGATAATAAACACGTGAATTGATTTTCCTCCGTGCTCATCCGAAAATCACATAAAGCATCAAAATTCTTGATTGATAATATTTAACTATGAAACTGCGTTTCAGCAAAAAAAGAACTGCATCGCACTTAGAACTTGGCAAAGTTTAAATCCGCAGTATTTCTTATTCTAAAAATCCAGGCGCGTCATCAGTTTTCGGCTTTTTCAAACATATACACACGCGCAAAGTAAACGTGTGAACGAACTCGAAAGTATTACAAGATCAGGAGGCGCGGTAGCGCAACGCGGTATTCATGTGTGTACCAATGGCTTATGTGTGTGAATGTAATAGGTACTGCACCGAGCTCACCCACTCGAGCACATTTATTCGCACACACACGCACATCACATCTATACGCACACGTCTTTTCCTTTTTGTACAGTATATACCAAGGCGCGCAACGCGAATACCGTAATTTGTCCGCCTTTTCGTGTTGTTGTTTATTCTCTTTTTTCTCGCTTCTTTCATTCGTCGTCGCATGCGTATGTATATGTTGTTTGCTTTCGCAAGGAGATGCGTATCTTCAGTCGATCGTGTCGAGGTCAAAAAATTGTTTTATCTTTTTTCAACTTTTAAAAGCTCGTATAAAAATATTGATGTATAATAATACCAGAGCTTATATGAATATGAATATTTACAATAATACTTTGAATATTTGTATGATTAGCTACTTAGATTTTTAAAGAATAAGAGTATAGGCAGAATTGTTCAATCTTTACACTGGTTTTGATATTTTTTAATAAAAAGTGAGTGTTAAAAAAGTAAAATTAATCAATTAACATAATAAAAAAGAATAATGTCGATATATGACAGCATTTTAATGTAATTATGGTAAGACTTTTTACGAAGGAAAATAATTTGAACAATCTAAGGCGAAGATGATCTTATGGATAAGTAAGAGAAAGTGAGAGAATGGCGAATAATGAAGTCTCGAGGGCCCGTATATACGTACAGGCACTCATGCGGCCGTTTACTTTGGCTGTGACAAGCTCGATGTCGATAGTTCGTAAGATGAGGAATGAAGTGTTTTTAAAACACGTTATTGTTTGCAAGCTATTACAATAACGCAACTGTACGCCGTTAAATTCAACTTTAAGCTTACGTTTTTAGGGTCTTTGAACTAGCGGAAAAAAATTATTTTCCAAGCAAAGCTGCTGCAGCTGGCAATTCTGAAAATACAGAGCCGGCTCTTGTTCCACTGACATAAAAAAATTACTAACTGGAAAATTCACCTCGAATCTCTTGAAAAATAATGCTTGTATATTTTTTAGAGAAACTTGCCCGCTTAAATGCGTATTTGCATAGATGCTCTTCTTACACGTGTTATTCCCTCATTTCTATACTATACATAAAAAACCGCAAGGCCTCAAGTGTGCGTTCGTGCACGAGTACATGTGTATGTATGCATGAACAAAAGAGAGTTCGAATAATGTAAGCTCGAGCAAGAAGCTAACGAGTTGTCGCACCAAAAAACACTGCTTACGACCCAATTTTTCCTAATCTTTTATAACTAGAATATTAATTAAAAATAGATCAAAACTGTCCTGAATAAGGAACAATTTTTGAAAGCTCGCAAAAACGGGTATTAACTAACGATTGTTCGACAAAAGTAAAAGTATGCTAAAACTTTTAAAAGAAGCTTATTAATTGAGATTTAAACAGATAGTATCGTCGTCCTTGTAGCAAAAATTTGTTAGAATTGGTATGAATCAGATATTCAGGATAAACCTTACATAATTACATGTTTTTATAAGTACAACAACGAACGCGTTAAAAATTATATGAATAATTAAATACAAACTAAATTAAAAAGATGTTATCAAGAAATTCTTGAAATCAGACTAAAGTAAACTGAGTTACAGGTGAAAATCGCGCATTCATTCTTGATGGTATAACCGTTTCAATTAATTTGTATTATTACTTTACAAACTGTATGGCTTAACATCTATAACAAGAGTGCGCATTATAAAATGTCAGAGGAAAACCACAAAAACGGAAGAAAAGAGAAAAGGAAATATCAATGCCACAGTAAGAAAAACCTATATATATATATATATATATCCGCACGCGCGTCCTGCCCAGAGCATAATATTTTCTTTTCTTTTTACTCTTTCGCGAATATATGCAGGCATCAACAAGGGAAAATTTTATCTTGGCTACAGCGGAGGTAAGCCATCTTCCACGTACACTTGGGTCACGCTCGAGGAGATCTTTTGCCTGACTTCGTGTCTTTTTTCCCTCATCGCGATTGTATACTTCCGGAAAGGAATGTACACCGTGCGTCAATAAAATCATATACAGCGGGAGCTGTATCAATTTCTCTTTTTATGTTTCATACGTTATTTTTTTTAATTTTGATTGTGTAAGCATGGAAATTTATATGATAAATTAATTAACTCAGTCACAAAATATACGAACACCAGATTAGACTCATATGTACATCATTAAATTCAAGGGACGTCTTCTATAAAATATAACAGATTCTAGATCGAGTAACATATCGATTTTAATTAAGATATGCTATCTTTTGTCCGCGGACACTAGATACATTTTCAAATAGTAAGGGACAAAACCAGTATTTGAAATAAAATAAAATTGTGAATATAGGCAAGGCTTTTATCTCTATAGGTACATTACGTATGTTTACTCTGCCTTTTAAGACAAAATATTAATTAGAAACCATCATTTTCTCGTGTTTTAAATTTTCAACACACTTCTTATTTGTCTGACTAACAATAAAACAAAAAGGAACTATTTATGATAATCAAAAAGATAACTAAAAAATAAAAGTTTTAAAAATTTATAATACATTATTTTAAATGAATGTATTTCCAGCAAAAAGATTTAAAAAATAAAGCTAAATTTAAATAGCTTAAGCGATTGGCGATTTTTTATCATAACTAGAAGTGTTTTTATAAAATAAATTGTCTAGTCCATATATATGCTAACAAGGACACCTTCTCACCTTCAGGTCACGGATCTTTACCAAAATAGGTTTTTTGGGGTCTCCAGGAACCTAATAATAAAGCTCCCTATGCTTAGTTTTATTGAATGGACGATTCGAAAAATTCTGAAAAAATTCAGACAGATTCTTTGAAAAATTTCAAAACTTTTGATCGGTGCATTTTTTTGTTTAAGTGTTCCTATCTTGATATAGAAAATTTCAAAGATTTTTAATTAAAATAGAAAACCCCTTTTAAAACGTGCCCCAAGGCCCATTCAATGAAACTAAGCATAGGGAGCTTTATTATTAGGTTCCTGGAGACCCCAAAAAATGTTTGGTAAAAATCCGTGACCCGAAGGTGAGAAGATCTCCTTGTAAATATATAGACATACATTCCTACAAATAAGCATTCAACCGCAAAAATAGCATGCGCGTATGTTATTCATGCGTACAGGCGAATAAGAAAAAGAAACCTTTAAAATGTATAGAGTCTTTGCACGTGTACAGTACCATGTGGCATTAGCATATATATTTTTATCGTTAAGACTATGCATATGTTAATGAATGTCTCTATTTAAAGTGGCTCGATACTTATAAGAACTACAGTACAAGTTTGAAGATTGATAACCGCGTGTTTGCAGCTCAGGAGACACTATAACCAATTTACAGTTTCGCAGAGTATTTAAACTTCATGTAACATATATAATGTAAATATATAATATCATAATAAGTGAAGCCAGGGAATAATTTAATAAAATATGTAACGTCAAAAACATGTAATATAAGAAGCCATTTATAAAATATGACAACGGTTCTACGTCAGGTAGGATCTATTGTCAATGCTCCCTATTTTAAGAGCTGCTACTCATCGGCTAATCTCTCTGACACATAATTTTTCACTTGGTCATTAAATATTTCTCTCAAAACGGTTATCAAATTCTACTTTTTTTATTTTATTTGAAAGGTAATAGTTTATAAACTTTATTACGCGGTTTGTTTACCAATGAAGTAGTTTCACATTTAAGAGAGTTACCATTTCAACTTCCACAAGATTCTATTTTAAAATTTTTGTTTTCAAGCACTTTGTTTTTAAAAATTTTTAACCATCAACTGGTGTTAAAATTTCGTCAGATTGTTTATTAGATCTTGTCTACAATCCAAAGTATAGAGCCACCTCAAAAGACCTTAATATACAAATAATATACCAAGACCTATTTTTTTTTAAAGTTCAGTATTAATAATGATAATACATCGATAGCATTAAGAAGGAATTTTATTTTACAACGATTTCCACTTGAATTTTGATTCAAGAATGTTACATTAAAACACTTATAACACGATCAAAAAAACAACAGCGCTGATAATGGAAACACCCTATAAATAGTATACTGTAGTTATCATGCATCATTTTACGTTGTAGAATAAAGTCACTATAACGTTTATCTTGAAACAACACGAGTAATCTGAGGAAATTATCTCAACGACGATTCAATTTAATACTAGCAAATTTTTTGTACAGGTAAATTTTTAGCTTTTTGTAGCATAAAAGTATGAAGAAACACATTTAAATTATAACTAAAAAGTATAATAAACAATTTTAAACTTTATATACTTGAAACATCATTGTATTTTTTTCAAAATTATTATAAAGGAGCGAATCAGATGGGGTTTTACTAAACTATTATCACGTTTAGATCTTGATGCGAGCATGTAAATAAAAAAGTCCGAACAAGCAAGTTATATGAATATATTCACACGTAGTTATGCAGTGTATCAGCACGTGTATATCTGGTATTGCACCTTAAGTTCTCACGCTAGATACACCTGACTTAATTTTTCACATTTGAACTTACGTATCTCGCTGTTTCATATAATGTTCATCGCCATCTGCAAAGAGTAATTTTATGCGAAAATATTTTAAAACTATTTACAAAAAACAATTATATTAATGCAATTAAAATATATGTGAATAATAGTATATTTTCGCTTTCTATCTTACCATAAAAATTTATATTTTTTTTACGAAGTTCATTGTGTAGCAAAGAAAAATGATAAATCAGATCCATGTATTCTACAGTTTATGCATTTGTTTGCATTTGTTATGCAACAAAAGTATTTGTTAATTATCATAAAGCATAATTTTCAATTCAAAAATACACTTTTTCAAGCAAAGAAAAAAAAATATGATGTAAAGTGCTTTGAAAAATGGTTTCAAATATAACAGAATAAATTAGCCATTGGACATTTTAAATAACCCCTCGAGCTAACTATTATGCTTGTCAATTTAGTAACCGCAGTTCCCCCATACATAATATCAAAAATGATTCTCTCCTATTATCGATACCAGATCTAATGACATTCCCCACGCATATAAGCCGGAGTGCGTTGTTTCATAATGCAGTGTCTCTTTGAGTACGTTCGACTACGTGCACATCATTTTTATTTTCTAAAATTATTGCCAATAATATATGTTTTCTCAATTGTATGTCTAATCAATTGGAAAAGAAGCGCACGATGCAAAAACTTGATTCAATAGCGAGGCTTGAGCTGACATTTCTCTCTCTCGCTCTTGGCTAGCACAAGAATTTTGTAAAATGAACCGTCCCGCAAGTCTCGATCGTACACCCGCAGCAGCCCTCAGATTACTAAAAAGGCCGTCACCGTTGCGCACTTTGAAAAATTCAAGTGCCGTGGAACGCAGACAGAAAAAAACAATGATCGACCTCCGTGCACGTTAAATCGATGACGCAGGAAGAGATGCAGCGGCAAAACAACGGAAACGTATATACGACGTGCTCTGTATGAAATATCTCTCGTTGCGCGCGGCACAACAGACACGGAGTATATATCTCTATACATATAAAGCTCCGGAAGGATATCGAGATTATAATAAACGTAGATAAGAAGTGTAGTGCGGATAATGAGAAAGGGAGTCTTCTCTCGGCGAAGGCGCGATGATGCCAGAGAGCGAGGCATTTTGCGGGATGAATTATGCGGACGCGCGGAATATTGCAGAAAGCCAGAAAATTGGTACTCGCATTGAGAGAACATGTGTAAACTCGCGTGCTTAGTCAGGGAATAAAGACCCCACACATACACAGGCGCGTTGATTGGCTTCACTCCGATGGATTTAGCGCGTACAGCATATATGTAGGTTATTATATAGACGGCGGGGCGAATCGAGTTCAATGCGCAGTTGACGGTCAGACGTGGGGTTGACTGAAAGAGAGAGAGATAGAGAGCGAGATATGGTCGTGCTTGGTGCGGGTGTATTCGGACACGCTCTCATAGTTTCGCTTAGCGCATGAAAATCGAACGATTTCTGTACATTCGATTTAGCTGAAAAGATAATTGATTCTTTCACACAAAAAATTTACGTGTTTTTTTTTAACACCTGATCTGCTTGTTGTTGATTACATCTGAATCGCGCAGAAGCTGTGAAAAATACTAGGCTCCTACACTTATGTACACGTATACGGGGCGCACGCACAAGATAGAGAATAGAAACGCACGATATAATCAAGCCGGCCGGCGAACGATCGACCGACCGACAGGCAACAGCTGTGGCTCCCTCAAAATTCTATAGCCCCGAGGCTGCTCTCTTCTCTCTCTCTCTCTCTCTCTTTGGCCCTTTTTCGCAAATGCCAATTAAGGTTGCAACTTTGAATCATCGTAATTGGCTTCTCTACACGCGCATCTTTAGCTTCCTTTTGGCTTTCGTCTACATATTGCGGTAGATCGGAGTTCGTAGGAGTTTTAATAAGCAGCGCGCGTTGCCACTGAAGTTACTTGGATAAAGAAGCGCGCTTATGGGTATCTGCTAAATTTAGCATGAAAAAGTTTAGGATGAAAAAATAATTTGAGATCAAAAACGATCAGTCACTTATTTTTTGACTTTAAGCCAACGAACGAAATAACACGTGACTCGTGAATACACCCGAAGGAATGAAGTTACACATGGCTTGTGTGTACTTATTTCAAATTGATGTTTCGGAGTAAAATCAAAATGAGATTTTGTCTTTTCTGTAACATCGCCTCTTGTGTCGATTCACAGTTAGAAATTGTTTTCGAAATCAATAGGCTACTACATTTCGTCATACGCGAGCTTTCCCTACTTCGCAAGACTCGAATTCAGAACATTCGTAGTGTAGTACTTATCTTTCTACGCGGCACCACAATAACCAAGCGCTGACCAGGCACTGACATATTTTATCGAATTTCGATTATGCTCAAAAGTCGCCCACCGATACTAACCACGACGACGCATGATAATTGTCTTATCGTTAAAACTTATGAGTATAATATACAATTTATTGATTCACAGGTTCTGAGTCGCGAGTTATTGTTTGCAATGTACGTCGACACAATCGTGAATTCTCCTTTTTCGCTCGTCTCTCGTTACGAATCTTCGACTCTTCTAAATATAGAGATATGCTTACTTTTATTTCAAAATAATGGCGCACAGAAATCGATATGAAGCATTCTGCAAGTAAGTAAGGTCAAACGTTTTAATATGAATTTAAAGCTCGTTTGGAGCAATGGATAGCCTCTATTTTTAATACGCATTACAATGAAATCAACAGTTCAACTCTCAAATGCGATATTGAGGACAAGAGATTGACAAAAAATGATGACAATGCATTTGTCCTTACACACTTGCCACGCCAGACAGTAAATTCAAAGATGAAAAATCTGGTAAAAAACGTATTTACTCGCTCGATGAGATAAAGAATGGCGCAATGACGCATAGTCGTGAATGAATCGTTTGGATGTAATCAGCTCACTCTACTAAGCGTTTTGTGCATTTAAGAGAGGAAGAGGAAGAAAATAATCACGGCATCAGTTACGTTTAATTCATTTTTCGCTTCTTCTATGAGTTAAAGGGCGAAAGCTTCAGCCGTCAGTTAGAGAATTTCACGCACCTCAGTTAACTCGTAAATTTTTCAATGTAAATTCGCGTAAAATTTGAACGGACAACCAACGATGATTAAAACGCAGAAAAACAATTTCTTTTCATCATTCGCGCACGGCAAGACGAAAAAAAAAAGAAATACAATGAAAAGGGCATTTCACCCACGCGACCCGAATACAACAAAACACCATCGTCGTCGTCGAGTATATATGTAGTGCACATGCAGACGTGTAAAGCAGTCTTTTAAAAAGCAGCTGCCTAGAAACTGGAATAATATTTTTTGCTCTCCGTGCATCTTTTTTTCTGTTCGTTGTATTAGATGAGTGAAACGCGAATATTAAAGTTCGTGTAGTATTTACACGCAAAAATACAAACGCACACACACTCTTGCGTATATTTATGCGTTATTATGAATACTACTGCGACAGTTTGAGAGAACGTGAATCATCCGCTATCTTGCGTGTATTTACGTGCCTTATATGTGTAAGCGTTTGTATGCGAGTGCCACACGCGCGATTCCATCATGCAAAATTGTTCGTTCTGCTGTTGCTACTGTTGCCTACACATCGTAAACGTGCTGCACGCGCAGACTGGACAACATTCGATTTTTCAACGCGGCAACAACGCATTCTTTTACAGCTCAAGCCAATGACATGATATTTTGAACTATAAATTTTGATGCAGCAGCTGATTTTTTATTCATATTTATAAGTATATCACCGAACTTGTGTCGCACGAAAAATAAGACGTACCTCCCACATCGACGTTGTCCCCCTTCGGACAGAGCGATATATATTAACACAGACAGGCAAACAGCAGCAATAGCGACTAGACGTTATTCGTATCGTACACATAGACATTTTCGTACAATCACGCCTACTCATTGCGATCGTTATTATGATCCTCTCGGCGTTCTATAAGCACGATGAAAAAGCGGACAAGTACGAGTATTTACTGCGCGTGCAGAGAACACAGAGGCCGTGGCGACGGCGGCGGCGACGACGCATCTATAGTCGAATAATTCATGGAATTATTAAATGAATACTCTTTTGCAGGGCAACACTAGCTGAATGTGTGCGTGTGTGCGCGCGAATGAATATATACGTATATCGCATGCCGCGCGGTTCGCGCACACGCGGACGAACCGTACGGCCCTGCCCTCTTTCAAGGATATGTCGTCGTCGTCGGGCACGCAGCGCAAAATATATATAGAATATGCATTCGAGCAGAGTGGTCTTCGATACTCGTTGCATCGGTCATAAGTAACACGCAAGAAGCCGAGAAATGCATCGACACCTCCCAAAGGATTAATCAGCGAATTTCGTCGCCAGATGCTCAATACATAAATATCGTGGGCATAAGCGCACGAGAGCTGTGCGAACGAGGAAGTGGGCGTTGCGAATAAAAACTCGAGTCTCTCTCTCTCTTTTCTCGCACACACAAACGCACGTACACACGCACACTTACTCATACTTCACGTCTACATGTATACACAGAGTCGAGCGAGTTAGCGAGGAGGCCGCCTTTGCACGAATTTGGAGTACGCATTTGTGCATCTGTATTTTTCATAAGTAAAATTTACCCCAAGACACGCTCGTACATGTATGACAGAGAGATAGTAGCAAAGAACGTAAATATCGCGTAGAAGCCTGGAAATAGACGTGTATCGTAGTACTACTCACCATATTGGCCGGCAGCGCCGTGCAGCTTATCCAGCAGCAGCACCGGCTGTAACATAGCTCGAGAGGCATCTATGTACGCACTCGCACTGACACGACGTTCGTGTATATGTAGGTGTATTATATACGCGCGAGGAGCTTTTTCGGCCTTTACGGAGTTTTACTCGCTCTCGGCTTTCTCCGAGTCGCTCACTACGATTTGATTGAGCCGATTGTTGACACATACACACGCGCAGAGAGGCACACGTTATATCACACAAAGGCGCACAGTCGATGAACGAAAAAGAGAGATATAATACGCACTCACGTTTACGCGTAGAAAGAGAGATATACGCGCACTCGGAGCCACGGCGATAGGCGACGAGCTCTCTCAGCGAGCGAGAGAGGCACGTATACGCTCAAGGAGTTTTAGCTTGCAACTGCTACCGACCAACATCAGCAGACGCAGCAACACAGCAGTGGCAGCTCGCTCACATCCTTGCTTAGGACGTCTATGTGTACAATCACCAGTGTGAGAGTGAGAATAGAGAGGGAGACAGAAACACTGTTAGCACGACTCCCTTCTTTTGCATAGACACCAGCAGCTCGCCGATAAACGATAATTATAATTCACGCGTGCGATAACTGGACGATGTAACGATCGCCGTTGACGTGTATTCGTCAGCCTCGTTGAGGCCTCGTTAAGGCCTCGTCGGCAGGTCGCGGCAAGACTGTCTCGCTCTCTCTCTGCAGACGGTGCAGAAAATGTGCACTCGCGCACCAGCACACACACACACGCGCACGCACGTATATACTGCGTCTGCGACGTCTCCGAGAGAGTTCGGAGCACCGTAAACTGACCGCTAGCCGCGCGCTGCAGCTCGTTGTGCCAACAGAGTATATACACACTACATACACTTGCAAAGCTGCACGCACACAAACACAGAGTCCGGAGTCTCGCAGCCGCAGCACGAGTCACGACAGCCAAAGACTTCCACAGTTGGGTTAAAATGGCGTTTATCGAGTTTATATGGGAGCCTCTGCTATGTTTGTATGTGTATACACGCAGAGATATATGTGTATTGTGTACATGTACGCCGCGCGCCGCAGCAACTATATATACACGAGAGCTGCTGCTGACTTACACTCTCTGCGGCTGCTGCTGCTGCTGCTGTTGGCTGCTTGTGCTTCTGCGAGAGCTCGTGAGAGCGAGTCGCGCCGTTCACTCATACACGTAATGTTGCATTGCAGCCGAACCGAGAGCGGCGGTATCGCACGCTACTTACAAACACATGCACTCACACACACAGTATACGCCGCTATACACGTAGGTATATAGTTATGCACGAGTGCAAAAGAGACCGACAGCCATTCCCGTTTTCACGATAAAAATTGCTGAGAAGTTTCGCGCGGAGCTTCGAATGTTCGCCGCAGCTGGCGATAGCGCGCTCCACGCCAGTTCGCGAAATTCACTCAGTACGCAGAATAATATAAGCGGCTTTGAAGCAGGTGCTGGATCGCTGGATCGCTCTTTTACCGATGCACCGGTGGCTGAGAAGGAATTTTCCAAATTTCCCGTGTTATGCCTACAATCAACCAGCCAAATTAATTGATTTGTTTTCAAAATTGATGAGATACTGTTCGAAACAAACGTTTACTTGATAAGACGAATTTTCAAATTACCTTTCAATGAACTCTTCAAAATATTACCAAAACTATCTAATTGATGAAAAATTATTATGTCAATCAAGCATCATAATTTTTACTATTGAAATAAATGATTGACACTGAATTGATAAAATCTGCATGTTATCATTAGCAAAATCTACTATGAAACGAGCTTTAAACTTTATCCATTCATTATCGTGGTTGTGAACACCTCTCATCTCAATTCTCATGCCTCAGCCCTCAAGCCGCCAAGCACCAACGTCTGCCGCCTGCTATTCATATTTCTCTACTCGAATGTATACATTCTATTGCATTGTTGTGATAGAACGCAATTATTTGTTTACACTGGCTCGTTTTGTTGACAGTAGCAAACAATTTTTAATCTTATTCATTTATAAACATGGCAGACGAAGCTGAACATGTGAGTAACTTTTGTAAATTTTACAATTTACCGAAACTATTTACTTTAAAAACCTAAAGTAACCTCAAATGTATGAATAGGTACCGGCTATCAATGTCAAAGAGCCGCTAGATTTAATCAGACTCAGTTTAGACGAGAGGATTTACGTCAAAATGAGGAATGAAAGAGAGCTCAGAGGCCGATTACATGTGAGTTATTAAAAATATTTACCTCAAAGATTATAATTCACTAATGATTAACAAGTATTATATTGTAGGCATACGATCAGCATCTGAATATGGTACTTGGAGAAGTGGAAGAAACAGTGACAACTATAGAAATTGACGAGGAGACATACGAAGAGGTGTATCGTACCACAAAAAGAAACATCCCTATGTTATTCGTGAGAGGAGATGGTGTTATACTTGTATCCCCTCCAAGTATGAGGGCAGCGATATAACTTTTTAAGTTACTGCAGCTTTCTGCAGAGTATAAATAATTAAAAACCATGTATGTAAAATTATTTTTATAGACAATAATGTTTACTTGATAACTAAGGATAAAATATATAAAATTTTAAGCCGTGAATATGAATTTTTGGTGATTTTACATACATTCATTACAGATTTTCAATATTGATGCTTGATAATATAAATTAAATTGCATATAAATTACATTTTATCAAAGCTTGATACTAATTGTGCAGTTAAATCTTCAATTTGTTGTTCTTTGAATGCAAGCATAGTTTCTAAGTGATCAATTCTTTTCTGCAATGCACAAATTGTATTTGTTTTTTCATCTGATTCCTTTTTGAGCTTTACAAAAACTTTACGAGGTACCATTTGATTCAGTGAGTCTTCAGGATTCAAAGCATCCAATTCTAATGTTCATAAAAACATGATTGTAAGTAATTATAACTAAAAGAATTCTTAAAAGCTATTCATTTTAAACCAATAATACAACCTTCTTCGCAATCTTTGAATAAGGCATTTCTGTCTGCATTGCAATCTTTGATAATTTTTGTTCTGATTTCATATAAAACTCTTTCTATAACTCCAGGTTGTGATTGAGCTAGTCTTTTTATCAATTCTGGACTTAGTTTCATGTTGATTTTTGGAAAAACTTTTCGGTTCAAAGTGCTCCAATTATCAATTTTACTCATAGTATTACATGCGGGTATATAATTTTTGATGTCAACAATTTTTGGATAATACCTCTTCAGTATTTCAGCCATTAAAACTAAAAACCAAATAAGAGATTGAGAAAAAAGTATGCAAAACAAGAGCAATAAAACGAGTTCGATTACCTCCATCAGAAAAGTCTCTCGTCACATTGCGCTTTGGTCTGGAAAGTGGAATTTCATCCAACCACGCATAAATTTCACGAATATCATCACCTCTCAGTTCTGTGTCGATATTCATGTTAGGTTTACATTCACATTTGTGGACATTGAACTTGACTAATTTTTTCCTCGTTCTTTAAACAAGGTTATACAACAAAAAAATAAACAAACGTAAATGTTATACACTGCTAATTAAAACAAGTATATCTCTACACTTCAGTATATTAAACGTCAGAAAAGTTTTGAAAATCAACGTAAAGTTAAATAAAAATCTATATTTTAACGTTTAAAATATTTTCATTAAAAATGAACAAACAAAGAGCGTCTGTTGCGTTATTCATTTTGAGCTTTTCATTAAAAGTTTCTAATTGTTTTCTATGATAGCCTATTTTTTTTCATGAACGATTTGATTCAAATTTATTATTAATTAAATTTCAAAAATTGTAAACACAATAATAGTAGTCATAGGTTGAGTAAGTGGAGACTAATTATCAAACAAAAAATATTTCAGTTGTAATGGGCAGGATAGATTAAAATTTGTTAAATTCGTGAAATTTAATCCAATTATTTTGACATTTTTTAAATAAAACCGTGTCATTTTCAATTTTTTTCGATTCAATTATGATGATACACATTCGACAAGTTTCGAATTACGAAGAGAGAAGAGTAGTAATCTCCAAATACACAGACTCATTCGGGGCACTGTACTTGAAAGTAGTTTAATTAACTTCTTCTAATTGGTCGAATAGCTCGGATCGCGCTCGAACACGAAGATAATTCGTAAAAGTACTCCGTTGTTTTTGCTTTTTTGTTTCAAACTGTTCACAGGAAGTAGTTGATTTCCAATGATTTTTCGATCACCTCCTAGGTATTTCTCATTGATAGCTAGGTACAATGGTGGTATGCTATTACCGTCGAGTGCATTTGCATAGTTGCTACTTCAGTATAGTTTGACGTTACATTGAATCATCACTATCAACTATATGATGTTATTTTGTTTTCGCCCTTTTATTCACTACATAATTCAGATTGACATCCAAATTCTCTTCACTGAACTCTGTGGTCTAGCAGGAAAATATAACAAACGACTCAATATAACACCGAGCTTGCACGTGTTCAGATATACGAAGATAATAATAATTTTCAAAATTTTGTGAGTTGTCAGCATGTTATGTTTAACAGAACTAACTATCAATATTGATATGTATAGGTTTCATACTATAATTGTTGAAACTCAAACAATTTACAAAGCAGTTATCTTTCATTTGACATTATTCATTTGACTTCATTCATTCATGCAAAATTTATCAAAATAATATGCAGTTTTTATCTTTTCAATATATTCTATGAAGTTATAATGTAAAAAAAATAATGGTCAACGAGTATTTGAAGGGTTAGAAAATTTAATTTTGGAAATAGCCTGACGCATTTTTGTAATTCATATACAAAATAGCTTGCGCAAACGAATCAAATTTTCATGAACTATGAATTTTTAGCAATATCATACCAGAAATTAGATTTCAGATGCCCAGCAGCAGTTACAATTTTTGATGAAATTAAAATTGTTTTATGCGACAAAAATTCGACCATTTAGATATATGATGCAATGAGCTCGAGGAAAGGTTCGCTCGCAAGCTCGAGCTAATTTCAAACTAAAACTTTGAAAATATGGCTCGCATGTGTTTTTGTTCATTAGTCGGCCAACCTTCTTCAAAAATAATGTGAAAAAAGCTGCGCAACTAGCAAAAATGTCCCACGTAAATTAAAGCTCAACCATTGATGTCGTTCGTAAAATCGTGTGGTATTGCAACACCTTGTACATTACGACAGGCAAAGCATATCTGATGCAATGTTTATTCCGGTTTGTACTTTCAAAAATAATTTTAATATTCTTACTGCGAAGGTACGATTCTTGAGCTGTTGAACATTGTTCAAAATCCAACTAAATTTATAGATCACTGACCAAAATAATAATTATATATTTATAACTAAGGATTTGTCGATCGTATAAATTTTGTGAGTCGTAAATTTCAAAAATATCACCGACGCTTTTTACGTAAATGTTTAAGTCGTTTAGGCACACAAAAATATCGTAAAGTGATAAACTTCAGCTTAACGTTGTCGTTTTTTAACTTTTCGCTTCATTCTCTGAATATTTACGCCCAAAGTTGCGAGAACTACGGCTGCAAGGTACTCTGATTATTTTTGTATGAAACGCGTAAGTTGAAATATGTCTACTAAACACAATGCAACGAAGTAACTGCACTATTTATATAATTTGATCGCTGCTGATTAAACCAGTACCAAATATCAGTTCACGTTTAAAAAAGAATTTCTCTCTCGCGAGCTCGTAAGCAGCAGCATACAGAGTAAACGCAGGACACTGTTGTACGCGTAGCAAAGAGGCGTCTCCTTGTATCCAGTGTGTAATTGAAAATTTGCAAAGCGTGTGGACTAAACAACCCTGTAGTAGCACTGAGACCCTATACAAGCTTTTAATAAACTTGCTACCCGAGTGTCAGTGTGTTGCATTGTGGTATCGAGAAAAGCTCTCGCTTTTCTAGTGTAAACACGAGCGAAAACAATTAAAATCGTGCGGCATTGTTAGGTTCGTGTGTATAGGTATATTACTTTCACCGTATACATGTATTTGTACATGAAATAGCGCATACGAAAGCGTCGTGTTTATTCGTGTGTGAGCGTGAAAAATATATGCATAGCGTTCGATGAATTCAAAAGTGTAAAATATCATAAACACGCCTGTGTATTATGCTTGTGAGATGATTTATGTTGTCGGTGGTGGCGACCGCACGGCGCGTATTATAGTGGCTGCGAGACTTAATAAATGCGAAACGCAGGCCTATTTTTCAAATTATCATCGCTTACACACTAGTCGCGTTCGCCTGCAGTATACATGTATTTATATTTACTTCGTGGCTGCGGCAAACAATTCAAGCAGCGGCGGCGCTTACGATCCAAAAGCTCGAGCGACGATTGCCACCCGCATATGATTTCATCGATGATCCGAAAAAAGCTCGGTCAGGCGCGCGCGCGAGCTACAAAGATAAATCGATCGAATTCCAATTTCTGCAGCTACACGACGTGGCTCCTAAAAACCTTTGATTAAAAACTCGATGTATATCATGCGGACATTCCACATAGGCAGCAGGCTGATAAGGCCTATAACAACGTTTCAATCTAATCGCGCGCAATTACTTAGGTCGACGATCAGCAGTAGCGGGCAGCTGCGGACCTTCGCGTGGATCTTTCTCCTTTCTTTATTATTCGCTTTTTTATGTCTCTCGAGTATATGGCTCAATCAAAAGCTTCCCAATGGTCCGAGAAAATCTATAAAGCTAAAGTGTCGTCCTTGTGTATGTGAGCGCTCCATATATAGGCAGGTATATATATAATAAACGACGACGTCGCCATCGTCCCTCGACGTATCCGTTTTCATGAGGAGCTCGTCGATATAATTCCGCTGTGCACGAACAACAGCCATACATTATTCCCCAAATCGTAAATTACAATCAGTACTGCTTGGCTACCGTATACAGCACGTGTTATTATGCGATAGTTGATTTATATTACATAATACACATACGCGCGCACGTTGCGCTGCGCATCGCTGCCCATATTCTGCGTTAGATATACGCACATCATCCTCCACGTTCATTCACGCGAGAGGGATGATGCTCACTCGAAAGAGAAGAGAGAGAGAGAGAGAGACAGAGACAGAGAGAGAGAAAGGGAGGGAGGGAGGAAAAAGACGACAGGTTCGATCTGTAGCTCTTTTTATTTCCAAGAGCTTGCATGCTTGCAAACGTAATTGTGACAAAGGCGCTAATCGATGATTCGATCGACTGTGCATTCTTCGGCCGTTTGTATTGTCGTGTTTACACTTGCAGCATCGCAAGTTTCTCTCGTTTGCTTTCTCTTTCTCTCTCTTTCTGTCCCTCTACGTTCGATGCACTTTTTTTTTATTTTCATTTCATTAACTTTGCTCAGCTTGCAACGTATACGGGTGAAAAACTGAAGCGAAGAAAAAAGCTCACTCGCGACGAGCACGTGATAATCTTGAGAGCTTTTCCAAAGTGTGCGCGGATGGGCGGGCGCGCGTGTCAAAAAGATATCGCGCTAGACGCCAAAGTTTTCAGTGCAGCCGAGCGCGTTCGATGAATCGACAAAAGTTAAATTGCGAATTTCGTTTACGCACATGTACCCACGCTTTATATGCATACTAGGATAAAGTAGAGTCGGGGATCTCGAAGAAGAAACGTCTGCGACGAAAGCGTGTACAAAGTCATAACGTCGTCGTCATTGCCATCGAGAACTTTGCCGACGCGTTCGAAAGTGCAATTTAATCAAAATCCGCCTGCAGAGCGAAAGGAGGAGGATCGGGCTGCAGCTCGGCAACACGAGTGCGCAACAGCTGCAATCGATAATTGAATACCCAAATATGTCTATGTAGCTCGCAGCATATAGCAATATCGATGCATCTTCTATTATTGGTAGAGGTAGTTCCATTGATCACAAACAAACAAATTTTTCCTCCTCCATATATACATAGAGGTATACTGATTCAAGCTCCGTAGCAGACCTATTGGCCCAAATAGTTTTTCTCTAATTCTGTCGGGGTTGTGGTGCGCCTATAGGATGCCTCTTCATCATCCCTCCCCTGGCGCACGATGAACACGCAGAAAAAGGAAAAGAAGACATCGTAGGGAAGCTCATGGGGTTGTCAGGCGGCTATAACACACGGGTAGCCGTACGACACGAAGGCAGTGGCGGCGGCGGCGGCAGCAACAGACAAGAGCAAGAGCGAGAGAAACGGGGGAGAGACTAGGAGTCGAAGCTCCGAGCGAGAGGGAGAGAAAGAGAGAAAAAGGAAAGAGGATCGATGCCGATGTGATATTGCGCCGTCGCGCTGTAGTTGCCACGCCGCCGCGCAACGCAACGCAGCGCGCAGCGTAGGCACCGCCGAGAGGCAGGCGGAGAGAGCGAGTACCAACAGGTTACCAGAGGCGCACATAGGCACGAGCTGGCTCTTGTGGGGAGAGAAAAGCCAGCTCGCGTCGCGCGCGCGCGCCTCTCGCTCCATTCTCCCTTTCAGTCTCGATCGAGCTTTCGAGCCGAAAGCACACGCGAGCACGCACCCACGCGCATACAGGTACTTACGCGCAACCGCGCGCGTCAAATCTGTGCTGCTGCGCGACTCCCGCATGCCGAGAACGCGGCACAGCTCGAGAGCGTCACAACAGAAGTGCCAGCACCACTCGATCTTGGCCACTGGCATTTTCTGCTTTCGTTCTCTCAACCAGACATCGCCTACAATGAGAGAAATCGCGATCTACCCCGAGATGAGCGTCAATCGAATTTCGTATCGACGATAGTTTGACAACTGTAGCGCGCCTCACCGCCTTCGGCAGCAGTGAAAAGTTTTTTTCGCTTTCAACAAAAGATAAAAAAAGCTCTCGCGTATCGCAGGCAAAATTCTCTATCGTTGTTTAAAGATTCTCGCATATAGTAATATATATCTATCGCTGTATCTAAAACATTGCTAACGCTCGTTCGGTTTCGTTGGAGTTTTTGTTGAAAATAGTAATATATAATCGAGTGTTTTCATCGAGCCATGGCCACCGCTGAGCAGAGAACAGGTGAGTGCTACGCAGACTTTATATATACACAAATACTCGTGGCTGGCGAGGGTAGGCTGGCTTAGAGCCGAGCGAGAGATGAAAGCTCCGAGAGCGAGAGAGAGAGAGAGCCGGAAAAGGGGTTGGTCACGCAGCGGCCGGTCGCCGAGCGAACGAGCGCGCCAAATATTCCCATGTTTTCTTAAAGTCTGTGGGTGGCTGTACGTGCGCTACCGAGTCGCCTACAATATATAACGCGTACATCCTCGAGATGCTATACAGATATAAAGATCTGGGTAAATAATATAAGCAGAAGAAGCGAGGGCTGCCGCTCGCTCGCGCGCCTTTTGTCAGTCGGCGAATAAAAGTTTAATGTTTCCGAGCTTCGTGTGCTCTCCCTCTCTTTGTTGTTGGTAACTATATTCATGGATGGCGCATGTATGTTTTATTCACAAGTCCGTGTGTACCTCGTGTAGTCGTGTGTGTATGTGTGTCTTGTATATATGCACGCGTTCATGGGTGATATATTTATACACTCTGTGTGTGCGAGCTGGCGCAAAAGTTGATATACACGTACGTGTACGCCTCTGCCGTGTGTGCGCGTAAATGAGAGAAGTTGAATAAACTCCCCGGCCTGCAAGTAATACATAAGTGTAACGCGCGCGCAGCGTCGAATCTTTACATATATGCACAAACTCGGGCATTATATTACTCCATACACGCGAGCGGCGTCGTCGTCGTCGTCGTCGCGTCATAAGGTCGATCAATTATTTATAAGTGCGCGAGTCGTACAGCCCATACATCGGTGCGTTTAGCACAAAGGGATGAAATTATACACGCACATTAATGTATGTATTATCGCTCTGTGGCTACGCCGATTCTCTAATTGTTACTCATTTTTCTCCGTATAAAGTTTATAATTTCCCGCGAAAATTAGACTCGGCGTTAGGCGCCCCATTCTGCGTTATAACGTACCGCAACGACCCTTATTTCACCCCTCGATTAAAGTTCAATTTTTTTTCTCTCTCCATTGTTCTCGTGTTTTTCTATGAAAATGAAAAAAACCGAGCTGCTGTTGTCTCCACCCTCCCAGCGCTCTGACGCAATAGAGCTATTGTTTTTCTTGCATCCACGTGCGTTTATATTATATGTATAGGTAATCGGGAGAAAGGGCCACATCAACGACAGAAACGTTTTTACGCTACTGTGTACAGCTGCCAAGAGCTGTGAACACGAGTGCAATATACATGTGTGCGGCTGCGATACGCGCCTGTTCTGTTTACCTGTATATAGTTGTTATAAAAGCTCTCGGCTGGAGAGAGCGAGTGAGAAGCGATTGCATCTCGCGTGCTCGCTCACTTACCGCCTCGTAGTATAACGTCACACGCGTACACAAACACATGTATACACGTACATACTTGGAGCTTGGCTGGCCTGTGGGGTAATAGATCCCTCTCCTTATTCAGCTACTTCTTACGCCATGCACGTGGAAAATTTCGTCGGACATGTGAGTAGTGGATGTATACGAGACGCGGCAAAAAGAAACGATGCTCAATAGGTTTGTGCTAAATATCTTCAATTCTGTGCGAGGTACAAAAAAAGAAACGTACGTATATGTACGCTTATGAAAGTCGACGACGAAAACAGTTGGGGAAAGGTCACCTTGCGCGCACGCGAATGACAAATGACCTCTGACAATTTACAAGAGTGAGAGAGCAAAAGCTGCAGCAGCCGTCCAGAGAGACCAGAGCACATGAGCGCCTCTCTTGCCTAGTGTATATAAATTTGGCTGTACGGATGGCGCAATGCCGATTCGCAGCTTCATCATATGGTATAGCAACAATGGCTTCGTACAAAGTTCAACTCGTCGATTTTTCATCTCTAGCTCTCTCCTTCACTTCTCCTACACGACGTTCATTAAGGGTTTGTTAAATCGCAGAAACTTCGACGGCATAAATCCAAAAGCTTGTCGAATTATTCCGAAAAATTTGAAAAAAGTGGCACAAACGATGTATTTTTCTTTCTTTCTGCGAACTTTGACGCTTTCCGCGTGTACATTATTATTTATATACACGCATAAACTCGTCGCTAACAAGTGTTGCGAAAGTAAAAGGGGCTAATTACGAACGTATTTGCTTCGTGCTTCGAATCACTTAACTTATTTTCGAAACTTATTAATACATCTTACTGTATCTCCCGTACGTGCAGCATTAAGGTACATATACATGCATGCATAATGCGTTGTAATTTATAATAGCTAGAAAGTTTTACCAAGCGCGCTCTCTCTCTCTCTCTCTCATTTTCTAGCTCTTACGCGCACGAGCGGGTTTGTATATTATATTGGCTTTTATATTGTGTATGTACGTCGACGTCGTCGCTGAAAGCTCGATATATACTCGTGAGCTTGCAAGCTCGTCTCATTGAATTAACAAGTTTGTGTTGGGCGCTCAGCACATATAATATCGAGCGCATATATACGCATACAATAGCGCGTAATGCGTATACGATAGGTTCAATTTTGGACATGGAACCCGGCGATACATGCAAGACTTCTCTCTGCGTGTTCTAGAAGCAAATTTTTTAATTTCATTCAACATTTCCTTCAAGAAGTTTCCTTCATATTATTTTTCATCTTCACCTAGGTTGGTAGACAACTTTTTTCTTTCCCCCTTATCTGGCTTCCTTTTTTCCTCTCTCTCTCCTTCAAAGCAATCACAGATAGGGAGAGAGAGAGAGAGAGGGAAAGGAAGAAAATGAGACAACGTAAAAAGAGGAGCTTGAAATTGGCTGCATTTATCTAGAAATGCATACGCAAATATACACGTCTCACTACGCGCAAAGCTAAACGCGTAGGGGTGGAAACGGTCTTGCCAACGAAATAATAATATTAATAATGATCATTAGCCATTTTATTAGCCACCCGGTCGCTAAACGACTTTGTAATCAAGGAGTGCACTGCAGCCATTATTCGGGCGCGATCGTATACATGTCGTCACGCGACGATGAGCCGAGTGTACACAGACGAAATGAAGGAGGGGAGCGAAAGAGGATATCATTGCGCGTCGCAGTGCACTTGGGCGTTATATTAATACAGTTTATTAATACGATGGACAATCATCCCGACGACGAGCAGTGGCTCGGAGAAAATAAAGATCGTAAATACGGACTATGATATCGCGCGTGAGTTGTTGGCCAATGTATTCGAGCCACAATAGCCTGTTTGCAGGCACTCGATTAAAATTTTGTTTGTCGACCTATCACTGCTGTAAGCATCAATTTCGGATATTGCGCGCAAATAATAAACAATGAGCATCGTTGTATAATGAGCGAGCTGACGCGTGAAATTTTTGAGAGCTCATACGTGATTTGCTGCACTGTGTACGCAGTGGGTGTATGGTAATATAATTGAGGATATAAAAGCTCACGAAAGTTTGCTTTATATCGAATTTAAAACTCGCGAGTCGAGAGCGCATTGCACACTATATACATCATACGTCCCGTCGTTCCAGATTTAACATCGAGATACATGCGCTGTCTGTATGCGCGTATTTAGCGAGTGTATACACTGTTCTGTGCACATATATTGTGTATACGTGCGTGCGTGGGCGAGCTGCACGAGTCTGTGCACTTGGAAATTCAAATTTGCTTCGTATCTGCGATATGTATAGGCTTCTGTTTAACATGCTGTGTTTCGCTTTCGTTTATATCTTCTGTCATACGTACGTGCGGCGCTCAAACCACTGGGACCTTTGCACTGTGAAGTTAAAAATCGTCGACAGACAGGTCGAACGACTGTACGAGTACATGCAAGAGATTCGATCTTAAACGGATACTTTTTCCCTTAAAAAGAAATAAAAGAGAAGGACTGTGATTACGAATTTATGGAATGCCGATCCAGCTGCAATTATCGACCAACTACTCGGAGTATTACGCGTCGTATCGACGTATGCTAGCCTCCCTTGCACGCAATCTCGTCATGCATGCCGCAACAAAAGCTCAAGACTTTGCAAGCATGCCAAGCTTAGCGTGTACGCGGCACACGTGCGATCTTGGCTTTTTGCGAGCAACGTGAATCGTACGCGCGTCGAGTATAACCAGTCGAGAATTCATCATGCGACTGGTTGCTCTTTCGGATCACTGCCGCCTTATACACGCGTTAACAAGACGCTCGTGGGCAAAACATACATAATATAGGCGCCAGACGCGATGATCGCACGCCGAGCTTTCGTTGGACACGCGCGAGGCAATTTCGTGCGCGCGCGCTCGCTTTATTGGATTTTGTAATATGCGCGCCGACGACGTATTGGGGATTATAACCCAATTGATTTATGTCACGCGCGCCACGTACACACTAATATAGCAGCGCCAACACGTGTATCGCAATGATTTCATTATACTTTTCTACTTTATTTTGTATTTCAAAAATATCGACGCTTGGCCAATATAAAAAAATTTGATTAAGCGCAATTCGTTGGAATTTTTTAAGACGTTATATTTTTAGAGCTGCGCTTTGTCTCTTTCTCTTTCTTTCTCTTGAATTTCAGAGATTTGCACAAAAAATGTGAAAAAAAAAGAAAAAAATGTATCAAGCTAAGCGCGCAGAACGATAAGATAGGGCGTACTTACGTACGAGCAGCGGCAGCGCTCGATTCTTAGCTTCGGTATAAATTGTCTTTTGCGCTGGAAAGCCACAGAACAGCAGCTCACAGCGAGGGTATAATGATTTCCCCGAGGTGCCTTTGCTTGGGTCTCGAGCTATACACGCGCATACACCACAATATCAGCCTGACATGGATAAAAATTAGGTGCTTATAATATGTATACCACGTAGCACGTCAGTCCTATAGGCCTCTCGGCTGTGCATCTACGAGAGATACGTGCATGTATAAAAATAAGAGCTTTGGCCGGCCACGAGCGAGCTCGGGTCTTTATGCTTTTTATTATATTATAACGCGATACGCACTGCCATTTCCAGATAAAACTTTTTCTGGTTTAGAGAATTTCCACGGCCACAGCATGAATAAAACATGCGATTTGGCTATATACATATGAGAAGTAGTGTACATTTATATACATAAAGCCGAGAAACTCGCTCGCGGAGGGGAAGGTATACACACAGACCGCAAGTGAAGTAAAAGGAAAAAGCAACGATAAACGTTGCTAGCTCGCGCGACGGACTGTGTACATTCGTTTCCCGTATGAATTGAGCGTATAATTGTTGTGTGATGCGCGACGCGATATCGAGGCGCACAATCAATCGTATATAAGGATGGAACGTAATAGCGTTTGCAAAAACTTTTCACGAGGCGTGTATACGCATCGATGATCGGGGTTTGTGTCGATACACGCCACACGCGGACACATTTTCAATTCGCCATTCGGACAATAATTCGGAACATTCAAGAGTATGTGCGCATCCGGTATGTACTCAAATTCGCCCTCGCGCGCTTTATTGAGTAACAGAGAGAGCGAGAGAATAGAAATAGATTTATTTTTTCATTTCCAAGCCCCGATAAATCAGCGAATTTCGAGCACGTACAGCTTGAAGTTTCCGCGATAAAATCGACGAAAAAATAATATCGTAAAAGCCTTGGCTCAGCGTTCCGTGTGCCGACCGAAGCACGTGTTATATACCGGCCTATATAGAGCTTTTATTTACTCGAGTCTAGGGTTTGCGCCCGCCCCGCAAAGGGTCAACGTTCATAAATTTAATTTTTGAGCCACTTCTTGCTCGACGTCTTTCTTAATCCTTTCCATAACTGCGTATCGTGAGCTAAGAAAGACGCCCGGCCTTGAGCTACCTTTTACGAAGCCGCGGGATGAGGCTGTCGATAAACATCGTCCCCTTGTATTGAATTCTATTAAATAGCGCCATATCTCTTCGCAACAAATAATGTTCCGTTTCAATGGCCGCTTGTAAAGTGAAGCGCACATTGGCAACTTGCCCCATGCACATATATATATATATACAGAGCTTTTTGAAAAGCGATGCACGCGCGTGCGAACCTGTCTCGAAAGATTAACGTCGCTGCGTCGTGCGTGCGAGCATCGCTGCTCGGGAGATACAGTCCGACAAAAAGTTTTGCTTCTTTTTATCCGTTTCTTTTTTTTTCATCTTATGTATATGCGCGTGGCAAAGTTTCCTACTTGCGAGCGCGCGCGAACGATAAAATTAATCGAGTTATGTTCCAAAAGGACATTTTTCTTTTTTTTGTAAAAGCGAGTAATCGAGTTTCGAGTAGAATAATAATCAAGCTAAATTGGCTGATATCAGCGATTCTCGCTGCACTTAATAACAAGCGACCAATCAACGCAAGACTCCAACACTTCGTATTTTAGTCAAAATTAGTCGTTACCCCGAAAAACTAAGGCGGGGATCTTTAAAGTGCGCAGTTTAATTTTCTTTATGTTCTTTCTGTTGATGCAGGCATAAAAATGCTGCCCGCGAGGTACTGCATGGCGATCATGGGCTCGATCGGCATGGCCATCATTTACGGCTTCAAAGTCAATCTCAGCATAGCCATCGTCGCCATGGTCAATCATACTGCCGTCAAGGAGCTCATGCACAACCAGAGCCTCACGAATGCCACGTTCAAGGTAACAAACACACACGAAATTATAACGTGACGAATCGACGATCGAGCTCGCGCTACACACAGTAATAATATTTAGTGATTCAGGCGGCGCTGGCTTTGAACGCGCGAGCTTTTTGACGTATGCATTTTGCACCCTTTAGCTGGCCGCAGAAATTATGCAGGAAATCATTGACATCTGCGCTTGCGTGCGTGCGGAGCAGCGAGAAATGAAATCAGTTATTACGAAATTATCATCAAAGCTTTTAGCCGAAGCTCGCTCACGCCAGCGGAGTGGCAGTAGTGGAGCTTGCGGCTATTTTCGGAACGGAAAAAGGAATATATTCGATGATATCGTTTTTCAAATTACTCGGTACCGTACGTACAGCACGTATGCAACGCCGTTTTAGAATGGCACTCGAGAGCTTTTCAATCGCGTGCGGTAATGGCTATAGTACTATATATATATTCTCGACAACCGACGCGCACAGCTATGCAACCGGGCACCCGACAATTTTGTCCTCGCATATATATGATAATAATTTCGCGTATCCATCGTGGGCGAGACACACCGAGGATCGAATAAAGAAAAGAGGAAGAAAAACGGCATCGTCACTTGACAAACGATCTTGTATGTAAGGCGATCTCTCGGAAACAAGCTCGTGCGCGGAGAAACATACGTTATACATCGAAATCATGCTTTATGGCTATTCATCAAAGCTGCTGCATTATATACATAGGCGTGCGATGTATCCCCGCCGCGATGTGTGTAAAGTATAAAAGCACATCGATCAGAGCCTCGATCGCCTCAGCTCGTCTCGTATTATACCTACACGACTGCAACGTAAACAATACACAAGATGGTTTGTTTGTTTTGCGGCGCGGGCAGATGGCCAATTTGAGCACGACAACAACGGCGAGACCGCGCGGCTACGCAACGACCCCGCGGAGCTACTACTCGACGACGACGAGCAAATACAACCTGACGGGCCTGAGCTCGTTGACGTCGCCGTCGCAGCCCGAGATCGACGGGCCCTTCGTCTGGGACGAGCACCAGGTCGGCATTATACTGGCCTCGTACTTCTGGGGCTACCTGGTCTCGCTGATGCCCGGCGGCATGATGGCCGAGTACCTGTCCGCCAAGTGGGTCCTCATGGTCTCGGTGCTGCTGAACGTCGTCGCGTCCCTCCTCATGCCCATCGCCGCAGAGATGCACGTGGCCAGCTTCATCTGCATGAGGATCATCCAGGGCATCGGCGGGGTGAGTCACTCTATATGCCACATCGAAGCTCGCTCGGCATTTTTTCTAAATTAAAATCGAAAAAGTATATGTCTAAATTATCGCGCACTTGTGCTGCATGTTATGCAGGGTGTCAGCTTCCCAGCTATTCACGTTATGGTGGCCAAATGGGCGCCACCGAACGAGCGAAGTATTCTCGCCTCGATAGCTTACGCCGGTAAGTACATTCACGCTGAGCCATATTAACGGCATAAAATTCTATGCTACTGCGTTTGCATCGGCATACCTATATATTACATACTACATGTCGAATGCACGACGTATCCTTCGACACGCGAATACGCGCGTATGCATCGGCCAAGATCTCTCGGTATTATATCGCCTTTCGACGTCTCTCCAAATTGAAAATACCTCGAGTTTTTATATTTCCACGTTATAAGAAGGCGTCGAAACGTTGATCATTTTCCACGCGTTCGCATATGAAATATCGCGTGGCATGTATCGAAAATGACTTCCGAAAGCCGCGAACGCAGACTCCTGCTGTGGCGTTTCGTACATTGACTTATCGAGCGAAATGGCCGTATTTTCCTTAACGATCGAATTTCCCGCAATCTCCGATAAAACAGAGCGCACACATAAGGTGAGCTCGCTCGCGAGAGGAGGCTCCTTTAGAGCGATAAAAAGCACGCCGCGCTGGCAGCGTCTCAGTGTGTGTAGCTTAGATACTCGCGCTTTTACTATTACTCCCTCTTCCTCTCATTTTCTTCTTCCTCTTCTTCTGCTACTTCTTCTTGCGCTTCTGGCACATATAGCGGGGCATGAAAAAAAAATTACGCGCGGCGCATCGTGTGCTGCAGTCCGCGAGCTCTCCTCGTGTATCCGAGTGTTATACTTCCTCGCGGCGCGTTCGCGGATGTATATAAGTGGTTCACGCTCTGCTTCAGCTCATGCACACTTGTTACTAGAGACTTTTGATGTGTCGACTAGCTGTAGCCAGCTCCGCGCCTATTATTCAACGTAATTTCTTCTTTTGCATCGGCTTCTCCTCCTCCTGCTCTCGTCCACGCGCGGATATGATTCGCTACAGGCACGGCGCTCGGCACGGTGATCTCGATACTGCTCTCGGGCATGATAGCGGCGACTCTCGGCTGGAAGTGGGTCTTCTACGTTGAGGGTCTGCTCTGTCTCGTCTGGTGCATCGCTTGGGGATTCATGATACAGGACTCGCCGGAGCAGCAGCGCTGGATCACCGATGAGGAGCGCGAGTACATCAGGATGTCACTGGGTCACAACAAGGACAGTCACAAGATGGTGAGTGGCGATATACGAAACAAACAACAACAAAAAAACAAAAAGACGCAAAGTTTTATAGTTCGCTCGAGTTTTATTAGCGAGGGAAAATAACGAAATAAACTTTTTTTCACTACCAAGTCTTTTTACGTCCGGTACTCTCGTACTTTATACTTTTAAGACCTTGTATGAGGCGTCGACGTAATAATTCCCTGGGAAACTCTCTAATACTTTTAATCATCTCCAAATGTTAAATCATTTTCGTCGCTCTCCAACATTTTTATGATATTAACTGCACTCAGCATTAGGACATCGTTAACTTCGAAAAAAGGAGAATTCAAACTTATTTAAAACTTTCAAAAAAGCTCTTAGAACTTTACGTAAATCAAATTTGACGACTGCAGTAATGTCTATTTTTCGATTGTAATAGTAACTATAATGATTATTTGTAAAAATTTTTTTTCAATTTATAGAGATTTACTTCAAACAATTTTCTGGAACATCAAAGAACTTGTTCTTTTTTTATTCAATTTGGTAAATTTTGTCGAGGGAAATGAAATTAATTGCATAATTAATTCGTAATTGGTGTTTACTCGTGTTATTTTCGGCTAATGAATTCCACTTGAAGCCATTATAAGGTCGCATACATTACCCTACAAATACGAATGCGACATTGTTGCAGTGGGACAACTCTGTAGCAAAACTTTTTGTATTCACGAGTGATCAGTTGAGTTTATTTGCATAAATCATTTTAAGACTGCGAAGGACTCACTTTACAAAACAATTAAATAATTTCAGTTCACGTCGCAACTAATGTATTCATGGATTCTGTTACAGAAATTGTCGACGATACCCTGGTTTAAAATACTAAAATCGCCACCGTTTCTGGCCATCGCAGTTGCTCACTTTTGCAGCAATTTCGGATGGTACATGCTTCTCATCGAGCTACCAACGTTCATGAATCAAATATTGCACTACGATCTAACATCGGTAAGTGAATATAATGTTTTTAATCAGAAATATCCCGACTAAATTTAATATTCATGAAATCTGTCCATGTTTTTCTAGAATGCCTGGCTATCGGCTCTGCCGTTCTTCTGCATGTGGATATTTACTCTTGGCCTTAGCAAACTGCTCGCCATTATGCAGGACAAAAACTGGATATCTGTCACGGTGTCACGAAAAATCGGCACCCTATTTTGTAAGTTACTGATTAGGCCTGTTCAACTATTATACTCGCAGAAGTTAATCAAGAATGTATTTTAATGTATTCCCCAGCATCCGCAGTGCCAATGTTTTGTCTATTGGGTGCTTCGTACGTGAGCGACAAAAACGTGGCGGTGGCTCTAATGACGATTGGCATTACCTGCATCGGTGGCATGTACTGCGGTTTCTTGGCCAATCACATTGATTTGGCGCCGAATTTCGCGGGTACACTAGTCGCGATAACCAATACCATAGCCACAGTACCGGGATTCGTCGTGCCAATCTTCGTTGGATACATTACCAAAGGAAACGTGAGTGTATTTAATAATCGCTTCAATAAGTTTATGTCATTATTAACATTATATTTAAAGTCGTATGAAATTTAAAAACATTATTTACAACTTGTACTTTGGCAATTATTTACAGCAAACCATCGAAGCATGGAGAGTAATCTTCTTCATGACAGTAGGCCTCTACATAATAGAGATGCTGATTTATACCATGTTCGGCACGGGCGAAGAACAGCCATGGAACAAAGTCAAATCGTCGTCATCGCAAGACTCCGAAAGGCCCGAACAGACTGTTCCTCTGAAAGAGGCAAAACATTAATTATTTTATTAATTTAACAGCAACAACAGATAAATATAAATGTGTATGTGTAATGCGATGGAGTATCGAGACATAAGAGATTTTTTCTCATTCCGTCGAAATTGAAAAAAAAGAAGCAAAAATGATAGTAAATGTCCCTCGCCCACAAAACTTCGTTTACTATACGATATTACAATTTTCATCAATCTCATTATTATAAATATTGACATTCTCACTATTAGCATTTTATATAAAGATTTTTCATAGTTGTACGGTATAGTGTGTACGATAGTATTTAAAATTTTTTTTACCGATTTAGTATTATACATAACGTACATTGCTCAATAAATAATAGTACAAAAACATAAATAAAAAATATTTACAAATTTGTATTGATGCATTGTAGCTAATATTTACATAGATATATAAATACATATATGAATTGTGCAAAAGAGTATTGTTGTGGGACATTTACATTAGTTAATTATTCAACTATGAGAAATTATAAAAAATTTTAAGACTTGTACTTGTTTACAAATTATATATAAATTATATATTTACAAATGAACCTACTCATTAAGTCTACGGTATATAATTTGACTGAATGATTTTAAATATTTTTTCACTTTTTATGAAAGTAAAAACCTAAACGTAATATATTCTAAACAAAAGCAGAACCACAAAGATGAATTATGTATTATATAAATGTTGATTAAAAAATTATAAATATACTAAATTAAATGATTGACTTACAAATTATTTATTGCACTCTAACCATTTTACAAAAGTACATTGGACCCGAGTTTCTACTTTTTGAAGGAACAACAATGTGACCATATCTCAGCCCAAAATCTCCAAAATTGTATAAATATTTTAAGGGTAGTAGTGCTCTGGTTTGATCTCTGTAAGTTAATTAATTAAATATTAAGATATTACTTTCTAATGGATTTTTCAACAAGTATAAAACTTACTTTACAACAAACACAACATTATGTTCTTCATATGCTCTTTTAAGTGACATTTGTACAACTCCGTCATTCTGAACAGGACTCAAAGAACAAGTTGAGTAAACCACTGTACCACCAGGTACAACAATTTTTAAGGCATTCCTGTAATTGAATATCAACATTTTAAATTTAATTGAATGTTTAGTTTTCATTACTCTACTCACACTAAAATTTCACTTTGCAATTGCGGTAGCCTTAATCTTTCTTTAGTTCTAGTTCCTTTAAAAATGTTATTTTCATCTTCATGAAGTACATGTCTATCAGTTGTACATGGAACATCAACTAATATCTAGATGATAAAGAAGAAAACTTGAGAGATACTATTGCAGAAAAACTATAATGATCACTCACCTTATTATAAATATTCTGTTCATCAATATGTCTTGCATCACTTTGGGTAAGGAAGAATTTTTCTCTCCAGTCTCCCATATCCGGTAAACATTCCTCTAAAAAGTCATTTATTCTGTTAGTCCTTGAAGTTTGAATATCATTAGCAACTATTATTCGAGGATACAAGGTCTGTAAAGCCATCATTGATTTGCCACCTGGTGCAGCACACATATCTAACATTGTGTCTGCAGGTTGTAGATCAAGTGAGAGTACTGGGAAAATAGAAGCTCCATCAAGGCAAAAATAATCTATCAAAATGAAAAAAAAAGTATTTATAAGAAGAACTCAAGATCATTTCTCAATCATTTCATAATGAAATTTTACCTGTAGCACCTGTTGATCCTGTTTTAGCTTTTGGAAATTTTGAATGATTGCCTTCTTCATAGGTATAAATTTTTAGTGCATCTGGAAAGTTTAATTCAGTTTCTTCAACAACTTTAATAGTAAAATCAGAACCTTCCTTGTAATAATTATAATGATCTGACTCCAAAACCCAATCATCCATTCCTGTAAATATAAGATGCATGAAATATTATTTTACAGTTTATTTTTTACTGCATAATTATCTTTTTTTTACCTATTAATTGTTTTGTAGGGACAAACTCAAATAATTGAGAAGATGCGATACCAGATGATGATTGAATTACACGACTCTGATTATCTCCACTGCTTGCACTTGCTTCTATAGATTGAAGTTGAGTGGGTTGGAACTGATCAATAGGTAGTTTCTTTTTTTCTACAGTAGGATATTCATCTTCAGGATCTATTTTTGTATACTTAGTAACCTCTTCTTGTTTTTGAGCAATAATATTTTGTAATACAGTTATCTGATCTTTGGTGTGGATTTCATTGTCATCTTTTAACTCATTGTTTTTCATTGTTGCTTTGAAAGCTTTGTAAATTGCTTTTAAATCTAAAGCGCCAATAGTCTAAATTATAAATTAGATAAGTTTTTACGTACAGAAAAAATAATACATAGCACAATACAAATAGGGGATTGAGAATTTACCTTTAATTCTTGACTAATTCTTTCTACATCACTGAAATTATTTACTATAGCGACATATTTGTGTTCTTTATTATTTAGCAAAGCAGACCGTATATTTTTCCAATCATCTCCATAAACTGTTTTATAAAAATCATCGAAGTGCTCGAGTGCTTTTTGTGTAGATCTTTTTTTTTTCTTCAACACTGACTATAAATTTGATAAATTGATGAAAACTTGTGATTTAATATTACATATAAATTTGAAAAGTTTCTAAGGTAATTTACCCAATGATGGTCAGGATTTTTGTATCTAACTGGCACTTTGAAAATGTTGAACAATTTGTGACTCTCGAACAAACGTGTCATTTTGAAAGAGTCACCAAAACAATAAATAAAAATTTTCGAATTCAAGACAAACTTTTCAATTTCATAGCATTAGGTTATGTTCTATGCTGTATCCAATGATAAAACAGTCAGGGACTAAACGGCAAGTGAGTTTAGTGCTTTCTAGAGGAATATCAATGAATGCTGGTTACAAATTTAAATAACACATTCAAAGTGCAGTAGTAGAAAATTGGTGTGTATCTTTCAAGGAAATGTTCTAAGCAAAGGAAGAGTGCAAATAATTGAAATGAATGTCGTGTAATTGTTTGTACATTCAGGTCAATAAAATAAATTTTTTTAATCAGTCTGTTGCATGCACGAACAGGCAAAAAAAATTGAAGGAGCAACTTAAGGACAAGGTAAATAATTTAAATTCGTCGATGAGAATTCGTACACAGGAATCATCGCAATATGCAGTCAGTCCGGCAAATGTTTAAGTGAACGCCCGAGGGCGCGTGCAGCCATTGCATCTCATAGGATCCAGGGGCTCACGGTTCAGCGCAGTCCATGAACCAATCCTTCTTCCCACCTACGCGATCGTGCAGTATATATATGTGCAGGCAGATCGGCGTAGTATACCTATATCAACTCTCTCCTCCCACTACTTTTATTTGGCGGCGCGGTAACTACCTGCGCGCAGCTGACTCGTGCTGCGCGCGCGATGATAATACTGCACACTGCACACACACGCATATAGGATGTGTACATACAGAGTCAGGCCAGCCAGGCTCAGGCCGCCGCCACCACTCGTCGTCTGCATCGTAGTGCATGCAACGCAGTGAGAAAGAAAAAGACGGAGTGATTGAGATCGACCTAACGTTGAAGCCTGGCGTACACACACAAACACATACGTACAAAACGTAGTAGTAGTTGCAAAATGGAAACTGACAGCAGCAGCAGCTATACGCTGCTCTGCAGTGTGTACATACAGACGGAAAGCTAAAACGCACGGCGGAGGGGGCCGAGTTTCTACTCTTTCTCTCTGTCTCTCTCTCCTGGCTGCACAGCCCATTGTTGACACTAGTCCTTCGCGGGCGGCCAATGTAGTCGGCTCGACTCGCTCGTACTCTCTCCCGCAGCAGCTCCTTTTTTTCGACGCTCTTCTTTTTTTTTTTATCAATTTTTTGCGCTCCCGCATACATCTCGCTGAGCTGAAGCTCGGTGCACGCTGCCGACAAGTTTTTAAATTTCCAGTACGATCGTCACGTTGCAGGGGCTACGAGAATAAAAAGTGCACAGAAGATCGAGTGAAATTACGACGACGACGGCGGCAAGCAGGGCACGGAGCAGCCCGCAAGTTTGAAAATTTTCGGGGGCAAACGCACGCTTCGCGTCGTGCGAGTGGCGTGCAGTGCACTGCAGTATATAATATAGAAACAAACGAACGTATACGCAAGTGTTTATCTCTCGGCATTCGCGTAGTGTTATTGTTGTTGTTATTGTTGTGCTGCGCGGCCAAAGTATACATAAAATATATATTGTGCATTTACACACGTACTCTCTTTACTATACACGATACGCTGCTTCTCTCTCTTTCTTGTACACAATACAATGTATAGCTTTCGCGTCAGCTAAACTACACTCCAAGTGCAGCAGCAGCAGCATCATATACCTTGTACATGTATAGGAAAGCATCTACGTGATACGCGTGTGTGGGTTAGTTCTGTGCCTGTCTGTGTTGTGTGTGTCTATATTGTGCTAAAAGGAGAAAGAGAGACGCGATGCAGCCGCGCTCCATATTGATCCTCGGCCAGCTTCGATGATGTCGATGATGCTCCTTGATTCGAGATAACGACAATAACAACAGACTGGCACGCTCTTGGCCTTTTTTCCTCTTTTTACCCTTTATTTTTCTTCTCCTTGTTCTTTTGTTATGACAACATGTGGTTGCAGCCTCGAAGCTGACTGTGCACCAACGCAAGAGGGCCGAAAGGGAAAAATAAATAAAAAATACAGCAATCAATTGACAAGGTATGTAGTAATAATTGTTTGCGCGCCCGTAGTAACTTTTCGAGTAGTCGGTGATATTTTCGAATGCATCGTCGCGCTCCTTTCGCGGTTTTTTATCATTGCATCAACTTATTGATTCTTCGCGCGCCCAAGCCTATCTACATCTACTTTTTACTTCATTTTATGTTATGTGGCTGCATTTGTTTGCGTGCACCCGCGAAGAATGACAATCGTGTATCGTCGAGTAATATTTGGCGCGAGCAAAGGTAATGTCATATGAGCACATGACAGTGTACATTATAATTAACGATCGAATATCAATGACACTCATACAGAGAGTTGTGAAAATGAAAATATTGTTAAGCTCGGCGCGTAGGACAGTAAATATATAAATACGGGTATATCGATGTTGTATGCACATAAATCGAACCCACTGGCCGAGTGCATATATATTGCATGCTATATAGGTGTATGTAACGTAAGTGCGTCAGAGTACAAACCGCGACTTAGATTAGCGGTCTCTTTCTCGTTCTCCCTCTCTCCCTCTCTCTCTCTCTCTCTCTCTTGCTTTATGGTTTGTGTTGTTTTCTGTGCGTAATATGCACGCCGCGTTATACCTACATAACATTATGGCATATATTCTATATGGCGTGTGTGTATCTGCTCGAGTATCTACAGTGCATATTGTATGTATATACGCTTACGCCTACGTGCTATGGACTGGGCGTGTGTTATATTAACGTTCCCGTGTGGATGTGTGTGTACCCTTTGGACGACGTCATAGAGAAGGAGTTGCTATTACCGTACACCGTGTGTCGAGTGCACGTAACGCACTTTACAAATGCACTCGTACGCACGCACACACATCTACACACGCACATTCTACACGAGTCGTGTGGCCGTGCGTGCGGAGCGCGTAAAGAGAAGGTAACAAAAACGAGAGTATACGAACTTTTCTCTCTTTCTCTGCGTGTGTGCTCGTGCGTATACAACGTTATAACGCCCTCGTGTCTCTTTTGCTTTTGTTTTGGCGTTTTTTTTTTTTTTTTTCATTTTTTTAATTTCATACTCTACGACTTTTTGTTGTTGTTCTACTCTATCCTTATGCCGAGTTCGTTTCATGCTCGAGAACGTAAGCGCGCTTTGTGCTGCGAGGGCGATCTCGTTCAACACGCATCAACACGGAAATTGATTTTCTGCGTATAAACAATGTGAATAACAATAACGAGCAGGGAGAAAAAAAGAAATGAAAAACATAATAAAAAAAGTGGGGGCATAAAAAGACACTCGGTATGTTCAAAGAAAAAAAGTGTTCGCTAGAAGATTCGCGACTACTCGGTCAATACCGTGTGTTTGGATATGTCCTATGTCTTATATGTATACGTTCGAGTACGCGCGTTATATATATATATATATGGATTTAATTCGCGAAAGGGTTAAGGTCAGTTAAAGCCTTAGCAGGGGATGCTCGTCGAGGCTATTACTGCCGCACGTTTGTGATCCTATACAAGTATACGCGTCACGTACATCAATTCAAGAAATCCTCAACGGAAAGATCAAGTGAAAAGACGATGTTTATATTATAGATACGCGCGGCGTGATACTTTTATCTACGAATGCATAATGAACTATTACAAGACGAGAATCGGCGCGAAGCTTATTATACGACGTGCATTTATTATGCAGCGCCAAAGCGTTAGAGCGCAAAGTGCTGCTCTCGCGGAAGTAGCCGACCTGCCTGCCGCCGAGTCGCCGCCGCCGAGTATTAAAGAAACAGATCGATACCAACGATTTCGCTTTGCCTCGAAATTTTCTGCGGGAAAATTTCTCTTTGACCTTTTGACGCGTTCAGTATTTTTATTTTCTCTTTGCATTATTCATTTTTATTTCAAATTTTACATTTTCAATTAAGCTCGAGTTTCGGGAGTTCAACATTAACGAAAAATCTGAATTTTACAAAATCATTTCAGATCCAGGAAATCCCTTCATCGTGCTCGAAATATTTTACGTTTTTAACATTATCCGTTTTTATCACTCTATACTTTCGTATTCTATGGATTTTTAATATTAAAAATGTCATTAACGTTTGTTGAAAAATTTCATTAACTTTGATCGAAAGTAGTCAACGTAAATAAATAATTTTAATCCTTTGATAATGTTTAGATCATTTCGATGGGATTTTATACAACCAAAAATATTTTTAAAAATTTCAATTATTCAATCGTGTTTAACGTTCGAAAGTTTAGATTAATCATTTTCACACGTCACGACTGCTGCAGCAGCAGCATCATGCCGATAATACCTCGATATCGATTTTTCGCCGTCATCGCACAGTCCATGTCCCTGAATGCAATGTACCTGCGTGTGTGCGGCACGTCGCGAAAAACGTCATCGGCGTGCACACGCGCGCGCGTTGATTGCATATAAATATATAAGAGCTCATTTTTTTTCATTTTGCACTTTTTTACAATTAAGCGAGCTTTCTGAAAAAGCCAGCCGCATGCGTGCTTTCTGTTAACTCGCTCGTGCTCTATACGTAAACGTATATTATGCACTTTCGCGCGCGTTCTTAAAATAAATTATGTATACGCGCGCTCGATTTTCTATATCACTAAATCCGGGTTATGTATACAGATGTGCGCGTACGTAAGCGGAGGGGAACTCCTACTGCGAGTAAAAAGAAACCTGGCGTGGAGTAAAAAAAGAAAACTGTCAATTCGTTTTGAAAATTATTACGCACAAGTAGTGCTGCTATAGCGAGCACGCACAAATCGTTTTTATTATCGACGCATCGAGTGGCAACTGATTTCAAAAAGTCACATTCTATCATTCTGTACAATCTTTGAGCTTGAATACGTTGACTTGTTTTACCGACATTTGTATTGCAACAAAATGTACGGAAAAATTCCATAAAATATATATATATTTTTTCAAACGATTCCTGGTCGATAGTGAGCAGGATATAATGATTCAAGAAAATTGGCTCTCACTGGTATTGTATCTTGAGGATTTTCGATCGCAGCATCTCGCGCGATCGGACATAATGTGCTGTGAGCTAGCTAAGACTAAATTTAAAAGCGCACAGAAATCTTGCAAAGGCGTCCATTGTGCACTTGGTGCAGAGAAAGAGAGAGAGAGAGAGAGAGACCCGAGTATGAGTGCAGTTGAGCTGCAGCACCACACTAACACATACACACAAAGCATTAAGTCAAGCTCATGAGGGAAAAGAGACTTTTTATTTGTGTCTGTGCGAGAGTGTGTGGGTACACATACAAAAAGTTTCTCTATATCTGCGAGCAACACACGAGCTGTAACTCGAGAGAGTGAGCGAGTAAAAGAGAGAGAGACTTGTAGATAGGTACGGCTATAGTATACATATACAGGCTCTCGTTATATGCAGCAGCAGCGTCACGAAGCGCAGCAAGCAACAAACCTCCATAAGCGCAAAGCAAGCCACGAGCGCGCGACTTACTATATACTATCGCGCGTAGTAGTCGTACTCGTACGTAGTAGTAGCGTAGTAGTATAGTAAAGTTTGCCAGTTCGCGCTGCGCCTTGCTGCACGGAGAGCGTGTTATTATATATATACAGATACATACTCTAGAGCACAATTCGCACACATATACTCACACATACAGAGAAAGAGAGAGAGAGCAATGGGCTAAAGGAGAGGGGCCTTCGCTTTCATTCAGTTTATCGCGTGGCCAGCATCGCTCGCCGCTGCCGTATAAGCTTTATACCATGCATTGTGCATATAAACTTATGTGCACCTCGCGAGTGCAGCAAAGCACACAACGCATGTATATATATAACTCACTGTATGTGTGTGTGTGTGTGTGTGTCTGTCTGTCTCTCTGTATAAGGTTAATACGCAAAAAGCAACGGTACTTTATGCGCCGAGCTCGACTCCGGCTATAATACATATTACATACCCAAGCGCAAAGCCAGCTTTTTCGCTGCCATAAACAGACGGACGAGATAGAATATAAGAAACGCCTCGTTATTATTTATTTAACTTAAGCGCGCGTCTACTATATACGTACACGCGGCCTAATGTAATGCTCGACTCGCTCATGTACGCGTTTTATCTCAAACTGCGCGATTCTCTCTCTATTTTGTGCCGAAAGGCGATTTTTCCGAGCCAATCGGATCGGCTTGAGCTGAGGCTAAAAAGCTCGGGATTACTTTCTATATTATATAGCTGCGAATGCGCACGTGGAAACACCTGTATATACAAACAAGTTTTTCATATTTAATTAAGCAGCCGTAAAACGAACGAGCGATAACAATGCACGTGACTGGGCTAATTCGACGCGGCGTTGTGCACGTGTATCCTACGTATAAAGTGAGGCGAGGCGAGCTAACGCGTAGCATTATTGCTAATGTTAACCAATTAAGAATAATCTCTATATACGTTGAATTTAGATTATTATTTAAGCTCGTTATTATTCTTCGAATGGAGCTTCGAATTAAAATTATAAGTTGCGCGGAAAATCGATCGCGTGTGTTTAACGCGGATGTTCGGGAGAAGTTTTTCATTCTTTTTTCAATACACGTGCTTGCACTTGCGTACACATAAAAGTAAAATGGACTATCTTAAATATAAAAATACGCGGGCGAGCTTTTTATTTATCCTTGATGCAATTTAACTTTTAATGAAAAAATTAAAACCCGCGTCCAGCGAATAAAAAAGGAAACGAGCGCGAATTATATTTCTCTATAGCGTAAAAGCTTGTACGTAACTTGAAAATAGAGCTAAAAATTTTACATAACGTTGCACGTTATACATGCTTATAGTGCATACACGATCGAGCGTCTTGTGTACGCGAAAAACTACATGCTCGTTTAATCTCATGTTTCAGGTAAATCCCGAGTAATCGTAGCAGAATAACATACGTTCGTGAGTACATACGTTCAAGAAGGCAACAACGAGCGCAGATCGCAAGGCTACAGCAAAAGCCAAAGCAAGCAAAAAAGGCAGAAAAAAGAGCAGAAAAAGAAAGAAACAAAAAGGCATCTCTCGCAGCTCACGCATCGTTGTCGCGCCCGAGTGCAGCAGATAGATTAGCTGAGCGCAGCGCAGAAACTCTGCAGGAGAGGTGCCCAGGGATCTCTCTCTTTCTCTCTCTCTCTCTCTCTCTCTCTCGCTGCTACAGCACGTGTGCACGCGTATTTATGCTGCCTGTATATAAGTGTGCGTTGTGAGCAGCTACTAAAGTTGCCACATAAGTTCTAAGATCTCGGCATGAGGATTGCGAAAACGGATCGAATTTGGCGTGAAAGGGCGGCCTTTAAGGAGGAGGAGAAGAAGGAGAAAGAGGCCTATGACAGTTGCGGCAGTAGTATAAGCAGCAGCATCTTTGACAAGTTAGCTCCGTCGAGTCAGTGGGAGGTAGCACTATTATGGAAGCAGCAACAACGGCGGCAGCAGCCCCCGAGCATAGACACCATCATCAGATTCACCAACAGCTTCGCCGTCACCGAGTCGTCATTGGACTGCAACAGCAGCAGCAACAGCAACAACAACAACTGCGCGATGGGAAGAGCACAGCGGCAATCTCAACCGAACGGAGTAGTAGTCGTGCACCAGCGTCGTCGTCAACTGCAGCAGCACCAGTTCTGCCCAATCTCGATGTCGTGAGAGCCTTGCACCAGGTTTGTGTTGCATCATTTTCTCTTTGTTCTCTCACTCTTTCTTATATAGCCGTCCGAATTGAAATCGTCCGGAAATGAATCAAACTTGAGGTTTCAATATTTTGTATATATACTCGCTTGCGCGTGGTGCAGAGCGAATACGGTGAAGTTCCAATTTTAGTATTACCATATTCTCTGTGTATACGGCTTATTCCGGTTTTTGTACGTGCCATTCCAGGTTTATCGCGTTTCCACCGTAAGGAGATGGAATAAAAAAGTACGAGAAAAAACTTATAAAGTCTGGAAAAAGTCGATGTTTCGTACGCGAGTCTAGCTTGCGCAAGTCGAGGCTCACGCACGTGCACAATATTGTATACGTTGGCGAGATGAGAAGGAAGCGAGTTCGCTCGAGCTTTTTTAGATACAACAATTTCAAGGGAATTCTATTTTGATATTACCGCGAAGATTCAGTTATAAATCCGTATTGTATATAGATATATTATCCTCGTGCGCGAGATGAATTAAAAAATACCAGAGCCACGATATAAAATGCAATATGAAATCGTTGCGAATCTAAAAGCTTCGATAAAGCTTTAGATCGATGAAATAATGCAGGCGCGCGTTAGCTAGGGTTCATTACATAAAGTTCTGCGTTCCATAAAAATCCCATTTAAATTTTTTTTTATACGAATCGAAATGATTTCATTTTTCCGAGATCTACCTACTTCGAGTTTAATTAGCTAATCGACTGAGCTCGCACTGCGTACATGTACTGACTCTGTGCTTTATGCATGCATCTAATTGTTCTCTTATCTGTTTGGAAAATCTTGGTACATCGGAGAGAAACACGCATCAAAGCTAAAAGCTGTTCATTATCAAAGCTCTCTCTCTCTCTCTATATATATATATATATATATATATCCTCGTACTTCATCTGTCTGTCTGCCTTTCTCTAATAGCCCAATAAATTGGTTTGTTGTATATACGTACGTGCGACGATGCAGCCACTCGATAATTGGAAGAACGACGATGAGAAAATCGATCTTTCTTCCTCTCTCACTTGCGCGCATGATAAATTTCGTTCTGGCGTTCGCGTCGATGAAAAGCAAAGCTCTCTCTGTCTCTCTTCATCTCATATTCTCTCCTTATTTCTCCCTCGCAGTAAAGTGCACGATGCACGTGGGGCTCTCGGCGCATACTGGGCCGAGAGTACCTATACGTATAGTCGCGACGCGTCGTCGAGTCACGCGATCGAATTGCGATGGCTCTTTTTTTCTGCCCTTCGACTCGTCGCCTGGCTAGAAATGGGGCTGAAAAAGTCATTCATGGGATATCTGTGACGCAAGAAAGCTAGTACGTATATCGACGCGTTCTTTTTTTTATATATATTTCGCGATCGCATTATATGGGACAGTGAGAAACGAAGACAGTATATATTACTAATAGAACGAAGTTTCGAGCCGAGTTTATCGGAGAAAAATGTGCTAGAAGGAATATATAATGGCGAGCGAGGCGCACAGAATTAGATCAATTGCTCGGTGCCGAGCGTGAATGTTAAAGAGCTCGATGCACACTAACTCACGCGCACAAGAGATGGCTACGATTCACGCGTATACTGTAGCCGAACGTTGTATGTAATACAAGTATGCGCTAAAACCTTAAACTAGTCCAAATTGACTTTAAATGAATCGCTAACGAGATACATAAATATACTAGTTGTGGTGCTGCTCATAATTTTCCGCGACTAATTTAAGCTTGAAAGCACAGGCTTTAATTAATCATTTGGAAACGAGTTCTTTCCTTTCTGCGTTTTCAAATGAAGCCAAGATATGAGTACGTACGTATAAGTATACCGAATCGCGCCATGGGGCACGAGCTGCAGCACTTTTAATACTTATTCGTGCAAGTTTGCGTGAACGCGCTCAGGGCAAATTATATGGTCTCGCCCGTTGTCGCGGCGCGTGATACCTTCTGCAACACTACTGCATATTATACACATATACACATAATGTGTATGTGTGGACTGCTCCAGTCGTTGTCTCGTTTTGCTCACTTTTTCTTTTTTACGGTCTTGGTACGTAAAAATAGCCTCGTTTATCCTCTCCGTTTAGCATACAACATCGATACGGATCGTGGTAAACACGCGACCTTCGCTTTCTTCTTTTTTGTCCCCCATGTGTACGTATAAAAGCGCAGCTTGGCCATTATCTCTATACACATATACACATTAAAGCAGTTCGCCAAACTTTTTTTTTCTCATCGTATTTTCCTCTTTTTCTTTCGTACCATTGTTGTAGAGGAACGGCTAATATTCTCGTCGCTTTACAAAGTTCGATTGTGTGGACGCGAGTAAAGTCGTCGCAGCCGCAACCTTTCTATACGTAGCAATCCCATTAAAGTTTCGTCCATTAGCTACAGAGAACTACAAGTAGGGATAGTTTTGTGAAAAAAGTCAGCGCGGATGGAATCCTGACGCACACGCGCCATCGATCGGCCATTAATTTCTCTTAGACCTTATTTTTTCGCGTTCAAATTCAGCATTCGCGTCTACACTTTTTCCTCGAGCTGAGTTGTTATTATAATATTCACTCGAAAAAAAGCGCGAAACAAATCTTGACTGCAAGCTCGCAAAGAGAGAGAGAGAGAGAGAGAGGGTGGTGAAGAGTAACTTAATTTTAATCATAAAAGTTTTATCGAGCTTGCAAGTATTTTATTATTATGCACGCCCGCGCGGCGCAAAGCCCGGCGCAACAAAGTAAATAAATTAGGACGCAGCCTTCTCTCTCTCTCTCTCTCTCTTGCTATATAATATGAACCGTGAGCGGGAGCTTGAAGCACTGGTGCACGACTCGAGGTGCACACGTATTAACTAGGTGAATCGAGGGCAATCGAATGAAAAGCGATTCAACAAGAGAGCGCGAGTATACTGCTACACGAGTTTGTATAAGTGAGTATGAGCCCGGCACTCGCTTATCGTGAAAACAGTCAGGCTGTATAATTCCCTGTCGTCCTTACTCTCTCATTATTTTCCTTTTTCTCCGAGGCATACATACACATACACACACTACAGCTTCTCTCGCGGTCGCTCTTTTGCAGTGCGCGATAAGCGCGATTTTTTTTGTACCGCTGCAGCATCACTGTCCTTCAACCCCGACTCATCTAGAGTCCGTAATAATATTGTTTTTTGTCTCGCTCGTCTCTCCAATGTCGCTTTGAGCGTTTCGTGCAGCGCTTCTGCCTCGTCCTATACTTTATGTATGTGTATATATGATCGAAGAAAGTCCGCCTGTTATTATGCGAAGTTATTTTCCTCTGTATACGCGCTTTCATTGTGCACGCGCTTGTAACATTGCGTTGTAATGATAAAATAAAATATAATGCCGCGATGATGCACCCGCGTTGAGTCGTAAAAAATGTTTTTCTTTCTGTGCATTTTCCGTCTTTCTTTCTTGCTCTATTTTTATCGAGCTGCGAGAAAAACTATGATGAGAATCTCGTTATACGCGTCTAAATTGCGATATATAATAATAATCATTCTGGTCTTTCTCGAGCGCGTGAACAAATTGTACCTGGAAATCGACCAGTGCAACTCCTTACAATGCTCCGTCTTTCTTTTTTTGTTCTACAAAATATTATTTCTATAAAAAAGAAAATGTTTTTTACTCGCTCGAAGCGTAAAGTTAGTTGTGTTGGCTGTCTCAAGTGCAAAACTATACAACTCGACGCTTGTCTTTTTGTCGCAATCGATGGCAAAATTTCACTTTGACCAAAAAACGTCGTGACGAGGAGTGAAAGTACACATACATAAAACGTCCAGGTACGCGATACTCTCGAGAAACGATGGCAGTGCTGCTGGCAGATAGATAGACAATCGGCATGTCCCGGCACTCTCCTGTCTCTCGCTCGCAGTAACTTTTTTGTGCTCTACTGAAAATCGTTGTCTTCCGCGCTCCGCTCGCGGGGGCTTCGCGTGTTTATGAGGCGTCGTTAAGCGGATTAATTGCACTATAGCCTCCGCACCGTGTGCGCACCGACGCGCGCGTCTACTCATTTGTATGTGTGTAAGCTAAGCGAGCAGCATACATATATACAGCGTGTTGTTAATTGCGTGTAGATCCACATACAGACACACACTCGGTGTTTCGTGTATCAATATATATATATATATATGTGAGCACACGCTGGCGTTATTACGACGCCTAATACAGCCGGTTGCACGTTTATATTGTACTATATATATTTTACACACATAGGTATATATGTATACACACGAAGCGGAGAGAGATGTATAAAATATAGTATAGCTACAAACAAAGCCGATTACGTTGCAGCGAAGTAGGTACACATGTATGCGGTACACAAAAACTTATGTAATATTACGAGGCGCGATGCTCGGCTTGTGGGGCAAGCCTATTACGACCGAGCTCTCAAGCGTTATATATAACGTACGCGCTGGAATCATTAGGTTTGATTGCCATGTACGAAAGCGTACAGTGTATGTATGCATACATAGGTATAGACCGCAGTTAGTAGCGCACAAGCTCGTCTCGTGCTTGCGGAACGACTCAATTTCTAACAGTGCGTACGGATCGTATGTCTGCATGTGCGAGCGCGTGTAGGACATTTTTTGCGTCAAGAAGAGACGTCGATCTTCGCGATGTGCATTGGATCTACGCGTACACATATATACTTGATAATAATCTGCATCATAGATGAAATTTGACGTGTACAACGCATGCGGCGAATGTAAAGCCAAGCCCGCGGATACGTGAATCGTGCGTAACGCACGCACGAGAGATTAAAAGCTCGACCTATACTACGCGTGATTTAATATAACCGCATCGATTCGTTTAATATTAGCGTGACGCGAGCCCAGCATTGAGCGAATAAATTGATATACCGCTGTATTTAGTCAATGCGCGAGACCATTTCTGCATATTATCCGCGGCTATGTCAGGCGTGCGCTTAAATATCGTCATTTAAACGTGAACGCGCGTCACGCAGCCTCCTCGTATGAATGTACGCCCGCTTTCGTATACGTGTATACGGCATTATAGTGGTCGTTGTTGCAACTGATTAATTTACTCCTTGCGCGTGCAGCTTCGTAGTGGTGGTGCTGTTTCTGTTGCTACTGCTGCTACGTGCCTGACATGTTGTCGTCTATTTGATGCTAATTGACATTGCCGCGCGAGCTCGAACGCGCGTCCGATGCTCGTGTTCGCTTCGTCTCTACGTTACATTGTTTCAATTCGTTTTATGGTTTAGTGTGTTGCATATACATGCTATACGTAACAAGAGTATCAGTTGTATTACACACTCGTGCGCGCGTTTACTGTTGATGAATCAAATGACAGACGGGCAACGCGAACGAGAGACATAGGATGTGAGTAATATGCTTGTTGAAAAAAGAAAACAAACAAACAACAACCAAGGCCACACTAGACACATCGACTATTTTCGTCAATTAATTCAATGTCTCGGAGTCGAGCCATTGTCCATTTACAATTTGAATTTACGCGAGTATTCGCGAAATATATAGTTGCAACCAGTAGCAGTTGTGCTCTTAAACTATACACGCGTGCGACACAAAAGTGAGCAAGAGCTGCTGCTACTGCTCCTACTACTGCTCTTGCACATTACAGTCGTACAAGCTTTCGACGTTGCGCGCGCGAAAAAAAGCCAGACAATATTACACATGTCACGTCGCGTGATTGCAGACGGTGATATCGTTGCGCTCGGCACTAGATACGTCGCGCGAGGAGCTGCGACGCCTCAAGAAGCTACAGGTCGAAGATCCCTCGGCCGCGGCTTCGTCGACAATCAACGACAGCAACAGTGGCAGCAAAAGCAACGTCTACGGCGAGACCGTCGAGCGTTTGGCTCTCGAGAATCACGTGCTCAGGAGACGACTGTTGAACAGAAGCAGCGAATTCAGCAGCGATGCCGCTACCTCGCCCCGCAATCCTGACGCAGCACCAGCAGCTACAGCAACTGCAACGGCAACGGTCCAGGTTGCTCTTTTAGCTCCCAAGTGAGTATCGTAAGATTACGTGCTTCTTTTTCATTTTGCATTATGACCGAGTCACGTTGTTGTTTTCGTCGGATGCAGTTGCGGCCGACGAAGACTGTACATGTAATAGGTCACGTTTTTAGTGGCTTTTTTGTGTGCCGATACTTCTATCTGTGCTGTATAAAAATTCCAGCTGTTTTTTCTTTTAAATTCGTTTTTTTTTTGTTAAAATATTAATAGAACGACGGAAAGATTTTTCCAAGAGGAAATAAGTATATTGTCTTGTTGTACACAAAATTTAAGATGCTTTTTACATCAACCGGCGATTCTTCCCGCGTTCCCGTTTTCGTGACACTCTGCAAAGAGAATAAAATATAAAACATAAGATCAATTGTCGAATGGGCTGCATAGACGGGACGAAAAAAGGAAAAAAAATTGTCAAGAAAAAGTAAGAAAATCGTCATTACTGCAGCAACATCTCTGCTGAAGCTGTTGTTGCATGCGATCTAAACGACTGTTCGCGGGAACGTCAAAAATTTTCTCGTACACTTTCGCCTGTCTTGGAGATTTCGCACCATTAGCAGCAGCTGCGGGATTGGTCGAGCCAGTGTTGCTGCTGCTGCCCCTGAGTTTCGCGTTATCTCGCACGATCAAGAAAGTCTTGGTGACCATTCTCGAGCTGTTTCCGCTCGTGGAACACGATCCGACGGTCCTCGCGATCATGATGAGTCTCGTGTCGCTCTCATCCTCCTGTGTGGAAAACGTACACACGGAGGTTGTAAAGAATCATAAACGCAAACTGCAAACACACACGATGATTGATGCAACACATAACCTTGTCGTCCGACTTTTGACGATTCCAAGGCTTTGATATTTTCTTTTTCCAATCTTTCCAGACATTCGATAGTGTACTTTGGTCCCTGACCACGCGCTTATGCAAGAATTTGTCAAACCTCTTGAATAACTTGCTAATTTTTACATTTTATGGGAGCCGACTGACACGAAACTTGAAGTTGTCGAAAGTATACAGTATGAAAAGCACAAACAAAACATCACTTTGCTTTACTACTCCTCTTTTTGTCCCCTGTACAGAAAAGTCGAATTCGATATCAAAATGGAGCCTAGGGAAGAGGCCGCCGTAACGGAGCAAAAATCCGAACTGACGGATACGGCGTCATCGCAAGAGCCTCAATCATCCACGCTGAACGAATCTCAAGACAAAGAGGAGACCAGTGAAAATACGTCGCTGGATAAAAATGACGAAGAGTCGGAAGCAGCAGAGTCGGCAGCTGCGTCCGGCGGCAATAAACTCGCCAGCCAGGGAGCGTCCAACGAGTCGGAGAACGAGTCCGAAGAGCTCGACGACATAGAGCTCATATTCACGACCGAGGAAACATGTCCCGAGGTCGGCCAAGAGGATCTCGTGCCCATCGGCGACGCCGAAACTTGGCAGCAACAGCAGCAGTTGCCAATTACCCCGTGCTCGGTAAGTTGTGCACGTGTCTTGTAGCATCCACATCAAAACTTTATTAATTTCTCCGCAAGTATAGATCGAGCGAAACGCTAAACAGCTTACGATCTCTTGCGCGCGCGTCTAGATACTTGCTGCATTTCACGGGCTCGTGCCAGTGCAGTATTATATGTACGGCGTAATGACGTGTTGCTTCGCTATTTATAAAGTTAAACAATCGATAAACTTGTGTCTGTGTGTGTGCTTTCCAGAACGAGCCCCACAAATCAGTGCTGAAAATCTGCCAGGCCAAGTCGGCCGACAGCGGCGAGCCTAGCTGCACCTTCAACCCCAATTGCAACGGCTCCAATGCCACATCCACGACGATAACAACGGCGGCAACGACGACGACTCCAACGGCGTCGGGAGCTACGTCATCGTCGGCTACTCAAGCCCCAGCCACCGCGGAGAAATCAAGTTCTATGGACGACGCGGCAGGCTCGTCTCAGAGCAGTAGCATCGATCACGAGGAGAGCATCGATCGCTTCGACGAGAGCTCCAGCTCGAGGCTCAACAAGATGTGGTCCCAGTGCTCGGTCCTGGTCGAGACCGACATCAGCAAATGCGGTGTCCTCGAAGAGGTCGACTTGCAAACGAGAAACGCCGCCAGAAGAAATACTCTCGCCGCACCACCGACGGCTTACAGGTAGGAGCTTTTTTACCAATATCTAGCTTGCAAGCTGGCTCAGCGTACATTTAAGGTTCGAGTAATGAAAACTACGAATTTCACGACAGGCCAATAATTCATCGAGAAGCACTGGCAGCTGGTCGTCGAAAAAGTGCTACACCCCTGCGACCGGTATTAGATCACACGAGCGCAGGCAACAGCGGCAGCCCGGTCGTCGGTGGCAGCGCGGCGGGCGGCGGTGCTCGCCGAGAGTCCGGAGCCCAAACCGACATCTCGGCCCTGCCGGCCCAGTGGAGGTCCGAGAGTTATCTGGCCCACAAGGTGGCGCACACTTTCACCACGCTGCCGAGCAAGTTCGCCTTGCCGGCCGGTGTAGCGGGTCGTCTGCGGCTCTCCGACAAGACCAGGGAGGCCCGAGAGTCATGCTGAGCGACATCAGCTTCACGAGCATGGTGCCGGAGCTATCGCGCAGCGCCGACCACTTGTGCCAGGAGGCGGCGGTCGCCGCGGTGCTCCAGCAGTATCCAGGTGCTCAGTGCTACGGGTCGCGCGCCAGCGGTTTGCGGACGCCCGAGGCCAATCGGCGCGAGTCCTGGGCTCGGGGCGCTGCATTGCCGAGCCCTTGCGAGTGCCGCTTGTCCGTGGACGTGGCTCGCTACCGGGGCAGTCTCAGCTCGATACACTCGAGCGCGAGCGTGGGAGGCGTCGGTAGCGCTGCTGCTGGCGGCGGCGACTCGCGTCGTCACTCTTGGCGGCCCAATGCCGCTGCTTCCTTCGAGGGATACTGCAGAGTGCCCTCGGTCACGCTGGCGCCGAGCGCGTCGTCCCATCATTGCTGCGGCGTCGGCGCCACGACTGCTGTCACTGGGCCTACCGGTGCTACTTTGCTTTCGACGAGAACGACTTGGTCGTCGATGCCGTCGTCGCCGACGCACGTCCAGCCGCCTTCGGCTGCGCTTATCGCTAGACTGCATGCTGGACCCAAACGCTCCAGGTCCAAAGTTACTTTTCAAGGTGAGCCAATATAATCTCATCCAGCTTGTTTTGCCATTCTAATTAAAAGAGTGCTAAATTTGAACCTGCGTGACAATGTGTCGTGTGCAGAATGTCCCATTCTGATACGAGGCAGCCTACCGAATCTGCGCTCGGAACAGCTACTGGGCGAGACGAGCGGCGACTCGACCGAATCGCTGATAGACGAGGCCGAGGAATACTTGAGGCGCAGTATCGATTCCATGCTGACGTTATCGACAACGGAAAAATGCCGCCATGGTAGCAGCGGCAGCAGCGGGGGACGACACTCGACGCGCAGGAGACGCGTCAGGCGGCATTCCGAGCCCGATTTACTCCGTGACTGGAATCCACCTCAAGACGCTAGACCTTATTTGCCAAAGGTCCGTTGCTATTGTCATTATATTGCTCATAGAATCCGATCGATCTGCCTCATGCGTCACTCACATATTCTGGCCTCTTGCGTTCCACAGATACCGATAGATCTCAAACTGGACCATCTGGTAAAAGTGATATCACCAGACGGCAGGATACTGCAAGGTCGCGTCCGCTACGTCGGACCGGTCGCAGGACGCGACGAGGTGCACGTCGGCGTACAGTTGCCGACGGAAACTGGCAATTCCGACGGTACCTTTCACGGAAGGCGCTACTTTGATTGGTGAGCACATCCCCGCATGGTAGTCGAATGTCATTTATATGCACACAACCACCCACAGCCCGCGTGCGTGCCAACAATAACCAAGAGGTGTGCGCGACTCACGCAAGCCTCGATCCGCATGTGTATAGCAGGAGCAGCACGTCGTCGCGTTTCTCCAAATGTATCCATCAAAAACCGCGCTCATACGTGTACCGACACTGCCTATAAGCTAATCCTCTTTACTCTTTCAACTCAATTATCATCGCTATACGGCAGTGGCGGCGCCCAACTTCAAACGGCAAAACGCAAAACCCATTATGCTGCACGCCCGAATTGCCTGGCATTCATTCGCTTTTCGACCCCAAACTCTATAGGCTATGCATAATAATAATCATCCCGCTGTTACTACAACCCTCGCCAGGAGTGCGCGGATATATCTATATACATACATTGTTTCGAACACGCATAGCCTCGAATTAATGAACTCGCGGTGTACAGTAGCTGTATAGCTCGACTCTTCCTCCCTATCTCTCGGCCCGTATTTATATCGAGATCCTTGACCTCGTGATACGAACTCATAAGCAAACGAGGTCGGCATCAACGTGATTTGAATTTTCAATTTGAACAACGACGCAAACGGTATCAATATTGAACGTTGCTTAGTTTTTCTTTTTTTTATCTCTTTTTCTCTGTTCTCTTATTACAGCGAAGCGGAACGAGCAATCTTCGTGCCGTTTAAGAAAGTCGTCTTGGCCTGGTGCACCACTTGACCCGAAGCTCCGGGCGCTGCTGGGTGCGGCGCCACCACCACCGCTTCACGCCATAACGACGACGCCAGTATACCCGTGGCTCAGAACGCGCCGAAAATATTCTTGTCGCAGTATACAATGTGAAAGACTCCCTTCGTGCGCGAGGCTCCTGATGCTCGACTTGTATATTGATCGATATTATTTATTATATGTGTATATATACTATTACGTGAGTATGCGTGCATACGTGCATACGTGCATATTGCACGTGGTGTACATCGTGAACTGCAAACTTGTAAGCACGATGAAAGTTTTAATGTTGTTGATCGATGTACGGTTATTTATACATGTTACGATGCAATTATACAATTGACTGCTGGATATTGAAGATAGGAAACGTTTTGTAATATGTAAAAAGAAAAAAAAATACGAGCTCTATATAATAATCCCGCGTTCTCTAGTCAATACCGCGTACATTGAGGTTTTTCATTTTAATTCGATTAGTCATTTAATCCTAAACCATTTGCGAAAAAATCTCAAAAATCGATCGATGCTAATTTGCGCAGGATTATATTGTAATCTTACACATAGAACAAGATATATAACATGGTGCTGCTGTACATGGATGACGCGCGCAACAAGTTCTATATAGCGATAGATCGATTCCTCGTTCTATCAAGTATATAGAAATTATATATATATATGAATGCGACATTATAAATATAGAGCAAAGTTCAAATTTGATTACTGTGTAAGATTACATATTCTTATGTACACAAATGAGTATGCAATTACATAGCAGTATAAAAAAAAAAATTATAACAATATATTCTTCCTATTTACGAGCTGATGAGTAAATCTCTATATTTTCTCGAAAAGACGCGGCAGACTTTTCTTTCCCGAGTCAATGTTATAAAATGACACCGCAAATCAAAAGGAATCTCGCAAATATCCCACCGCCATATGATAACGATCTATATTTTATTACGAAAACTAAATGCGTAAGTCGTATGCATAGTAATCAACAAAATTAAAAAAAGCAAACCTACAGTACAATTTTCTTTGCCTGTGCTTGGTTATAGAATTTTTCTCTCTAGTAGAAAAACGTACCCAAGCGTAAATCTCACTCTTCGTCCATATACATGTATATTAGCTCCCTCGGGATCTATGTACAATAATCAAGATGGTAAACTTAAATCTACTCTCCTGAATGTGGATAATGTAAAGCAAAAAAAAAATTATATATATAACATTTCATACTACGTGACTTCGTCTGTTGATGGTGAAAGAGACTTGTCTGTGTATGTAAGAGAGAGGGAGAGAGAGAGAATACGGAGGCAACTAAGAACAGCGATGAGAGCAATCGATATATTACATCTAAGAATTAATTGAATTTTGCGATAAATAAGTATGATGTAAGAAGTACACGTCGCTCTCTCCCGTTCGGTATATGCGATATGTATTTTAATAATTGCTATGTTTATCTAAAATTAATGAAAAAATATATATATATTAGACATATGTAAAAATAATATTAATTGTGTGTATATATACATACTACCTATATCATCAATGAAAAGTACTGATATTTTAACGCTGAATAGAAAAAAATGGAAAGGATAACTATAAAGGAGTTTTCTACATAGCAATTTTGTCGAATGAGAAGCTGTAAATTATTAAAGTTTTAGCTAGGATTTTAATCGAATGACATTAAATAGAAGTTTGATGCAACTAACGAGCTCAACATATGTTAATCGTTCGAGTATATTACACGATATGATGAATGTATGTATGGAAAATATTTGTGATCTCTCAGAAAATAGCATATAATAAAATAAAGTATATGTATTAACTAAAAAATATATTATGTATACTGTAATATTTTTCCGCTGTGTCAGCAAACGCATATAATGATTTTATCAATAAATATATCTAGAAAATTTAATAATCTTAAAAAAAAAATTATAATAGTTATGTTGATGAAAAATATATGTAATAAGAAATGTGAAAAAAGGAGATACGTACCTGTGTGTAGTAAGTGTTGACAAGTTAATTTTTGTATATCGTTTCATTTGAATATTCTGTGACAACAACTTATATCAAAATTATCATAGTAAATTTGTAAATGTCACGTATTACGAGATAAAAAATCATACATAAAATTTTAAACAATGCTCAGTGCAATGGTGATTATTACATGACATAATAAAGGTAGAATGTTCCATCAATATAGAACCGACTACTACCTTCGTAAAATAAAACCTTCAATATATAAGACACGACTTTCTCATGGCTGTATTGTACTGCATTTCTTTGTCTTCGAATTAACGACACTTTTTCATGAAACTATTACTTAAAAGTTATCAAAAAAAAATAAAAATAAATAAATAAACCATTCGTGTTGGATGTAAAAAAACGGTATAAAACATACTTAAAAGATGCACACTGTAATAGCCGAAGATTAAACAATGTTCAAAAATGTAATGGACTGGTGTAACAAATTGTTTACAAATGAGATAACCGTAAGAATGGAGTTTGATCTCGTAATATTACCTTATGCGATAGCAAAATCGTATTTGAAAGCCTTATTTTAATTTAACACAGAGTATTATAAACGATCGTCGTTATAATCGGTCCTTGCCATCTGTAATGAAATAGTTATGTACATTAAAATATATGTGCATGTAAAGTAAAATATTTTAATACTTCACATTCTGTTGCTACTTTTTTCTTAGAAAATAATTTAAATTATTTTTACAAAAGCTAGAAAAGTATCTGCGATTTGCAAATGTGCGGGTTAAAACGGCGTACTGTTTTTTTAAGCAGCTTATATAATTATAATATATTTTAAAAAAGATATCTGTCATAAAGAATGAAGCATACTGATGTTTCTTACCTATAGATATTGAGAATGTTAAAAAATTGAAAATACTTTATCAAACTTCAATGAAAGATGAAAGATAAAATTCTCAAAAAAATTGGAAGCTTAAATGTCACAAATTTGTTGAAATATTATTAAAAACAGTACTTCATTGTATTGCTTGTATACACGCAAAATTATAATCAAGGTGGTAAATATTGTAACAAATCAAAAGAAAATCAATATTATAATGTAGTTTGAATTATTTACAAAAATCTATGCAGCTTTTATTCCAGTCCATACTTGAAAATTTCCATATAATTTTGATTCATCGCAAATTTTTTTTATTTAACAATCTTAAACTAGTCTTTAACTAGTCTTAGCATACTTAACGATTAACAATTGATAAATCTACTATCTTTTCACTGCATTTTTATTTTCAAACAATAACGAGAACTCAAGTCTCTTGATAACAAAGAACAAATGTTTTTTATAAGCATTACACTTTATAATATTTAATGATAAGTCGGATAATCTGCGTACCAACTAAAAGCTCCGTTCGGTCCGGTATGAGCGCCAAAATCGACATAATCAAGAATGTGTTTGGTCATAAGCGGATTCGAGGCTGCTGCAACTTGTTGTTGCGGTTGCGGTTGTTCGATTATTCCGACGGGTTCGCGATGATGGTGATGATGATACTGATGGTTGTGAGGGTACTGTTGTTGCTGTTGCAGCGTCGAACTGGTGGCATACGAAGTATCAGCTTGTCTTGGAAATCGCGACGGATAGCTCGGTACAGGATCCAATTCAATGATGTCAACGTTGTCGATGGGTATGGCGATGTACCTCGTCCCAGCTTGCGTCAAATTAAGACAAAGCGTCGCTAAAGCAATTAAACGCTAAAATCGTGAGCGAAAGAGAAGAAAATTAAAATTAGTCTCGTGATTTAAGTGTCGTTTAGAGTGTTAATAGAAAAAAACGGAATCAATTACGATTACCAAAAACGCATTAGTGCCGAAAGCGTATTTACTCAGCATCGTTGGTTCGTTCACTGCAGATTGACTGTAATTCGACTGAGAGTTTAAGGAGCTTGACAGCCTGGTTTTATATATACTCTCGCGAGCGCCTCTACGCTTTCCCACAGCCAAATTCAATATCGTTTCACTTGCCCGATTCCTTCTGGCAATTATGGGGAGAGGTGGATGTCTCCTCTCTACCTCTTAAGAAGATGTTTTTATAAATTCTATCTCTCTCACCTCTTTTTACCTTCTCATTAATTTTTTTCTATCTCTTTGCACAATATATTCCAAGATGACGAGGTGTATACTTATATACAAGATACTGCCATACTATTTTCCGCTTTTCGACTTCGACTTATTTTCTTAAACGAGGGATAAAATGAAAACAGCAAATACTTTCGATTGATAAACAATTTTTTATTATTAACTTTCATTATAAAAGTGTAGAAATTTAATTCTTTAGAGTAGAGAGATTTTTTGTTGGCCGCAGAAAACTTTTAGTTTATCAAAAAGTGTTTTAAACATTGCAAGAGCAGTTGGTCAGTCTTTTCCACTGAGCTTAGTGATTTACAATTCAAGAAAATCTGTCTAAAATAATTTTTTTTAACTTAAAAAATGAATGAAAGCGATTTTCAACACTTTTTTAGAAAGTGGATATCTTTCAAGAAATCATCTTACAAGTATTGTTAACTTCTTTATTTACACATACTTTTATCAATAGTAACAAAGCTATATCCTGATAAAAAGTCAACAACTTGGTGTAAATAATAGGATCGGTAACTTTTTCTCGTTGGAGAGAACGAAGGCACTTATATTCAAAATTGAATATTTTACAATTATTTACTTTAAAGTAAATATTCTAATTTTGAACATAATCATGTACTTATATTCTAAGTAAAACAAAGGCAATTGACTTCTCAACTTATTTTTCATAAAAAGTAATACTTTTTCTTTAAAAGATATATTTTAAATTGAAAAAATGAATGGTATCATTTTTGGGAATGAAACTTACATATTGGATCTAAAATTTAATGAATCTCATCGGAAATTATCTTTTTCGAGTCCACACAACCATAGAGTATTGTCTAAATACTTCAAAAAGTAATTTTTAGAATATAGTTCGTATTACAAAATTAAATTTTTAAGTAATTTTGCGAATACTAGTTACATTAAAATTAAAATGATCGAAACTTTAATTTGTTAAAATAAGTAGCTTATAACAAAAAAAATATACTAACTAAGAATAATTGTAGTTTTATCAATAACGTATTTTTTTCAATTATAAAGCTGAAGTAGGTACGAAATATATAAGAAATTAATCAACAAATTTTACTTTTAACACTATTGTAAAGCTTGAAATTAGAACGACTATATAACTGAACTTGGTTACATAAAATGAATAACCATCCACAGCTGCGTGTGAAAACTTATTAAACTGCGACTAAAACATAAGTCAAAAATTTACGAGCTAATGCTCTGAATTATGAGCAAACATCAAAACCATCAATGTCGTCATCGTAGAAATCCTCTTCGTCACTACTCTCAGCCCCAGCTGGTATAAAGGTGTACTTTTTTACTCCAGTTGCACCTCTAAAAGGATTGTGAGGTAATGACTTGTCACGGCCTGTAGACGGAGTGTTTCTCTCTGCTTCGATTAAATTAGGTGAATTTGTACCATTAGATTGTGGCGACGATGTTAAATCGATTACTTCTATCTGAAAATTGTTGAATTTAGTCTGGGATATACATACAACTGTTCTTAAAAAAAAAGAAATACAAATTTTATTGTAAATAGATTTTGCAACATACCTTGTGTAACTGTACTGGAGTTTCTGGAGATATCGAGTCTATTTTGTCGGTTACACCATTTAAGAGAGTATCAGCGGTTTCATCTTTACCAATGGCTTCCTCGCAACTATCGACCAGGTCGTTTGATTCTTTTGTTGTTTTCGCGAGTGTTGTTAAATTCTCGTCATTAGTATCAGCAACAGCCAGGTTTTTTTTTATTAATTCCTGAGCTACGTCCAGCAGATCCTGAAAATTTGATGATTTTTGCATAGTTTTGGGTAAAATGAAAAATTATTATACATGATGTGCGAGATTTTTTTTCGTATTTTCATGGTAGTATTACAAGCGTGCTAAAAACTTTCTAAAGGTGTGTACAACGCTTTAAATAAAAAAATAACAATGAAGATGCAAAAAAAATCTCCATCATATGTAAGTGAAATGACATAAAATTCACTTTTAACAGCAAAACATGTACATACCCCATTGGATAATCTGATAACTACATCAACATGTGGTACAAATGAAGTTTCAGTTTTTTGATGAGAAGACTTTTCGTCAGTATACTTGCGGGCTCTGCAACCTTTTATTCTGACGAATTGATACGAATCTTTTATGTTGCTCATGACTATGAATTCTTTAATAGCACTTGTGCTCCATACTTCTTGCCCCGATGATGATTTGCTGAAAAAAGTAATAATATCTTGTTACTTGCTATTTCTAAATTAAAATCAGTTGGCTTGAGAAGCGCAAGAAAATTGCTGATTCTTGTTAAAATCGATGATAAACGAGACGAGCTCGCTGCCAAAATATGCCGAGAGTTTTGCTCGCTTGGCGAGCGTCTAAAAGACACTCGAGTAGAACTCATTGATCGTGTTAAAGAGAGTATTTCGCGCGATCGCACGAATTTTGAATTAAAACATATTAGCTCTTATATCAATAAAAACCGAAGCGCCGTGACCTGAAAGTGGAAAATTTTCAAAAAGAATGAGAAAATGTCTATAGTATAATTTCGCATGACGCAGAAGCTGCAGATTTACAATATAGACGAATAGTTTTAGAAGCACGAAGAACTTAACATAAACAGAGCGATAAGTCATAATAGCGCCGTCTAGGTGCGTGTAAGCCATTGGATTAGCTCCAATGCTCGCTTTATATCAACTTTGGATTTTTTTATACGATGCAAATATATAGTAGACATTCACGCGGTTTGCTCATTCAACGCACGCATGCGATCCCAAAGTTTCTCTCTATTCCTCGCGGCATTCGCTGAATTAACGACTTGGCGCTACAACATTATATTGCGTCTTTGTGTGACTTTATGTACGCATTCATATGTGTATATGCCGACGATAATGCACACACTCGTGGCAGTGGCGAATGCACGTAAGCTCGTAACGTATCGCCAACTGGCGCGCACTCGACGCTTCGCTCGCATCGCGTGCTGCTGCTACTGTGCACGCCGAGTTTTGCGCCTCGTGTGTTTTATAATACACAGCCGAAAGCATAGCAAGGGAGAAAAGTCAATCGCGTGATTCTCGTGATAATAATTAAACTTTTTATGTGTGTGCGCGAAGAGAGAGAAAGAAAAAGAAGCTTTCGATGGGTTTCAAGTGCAAAACGAAGTAAAGTGTAGTAGCTGTTTTGCGGCGAGCTTGAGAGGGCCTTCGCTCTTCATACATGTGGCATATGCCTAGTATAACGCAAAGACTATATGTTGTGATAGTTTAATTTGGGCCAAGTTGAGTATCGTAAGTTTACAAAGCGAATGATTTTTTCTCGGTCGAGAATTAAAATGCTCAGCGTAACGAAGAAACAACTTGCACAATTTTCCTACATTACATAGAAACACCCGCGATAGAGAACGAAAATAGATTTTTATGAGATGTCTATACGTTCTGCGGTCTTGATTTTGCGACGCACTTTCACTCTAGTGTTAGCTGTTGTTTTACCACCTTATTTGTTCTCTGCGAAGCCGATACATTTTCATTCTTTCGGTTCGGCAATTTTTTATCGTAATACCAATGAGAACGTGCATTACACGATTTACGTCGTGGAAATGATTTTTGCGTCGAAAAGTCATGGAAAAGTCGCCACGCGTCACGCGTCCGCGTTTTTTTATCACCTGCGCGAAATAATCAAGCTTCAAGCTGGTTCGCCTTTTTATTGTATTTTACTTTTTGCAATGCAGTCACGATATACAAAGGCGAGCTTTTTTCTCCACGGTCCAATTGTCGCTCTATATATATCGATCAAAAAGTTATGTAAACGGAACAAAAGGATGAAAAAAAACGACGCAAAAATCTAACGCCAAAACGATCAAGCGAAGCAAAATCAGTAATGCCGCGTATATAATATATCTCGTACTCTCTGCGAAGCCATGAGTCATTTCTGCGGCAACGAGCTTAGTCTGCATATGCTCATCGGAATGTTTGTCACGAGCAAAGCCTAGAAATGATAATTCACGTATGTTCACGCGAGGATGGAGATGGAAAAATGGAAAAGCGCATTTTATGCGTTCTCGCGCGTACGAGTCTCGCGGACGAAGACGACACGTGCCGAAACAAGCGCAAAAACGGAAACTGCCAGAGTAATGCTATCGTCGAATTGAATTAATCTACTCGTTCAACTCAATAGTTGCATACGTTTTAAACTTGAGATGCTGCTGCATATACCGGCTGCTTTTTATCATTATTCTAGAGTTTATTTTACTTCCTATATAAACAATTGATCATTTCAAGTGAATCGGTAGACGAGCACTAAAGCTTTTAAGCTATGTAAATACAACTACCTAGCCTAAGAATTGGGAAATAATATTGGCATCTAAAGTGTTAAAATAAGTGTTGAGCATCTGTATTCGGTATCGTTAAGTTCCTATATTCTTTTCGATTCGTTCCAAGTGTTGTCAACCACATAGATGTATCTATGGTTTAGTTGAAAAAAAAAATGATACGTAATTGAAACTGCAATTGCGCAAAAGATGCGCAACTGCGTGAAGTATACTCGTGTTCAGTCGGCTAACTAATGGAAAGAAAGAGTAATTAGTTTGCCTCGTGCATATCTATCAACTATACATCGCGGTGAACGTATTTAAATAGTCGAGGTAAGCTCGCACGCGATGCTCTCGCAGCGGAGAAACTTGCGCGCGATTGATTAGCTCCGCTTTCGAGTTCAAAAGCAAATGCCTCGAACCGTGCAACCACAATTCCTAATCGCTTTGGCTTGTACGTTTGAGTTGATTATCGTGCTTCGTGACACGCTAAAAATCTTAATATATTATGTAGAAAATTTATATGAATTTCTTTTTTGAATATGTGCAGTTGATGAGCGATCATGGAACTGCTAATGCCAACGGTTTCCGACGTCATCTTCAAATACACGTGGCCAATAGCCAATTACAAAAAGACAGTTTCGAAGAAAAAGTCCATCGAAAGTCCGAGCTTTGACATCAACGTTAATGGCATACATAGCACTTGGAACATGTCCATCAGATTTTGGAAAGGACCTAATGGTACGTCGGTTCGAGAGCAAAAAAACTATGCATGAACTTTCGTGTAAAGTTACAAAAGTGTTTGCACGCAGGTAAAAGATTAACGAATCCAGTTGTCCTATGCTTAAATATCCTCAATTGCCGGATCGACGAGGCCGAACAGGCGAAGATTCGCTACCAATTCGCCGTCTTCAACGCGGACGTGAATTATTGGGAGTATTGCAGCGTCAATCGTACGGTTATGGAGCTGCGCTCGACTGACCAGCTGGTGTCGATTGGTCATCGAGACCTCAGTATCGAGGGTCGCCATTTGACCAAGAAGAGTCACGCCAGTAGCGGTGAACTGTCAATACTCGTTAAAATACAAATTATCCAGTATTGCGAGAGCGAGAAGCACAATTTGTCGCAGGACATGTCGCGATTACTAAAACACCATCAGGCGATCGATACTCTGTTGATCTGCGCCGGTGATGATAAAACTAGCGAGAAGGATGTTACAGAGATGCCGGTGCACAGATGCATTATCGAGGCGAGAAGTCTTGTTCTGACTGACATGATAAGAGCCGTAACGGACGAAGAGTGCAAGGAAACTTCGGACGATTCCGGAAAGGATTATTGCCCAGAGAATGTGAATGGCTTTGAAAAGTTTTCATTTTTAGCAACTGCGACAATTTATCTCGTATTCATTGACATTTTTTATGATTTTAGATCAAGTACAAATTAGAACTGCTCGATTTGTCGAAAGAAGTAGCCACGGAGCTTTTACGTTACATCTACACTGATCACGTTGACAATATGGATAATTTGGCTGAACCTCTACTTTCTCTATCTTTGCGGTTTAGGTTGCAAGGTATTATCTGCTACAAGCTATCTATTACTTTACATAATGCATTGGCTTTATTACTTTTCTTCTACAGGGTTGAAAGAATTGTGTGAGAGAAGTTTGACTGAGTCTATAACACCAGAGAATGTGGCAACAAGATTATTATGGGCGGATGAATATGATTGTGAACATCTTAAACGAGCCGGTCTTGCATATTGTGAGGAAAATGCAATGAGCATCACGAAGAATTTTGCTTGGAAATTCATGGAACAAGTCAATCCTGAGCTATTCAACGAGATTTGTGACAGTATCGGTAGTTCAAAATCTAGCGTCGACGATAGTGAATTGAGCAATTGAATATTAATACTTGTTTTGAAAAAAAAAAGATGTATTGTGATGACCAAATTCTCCTGAACTTGTAAATAATGAACTTAAATTTTTAAATCAATATAATAATACTTAAATTAATAATACTTGAAGTTTATAGAAAAAATCGAAAAATTACTTACCAAGGTTTTACACCGTCTAAGCAACACTCAATTGCTTGCTTTTGAAGACCCAAAAAATCTGTCCGCAACCCATATATGTCTTTTTTATCAATACTACTATCAAACCCAAAGTCTATATAAAATAATTCTGCATACAAGGGGTGATCTTTTATTACTTCTGCTCTCATCCAGTAGCCAGAAACTTTACATACTACCATTTTACCTACTTCCAACTGCGTTGCAATGATTAAATAAATAATTAGTGTCAGCAAAAATACGATTCATACAAATTCATACAAAGTGAAAAAATATATTACTTTGTCTATCTTGTGCGAATTACGGTTTTTTTCATTCTTATAATATTGGTCCATTTCTTCTGTTAGATTTTTAAAATCATTGTTTGTACGAGAGAGCATTTGTACGTAAAACTGGCTTGGATTCTTAATTCCACCAAAAAATATTTGCGTCAAGTTGAGATCCACTAAAAAAAAAGATAATTTTTCCTTCTTAAACTTGTATTATATCAATGTAATTATAATTTAAATACTTGTTTGTATACTTACAAGCACAAAAATCGTCAAAAATACCAGAAGTATTTCTAGAGGATTGAGAAGTTGGAGAGTTAGTATTAGAAATGCTGCTACTAATATTAGTAATACTGCTACTAATATTAGCAATTATATCTTCATTTTGTCTGTTTATCAACTCTTTTTCTGTTTCAATGGTTAAAATTGCATTAGATATTTGCTCACTTGTACCTTTGATAGTTAATCTCCATTGGCCTAAAAATGATCATGTAAAAATTAAATGATTAACTTGAATATAGTGAAATTGTCTTATACATTTCCTTACATGAAGTGCTAGTTGTAGGTATTTTTTCTATAATTATTTTAACATTTGTTTCAGTTTGAATGGCGTTTAGTAATTGTCCATTTCGCTCTTCTAATAATGTAACTGTAGAATATGGCACTATTTCATGATGTGATTCAATTTTAGGTTTTGATTTAATGATTGAGTGAATTTTTTCTTCTGCCAGATCCACATCTTCTTTTTTTCCTTTTATGATACAGTCTTGATGCGATGAGCTCACTTCAGCTGGTTCAAATTCTATGACTGTATGAGTGGATGTTTGAATATTTGTAAGGGTTGTGCCTCCACGACCTATGACTATGGGAATGTGTTCTTTGGGAAGTGATATGGTTCGGCAATATTTTCCTTTATTCTTTCTTTTTTCATCTTCTATCTTCTGTAACAAAATTCGTGCGAATGTAATGTGTGCCAAGAACACAATAACTAATGTTTGTGTAAACGCTACCTTATTCAAATAGTACAAAATCGCAACTCCCGCTGTTGAGAGCGAAAAACTAACGAACAAAGGAAGAAGAAATCTCTCCGGTGAAATTCGCATTTTGTATTCTGAAATAAATCACAGTGATGGCGTAATAATGCTGAATGATGAAAATGATCCTTTGTGCTGATGTCGAGAGTAGAAGGCAAGTGGTTTGTATTGATGAATCGTATGCAGGAACAACACAATGATACAATTTTTGCAATTGAAATTTCGATAACCTCAAAAAGGAATTAGCGCTAAAAAGACGCAACCGCCGGTACATACATACAAACACTCGTTCGTTCCTATTTTAACTATGAACTCATCGATGTAACGAGCGACTTCTACAGATGCTATATAATAAAGGCTTGTGCATATACACTCACAGATTCGTATGTCAACAACTTCTTCGGACACTGAGAAAGGAAAATTGCAATTTTTTTTTACTAGCGAAATTTTTGTGCGGGCTTTAGAAAAAAAACAAAGCAATTCGTAGGTTTTCTGTTCTAGCCTGGAATGTATAATTAGCAGAATTTTCTTCGAGTTGACTTTGAAATATCGTATTCCGCATTGATACCAACTTGGCAAATTTCGCTTACTACATTGGTTCACGGCTCACGCTTCACTCTTCAGTCTTCGGTTCGCAGTCACAGGACGTAGCTGGTGTATACAGACAGGACTGTAAACATAAGCTACCCAACACGATACATACAATGACGTAATGTTCGCGCACGTGCTATACTATACACTCGCGGCTAACGTTGCTTGCCTCTGCTGCCGATCGTTCGTAAGATTCAACTTTGTGAAATTGGAGAAGCCCTTTTTCTCTGCGTTTTGAGTCGATATTATTTTTATATTTTTCTTACTAACAATTCAATTCACAAGAAGATTTTGTTAAGATGAACAGTAAATGGAAAATGGTCTGTTGGATCGGATATTTGAAGATCAAGGTTTGAATTTCGCATGCGTCAGCTCCAAGTATATTATTACAAATGTGATACTAGTGGAAGATTTTTTTTATTCTCTAGTCAGGATGTATAGTATTTCTGTCATTATTGTTATGAGAGCTAAAATCGATTGCTATATTCTTCCAAGTTCCTTTAGAACAATCTAATCAACCGATTGCGTTGGAATAGAATACGAACTTTACTTCGAAAGATACCACACGAAACGCCGATGACTTTACGTCGAAAAAATTATGTAACAATCGTAGCCCTCTTTTAATGTAAAATGGAAAGTTTATTTTTGTCCTTTCATTCATTTTCGAAAAAAGTACTAGAACCAATGGGTGGTGAATAAAAAATTGAAATCTTCACTGCTATAATGGATTTATATTCGTGAATTCATTTGTTTATCTTATAAATCATTTTGCTTTTAAGTAGGGTGAAGTGGCTAGTTATGGGCCACCCTCTAGTTATGGGCTACTGTGAGCTATTATTTGAATAAATAAAAATTAAAATTAAATTTTGACTCTAACATTTTTTCCCTATTTCTATTAATATTATTTGTTCAGAAAAAATGAACAGCTCTACTTATGGACTGCTAAATCTTTTTTTTATATAGGATTTATAACTCTACCCTGGCCTATAACTGGGCTATCCGGTAAAACTGTCCATCCAATTATAGGCCACCTTTAATAATCTTTAATAATATTTATTTAAACGGTTTAATTTAATTTTTAAGAATGACAGAACTTTCCTCATACATTTTGAAACAAGTATGTTCATTTTTTAGAAGTTCAGTGCTCGAAAATAAAAATTGAGCCCAGTCCTTAGTTCAGAATGATTGGTGTCCCAGTAGGGTGGCCCATAACTAGTTGATTCGCATTTTTTTGCTTTAATCACTTCTTGAGAAATATTATTAGCTTTTTTATGTCAAGTATATATACTCATTCGAAAGGTTACCTTTTTTGCTTTTAGAAGCTATTTTCAGACATTTTTTTTTATGTTATGCACAATTTCTATAAGTAAGCAAAGTGAAAATTTTTCTTAGGTGGCCCATAACTAGCCACTTTACCCTATTTAATTTTTTCTAATACAATCAAAGGCAAGACTATCGGTCTATATTTACAAAAAATAGTAAAATTTTACTCGTTCTAGAAAAAAAATCTTTTGAAACGCTTGTACTCTCAAGAATAAATTTGTCGAAAATTTTTTATTACTTTAATAATAGAAAGAAAATTAAATTGAAAATCATGTAATCCAAAAACGGAGCTTTTTTCTTTGCGCGTCGAGTTCGATTGGTCGGGGATAACTCGTTACACACGATGTTGAATACGTAGGCAAGAAAAAATTGATATCTGTCGAGGTAAATGAAACGCGCGTGGCTGGGCCTTGTTTTATTGTAAAATTTTGTAAAATGCGATTTCTCGTCCGCACAGATGCAGAAATGATATGTCACTCGAGGGGTCGCGCGAGTTATGAAGCCCGACGCAATATCCTAGTCGCCTGGTCGTTCTGACGTTTATGGACGATGAATTGGCCGTAGCTCTTTCGCATCGGCATATGTATATACGATATTGCATGTAGGTGCTACTTACACGAAGATTGCATGTGTCAAGCCGTGCGGCATTGTACGCGTATCATGACTCGAGCTTGGCTCACACATAGGCATACCTGCACACATATGCACATGGAATATCTCGCTTGTTTATTATCTCTTGAGGCTGCACGCCTCTCTCTCTCTCTCTCTCTCTGTCCGCTAGTCCGCTGGCTCTGACTGGCCGAGGCGCGCGCATGCGATGCCGTACTTTTTCTCTCGTGCTTTTTTTTCCACCACTGCCGGCTGCAGAGTACATGCAATACAACTGCTACGACGATATGTATATGCAGCTCGTCTCTTATCTATCAGCTGCTATATAGCGTGGAGCGGCATTTTGCAGACCAGCTCTCTCGTGCCAGGCGCAAATAGTTCCTCGCGCGTCATGACTCGCTGATAACTTTATCGTCCGTACTCGCCAAATAAGGAGACGAGCGCCGCTTTGCATACGTATGCATGCGCTGCTCAACTCGACGCCTTGTTTTGCATGAGCGCTGCAATCTATGCATGTATACACGTATACATGGGACCCCCCTAAGTCACTTCGATGCCTATGCGCTCGTCGGTCGCTCGGCTTTCTCGGACTTTTGCGCTCCTGGTCGCGCTAAGTAAATGTGGAAATATTTAACTCGTGACATGGTCAATTAAATCGCCGATGCAGCAGGCTATATGAGCGTTGTTGTGTACACGACATGCTGCAACTGCCGACTGATACAAATTTATTCTCTCCAATGCACATATCGTTTGATTCTGATGGTCGAGTTTTTCATTACAGATGCTTCTCAATGCTTAATAATTATACATGTATTTATGCTAACGAGGAAACAATGAACAAGTACGCGCATTGTTTATCCCAAACTTATGAATCGGTTTCATTTTTATTGCATCTTGTAACGCTCTTCGCATTTCGTCGAGCTAGATATCATATTTTTCAATCGCTATATTGAACAATAATTTGCGAATAAAAATTTATTTCCAAGCATGCCAAAGTGAAAGCTCCTTTTGTAATATGCTGAATACAGGCTGTACTTGTCAAAACTACTGTATGTAGACTTGTCACCTATTAGATACCCTGGTAAGGAGAGTCCGAGTTACATTTTCTTTGTTACGGTTATGGGACGACGGTCTGTTCTGACGCGCGAGAACAACTTGAAATGAAAGTTGCTGTTCAACATTTCTTTTTTCTCCGCGGACTTTTTCATAGTCGCATGCAAATTCTTTCTTTTATCTGGAATCACCGTAAGAAATGTAAAACTAAAAAAAGTAGACTTTGCGAAGCCAACAATCTATTTAACTTACGCTCCCAGTTGCGTCACTAGACTTCAGCAAAATATCGTTTATTTATAATCAATTATTAGGCCTTCTATTTTTATTTTAGAAATTATTTTAACGGAAATAATATTATACATTGAAACGGCACAATTTTATACCAACTTTATGATAAATAACAAAGGAAAACGTATTTTTTTAAATTTATTTTGAATAAAAATATTATTTGGCTTTACTCTTTAAATATTCTTAAATATTTCGGTTGTCTACTCATTACTTATTGATACAATATTTTTTGTTTAATAAATCATTTATTACCTGATTCCTTCTATTGGCTAAATGTCAATAAAAGATTCTTTGGATCAGCTAATCAAATATTTAAAACATAAATAATATGAATTCAAAAGACTAACAGTTCTGTATTATCTTATACTTTATATTTATTTAATAAATTGTTAAAAAATATCAGTTTTTGTGATACTCAAACCTAAAGTAACATTTTGCTCCCGCCGAGAGAAATCTAAATATTACTTTAAGCTGGAGGATTCACAAAAAACTGTATTTGTATTCTTTGTATTCACAAAACTGTATTCACAAAAAATACTATTGTTTACTCGATGTCACTTGACATTTTTTTTTAAATTAATTATTTGAAAGGTTGACAAATATGAAATAAATTGTCTCTAAAAAACTTAAATTAGAACTTAGTACTAAATTAGAACTAAATTAAAATTTTTTGATGATACAAAGTTTCATGTTTGACATTGTTTTGATTCATATATAAAATCTATAAAAATTTACATCATGCACAGATGGTAACTGAATAGCCGATATATTATCGACGTGTATTTTTTGAACGCAAGTGGGCATAATAGGAAAATGTAGTTGATAATAGTGAGAAACTTAAAACAGATGGTAGCAGCTATTCAACTATTTTATAATATTACTATTAGTGGCTACGCTTGCATAATTGTAAATGACAATAAAATTAAGTAATAATAGTAAAAATTATGAATATTATAAAAAGATAAGTATATATGTTAATTTTGATTAGATTCACAGTTAATCATTATATTTTGCCACTTCTTTGATTCTCTCACGTGTAGACTACTGAAAGAAATTTGGCCTAAATATTGTAAAATATTTTATATTCCTTAAGAAAACATATAACACGTCTATTTTTGAGCAAAATTAAATTGGAAAAATTTAACTAAAATTTGTATGATTTTTAGCTTTTGTAACAAGCATTGATGTAAACATATTTAACACCCTTGAGAGTCCCTTGATTTAATATTAAACATTTAATATTCCAAAGTCCAATTCAATTTTGTTCTTAAATTGGAGAAGAGATTAGTATCGATTAAAAACAGATTAAAATAATCCCAATTAAAATATTACAAATTATGATTTTTATGTTTTCCACTGAAAAATATGCAATAAACTAATGTTGTTTGTTAATAAAGTAAGGCTGTATAATTTTTTTTTACCTATTTTAATATTTTTTTAATAATTAATCCGGGCATAGAAACGCTTAAACAATCTTAAGTACCTTGAAACTCGTAATATAGTTTCAACATTTTATCAAAAATGTCTTGAAACTTTTTATTCGCTTACAGTGCCAGAATAAGTGGTTGATTTGAACGCTCATCTCTTAGAACTTTTGTAAATTTTATTGAATTTTCAATCTTTACCATCAAAAATTTTCCTATAACCTTTTTATTAGTTTATACATTTCCGTTATAATCATCTTGCATATATCGTAGCATTGAAAAATTATATCTCGCATTAGGTTCTTTAATATCTAAGCTTTAAAATTTCGCTACAACTTTATTAAGCAGTTTTATTACGGGCAGTTTTTAATAAAATTAATTTCACGCGTGAGGATCAATTAGATTTTTCATCATAATAAATTTCAGTTATTTTACAATTTCACTCGAATTTCCATGTAAAAATTCAAGATTCTTAACAAGCAAGTTAAACGTATAGACAATAAGAATAATTTGTTTTAGCCCGAGTATATAATGATACTTATTAATTTTATTTGTTAATCTTTTAATAAATGAATGCATGGGCATTTTCACATAAATAATAGAATGTATCATATTTTTAAAAAAGTTGTTAACTTTTAGCGCTTGATAAGTTAGTGAGACATACTTGAAATAAAATTGTGATGGAATCAAAATAATAACATTTCAATAAATGTCCTGTAAGAATTAATAACTGTGTTATTCTAACTACTAGTTAATTGACAGGCAGTAAAAGTATACGAACCAGAGACGTTATTGACTCTTTCTAACAAGTATCAACGTAGATACCGACTGTACTCAAAAAAGTTGACTTGAAAGCTGGGAAAATAATTGAAAATTGTACACACCATGGAGCCCAACAAAAAAACCAATTCGATAATTGATGAAAACAATAAAGTTGAAGATTCAACGAGAGGGCGAATAGATAATGCATCGGGTTCGGGTCATCAGTCTAAAAAGAATCAGATTTACAACGAATCAGCGAATACTCAAGCTGAATCCGTGAATGATTTACTTTATCAAGGGTCTGATGTTCCAATTGGTGACTCGGTACTGCAATGGCAAAACGAAAGAAGTAGTAGCAATTCTCAGATCCTGCAAAGATCTGAAACTGTGCAAAATCTACCAGCTCGGGTAAGCAATACCACCGCATATTCTCTACCAGTTTCCACACCTCACTGTGTTGAACAACTCGATGACCGGTTGAGGTTTCCAAATACTGATACTAACTTGCCTTCAACCTCATATGAGTTAGGAACCAGTAGAAATAACGATCAAGTAGCTCCAGTGTCCAATAGTCAATATGCTACTTATAGTACGGGATATTATGATGCAAATGACGCTGTTAATTACAATGAACCAGAAGGATCCGAACATGAGAAAGTTGTAATGCATTATGATAAAAATTACCCAGTTGTTTCAAGAACTACAGCCCTTGATAAACCTAATCAACAGCCGAAGAATGCTACGATTTCTGCGATCGTTCGAGACCTTGCTGAATCAGCTTCAAGTTTTGATACACACCACCAAAGTCTGACTCCAAACAAATATCAACAATCTCAAGCGTCGAGTAGTAGTCAATTAATTGCAAATGTCAGTAATGTCAACTGCAGACAAGAACACAACAAATGTGCCATCAGCTCTAGTTAATATTTTTTCAAATGAATCAACACCTTTTACATCTCCTTCTGAAGCAAGTATACAACAAAATTCCGACCCAAATAATCAATCGAGCACAGATACTTTTCATTCTATTTTGACAAATATTAAATTGAAGCTCGAAGCTAATAAACAGAAAGCTGCTCGATTATTCAGCAATGCTTATTTGGGCAATTTTAAGGGAGACTTGAACGATATTTCTCATACTTCAAAAATATCAAAAAATATTGGAAATTCACTTCGGCATGAAGCAGATAACAATCAAATGGGCCAAAGTACACAACTTTGTGCAACTTCTGTGATGCCCGGTAACCCGCAGCAATCAGCTCAAGCGCCCGCGCGCCAAAGTGATAGCTGTAGTATGGAAAATTTCGCGCAGAACTCCAGTCATTACAGCCAGGGTCAATCAAGAATATCAAAAAATATGCCACCAGCGCTGATTGAGACTCATTCCTGTAATTCAACGTCTTTTCCATCTCCCTGTGATAGTGTACAGCAACATTCCACCTCTACAATCGTCACAATTGACAAAAGATCTCTCGCAGGTTCTCATACGTACGATGTGCCTGCTAACGATAATTCAACTCAAATGCGACCAACGAGAGCGGCTAGTTGGCCTGAATCACAGTCGAGTAATTGTAATAATCAAGCGGGTATAGTTAACAAAGTAATTGAAGCGGCTAAACGTCCGTATAGCGATTCAAATTATTCGATGGACCAGCTACCCACCGTTAATAAAAAAGCCAAGTTTTCAGCTGGTAGCAGTCCGTTGAGGTTTACACTTGTACCTGCTGTTACGGATAAAGTTGAACTGGCTTCAGATGAAGTATCTAAGACTATGAGTAAAACATGTTTGACTCCATGTTTGGGAAATTTGGTTGTCAAGGAAGGAATTAGAAGTATACTTAAGGAAGAATTGGTCGACCTAATTACAAACATTTATAAAGATTACAAGTATAATGCACTTAGACTATATGAAAGATACATAACAATGCCTTTACATTCAACAGTTTACAGAACTTCTACATATTTTCACATCACGATGGATATAAACTTATTCATAAAAGAAATAACTATTCTTATTATTATTATTAATAAGTATATAAAAACTTATATTCGAATCAAACAAGTTCTTTTGGTGAAGAGTCGACAAGAATTTTAGAAATTCATAGGATCATGAAATCATGTAACTTTGAAATCAATAGTGACTCATTGACTAAAGAAAAATATAGAAAAGATTAATATATTAGATAAGTATATGAAAGAAAATAATATCGAGGGTTGGCCAAAAATTTTAAAATGTGATAAAGCTACTCGGAACGAACGAGTAAATAATCAAACAGTGCTAATGCAAGATACTAGTACTTTGCAACAAAATCCTTCAAGTAAATTTAAAAATTTGAATTTGCCTATTGAAAGTACATCATCTAAACTCGATAACCAACCAACAGTACAAGGATTGCATTATCCCTCAGATTTTGACAGTAATTACATATTGGATGAAGTGCGAAACAATCATATTGTAGACTCTTGCAGAAATGAAAATTTTATTGAAAATATAGATTCTCAGGTTATTCAGAATACTAATTCAAATAAAAATGTTGTACCTACTCCAAGTCTTGAATTTAGACCAACAAATAGCCAAGCCCAGCGTAATGGAGATATAGATGATGATGATGTGTTTTTAGAATACAATGGATTGATCTCTCAAAACAATTTAGATTCTTTGGATGCAAGTCAAATAGATAGGAGTAAAGTTTCCGATTCTTGCATATATATCACCGACTGTACAAATTCCAGAGACGTTTCCAACATTTCTCAAATGAATCAATCAAAAAATACCGATACTTTCGATTCAGCTTTAGGAATGACTAATGAAATGAGCTCCAGAGACATGTCTGATGATTTCCAGACGAACCGAGGAGGACGTTCTGAAAGCCCTGAATCTGCTTTAGATATTACAAACGTCACGGCCCCCAGAGACGTTTTTAACATTTCCCTCCTAATTCACGAGATTGCGCGACCAAACTGCATCAAACACGACATCACATCCTCAATCAACTTTTCAAAAAATTAGTATGTTTTGATGAAACCGGTGTTACCATTATAGTGTTAATGTAATTTCTCGCGAAGCAAGAAGAATTTATATTTAAATAAAATAAATCAAATTGCAATTTATATGGGCAAGAGCAAACAATTTTTTTGACGGATTTTTTGTATAAACTCGAAAGCATATGAATGCTGTAACCAATAAATATTGTAATTAAAATAACTGCAAAAATAATGAATGATTCCTGATATTTCTCCGTTTACAAATAAATCACAATAAATTTAAAACTAATAAAGACATATTTATTAATTCTTCAAGTCAATTTCCATTTATATTTTTATGAAATATTTAATCGGCATATTTAGTTTTATGAATTAAAAATACTATTAGTTTTAACGGATTTCATCAATTTACATAATATAAGATTTCAAAATTAAACTATAAATATCATAAATAGTATATTAATCATGAGTTTATTGGAATCATAACATTGAATTGGCGCTTACACGATCGAAGATTATTTACATCATTGAAGTAGCGCTCAAATATTATTTGACCATTGTCTGATTAAGATTGTGCGCAGTTAATCCCACAAGATCGAAAATACAAGTTAGTTTTATTGTCCTAAGAATAAGCATACTTGTTTGAAGTTTCTACCTTTTAAAATATGGACATGATCGGCCAGAAGAAGTGCAATAAAGCAGGCCCTTTTGAAATTCGTGGTGAATGTCAAGGTGCCGTTTCAAACGAGGACTATGATAAAGAAGAAGAAAAATTAAAGGAATATTTTGCGCTCAGAAAGTGTGTGTTGGATCGAGCAAAAAATATGGAAGCTGCCAAGAAAATGGAATCGTTTCATAAGATCTATAAATTTCCCAAAGAAGTGATCAATGATTCCATATGGGGAACAACAGTTCCTAAAATTACCGATGATTCCGTATGGGAATGGATAAGTCCTGAACACGCCTCTGATGAATTATTGACTACTAACGATTCCAACCAAACATCGAGCGATTTTGACGATAAATGGGAACGTGCAGTTAATCATAAAAAAGACTTCAGTACATCATCGAACGATAGCAACTTAAAATACGTTCCATTGACGTGTGAAAATGTAAGCCGCTTTGACGAGGAACAAGGACAGAAAACTAATGATCTTGAGCGTTCTACGAGTTTTGAGAGCAACGAAACCTGTAATAAGGGTAGTCCGGAATGTGGCATTGTTTTCCCACAACAAAACCGTCATTCTAAATCGGATATTGAAGTAACTAAAACTGAATCAAACCCGTCTCAAGATCTTGTAGATTCTCCCAGAGGCGATTGTGATAAAAACGTAGATTTATTATACAAGGAAATAATGCTTATGAAAAATAAAATGAAAGTTAAGCAGAACATTGACGAGCTTAGCAGTTCTCAACAAAGCCATGTGGATCGTTTTGATGAATACAGTCAATCGTATAGGTTTGATTAATCAGTCAAGTTATAAACAAAATTAAGTTTTCATTGACCTCTCGAGAAATCATAACAAATTTTTCACGGCTTAACAAAATATTAATATAAAATGAAATTTGATTTTCATTTAGTTTCTGATTTTTACGTCAGAATTTTTTTAGACTGATTTCCATGTAAGAACAACTCGTGAACTTTATGCATCTTAATTATATCTAAAACTCTAGTAATTAGAAAATTAATTTTAGGATTCTTTCTGAACAAAAAATGAAGTCACGAAGGTTGTCTTCCATAAGAATTCGATATTTTTTGACAGCATATCTATAACGATAACATTGATTTATCATGTAACATAAGTATTATTGATGTTTGTGGTATTAAATAAAAAATATATATCTAAACTTGATTTTATTTCAAACTTCCTAAAGTTTCAGAACCCATACAGAAATAATTAGTTTTACATTCTCATTGAAAAATATCTATCAAGCAATCGTAAATTATTAACTACTATTATATTGATATATCTGGCTTCGATTTTTGCTTTGATAGAATCTTTATAATTATTTTATGTATACATTTATTTTCAAAAAATTGTTTTATTTTTTTTCGAATTATTGAGTGAACTTTTTTCCAGGAGTAATTTACTTTAACGAATAACGAATTACAAATAAAGAAGTAAGCATCAATATGACAGTTTCATGGAGAATCTGACACAATAAATTACTGACGAAAAACCACAGCTCAAGCACAAGTTTCTGATCAGTTTTATAAAGTATTGTACAATTCTGCTTCTAACATATTTTGCTATACATGCAAAATATCTGCTAACTCATCAAGCAATCAAATGAAGTCAATGCTTTTTCTCGTTTTCCCCGTCTTCTCAGATCACTTTCTTTTTTCCGTTCCTATCTGCCTCTTTTATGGCTGCTAATTATATTCAAAGGAAGTCTTGAAAGAAAAAAATTCATTCTAATCTCGAGCTTATCTCATTTTCGCTCATGTTCTTTTTGATTAATTTTTTCCCCAATCACACGATTATTGCAATTCCAAAATCGTCCTCACTTTTATATTTATTCATTTATCATCATGATTGTTATATTTGTGTCTAAGAAACTCATTGCCGTTGTTACTGCCTTTAGTACTCGAAACGCAATGACACGCTTAGCGTGCTGTTACGACACTTCCTGTTACGTATCAAGCAATAGATCAATTGGTTCAAGCACGTAAAGATGCTCTGCTGGATGATTTTTGGGGTGTTTTTGTGATCTACTTCGACGACAAAACTGAGGATGAACCTTATTGACGAGTCAAATATAAGAAAAAGATAAAAAAAGAACGAGAGGAAGCAAAGAATGAAAATGTCATTTTGTTGATATGAGTATGTGTCCCTATGTGAATATGGTTTCTGCTATTCGTAACGTTTTGTAGCGGTAAAAAAAATTTGAAATAACTTTTTTAAATTTTCCTGGTTGATTTGCTCAGACTCTTATGAAATGTTAACGTAGCAATACTTAATTCATTCAAATAACTCGAACAAAATGCTCGGTACATCGTTCACTTCCATCTGAACTGTAAGGAGAATAGTTAAGAGAAAATTTCGGTGCAATTTTTTAGAGTAACAATTCCGTATCTTTCTTGGCGCCTCTTAAATCATCTCGTGCTCTGATGTTCTTAATCTTCCATGTTATTTTTCGTGACTTTTTTCGAGATATATTATTCAGCATTTTAAAAAATACGAATCGTAACGATTTATGCGTGAAAAGAAAATATAGCGCTGCAATCTATTATAATTTACGAAACAGGCAACATTTTTGCTGTATGCACTAATTTTCTACATTTTTGCTAAAAAAGATATTACTCGCCTCAATGTTATTAAATCAGAAAAGTTATGAATTTTATAACGAATCAAACTTTTTTACTTCCTTTAGTGTATTTAGTTTATGTATTTAAAGAGTGAAGCTCCATGAAATTTAATGTATTAAATACTCTATTGTATCATTTCAGTATACATCCAATGTTCAAATTTTAAAAAGAATTTTTTTTTCAATTTCTTCTGAACGTTATCATATGAACATCTTTTTCTGATTTATTTTGCTTTGTTAATTATGTATTTTAAATGTGAAATCAAGTTTCGACTTTTTACCAAAAAAATGTAAGATTTTTCCTCATTCTTGGAAGAAAGAACAAGATTCAATTGATTGTCTTTTTCTTACTTGGAGAGATTGAACGTATCTTTATTCGATTAATTTCAAAAGGAATGCTAGTTAAGAGAAGTTATCTTTACTCGGCCACATTTCGAAGCGTTGGTGGTGATTTTTAAAAATCTATCCGTCTTATTGAATCATGCTTGTTTGAACGACGTAAGCCCAGCATTTTTTTTTACTTGGGGCGTCGCGCTCATTAAACGATAGTTTGCGCCGTCAGTTCCTGATTTTTACAAGTTTTCTATTGCAGCAGCTACTCTTTTTCAAGCTACGTTCTGCTCTGTTGTAATCGCGAAGTTTACAAAAATCGCGATCTCTTCGCGCTTCCTTTTTATTTTCGTCGAATTCTCTTTTCTCTGTATCTCGTTGATTGTTCTTTTGGAAACTTTATCGCTAGTGTACACGTTCGCTAGTACCATGTGCACTTTTCATATATTATATAAAAATTGTTGTCGCTCTTTTGGCAACGATTATCGACGTTTTAATGGCAAATATTTCGTTTTAATGTTATTATTTTTTATATTCTTCCTTCAAATTAAAAGCTTTTATCGGCACATAATTGAAGTGTAAAAAAGAAGCACAAAATAAACACGACTTCGTTAGCGCAAGGCAGTGTCGAGTAAACGTGGCGAAACTTGGCGTGGCGCGGGTTATATAAATCTCATAATAAGCATGGGGTATAACGCAACCGGCAGCGTATCGCCTTTATCTTTAGGACTTTAACGTTGAAAGGGACCTCGAAGCTGCTATATGGTTTAATCAATAAAACGGTTGTCATCGCAGCCGCGCGGTGTCGAGAAGCAAATATTGTTGCGCCGCACGCGAACTCTGTTTCGCTCGTCTCTCTCTTTCATTCTCTGAACAGAGATCGTCGCTAACGCGCGTAGTCAAGTTCAAGGCTAGAATCTTGGTCTTTTGTTTTGCCCTTTATAGCCTTGCTCGGCTAATCTCTGCTTGAATTTTCTATACAATTGTATCGTAGGTACTATATAGACGCGTGTACGTTTTATATAGCATCGTTGATCGATCCTTGCTCGCGTCGCGTTGCTCCGGCTCGCGTCTCCCTCGCGCATTTTGAAAGCCACGCGTTGTTTTGTACGCTTCTCTTTGTTAATCACGAGCGATCGTTAGTCCCATCAATAATTACGAGTTCACACGGATCGTGAGCGCGAGTTTACGCTGCCACAGCTCATTGTCCGCCGGATGCAAATATAATGAAAGGCCTCGACAATATACTCCTGCACGCACTTTTATGTGTAACAAAACAATCAACGCATCGCAACTCGAAATTTCAAGAGCATTGCGACCGAGTTCGATATTTACCTCGAGTAATCTCGGCTCACAATATATCCTTTCTCTGGCTTGATGCTTCTTCCAACGCCATATCGAATACTTGTATCGGCCGACTCGATCGCGCTCACGTATTCGCTCGAGTCTTGAAAATTTATCAGCTGCTCGATGCGTTAAGGTAGAGAGCAAGAGGATAAATAGGTGGCAGGTTGGCTCGAGTTTAAAAGAGACTCCGCTGTAGCTACGATTATTACCTTCTCGTTTTGGACTCGGGGATCAGACGTATACAATGTATATAAAGGTATAATTAAGCTCATTTTCAGTTGCTCGAGCAAAAAAAAGGGAAAGTAGCTTTTATAAAGGATACTTTATGAAGTTGTACAGTTGGAGTCTCGCTGCAGCCTCGCACGAGCTGCGATCTTCCTTCGTAAATTGATCCATTTATTTATCCATTTCAAAGATTAATATGTCTCATTAGCTTGCACTTAAGCGCGGGGCCACTTTATAACTATACCTTTTTCTCGAACCTCCCTCGAAATATATATGTAGGCATTTACATCGAAACGCTCGAGTTCACGTGCGAATGCTGATCCGGCAAAGAAATATTTAGCGCGATTGTGGCTTAATTTTCAGCGATCAATCTGATTTAAGAAAAAGAAGAAGAGAAAATCGCATATCCGCTCTTTCGCGCTGTGGATTTGATATTTTTAGGGGGCGAGGCCGTTTATTCTGGAACAAAGAAAAATCGTTCGATCTTCGTTAAGTGATGAAAACGACAAAAGAAACACGTACTTTTCGTTTTAACGAATCTCAACCGATAATTATCGTTCTGATTTATAAGCGTCGATGACACGTACGTATATCGAGATACCGAGTGCAGAAGAATTTTACGGCCGAAACATTGCCAAAATATGTATGAATATACACGAGTGCATAGGATGCATTTGAGCTTGCGGCGCGCAACGATCCGCGAACCAGTTGGTCATGAGCGACTCGGCTCCTCGGCGCACGAGGCAGAGTAGCAGAAGTAAATCACGGCAGCGGGCGAAAATTATACACTAAATGCCATTTTGCCGCGACTATAAACCATAGAAGCTTGGCGTGTATATACATAACGTAAGTGCAAATTTCGCGCAAGCTGAAATCTGTCACCGACACGCGCTCGAGTTTCGCGCGCTTGGCTTAACGCATTTTTAAAGCCAAGTTGAAAATATAACTGCTTCGGACACGTTATATTACCTCGCGCGCACGCGGCTTTGAATTTTACGCTCGCAAGCTCCCGAGTGTCATTTATTTACGCCTATTGCCATGTGCGCCGCTTAATATTTATTGCTGGGCTTCGCGCGGACACTGGCACTGCAACGGCATAGCTACTACCTGACCTACGTAAACGAATAATCTCAAGCTGCCCTTTACACTTTATTTCCATTGCTGTTTTGACTGCTACGAATTTGAAACAAATCACGCTGCTCAAGTGCTTTACTGCTTTTAGTCATGGCTACTCGCTGCGTCAAAAAGTTTTTTTAGTACCTTCAGCTTGTATATCAGCGGTGAAAATTACTTGATTCTTTATCCCTTTTCACGAGGAATTTATCGACATCCTCTCTACTCTCGAATCTCGCGCGATAAAGTCTCGTAGGCTTTGATAAGTAGCGCATGACTGTTACATGAGGATGAAAAGAATCAAAGCTCCCGATGTGTCACGCGTGCGAGTGTAAATACTTTCTCTCGGCGGTGAGCGGGTGAAAAGGCTTCCGGGCAGGACGCGACGAGGCCTTTTCTCCTCGTCTACTATTACAGAAGGTTATAAGGTCGAATTAGCGCATTGAATCCAGCATGTCCCGGGCTCGACTTTGTCACGCTCGATTATGAATGCGGATTACGCCATTCAAAAAGGAGCAGCAGCACGCCAGCCACGCCTGACGCAAGCCCAGACACGAAAAAGGCTTTCAATTGAAAGAACCGAAAAGGAGATTATTTCTCGGCTTATAATGTTATATATATTAGAAACTTCCTGCAAAAGCAGGACCTCGTAACTTCTATTTTACTCCCACTCGATTTGTTTTTGATAAAAATCGAAATTTCTTTAACCTTTGGTGAAATTTTGACAGCACGAAAAATAGGAGCGACTACTGCTTCGTGAATAGAGCCTTAAATACTCAACGTAGGGACCTGGGGTGCCACGAGGATTTGTCAATACACTTGATTGCTCAGGAATAATTAAGTGTAATATGATGAACGGCACGCGTGTCAAGCTTCTCCATCAATTTTGTTCGACGTTGATGACGTTAAATATATTGCAAGACTCAGAGAAAACAATCCAAATAAATTTAAAAAAAGCTATACAGTGGGGCTTTTCACGAAATCTCTCCTATCATGGCGTCTGTGTAATATTATTTAGCGAAATTTCTAAAATTCTAATTCGCTAAAAAAGTCTCCGAGTGCACCTAAAAAACATTTGTGACTCAAGTTCTTGTTCAAAATTCTGAAAAATCACGTGTATTCTTTGACTTATTCAAGCATTTTTTGATGCATAAAGTTTTTACTCAATGTTGTAATCAAGGTTTCCAAGAATGAACATTTCTATTCCTAAATTTTTTCAATGAATAAACAGAAGAAAATTTTTAAATTATATATAATACTTGGATCACAATTCAATCAAGATTTTCTATTGTAAGATAACTTTTCATTGAACAATTTACTGTTTTCAAATACTTCAATACTTTAACTGATCATGTCAATGCTATTAATTATTCTTTTAAATTTCTAGGCATCTTATCGTTAAACTGGTAAACATTTTTTTAGATGTCCATTTACAGCAGAATATCATTCGAGCAGTTGAAAAAACTTTCCACGTGGCCGTGCATACTCGACTTTTCTATATTATTCGCTTCGTTCGACGGAGCCACCCGCACGAAAAAGCGCAGCGAACCTACATCTATCAGCGAGTGCAAGAGAAATAAGGTTACGCGAAACTACACAAATGCGGGGGAGGCATGAGCACCGATCAGTGAGCGTGCATGCAATGGACACGCTGCAGCAAAAGCGAGCAAGCGGACTCTCGTCACTCACGAGCACCAGGTAATCACTCCGTCTAGATTATATCAAATCACTCCGTCTAGATTATATCACACTCGATTGATCGTTTTGTACAGCGTCAACCCTCATACTTTACATGCTTAAAAAAGTACCACTTCAAAAAACGTGCTTGCAAAATTTTCAAAAAGTTCGTACGCTCCGCTAGGCCAATTGTCAGGTGCGCGCACCCACTAACACGCCTAAATGCATCAAAGCAAAGCTCGTCCTAACAGCAGAGACCAAAAGTTAGCAACACTACGAGTTGTTTAGCGTTGCGAGCCATTGAACTGGTAAACCAACGAACACAGCATGCGAGCCTTGCAGGAATGTACGTATACATGTAGCGACCAAGTCTCAAGAATGTTCTCCGAAATTAGTCACGTCGAAACTTGGCCAATTGAATTAGGATGGCAGAAGACTTTGTCAATCTCTGAGAGGATGTGTTTAAGAGCACTGTGCCACTGCCACGTGTAAGTTAATTGAGTTGTCTGTTCGGCGTCAGAAGCAATGAACTCCTGCAGGGAGGCTATCATGAACCAAACAAAATATGATACTCTTTTTTTCAAGTCTATCATTACTATATGAAAAAAATCTAGTGGAATAATGACCAGAAACATTTGTCTTTCATTCTAACAGTTATTTATTTTCATTATTTATTAGCTTGATAATAGTAAATACTGTTACATAATATACATTTCGTAGGAATGGTGGGCATTCGGCAAACACGTTGTATCGTTTATTTTAAAAACTTTTACATGAATGCATCATTATTTTCATTATAAAATACGTGTATCATAGTATAATAATCATTCAATCATGTTTAAAATTATCACTACAAGTGACGTAAATAAAATTAAAAATCATTTTCTTGTACTTGTTGCCTATACCTGTTATAATAGCTACTACTATGTTTCTACATTATACAATTATTACATTTACTAAACTGTTTGACAGCTCATTAGATTTAAATTTTTTATTTAGCATTTATATATACATTAATTTATAGTTTTTCTATTTCAGATAAGAACTTTTAATTTGGCATGGACGTAGATTAGTAACTGTTACAGAAATTGCCGATACTTTAAAAATTCTCATACATTATTTTTATTGTATAATTTTTTTCATACCCTTTTATGAAACATTTTTGCAAATTTAATTGTATAGATGTCTGTGAATTTCCGAAAAATTTTAATTGAAGTATAGAATCAGTCTTACATTGAACGGTGGTATAGGCCTCGAATTTTACACGAATAAATTGAAATTCATTCAGAAGTGAATTAATTTTTCAGAAAGCCATAGACTTGCATATATACATAATTTATACAATCAAACGAAATATAAACATTATTTTAATACTCAAGTAAAAATTTACAATTTTTTCGTATTTACGTCTATAAATGACATACGTAATTTAATTGACTCCTTGACTGCTTATAAAATAAACGTTAAATATCGAGTGTTATTAACTGAATTCGATTTTGTGTAGATCACGACATTTATCTAAAAAAAAACAATGTAACTTTTTTAACCATGCATGCAATATTTTTCGTGTTTGATGTATTGTTAAAGATACCTGTAAAAAAATCGCTAAAGTTAGTCTCGCAAAAAGGTACGTACATCAAGCGCTTGCTCATTTTTTCGTGTACATAAACACGCAATATTATTTATCACAATCGGTACATACTATAATTATAAACATTCACTCTTTTTTTTTAAGACATGTCGTATAGCTTGAAGTGTTTTTCATTTTGTTTGACAAACCAGAAAAATCACTATCAATTAATCCTTAACATATGTAAATTGATACAGAGTATACTATATTACTATACTATATTTTTCAAAAAAACATGGATCAATTTTAAAAATTGTCCAATGAACATACAAATTTCTCATTTAAGCGTTTGGACATTCCTAAGGATGAAGTGAAATAATTTCGTCAAAGCTTGACACCGTTTAATAATTTTGTCTACTTTCAACATTTGTCGTTTAAATTGAATGTGTCCCATTCGGCATTATGAAATTCGTATGCGACATGTATACATTACATTTATAATTATAATCGTGAACTATGATAAAAATCGATGTATAAATTAGTATCACATGTCTCTTAAATCTTAAAATTAAAAAAAAATTGCTGGACTTAATTGTTCGTATAGTTATTTTGTCTAATTCAGCTGTATATTGTTAGTAGCACAACTCAGTCTCTAAAAATTGTTAAGATGCTCTCTAGAAGTTCATAGACGCACACAAATAGTTTTAACTATCGTATAGACTATCCTTCTAAAGTTACTATTAATATATACGCGTATGACTTCTCCAAATTCTTTGGTTGTCTATACTATGGCATCTCACACCTTGGTGTATAATACCGAAAATTTTCACTTACATTTTATCAAAATTTCAAAAAGCGTAGCTCAATGGGTAAAATGATCGTAAAAATGGCAGTGTTGTATTACATATTGGCTGGTTTAGAACATTTTTAACAGATCTCGTAAACTCGTACAAATTATTCCATGAGCTTTTCGAAAAAATTACTGATCAATTTAAAACGATGTTACATACATTTTATCATGAATTACTCTATGAAGTGTTTTTCTAAATAATAATAATTTGAATTTTATGTCATGTTCATCATCTACGCCTTAGCAATATTCAAAATTAATCAATTACCACGTGGTCAAGGCAATTTTTCCAAGGCATTAGTTTTACAATATATTAATCTATCGGTCAAAATTGAAAGTTTGACAGATTCTAAGATTGTTTTGCCAATTTTTTTCTCTTGAATAATAAAATTACCCATTAAATGTTATATGTAACCAGACGATCAGTAGTTAAAATTATTTATTGTCTCGCATTGATAATACTATTATATGTTAGATTTTAACTTTTAACCGTGGTACGAATAGTTGAATTGAGTTTTCTTCACGAGTTAATTCTTGCAATTTTTGAGATTATTCATAATAATCAATAATATAATAAAAGATACTTTTCTTTCATTTCAATGTTTGATGCTCAATTTCAGTTTTCAGCAAGCAACAATATTTATATTTATATAAATTTGGAAATTTTAGCTCATAAATTTGTAAAAGTTGATTAGTTTTAATTTTCTAATAATTTATAGTGTAATTTATTATGTTTTATACGCTACAAATAAAAAGGTGACTACCGTTGAACTTTGTTAACAGATTCACTTACAAAATCCAACATATTCAACTTATTATTTTTGAAAACACATAATTGTAATGTCGTATTGTATTATTGTAAGCAGCTGGAAATGAATAATGATCAAGTTGAAAAAGTTTGTCAAATCTAATAACAACTTCTTCAAAGTCAGTCTTTGAAGAGTATTTGAGAAAAGATTTAATCAAGAGAGTCGAACTGTAACGTTTATCAATCATCATTGGACCTAGCCAAGGAGTATATAGCCTCGGTGAGTCAAGAGTTTTCAAGCCTCGACTTGACGGTAATACTTTTTAATTCCAGAGAATCAGCCTCAATTACGCATGTGTATAGCTTACTTTCCTCTTTACTTTCTGGGAGAGTTTCAGAGGAGGAGCTCCGCCGCGATGAGAGATTCTCTAGTCTCGTATTCTCAGCAGATGGTTTCAAGGGGCGCCGACTTGGTGCTCGGGTTCTGGGTGAAGCTGTCGCCCATGCTGGGCATGCCGTGGCTCGTCGTGCTCAGGCCGTTGCCTTGACGATTGGAATTGGCCCGAGGATTGCGCGACCAGAGCCGTTTGAGGGCCGCTCGGACCTGAGGTTGGCAGCCGACCACGAGGAAGATGAGAACGCCTTGAGCTGCGTTGCAAAGGTCCGTCACGTACCACAGGAAATCGGGCCCACCCGCCATCCACGATAGCACGTCGAAGATCCAGGGGACTCCCATGACTATGACCAGCTTTAGACACACTTTACCCAGTGCTGCCCTGTAAAATGAAAACGATAAAAATTTGTAAACGTTGAATCGAATTAATTTTCTCTATCTCTTTGAAAGATTGAATGACATTTATAACAATTGTTGAGCCGAGGCTTAATTGCTGCAAGATAGTTCGATTAAACTTGCAGAAGTGTTTTAAATAATAAACTCGCAGAGAGCACGGAACTAAATGTAGTTTGCAAAGATACTTCAGAAGCTGTTAGGCAAGTTTTCGATAGTTTTCGGTCTCACACGTATACACCAACGCTAAATTAATTTGCTTTTCAAATCCTTTGAATTTCACGAACTCTCGAGCCTGCTTGTACGAATGAGGATTGAATTGCGTTGATAAAAGTAAGATTACATCTCTGCGCGAGTGCAGTTGAAGAGAAATTTTTCTACCAGCTCGAGTATTATAACAAACATACAGGAGAAACTTATATAACGGAGCTTTTTCTGTAGTTATTAGCGCAGCTTGATTGTTTGTTTACATAGCCGCATATTGTAAGAAAACGCAGCTCTCGTTATAATGCAATGTTTCGACGTAAATTCATGTTGATAATTTTATTTAGCAAATTTGAAAAAATACAAGGTACATAAATATGGTCGATTAGTTTTTCAACTTAATATGCATTTAAATTGTAAAATTCTGCAATATAAGCAGATGTAGTTTTTAATGCATATGAACAAGCGAAACGTTATTATTCATAATTAAAATATGAAAACATGTCGCGCGCGGGTCCGAAATTAGCTGCAGAAAATTAAAATTAAATCTCTCGGCGAGGAAATGGCAGAAGGCAAGCAATACAATTAAACGTGCGCGCGAGCCAGCTAGTTCTCTACAAGCGAGATGAAAAATATACGTTGCAATAATTTGACAGCCATATACGTATTATATATAACGCGCTGCGTTTTCTGTCTTCTCGGAGCCCACGCGCGCTATATGTAGCAGCATGTGAATCGTTTCTCTTTTAACTCGGGAAAGCAGTAATTAAACGTATATTTATCAGTGAAATGTCGATATAAATTCAATTGTTAATGGGAAACGCACACGACCGAGGGTCAGCACGGCAATCGCGCGCAACTCTCTGCGAAGTATATTTGCGCCGATCTTTGCGCTGTTTCGAACAATACTTATTGCACCGTGGCCTATACAGTATACATGCGTGAAAAACGTATGAACGATCATTATGAATGTATATAAAGTTCGCAAGTGCCGTCTGGGACTCTTGTACGCCACGCTCAGCTGCATTTTCTACATATGCCAAGCGCAAAAGAGAGAAAAACCGAGCGGAGAGAGAGACCTCATTCGTGTATCTATTTCGGTGACTCTTTCTACCCATACCAACGCTACTGCACTTGAGGCTAATTATTGCCATTCTTCTCGCTCTCTCTCTTTCTCTCACGCCTGCGTGCGATATTATATTATACGATACGCTCGAAACGCATGAAGCGGGCGCACTCGCAATATTCGTTCTTTCGGGGTGGAAAAATAGGTTATAGAGACGCGGCAACGGCAGCAGCTATCGGAGAGTCCGTCCGAGCGCGGCTGGACGCGCGGCGTAGCTTAATCCCCGACGCTAATTGTTCATGTTCGCGCGACTGTGAGAATTGCTTTTGCCTCTCTCTTTCTCTCGTGCACCAAACGCACCAAGCGAAACGCCTGCTACCCGCTGCGAAAGAGAGAAAAAACGAACGAAAAAGGCCGATCTTTCCGCGCGAACCACACATGCATGCATACAGAGAAAGAGAGAGAGAGAGGGACGTTCGCGTGTCTTTTATTTTTATTCTTAATTTTCCAGAACGTTGGGCAAAATCAACGGCAAACTTTTTGATATTTATTTCGTCGTTATCATCGAGCGGATGTGGGGAAAAAGCTCGACATGAAAACGACCATTGCAATTACAAACTTATATTTATTGGTCGAATTATCGAAAGCAATAAAATTAATTGCAGTGCGTTATTGGTCTTTGAAAATGTGTTACATACCGCAGGCATAATAATAACAAATAATTTTTATCGGTGATAGTTGTTCAAGTAGATTGTGAATGTTTCAAATGACAGGTAATTGTGTTAATAACTCTTAAAATTTGAACCCAATTTAAAGGCATCGTTATATTTAGTTAACTAAAAAACTATAAAAGTGATGAAACTTATTCATTCTATAATTTTTCCATTTCATCAGTTATTCATATTTAGCTCATATTTTCTTCAATCACAAAATGGCTCTGTTACAACTTTTACCAGTATTTTATCTGAAATACTTGCCTTTTAATCTTAATGTACCATCGTTTAATCAAAATAATGTCATCAAGAGCCATCGGGCTTGCTTGTAAAAAAGTCAGTGTAAGCAGTTATTATATGTGACGGTGCGCTCAGTCAACGATCTCAAAAAACATTGCAGCAGCAACAACTGCTCCCGCGCATCGATTTCCGCACTGTAATTTGTACGTTTGATTATATACATTTTAAGCGCCGTCGTTGTCGATATGCCACATGCGGGGTATAGGTATACGCAGGCGGCGGAGGCAGACACGCGAAATACGAACCGTTATGTTGCAGTCACGCTCGAAATTAGTGAATTATGGGAAGCCGTGTGAAAAGTGTGTTTATAATGACTGCTGCGAAGGAAATTGAAGTTGTCGAGGGTGGCAGCAAGTACCTATGTATGTGCGTGCCAATGATATGCTTGATCTTGATTCACTTGAGGATTTTTACATAAAAATTTCGTACATAGTAAAGGTATTTCGTTATAGTAGGTAAATAAATCTATCTACCCTGCTAGACCGTATTATTAAAGTTTAGTGAAATACTATTTTTTGTGTCAATGATTGTTTTTGATCGAAGAGTATGATTACGAATTCAAGGCTTTTCTGCAATCGTAGATGAAAAATGATATTGTCAAATGACAAGATCGTGGAAATATCGGTAGACAGTAAAAAGTGAGCGTACTTTGTAGTAAATAAGAATAATGAACAACGCCCTTAGTTACAAGGATTAATTATATAAAGTAAAAAATTCGGGGTGTTTCACGACAGTAAAAGTATCACCTCACCACTAATTTTCTGCATTTTTGTTGGGAAAATTAATATTCAAGTTTCAGCTGAAAATTCTAGCACAATATGAAAGCACGGCAAAGATTGCACGTATATATATAAAAGATTCCAGTTAGCTTATGATACGCTAGACCTAAAGTCCCTGACGTTGTCTCGTATCTCATCAAAAATTAATCAACATACCAAGAGTCAAGCCGCCGCTGCCGTCGCTCCACCAGTCGCATGAGCGCAGGCAGATGAAGCGGTAGCAGCATCAGCTTGGCGACGCCACGCCATGTACCGTTTTAATTGATTAAACGAGCTGCTGCTGCTACTACTTGTGCACAAAAACTCGAGAACAACACCTCGAGCCTTGAGACCATATCCTACATTACAATGTATATACTTTGGCGAAAGACTCGCAAGCTGCTTCTTCCATCTCTGCCGCTAAGGGCCAAAGGGGCGAGCTGCTAAAAAGGAAACTCGAGACTATAGACAAAATCCAGCTGTAGGTGAGCGAAGCAGCGCGTGCACGCGCGAGGATTAGGGTATATATACCGTGGCTATATACCCTAAAGAAAAGTTGCACAAGTCCGCCTGCGTTGCTCACGCGTCTTGTGCTTCAAATAATGTATCGCACGCACTAACCTGTCGTAAAGGCTATATAACAAGTTTTATATGCGCGGGGATGTGGCGTTGAATAAGTGTCTGTGCATGCGTTCGTTAAGCGCGCCTGTGCGGCAGACGACAACGGCGCAGGATCGTTGATGAAGCGCTGCTAAGGCGAAATACTGCCCAAGAGCTTTTACGCCTCGTGCAAATCATTGTCGCTTTAGGTTGAAAAGGAGAGGCGGCTCTATGGGTCGTAACGATTTTTAGAGCCTTTTGAATGGCAAATGCACATATTAACGATACATACACGTACGTAACAGTATGCGCTGTGTTACATTTTGCTTTACCTCTTTAGAAATCGTTAAACTTCTTACCTGAATGAATATCAAATTAAAAAAAAAAAAAAAAAAATACCATACCTACGAAGTCGACGTTCATGTGCACTTTCTAAGTCCTCGGTATTATACGTAAAGTTCTGCAAATAAAAAAAATTTAAAAAAAATATTATCTTAGAGTAAAATAAAAAATTGAAGATTCTCCATGAGTACTATTAAAATGATTTATTCTACGATGTTTGTTCTACTTTCAAGCACGCAAAAAGATTGTTTCGCTATCAACTACCGATCGTCATTGGAAACATGTTACGTCGTAAGTCTAATTATTTCGATGTTATCGCTACTAACACAAATATCTTGTTAATTAACACTAAAATTGCGGAGTTGATTTTTTAAACTGCTAGTCAACAGCACTTGTAACAACACATACTAAAATAAATAAATCATTTTATAATCATTTTTTTGCCATCGTAAGTAGGCATAGAATAGATGATCGAGCAACCTTTATCTATAAACAAATTTTCATTGAGAAAAGCAAAAAATATTGAAGTGTAAAAACTGAGGTCAGTAGATAAATTCCATAGCTGTTCGTGTACGAATAATTCCGTATTTCAATTATAATTTCGCGTACTTCCTTTTTTCGCAAGGCCAAGGGAATACGTAATAATTGTTTGTAAATCTATGCGCGCGCGCACGCACGAACTCGCGGCGCAACTTTTACATGCATTTAATCCTTTGGTTTTTTCACAAAAAAGAAAATGAATCCGCGCAAGATGGGAGAGATTTTGCGGTGTAGTACTATAATACGCATTCGAGCGCTCAAAAACTCATTTTGCGTTGCGCGATATATATTCTTCGAACGGCTCGCCTTACACCGAACGTCGAAATGGAATAACGCAATTACGCGTGCATAAGAGAAGAAGAAAAAAGGAGAAGAGGAGGCTCGAGTGCGGAATGATACGTGAAACGGCCACGCTCAGCCTGGTCAAACTAACAACGCTCGGTGCAGCGTGATGAATTATCCAAGGAATTTTATGTGGGAAAAATCAGCAAAGAATATATATATATTATATACGTAGGCAGCAGTTAGATACGTATACCTATAGCATACATATAAGCGAGAGAAGGCCGATGAAGAGCTGCGAGTGCGCGGAAAAAAGGGTAAACAACGCTTTCGACGTGTACAGAGGAGAGAGAGAGAGACTGATTGAAAAATTTTGTCGACGCATGTTGCGGACAATCTGTATCATCGACGTACGTGTGTGGGTACGTACATATGTATGAGTAAGCAACGTTGTTATAACAACTTTTTGAAAGTAAAGAATAAACGCACCTGTTTGCCTCGTGCCTGCATCATCGAGTTATCGTAATTGCGACGCATGTCACTCCGGGAGCTCCGGGCCCAGCTTCGCCGCGCGGCTATAGTATAAAGATCAACTAGTTGCGATTTGTGCGAGCAGCAGCAGGCCAGGTTGTTTAGATGTTTTTCGCCCCGCTATGTGTATACCGTAGGCTCGTTTACATCGTCCCTCTCTTTCTCTCTTGCGATCGATAAATATATTTCACTCTGCTTTTGCCTCGCGAAATCGGTATTTATCGATAGCAGAAGCTTATACCGACGACTCGATTAGAAATTATATCCTCGCACATCGAGTATTGTCCCGCAGTAGCAGCAGCAGCTTTCCCATTGCGATCGTATTGAAATTTGTAGTAACTGTTATTGCCGATAGGCTATATAAGCTATACATATACGGGCACAATTGACATTTACCGTCGTTTATCGAGGAAAAACATTTTCCCAATTCGTTCGCGCCTGCAGGAAAACGATACGTATAGCAGAGAGCGCATACAAGAAGTAAAATAAAATTCAAAATAATTTTTCGTATTCAAGCGCACGTCGAGCGCGAAGCCAACATAGAACTTGCGGATAAAATATACCATTCTCGGCTCGATTCTCGCTCTCTTTCTCTCTTTCGATCCTTGGAAGCTTTATGATAAAGTTGTAAAAATTGGAGCTGCGCGCGACCGAGGCTAGCTCGGTATATAAGACAGACGAGCGTATACAGTACATACATATACAGTAGCCGAATAGCGAACTCTTTATTGCCGCAAGCGCAAGCGGGATGAAAGTTTCACGCTAGCCAGAGGAAATCTTTGATGGCTTCTGAATGGTCGCTCGTAAAAAATAGCCTGACGATAGAGAGAGAGAGGAGGAAACAGAGCAACGGTTATATTACAATCCATCTTCAGTTCAGAGACACACATACACTTTATATATATCCGCGCGCTCGCGCGTTTCGCGCAAGTTTATCGCTCGTATAACGTGCTATATATCTCACGGACTTTTATATGCCGAGAGAAATAGATAGATAGAGAGAGAGAGAGAGCTCAGCCGAGCTGCGAGGCATATAGAGTGCACGAATCCGTTTTCAATTGTTGAAATAATACGGCGCGAATCGGAATCGATCACGCACAAAGTCTAAACTCGAGATTGCAATGCAGTGCGCGCTTATTCGAGGATTATACACTAATTGAACGATTGACCGTGAGAATATGGCACCACAGACGTATAGAGATCTCGGCACGCCATAGCGTCATAGAGTTGAATAAAGCCGCTTCGAGCCTGCACACATACTTATACATACATATAATTGCCCCACGTCGTTTCCGATATGTATAAGCCTCGTGTAGGCTGCACGAGCGTTTCTAACATCCGAAGGCGCATCGCGCGGCTTAAAAGCAGAATTATACGAACGAATTATGTCTTCCCCCTACGATTGTGACCCCTGTGCACGTACCTACTAGACATAGACGCGGCGCAACGAGATGGCTTGGCAACGTGAACTTGTACGCAGTTGTAATGGGAATGTCCTTTGTTGAATTATTTTCGAAATTATTGTGGTCGAACCTATCGAAAATGATTGCAAGCTTGGAATTCGAATGGCAAGACATAGCTTCCTTTAGCGACGCGCCGTATAGCTGCGACCACAACGCTCACCGCAATATGGATGCCGATCTTTGATACAATAAGGCCTCGAGCTTTTGAGACCTCGAGACGAGACCCAGAACAGTAATAAACGCATTTGTGCAAAGCTGCAGTGGCGTATACGTTTGCGCGGCGCGTTCGCAAAACTATGAGTGGCACGACGCGTTATGCACGTTGCCCCACGTTGCCCCGAACGTACAGCAACGTCACCTCGTTTTCCTTCAAGAAATGATTTAGAATGGATTCATGTACGTGATTTACACTGGCTGAACTGTATAATATAAGCGAAGCTTGTGCACAGGAGAGCGAGAGAGAAAAGCCCTGCAGCCGCATGATAGATGAGCTCTTGGTTGGGTAATTAACGAGTTTATAGCCCTTCATAACCGTGTGCATATACATGGATATATATACGCTACATACGTGCAGTACGAGTGCAGCTTGCCTCATTAGACTCGTATTAATAAATAGTGTACTGTACACATTTATATATATATGTGTGTGTGTGTGTGTGTGTGTGTGTGTGTGTGTGTGTGTGTGTGTGTGTATGCGCAGCTATATATAATATACATAAGCTTGCAAGAAATCAAGTGGAAATACGAATAAAGCGAGAAGGAGCTTTCCATGCAACATTAAAGATTGTTTAATACCGCTTTGGTTCACAAGTAGCCATGCGCGCAATTTATTTTTAGGTATTCTTGTTGTAAAATGAACGATCGTTACGATTTTCAATATAAACTTGATTAACTTGAGCTGTTTGCGTTGGATATTATAATATACAGTGGCAACCAATAACATTATCGACGGTTTTTCAGCGAAAATTTGAACCGAGATATTATAAATTATATTTATTTCTGTAGTAGGATTGAGTAATTTCGATTTTGATGAATACTGATTGTTGTTATTACCGGTGTTTTTATTAATTAATTACGTTTCAATCAAAATTCGAATGTTGTGTGTTGTACACATGCACAATATAACTAGAGTTTTCACTAATTTCGCACAGAGTAGAAATAGCCAAAACCTCGTGATGAAATAGCAATTAATTAATAAAAAACACCGTTAATAACAAATTTTAACTTTGTGCTGATCAAATTCCAAATCATCCACTCCTACAACAGACTTCAGTCATGATTTTCAGAGGATATTTAGTTTTATACATTTTACACACATAAAGTGCCGCTTTCATTTACTATCAAAATGGACCTTTGAGTAACGTGTATCAACCTCAAGTTTAATTAAGACCAAAATGAAATTTAATAACGCACATAGGGTAAACCAGGTAGTTATCGGACACTTAAGAAAAGTTCCTATTATAATCGATTGGGGGAACTTACTCGTTTAATAGAATTTTTTTTTGAATATACCATCTTTTAGCAAATTTTCTGTTCTTTCTAATGCATATATTTCTAAAAAAACCGAAAACGTTAGTTTTCGGACACCCTTAAAATTAGCTTGGAAATCAATAATAATGTTCATGTGAGTTATAGAAATGAAATTAATAAACTAAAAAGGCTAAAAAATTATATACTGAACCATTTTTATTATTTTATTAACAATTAAAAATTATTTACAAATTTAATTTTACAATTTTTTTTCTTATGGTTCTTCTCCTATCAATTGATTCGTTAATAAAATTGTTTTAAACCGTCTTGAACCGCGTATAACGAGACATCGTCGCATTTGGCAATCCGCGAATAAGGGTAAACCGCGTATACAGAAGCCGCGTATAACGAGGGATGCCTGTATATTATAATTTCATCATAATGCCTTGATAAGTCATGGAGGATGTAATTTCACTTTTAGTATGAATGATTTTAAGAATGAAATCAATATGCTCTTCTCTGTTGCATATAAGCACAGCAGCATAAGCTCTTCAAGTTCAGCATGCAATTGCAATTTGAATTGGTGTAGTACACCTTGACGAGTAGCGCCATCAGTTTTTTCCAAGAGTTACTGACTTAATGTCTGTCTACTTTGTAATTGAAATCAGATAAGTATATTTTAGTCTATAAAATCCTGAACATAAATATAAATCAGAAAGAGACTTTAAAGAAGAATTGATTGTGAGACGTACGTGTAAAGCAGTTCAAGAACTTTTCTATCTCTGATTTCACAATGTTTATATCGATTCCTTGGTGAGATAATGAATCTCGCACCTTGTCAAGCATTGACAACAATCCATTAGCTTCAAGATTTTGAACAGGTTGTGCTTCTGCTAAAGCTTCGGATTTATTTTTGATGCATTTGCTATAGTCAATGCTATTTGCATCAAAAGCATACAACCCTGTGGCTCTAAAGCCATTTTTTAATTGATTCTTTCAAGTCTGTGAATTCTATCGTTTTCTTCAAAAGAGGAGCAAACTGTAGTTTTGTTAATGGTTTGTTGAAGTTCTCTGGCTGAACTTGCCACTCATGGACAATTTTTTCCAGGTAGACTTAAGCGGCTTAAAAATACTGACATCAGCAGGTTGCAGTATGTGGGTGGCATTTGGAAGGAGCGAGTAAAGAATAATGTCATTATCACTATAAAAATTGCTCAATGTCAAAGTTAGGTGAGATTTATGGCCATCGACAAAGCACAAAACAGGCTTCTTAATCTCAGATCTCTCTAGCCATGGATTCAAACAATCAGCTATAAATTCAAAAAATGTTTCACTATGTATCCACCCACTTTTGGTTTTTCCAATAAACCATTCATCTGGTACAGTTTTAGCAATGTCAGTAGGTAAACGCTTATGGGTATACTATCATAGGTGGAAGTAGTGATCCATCAGCCGTGACAAATACCAAGACAGTAATATTTTCTTTGTCATTTCCAACATTTATTTTATACACATTTCGAGTGTCTTTGGGACAAAGAACTGTATCGGATTTAGGCGAAAAATTAAATCCAGTCTCATCTGATAAAGAAAGGCTTGGAGTTAATAAGTATAATAAGTGTTTATTGAATATAATAAGAATGTATGGACAGGGGATGCTACGCATGTGACTGCCTGAGGCGAGAGCACAGTAGCGACTGGCGATTAGCGCGCGATATATTTGGGACCGCGTAGCGGTCAAGCGTCTTCTGCTTGACTTATAGACATTAAAAAAACTCACAGAGGTGGCGCTTGCAATCTATACAATCTTAACATCATCTCCATTCTAAATTCTTGTAGGATCGAGTAATACGTCCAACCAATAATTTTGTTTTAGGTTATTATTTTGTTTTGCGAATGGACTCTTGTGTGACAATAGCTCTCCCTGTAGATATGCCCTCTGCAATACGTTCTGATATTTTCTTATGTCTACCTAAGAAGAGATTGTACCAAGTATCTCCTGGCCGATTATTAACCAATTTTGTGGATAATTGAGAATCTTTGACCATTTGTTCAGCAGTGTTTATAAGTCTTTTTTTATTCACAGGGAATCCGATGCTACAGGAATTATTCTGCCACTCAACGATTTTAGTTTCCCCAGCACATGTTAGTTCTGGTTCCGTTCCTCGTCGCTTTTCGTACTGGGATATTTTGGGCTGTTTTTCTTACCGATAGACCGTTCTGTATTGCATGTAATGCCTCTTTAACATTTTTTTTTAATTTTAATTAATTTTCTTCATCTTCACTCGCTAATATTATATTACCATTTTCTTTTGCACTCACGATGAAAGATTAAATGGATTTTCACTTTAAATACTTCTTTGGTGTGAGCTTGGGGACAACTTTACATTAACTATGAACCAACGGCTTATAAATTCTTTTTATAATAAATTCGAACTTCCCGGTAACGGAAAATTCAAATTATTCCAAATATTTAATGAGTTCCAGATGATCGATAAAGTAGATACTAACGCTATCATCAATTTTATTGCGAGGATGCAAAAATTATAAAATGGAAATGATTAATTGAATAATTAATTGGAATAATGAAAATCATTTTTGGCAGCATGATTTGCATGAACTGCAAGATGAGATGGACGTCTTCAAACATTAGTATTGTAAATCATTCATCTCACCTGTATATTATTAAAAACTTGTGTAGCTTGTTTTTTTTCACGAATGACCTATCTTTGTAAAATAAACTGATGAATAATAAAATTTGTAATAATAATTTGTACTTCGTTTGACATTTTCGTATATAATAAAAAAAACATCATTTTTTCAAAAAAATTTTATATTATATTTTAGAAAAACTACTGACAAAGTTAAAAAAAAATATTAATTCATAATTCATAAGGGAAAAGCAGTGCGCCATTTTCAAGGTTTAGCTAGTCAGCAAGTATGGAAATAGAGTACTAGAGCATTGGGAAGTACAACTACAATTTTTCACCAAAGTGGTCGAATGACAAGATGACTTGGGGGACTTGTGTTTATACTGCGAGGATGGATATAACCACTATTTTCGGGGTGTCCGAAAATTAAATTTCCTTCGGTCAATAACCGGACACCATTATTTTTATTGATTGAATTTGACCTGTTAAAAATATAAAACTATGGAAAATAGTTGTAAAAATGCTTCTGAACATGCTCCAATAATTTTTTTTCACGAATAATGAATATTTCAACTAATTAAGTCAATTTACGCAAACCACTTACTAAAGGATTTTCGTAAATTTTGGCAGTTAATCATACATTGTTAAAATAGCCTTCAAATCTAACTAAATTATAATTAATATAATAAACCAATTTTTTATGAAACCATATCATTTTAAAAAAAATTGCATGCTTAAGGGAGGGTATGGTTTTGACCTTGAAAAATTTTGAATTTTTTATTGTTTTATTTGATTGTTTATACTTTCAAGAGTATTCTGTTAACATTTCAGCCCAATGGGAGCAAAATTGACGAATATATTGAACTTTTAGTTCGATGACTATTATGTTCTAATATATAATGTTGTATCTTTGAACTGCGATTTCTCAAAATGACATTTTACAAATCGGTGAGAAACGTCACTCAAAAAGTATCCAACCGATCCTTTTGGAATTTTGCACAGTTCTTTATTAATCTTTTGAGCAGGTACTGACGTCGAGATATTTCGATTTTTCCGAAAATTTTTTTTGTTTATTACAAATTTTCTGAAAAAAGGTCGATTTTTCATGTTCGGACGCAATTTTAAAGTTTTTTTGAACTTCAAAATTACGTCGAAATTTGAAAAATCACTGTAAATAAAAAAACTCTACGTCAGTACCTGATAAAACTCATAAACTAATGAGGTATTTTGCATTTTTCGATTCAGATGATTCTGTGAAAAGTCGTGTCTCACCAGAATTTTCACGACTTTTCCGTAATTTGCTTTCAAAGGCCCAAAAATGAAAATTTTTTAAAGAAATTTTCACAAAATACTCTCGAAGTCGTGTACTTTCACATATATATTTAGAAATAAATTTTTATTTTTTTACTAGTCAAAAATTACTTCAAAAATAGAAAAAAATCGATAAATCAGCACCATACCCCCCCCCCCCCCCTTTAATTCAATAAAAAAACCGCGCATCGCTAGAAGTAGGTGTTATCATATTAACTCAAAGTTGAAAGTGTCCGATAACTACCTGGTTCACCCTAGATGTAAGTTCGTGATTAAATTTGCTGTTAGACCACTTTTCTAGCCAAACATTTCAGATCGTCATATTATACGAAATGATGTTGGACTACGTATAGGGACGCAAATTGGATTTGCTGTCAAAATATTGAAAGAACATTTCACGTCATTTTATTAAAAAAAAGAGCGAGAAAAAAGCAACAGAAAAAAAGGTTGAAAGGAGAAATCCAAGCAACTGCTTTGCCTCAGTGGGACGTTTTATGATTTCTTCAGTTGGATTGCACGTGAGGCAAAGGTGACGGCGTGCGAGGCTCGCACACACGCTGCATATACCTCCTTTGTCAATCGGTCTTCAAAGAAATCTCTTGACTCTTACCTCTCAGTCGTGCTTTTTACGAACTCGCCCTTCCACAGACCGCAAGTCAGCTCGTGAGCCGTCGCCGCAAAGAAGAGAAGATTTATCGCCAACAGTATGCCGATCGGTCCGAAAAAGTAAGCGAGAATCTCCATGTCACCTGCAACGGATCAAAGCAAAAAATTTATTTAATCAATATTTTGAACCATTTGATATTTTAATAGTGATAATAGGTTGACATTTTGATTAAGCTGGAAAAGCAAAGTGCCGAAACTAATAAAGCAAGTTTATCTCGCGCCAAGTGTGATTAATAGACTCTCGAAATCGCCGATGAAATATCGAGCACATATATACACGCTGTGTATACACGCTGCCGAAGTAAGCACAGTTAACTGCATCGGGCAGATCTATTGGAAAACAGAAGTTGTTGCCGTTGATGCCTACTAAGTTTTTGGCCAACCATGATTTAGTGAATTATCGCCTCCGCTCACTAATTGTTTACTCTCTAAATACGCGCTGGACGGCAAGCACATACAGTATTGTATTTATGTATCTCACGACAGGCCGGCTGCAGATATTTCATTGCCGGGGAAAATTTACGGACAAGATAAGCCAGTGTATGATTTGGCTGTAGTCATTCTGATCGTTGTTTTATCACTGCTCGCGCAAAGCACAAATTATTTTCATTTTTATGAAGCAATTTCTTTGCTGTACTTTTTGGCTAATGGACGAATTGCGCGCGCGATTTTACTCGCCCTACAAACTTGGAGTCTTAAAACATTGTTGAAGAAAAATCAATCGAAAAGGTCTGTACACATAAAAGAGTATACGGGAAAAAATAATTTACGGATCGCATTTGGAGCCGATGTGTACATAAAACTGCTAGTCGAGCAAGTGCATTGTAAACTTCGGAAAATCAAATGAATATAAAATGTTTATATAGCCTAGCATGAATAGAAATGCGCTCGCAGTGCACTTGGTGGTTAAACTTTTTTGACCTCCATTATATACCTAGACGGCGCGGCGACACTTGACCGCACGATAGATGCACCATAGTCCCGCGCGTTCGCAGCTGACATGAAGGCTTACTGTATAAGACATTCCATCTACAAAGAGCGAGCGTCGAACGCCAAGTGTTCACGCTTGTCAAGAGTATCATAATTATTATATATACGCTGAGTTTTTACCGACTTCTTTCGATTTCGACGATAATTTTTTTCTTTGCTGACGCGATTCCACGTGATGTCGAATCGAAGTTCTCCACTCATACATGTGCAAATGTTGAAAATAAAAGCTCGGAACGCAGTGAAAGTGAGCACTGAGTAAGGGAAAAAGTTGGCGTATTCGTAGTACGTCCTAGGCTGTGAAAGAAACGTTAACTTTTTTTACCGTCGAGAAGGGCTATGACTTTCAGTCACGCGTTATTTCACGCTAGCTGCGTGGCGCATTTCGCAAGCTCTTGGTCGGATATTTTCTTTTTTTTCTTTTTTAAATCTCTAAAACACGTTTACGTATCCTGTCCAAGTTGTTTAATTTTCAGTAGCGCGTATAGCGTTACAATAATTTTTTCAATGCATGACAAAACCACATTCGTCAATAACGCTGCATTTTCCTTCAGCCGAAGCTCGTTCGTTATCCCGGCATGCTTAATTAGGTGCGCGTAGGTATACGTTATACCAGATGCTCTTCGTAACAGGAGAATTTTATATATTTTACATTCGTTAGCCGGTCATTATAACGCGTGTCTGAATTCGGCACTGTATGCGCAGAGATTATACGCACACGCAGGCGGCGGAGTCACGTACATGGCTGGGCGCGCAGATCGTGATTGAATTTGTATTCATTAATAAAATATCGCAACCGGTGCTCTCTGCTCGGTGCACGCCAGAGCCAAGAGAACTGCCACTGTGACCCAGTTGGGCGCATCCAGGCTGTATATAATACGTGCATTATGGAGAGCGCAAGGCATGTTTATGCGAAACACGTGACTGCAGCATCCTCGGCGATATTTAATACGACATAATCTTTGCTCGAGAGACGGAGCGAGCGAAACTCGTTTCGGCAACTTGTGCGGTGCGCGCGTCAAAAACTTTCAAGATCACGGGCACTCGCCGCGCTCGAGCTCGCTCGCACTTATACGTCACTCGAGCGTTGCTACTCCTCGTCGTCGCTCCTTTTAAATGCCTATAAGGCTCGGAGCTTTGAGCGCGGAGCGGCCGCGCTCTTTTTTTTACCCGGCGTCGCTGATATATATGTAAGCTAGATGCGCTCGGATTCCATCTCTTCCGGCGCGCGCTTCGCCGATACATCAAAAGAAATCCGCGTGCCGATTTCTCATGCTCTTGCACGAGCTCTAGATGGTTCACGGCTTTTCAAGATTAGCCTTTTTTTGCCATACAGATCGGTTCAACGTTTTTTTTTTGCCAATCTAATAGTTGAGGATAAAAAAATTTGTCAAAACGCGAAACGTATAATTCTTCTCATCTTTTTTTATCCTCGCGCTAAAACTACGGAAGCTACACGCGTATTATGCTAGTCGACGTGTACAGATTCGCGCGCGCAAAGTCATAAATTGCATTATCGTAAAGAACTCATGAATAATCTGTTAAGACGACTTATAACTCGCGAAAGGCGAATGTCAACGAAAAATGTGAACGCGCAAGATATGCGTCCGAGCAACTTGACAGGTTGATATTATACTGCGCTGTAGGGGTGTACGAGACGAATCGCTGCGCAGCTCGCGACTTATACATACACATACATAATCTATATATGCTATTCACCGGCTTCGCTGTACGTTACGCTGGATTGGCTTTGCGCCAAAACGTTATAGATTAAAACGCTTAGGCTTGTACAACGTCTTCTTTTCCTATAGACATTCAATGCGTATATATATGTATATAAGCAAGCCAAGGCATAGAGCAATACAACCCGGAGAATTATGACATTGCAGTCAGCGCAGCGATACATACCACAATCTATATTATGTTCCGTATAATTTGTGTATATACTCGCATACATAAACTATTATGCTCGATATTTCCAATTCGGTTGTTCACCTTGTTTGCAATAAAACTCGAAAAAGGCTTAAAAAGCGGAAAACCGCCAAAAATAGCCCTTCTTGACGTTTTTGCACGTTTTTTTAAGCCCAAATACCAAAATTTAGCAGGTAGTAACTGATATTTTAAAAAGGTCTGTGAATGTTTTGTAGATAAAATTCTGGATCGAAATCAATTAGATTTTGAGTTTTGCGTTTCTGTCTACCGTGCAAGTCTCTAAAAGGCTCAGATCACTAAGGAGTATTTTTTTTTCTAAAAATTACCAACAAAAGACTTTCGTGCACTTTATCGCTTAAGTCGCTATATAAGTTAAGCTGGAAATTTTTTTAAATAACAATAATTCACGTTCGGAGAAATGCCAACTTTGAACCTCTGAAAAATGGTAATAGATAGTCCCAAAAATTTTGATAAACTTGGGGGACATTTCTGATATCGGAAACAAGTTTTTTTATATTTGCAGAAAAAATTTTTTTTTGTCCATTCGACTTCACTAAGAATTGTTAAACTTAAAATCAAGTATGTATTTTAAATAGTGAATATCTTAGAAATTCAATGTTTTTTGTTATATTTTTAATCGCAGAAAATACAAAAATAAAGATGCATGTGTTAAGAATAGTTTAAAACAAAGAGAACGTCGTTTGTTCGTTTGATCTTAAAATCTTATTTTTTGATTACGCTATAAAAGTAACAATAAATACATATACGTTTACTCAAACATAAGAACAACGATGTAAGAATAGCAAATTATGAAATATGTTCATTAGGCCACTCGCCGTCTTCGTTGAATTTCCCCTCGTAGATATCGAGCAGCAGCAACGAGTGGGTGCGTAAACACACAAGAATTGATAAATTTACATGGATGCAGTGCTCGATGAACAGTCCCAAGCTCCACGGCATAATCCGAAATAAATTGCCAGAGTCGGCGGCGGTGGCGACGCGTCTCTCTCTCTCTTTTTGTCGGGCGCCAGGTCGATTTTCCGCCAAACAATCATCCCCTCGAGATGCCGAGAAGCGGCAGTTGCGATGCACTCGAGTGTTCGACCAGGTGAATCTAAATCTACGAGCGATTCCATGTGGATCGGGGCAGGGCAAAGAGGGGCTGGCATGGAAACGCTTATCGGCCTCGCATTAGAATCAAGCTATGCGACTGCACCAGACGGACTGTGTCTCTCCCAGTTTGCCTGTCTGCTTGCAGATCTATACAGACATAGCTTAGTACGATGAATCGAGCACCACTGCAATCAAGGAAGATACATATACGCAGAGATTATATATACTGCGTGTTGTATTGTTTAATTGTCCAGATAGCAGAGGCTGAGGTGTCAGTCTTGTCCTGTGTACATACTGTCCGAAATTGATCGACACCAGCCAACGAGCAAGGCAGGCCGGGGGTAACGACATTGCAGGGGAACTATAGAGGCTCGCGTGATTCTACTTCTTTCCTTGGTCTTATATCAATAGTCACTGCGCTGCTGTGGTTTATAGGGAGCGCCATGACTGTCCTTGTTGCGTTGACTCTGCAGGATTAAGGAGGACGCGCGCACGATGCTATCATAGTTCAAAGGACTTTATTTGCACTATCTGGTGAGGTTGGAGCGACAATTTACAATGTATACGTGCACCGGCTGGAAATTTATCGTCCGTACAAATATCGCATTGAACCACGAGCTCTTTCGTGGCTGGCGCGTTGCAAGCCCAACTGACAATATAAACATAAACCTCTTGGAACGGCGTCGTAGCAATAAAAGCGCTGTCCCAGAATTTCATTGTCTCTTGAACTTTATAAGTGTGTACGTAGTCACTGCTACTGTTTTTTTTTGTTTTTCTTTTTTTTTAGAATCTCAATTTTTTGTTTGTCAAGTAAGTCATCTAGTCTAGTCTAAAACATATGTTTCGGCTGAATACCAATGAATGTAAACATTTTTCAATATCTTTTATATTTTATTTTAAATTACTTTTAAAACTCAAGTCATGCTAACTCAAAGTATGTTTCACTCAAGTTCCACTGCTTTTTTTTCTGTAACTCACATTATATTATCTAAAAACATTTTGAGACCTAATTTGTTAACGTTATTGAAACTTCCAATTTTTTTACTTCTTCTAGACTAATAAATTAAGTATTCAGCTTCTGCTTTTCATTTTTTTTTTCAGAGCATAGAATTGTTTCATTCGGAGAATAAGCTGGAAAATCCGTACAATGTACTTTTACATCCCATGAAAATTTATCTCCTATACTGAAATCACACTCAGAATATTTACAGCTAAAATAATTCAGGGCGAAGCTTTTAAGAAGGAGTTCTATATATAAAGAGTATAGTCAAGTTTTATTTTTTTCTTTCCTGTTGTTTCTAAGATCACTATACTGCGGGAAAAAATTAAATGGCACAATACTTTCTTTCAAGTCAACAAATTTTAATTTAACTTTCTGCTATAGCTAGTCTATTGAGTCTCGCTTACAAATGAAATGGGTAAGGCAACGAAGGAACGGTATGCTTTTTGTCTGTATTCTTGAATATGGCATTACCGCAAAAAATGAATATAAGAGATGCTACTCAAGTTTTACAAATTTTTTAAATTATATTTGTAAAATAATTTACAAAATGTCATGTAAATATTAATTGCAAAAGACAATACGTCATAAGATTCAAAAAAGTATTTTTTAATCGAAATTGAACAAAACAATGAAATCCATTTATTATCAGCGTTTTATGAAACATAATATCGTATTTTTTATTCCTAAAAATATATTTTATTAAAAAATGGCTTGAACGTACAATGTGAAAATATTCGTTATTCGGCATTAAACATTAATTTTTCTCCGTCAAAACGTAAAATGTAGGAACTGTATGTGCTTTCCCAGAGGTTTTTATTAAAAATAGTATCAATCATTGTTCGTACGCGTGCTATATGTATACAACAAAACGAGCAGCGAAATTTACCTGTAATGCACTATTTTTTTTCACTTTTATCCCTTGCAAAAACTTGAATTTATTTGGACTCATACGAATGAAAAAGAGATTTCATGCTGATGAATTTTCTTTTTCGCTGTGTGTATGTGTTGTGTATGTGTATTCGGCCTCGCGCACAATTGTCAGGAACGCGAAGGTTTCTTCCGTACCCTCAAGACGTCATTATCCTGATTTACCTTGACAGGCCTCCGAGGCTTGCGCCGTCGACGCTCGGTATCGGCAAGAAAGGTGTTTGTGTATAGATATAAAAATCGAGACAATTGCGATGCAACCGGCTGCGCCACGATACCGCGTGTAAATAAAAGCTTTACCCTGAATCTGACGGCCAAAACGAATACATAAGGTAAACAAAAGAAAAGTATTGCGCGCAGATCGGCGGAATATGCGCGGTGAGCGAAGAAGCTGAAATAAAAATAAAATTTTGCCTCTCAACATGTTTTTCGACACTATATACGTGGCGTTGAGGCGATGTATTTTTCGAATTAATGATTTTCTCTCCGCACGTCATGAGCAATTGTTTCGCAACATTTTTGGTGCTGTCTGCAGTTCAAGTTTCAATTTACTTTCGGAGAAAACTTAACATGTAATACGAATATTCGCTTTTGTTGAAATAACTGTTGCCTCGCAGGGTAAAAATCGAGGTTTTAAGAAAATATGCTGTGAGAATTTATGGAAAGCTCGAACTTACCGTAAAACCAGCACTGCTTCTCTCCAAATCTCGGCCTGAGGAAGGTCTGGCCGGGTGTTTCGGGCAGATGATCGAGGAACGCTGCAAGTCCGGCGACGATAAGCGGACCGCCCCAGGCGTATGCGCTGTAGAATCTCAGTCGTATCATTTCCTGGCCCTTTTCTAGGCTGGCCGGTCTCAAATCTCTACAAAATTAGAAGCGTTCAATTTTATCAACAGATGTTTAAGGGAATCTTTTAATTGCGTATAAAATTAAAGTTATTAAGAGATGAACGCATGCATATGCCTGTTGTATATTATAGGCTGCCCCATAGCGTATACATCAGAGGCTGCATCGGAAAACGTAGTATATAGCTTCGATTATATGAGCTTCATTAATGTAATCCAAGGACAAGCAAGGCTGTACGCGCGTCGGATTTTAACCGTAATTTGCTGCACGACTGGAAATAATGGACGGATTAGCTACAGCTACTCTTGGTGTATCAGAAGGTTTATAATTATAGCATATTTCGTGGCAGCACTCATTGCAAAATTCACGTCTACCGCTGTAATCATGAATAATTTAAACAGTATACTGTCTAAATTATTCATGCGTATAGCCATCGAGTATATCTGTAAATTGAGTTATAAACGTTTTGATAACGCATTTACAAAAAATAAAGGTTTGCGGAATGAAAAAATTACCATGTTTTGTACAATAGGCCAATGAAACCAATTGGTCGTGGCTGCAAAAACGATAAGCTCGCATGTAGAGAAAACCAGCAATCCTCTACGTGGTAATCGGTCGATTTGTCGCACACGCTTATTGCTCGCTCCTTCGCCGCGCCTATATATGTATGCCACAAAGCGAGAGATGGAGAGAATCACATGCGCGGAAACTCCGATTAACGCGTGTGTATTGCGTTAAAATCGAAAATTGCATTTAGCCGCACGCGCGCATGAGAGCAGCCGAACATTGCACACTCCGTCTCTGCGCTCGTGTGTGCAACTCTATACCCGATTTCTCTGCCGCAATACGTTTTCCTGCGTTCAGCTCCTGCACTATTATGGCTTGGCGTATTTTATTTTTTTCCCCTACTTCTCTTGTTAATAAAAATCGCCGCGTACAAAAATTACGCTCAACTGCTGTCTCGCTTTGAAATTTTTTTTCCTGGCCAAGTTAATCGCACGAATCTGAACTGGGCATCCATGCAGTTTTTACGCATCAGTAAGGATCCAAGTAATTTTATCGTGCTTCGTTTGGATAGCATTTTACTGAATTAAAAAAAAATTATTTAATTTGATACGTTCACATATTTTATGAAATTCATAATTGTGATAGGCTAGGGTACTTATAGTATTGTTATCAATTCGAAAAACAAAATCGAAATTAGCTGGGTCAAACCTGACCAAAATAAAGAGAGTTCAATTTAAATGTTGCAAGCTCATACGACTCCAAAGGCATTCAAGGGGAATCCCTACATTTCACGTGCGTCAAATTGTCCAAGTTGGTCAAATTTTTGCGTAAAATTCAACTCGTGATTGGTCGTGGTGTTGCCAAGACTCGCAAATCTATTCAGACGAAGGGGACAGGCTCTTGTTTGAACAAGTTAGCCACTTTCGTTAATTCATATCAAAGCTGAGTTTTTGAAAGGAATAACGCGAGAGCGCATTTATGTGTTTGTTCTTTGTTAAAAAACGCATTATTTCGCTCGTAAAAGAAATACTCCAGAAATCCTTTTGTTGATTTAATCAAATATTTTTAAAAAAATTGTATGCATTTGGTTCAATTAAATTTTTTTTAGCGAGGGAATTATGCAGGAGTATTATACGAGGAAAATAAAATTTCGTCGAGACAAGTATCGTAGTCTGTTTGTGAGTGCAAGGATTCCGATGACACGTAAAGCTGGCGGGATAGACCACTACCCACGATTTATCGATGCTGTACTTTCAAGAAACAAGTAAACGTACAGCTACCTGCAAACCTTTATGTCTCGTAAATTGCCACTGGAGCACGCACATATATAAATATCAACTTCCTCGTTTGGCTGCGCGAGATTTTAGGAATGTATACTGCATAAAACAGGGTGTATGTTTGTATATTGTGCGCACAAAGCCATTAATTGCCTTACACTATCTCGAAACTCTGGTTTGAATATTTCATATTTTCTGGGAAAAAATTGAAAAAAGCTAAACCTTAGTAATGCTAGTGTAAGCTTTTCAACTGGAGCGAGCTTGAAAATAGTATTGAATTTCGTCCGATGTAAAGGTTGAAAATGAAACTTTTTAAACGGCAATGCAGTGAAGCCAAATCACATCGCATGAGTTCCGACAATTACAAACGGAATAAATCGTACATCATTCTTAGTATCGAATGGCAGCCAACACCCAGCATTCGATTTTCTATGGCAATCGTTTGCGTTGTTATAGGTACGTAGTAGAGTAGGCGGCAACGGCAAAATGAACAAAGTTTCGGAGGCGGCAAATTATATTTCACGTACATAGTGTGTTCTGACCACGACGTACATTTTGCGCACGAAAGAATTCGAGCGTAATTAAAAGCAGCACCCAGGCTTCGCTTTGTATTTGCTTCCTTTCCCCCCTGAATATCCAATAAAGTATTGAAATTCTTTTTTTTAGTCTACCTACGCGCAAAATTTTATGCAGCCTTACAACGGACCTGATGAAACTAGAATGAATTGCATATAGAAATTTTTATTTTCTAGAAAAATTACAATTATAAGAGGAGTTTCATTTGATTATTATACTAGTACTTTACGATACAAGTGCCATAAGTAACACTTTTTGGCACGGCGTAGTTTAGGGCCCGAGCGTAGCGGAGTCCTAATAGCTGGGCCGAAAAGTGTCCCCATGGCACGAGTATCGTACAAAATTTTATAGTACTGTGCTAAGTTCACATTTATGCCCCCTTTTCCGATGCGTAAGTCGCACTTTCTGGTACCGCAAAGTGAGGTTAGCGCACGAGCGTATGCGAGTGCGATGCGAACGTATCGGTGCCATTACATAATGTGCGACTTATGCCACCGAAAAGCGTGCCATAAATGTGACCTTATGCCACACAGTGCTATAAACATATTTTATTTTGCTTGAGGCCAACAGAAGTATTTCTATCATTTAAATTACAATCAAGTACGTTTGGTTGATATCTTAATTGTACTTTTAAAAAAAGTTAGTTACGAATTAAGGAGGTTCCCTCGGGTAACACGCTAGTCAATTGAGTGTTCGCGCAGTAACATGGGTTAAGTTAGCTGGCTTGTCGTCTGCTAGCCCTAAAACGAGCTGAAAAAGTCTTGTTTTCGCGTCCTTTGTTAAAAAATATTGAAAAACGGCTAGCTACCTCTATGTTGAGACACGGTTTTGGAAAGATGAGAACTTTCTCTACAATTTGTATATAATCATTCCCCTGCGAACTTTGATTTCTTTTCATAAATTGTAAATGTAGCTCAAATTTCCATGCATTTCTATGTTGCCCATGTTAATTTTCGAAACTTTGATCGCGTTTTTCTCGAGATTTTGCCTGGCTTGGGCATATGAGAGCTATACCATTGGATTCAGGAGGTCAAAATCTATCGATATTGATATATGTACTTCTTGCGAACTTTGCAAGGAAACCTCCTTAATTAATAGAAGATATATGGTTTTTTTATAGTTGTTAAAATGAAACTTGTAAAAATAACAAATAATTTTTTGGTACTTTTATCTATATACTATTTTATTTATCTGATATCTATATATCAGATGACTTTTCAAAAGTTCTTTGCATGAAATTTACAAATTTGCTTTTTCAATTCAGCATTTGTGAAAAACGATGTATCAATCATTCGAAGTGCAAGCTCACAATATTGATCTGTATATGTATGACTCGTATACGTTCTATTACATTCGAGCAGCTTTTGATATGAGGTATACTTCGAAGCTGCGATTATTATTATTATTATTTATTTTACTTATTTATTTTTTATACATTTATTTATATTTATTTAATTAATTAATTAATTTTTTTTATTATTTCAAAATATTAATTATTATTAATTTTATTTATTTATTTAATTATTTTTTTTTACTTATAAAAAAGAGAACGGCCGAAAAGTGAAGCCGCGTAAAACGACCTCTGATTGGCTGACACTGACTGACGACGACACCCGACGCGAGTCGACACGGTACGAGCGCCTGCGCTGCTAACTGTCAACAAACAGTACTTAAGTAACCTCAAAATTGACGCGCGCGAAGCGCGTTTGAAACTTACTATTTCTGAATCTTAAACTAACCTCAAATAAGTCGAATAAAAAAAAATGACACGTGCGGAGCGCGTTTGAAACATCTAGTTATTAAAAAAAAATATCTACTGTGTATAAAACTATATTATACGAGCTGAACACAATTAAGCGTCAAGCAGCTCAAACAATCATAATATTTTACGAGCTTTAAGCGAGGTAAGACACTGGCGCTGCTTTGACAGTAATATCACGTTTTTCTCGTGGGCAACTTCATTGGCAACTTCTCAAGGAGATGAGCCACGAGTTTTATTGTTTGAGCCTCGTGATGACAATGAAAGCTCCACGAAAGCTCTGTAACCAACGTATACATGCGTTAGTTAACGCTCCCGAGAATTTCACTATAATAACCAGAGGCTAATAAATTTTTCCCTCGCAAAGTGACATTATTAAAAGCTCGAGGCCGTTATCTACCTCCCCGCAACATTGGCCTTGTTGAGAACGGAGGAAGAGGGCAAAGAGGGAGAGGATGGATGGCAGCTCTTTGGCGAGAGAGAGAGAGAGAGAGAGAGAGAGAGAGTAAGAAGCCCAGCAGCAGTATACGGAATGAGATATATGCGCGTTCAAGGCAAATTCATACACTATATACGTGCAGCTCGCGTATAGCGAATAGTCATATAAGCGTCGAGAGATAAGAGTCATAAACGATTTTCACATTGTTATTACGGCGGCAAAGACAGGCAAGAGAGAGAGAGAGAGAGAGAGAGAGAGAGAGAGAGGGAGGGAGAGAGGAAATTTTACGATTGGTTTTGCCCCATGAAGCAGTAAGCGGTTTTAGGGTCAATTTAAGTGCGCTTGCAACGCCACTCCTCTCACGCGTAATATTATTATACAGCTCTGGAGATTGTATTTGCGCTTGGTTCCAACGATAGGCAACTAGACGCCGATATATATTTGCATGCGTAAAGGCTAAAAAACTACATACTCCTACATTTGCGGGCGCGGGACATAACGGGCATTCCACCTAATCATAGATCCGGGAAATTTAGCCCATAGTCATTTTTTCACTTATACTTAGTACATGAATACTTGGAACGATGTGCGCATATAATTGCCTTTGAGTAGAATGTGGTGCACATCGCGTCCTTAAATTTTAAAGTTTTCTCCTTTGCATCGTTTGAGCCGCAAGTACGCGCGACACTGAGTTTTTGCGCGCAGTCAACACCAAGTCTCGTCCATTACGGCATAATATGTTTCGCGTTCACAGCTTATTTCCTGCCTTTTACTAATTGCGCATCTACCTTCAACTCTCTTTTTCATTCAAAAAACGCAGCGTCTGGCCGAGATCTTCTTTTTCTTGCGCTCTTCTCGGTTTGCCGCTGCACAAAAAACGCTGTAAGCTCGCGAAGCTGGCACCGAGCTTATACACCAGAGAGAAAAAGAGGCGTCTCTGGAGCCACCGTCAGGATGGCTCTGGAGCATTAAAGCGCGAGCTCGGCGACCATGCTGAAATTCTTGGCGCGTGCTGGCAACTGTACAGCAGCGTACCGGTTTCAAAGCACTTATTGATATATTATGTTTCAGCGGCAAAAAAGTATTTTAACCCCTTTTTTGCGCACGGAACTACATGCACGTACACTGTGAAAATTTTCATTCTATTATTTTCGTATGAATAGCAAGTGAATAAATCTTGGTCGAATATACATGCGCTTATATGAGGTTTACGCGAAAGCGTGAAATTTAGAAAATGCGAAATTTTTATCAATTGTACGGTTCAGTAATTTAAAGGAAAGGGTAAAAAAACTTAACCGATAGCGCGCGCAATCAGGACATTTCAACGCTTAAACTTTTCCTACCTGTTTACGACTTTATATTCGAAATAAACGCGCGGCATTTCAAGCAGAGGTGCGCGCGGGGGTTGTTACCTCGAAGTTGCAGACAAGAAAAGTGTATACACTTGTGTAGATCGGTTTACAGCGCACGCCGACAAATTTCAAAGGCAAAGATTCTTACCCCCGGCTTGCGAGTTGACTCTTAAACACCTAGTTTATATACATATATATTTGAGTTATACATAAGTCGCTGTGTAGGGCCGTTTGCTGCGGCAGAAGGGAAGGAGCAGACAACGACGACGCGGCATGAATTGTCGCGCAGACACGATAAATATCCAGACCTCTTGGCGCACAGGGGCCAAAGAGTAGAACATCGTGAAATTAGCGAGCCGCGCGCCGTGTCTTAGGCAGACACGCACCCCTTGCTCTTGGCGTGTATATACGCTTCACGCAAGCAACACACACACACACATATATATATATATATATATATATATATATATATATGGCTCACACACACACACACACACACCGTGTCGGCTCTATTATACTTGACTCCTCGCTCGAATTCGATCATGAGAAAAACGTCGGATTTTCTTTGTATTACGTGATATGGTGCTGAATTATAAACCCCAATCGTGCTGGATAATGGTGAAAAATTGTCAGAAAAATAAAAGGCGCCAGGTATATCTTCATTTAATGCGAGTGTATGAGAGAGACAGAACGACTTTGGGTAATAAACCTGCATAAAGGTATATAATTTCGAGGCCCCCTGGATGTACGCGCGCAGTAACACACAATGTATAATCTGTGTTGATACGAGAGGGTTGCATGTAGCCATGCGCTCGTGCCTCCATACAGTATACACAAAGAGAATGTATAAACGATGTCTATAAGCGATAAATGGAAATTGAACAACAAATTTTCCCATGGTTAAGGTATCGACGCGCGGCGTGTCTTCGCCACGCTATACACGTGTAAGCCTTATGCACCCTACCTACATACTTGCTCCTTCATGTTTCTACATATAGACGTTTTTTTACGAAAAGTTAATGGCAAAACGTGATCGGTGCCGTTGCGTTCGTATACGCGACCGTGTAGGATCCATGTGGCTTTTTACTCCAAGTAAATGATATATTTACATCGCAGTACAGTAATTTTGAGACATCAATGTGACAATTACATATGCAGGCAAACGGTACGTTGCTGATTTAAAAAGGGCGAGACGTTTTCCTCGGCTCTGTAATTTTCCTCGTTCGAGAGTTTTGAGTGGTATATCGTTTCGCGAGACAATAATTGTTTTCTATTTTCAATATAACACAGAAATGGTCTACAAAAACGATGAGTGTTTCATAAAAAATTTATTGTAATTTGATCCAATGGTGATGTGTACGTTTTTTTGGCGACTTTTATTCATACGTTGGTGATTGCAAGGGGTGGTATACACTCAAAATTACACATTTGCACTAACCTGCAATTTTACTCAATAACACAAAAATTCAAGATTTTTAGTTAAAATATAGTTTAAGAAAATGAATTTTATAAAAAATCTAAAATCAAGGGTTCAATTATTAAAACTATTCGATAACAATACAGGTCACATAAAAATTTAAATAGTCATAAACAGCAGAGAACTTTTCCCTATCTCGTGCGACAGAAAATAAGTATTCGTTGTAAGCTTTATCGAGAGCGACTTAATTAGGCGATCTCATGCACACCTTGGACAGTCGATACTTCGGAGTAAAAAATTTTCCTGCGTGGTCTGTCTTGCATACGTATTCATCGTATAGCTGCACGTATACGTGCGGCCTCGATTATGTATGTATATGAAGCGCTACACACACGACAAAAGTTTATGTACGTGCATGCGTGCATATACGTGTGTCTACATCATCAGAGAGAGAGCAAAAGTGCCGCCCATTTAGCGAGCAATCATCGGCGATTAAGTCACGCAGCATGTGCATAGGCAGCACAAAATTACACGCAAAAAAAACCAGCTCATTTTAATTTCTTCGCTGATCGCCGTACGGACGCACACACCTAAGTGTATCCTGATTAGCCTCGGGTCATTGGCTTTTTACACGTGCGCACGCAGCTTGTATATATACATCTTCGCCGAGTAATATTGTCCAAAAAGTTGAAATTCCAGCTTGAGCAGAGATTTTTTTTGCTACGTACGCAAACGCGAGGAAATCGAAAGTTTTCCATGCAAAAAAAGAAAATAAGCCGAGGTTTGTTTACGACTACGAATGGATATATCGATGACGTCGGTGATAGTGTTACGAGCGATGATAATTGCTACAATAGTCGCTTACTTTTTTACCCTTGCCGACATAAAACTATGTAAAACTGCTGCATGCACACTGCGCGTGGAAGGATTACGGTTGCGTGTAAATGATCAGGACGCGGAGTACGGGAGCGCGCGGCTGGACTGGATTCCTCGGCTGCGGTAGGAATATAATTGCCTTATCATCAGCCGCAGGAACAAAGAGAAGAAAGTAATTAAGATACCGGACCGCATCGAGCTGTTCTTCGTCTATATCGCGACTCGCAGGTGCTTCTTAGTTGTCCCAATGCCTTTCGTATTTTACTCGTTATCTTGGTCATTGTTGTCGGGAATGTTATATAAAATTGAGCCACAGACATGGTATTCGGATGAGAAGGTGTGTATGTCATTCCCGGCCTGTAAGGCGGTCCTCGCCTTCCTAGCACGATGCCAGATCACTGTCTAGCCATACTCGCCACTTCACTCATCCCACAACGCAATTCACCCTCACCTGCTCCACTCTTCACACCATCTGTACAAAAAGAAAACAAACAATCTTCGCACCAGCCCATTTTATTCCGTTCCCAATTTTTTTAAATTTTATATTTGTAATTATATTTGCTGAATGCTTTGTACTAATTTGTAATTTTATGTAATTATATTCGCTAATATAATTTAAAGTGTGTATGTCATTTATATGGCTTGAGGATCTGTCACTCTGACGCCTACCTTTACGTTCAGATGAAAATTGTCGGCTTTTAAAGATTCAGAGCGATTTTAAGACGAAAGTGTTTTGAATTAGCTTAAGAACGTCACGCCCAAAATTTCATGAGGTATATAACATAATTAGAAGTGTTTTAGGAAAAGTACGAATCAGATAAAAATGGGATCCAAAAGAAGAAAAAATGTTCTGAATAAAAGAATTAAACATATGGACAAAACAAACACCCTAAATTTCTTTACCCACTATAGGGGGATAGAAAAACAAGCTAACGTGTAGCCAAACGATTCGTCCCTCGGTAAGTTGAGATGACATTTTCCGTCTCGAGTGCGTAACCGAAAATAATAGGATACGTGCCAAGCACGACTCGACCTTTTTTCCTCGTACAAAACATACGATTTTTTAGGTCTCTCTCTCTTTCTCAGCTAAGACGTAGAGCACATCGCAGGACTAAATCGATTGCCAACGCAATAACAGATGAATGAAGCGCAATCAGAGAACAAATCCTTGACAGCGTTCGTTATTTCTTTTTTTCTATCTTTTTTTTCACTCAGACGTTTTAAACGAGATCTACTATTGTCGTTTAGACTTTGGGAAGGAGTAGGGGGAAATTGAGTAATTTCGATCGAGCGATAACAAGAATTGATTGCGATGGAAAAAAAGAATTTATCGCTGAGGTGCATTCGACTGGATTGACACGGCTACAGGATTGACACGGCTATAGGATTGACGTCCTTTATATAATTTGGTACTCTTGTAGATTTAACGACAAATAAATTATATTTCATAATTTTACTTGCATCGAAGCAACGACTTAGAAAACATAATAAATCGAAGTATCGCATGAGAGAAATCAAACAAATTCAGGATTAGGAAACAATGATACATTGTGATTTTCGAACTTATCACATTGCAATATACTTGTATAAAGCTCACACAAGCGGCTTAAAAGCGTATACACAGCACATATCTTTCGGTTAGCGAATTTAATTGAAAAAGGTGTCCTCGGTGCCCAGTGTCGAGCTCTTCTTCAAATGTATGGTTGTAATACATATTCCGGCGGAGATCGATACGTTCCCTATATCTCTGAAAATCCTCTGCGCTCATATATATGGCCGATTCTCTGTCAACTCAACCGGTCAAAATTTTTTTTTCTATATCTAATATGATGAACATATTGTTTGGGATGTCAGGAATGTACAAAAAAATTTATAGAGCGATTGGGGCCTTCTATCACCCTTTTTCAGAATTCCAAAGTTGGCCTTTTTCGCATTTTTTCGTAATTTATCAAAGATCGCAAATATTTCATTAAGCTCTAGTTCAGTGTAGAATGTTTCAAAAGTATAAGGAGTTTTTTTGTTGGAAATCGTCAAAATTTTGAGAAAAATGGGTCCCGAAGCGATCTGAGCACTTTGGAGGCTTCTACAATAGAAATAATCAAGAAAAAACACAAAATCTAATCAAGTATGATCCGGACTTTTCTTTCCAAAACTATTTAAGAAGCTTCCTTAACAGAGTATAGCCTTAGATCTTTACATGTTACACATGCTAGGCAAACTCAAACCTCAAACATAAGTACATAAACTTAAAGAGCATAAAATTACCTTTAATTTGGTATATGTAAAAACTGTCTAAGTCCTCTAGAACCGAAGATACAGCTGTTTGAAGTTTCACTGAGAATTATAGCATTAAATCTGTCATTTTTATAGACCAGTTGACATGATACTTGAATGTTCAGTAAAACTTCAAATAGCTGTATCTTCGGTTCTAGAGGACTTAGAGAGTTTTTACGTATACCAAATTAAAGGTAATTTTGTGCTCTTTAAGGCTATGTAATTACTTTTTTGGTTTAACTTTGTCTAGCATGTGTAAAATGCAGGAAACTGAAAAACAAAATAATGTAGTTTTATACGTGACTCAAGAGCTTACACGTTTTATATTGTAGCTTGAGTTAAAAAGTGATGAAACCCCATACAAAGTTATAAATACAGAGAATCGGCCATATACACTCGCGTGCACCATGCGATTGTAAGCACACCGAGGGCGCTGGGCAAATACCGAACACAATATATATGGGCACGTGTTAAATGAGATGCGAGACGAGGAGGAGTCGCATGTGGGCTTATATATATACGTGTACGAGTTGCACACACACACATACCGACTCGGGCAGCGGACGTATTCACGCACGTGCAGATACAAGATCTTCATGGGGCCAATCCTGATGTATGATCACCGTGCTTGACCGTGTATTTGTGTATGTGTGTGTGCTTACCGGCTGGAGCCTACGCAGCTTCATATACGCCACAGCTCGCATGATCGTACTCGATTAACTTTCGATGACGAATAATTTTCGACGACCCGAGCGAAATCTCCTTTATATGCATGTGTGTGTCTGCGTGTAAATACAAGGCAGGGGGTAATGTTTTCGAAATGGCCTTATCCAAGGTATTTTTTAATTCAAGCTTCTCCATATATAATACTTATTTCCGACATAAATCTTATTTGTTTGAATGGATGACACGCACGCGACTTTTTTTCTTTTTTTTTCAACGATAATCCCCTACGATAAAAAGAACTATTTTTTAAATTCTTTTGATATCGCTGCGCGCTATTGTACAACTTGAAGCCTTTACTGTAGATATTATACAATTGCTAAATACCGATAATTACGTGCTTAATACACGTTCAAATACTAGCAAAAGGTGCATCGTCGTTCCGAGGAAGGAGATGAATTATTTCGCCTATACAAGAGAAACAGCCTAAGCTACAGCTTATATACATAAAGGGAGAGCTGTAATGGCATATTGATACTCTTGTGTCTGCGCACGCAAATATCTTGACTGTGCATATTTGGCTGTATATAGCTAGTGCAGCAGCTCGAGTTCAATAAAACAGAGCGGATGATTAATCGAGCATTTTCAGATATTACATGGCAATGCAGCCGCTTCGCACAAGTCGTTTGTCGAATTAATGCTAAGAATCGTAATCGAGTGGCTCCCGTTTGACGCTGGGCCATACGCGATTCTTTTTCTCTAGTGTTACATTTACTTTTTGATTTTCGATATCAAATTACTCATTTTAAATGCACGATGCGTACCAACGTTTCTCACAGTTTCCAATGTAACCCCGGAAAAACTGCACGAATAAATTATATCGAAAATGCGCAATCGATTCTCGATTTTCGCAAAATCACATGGCTGCACACTCCATGAATTATCCTTCTATACTTACGTCCTTGTATCGGCTTAAAATTTTCAATTGTTATGAATAATAAAGCAATTTTGTTCGCTCAAAGTGTCCGCAGTGGCGATGAATCACACAAACTGTCTTACTTATAACAAAAAGAATACCTTTGCATATTAGAGTCGGGAAAAGTTTAAGGAATCGGTAAGAAGTGAACAATTTTTTCCAAGACTTTGGAAGTAAACATCGTTAACCCGAAAAAGTTTATGGCTATAACATCGCAACGAAAAACCATCCAAGTGTCTTATAGATTTATTATTGCTCAACGGCAGGAGTTCAGCAATGTTTGTGTTATTTTTTTGACCTCCCCCGGAATTCGGATACGCAAGTACCAAAAGCCAGAAAGAGAGAGAGAGAGAGAGAGAGAGAGAGAAATGGAGAGGGAGTGAGAGAGCATCTTCGGCGCACTTTATAGCCGCTTTGCCCACAGAGTCGAAAGTGCGGCCCTCGCGTCTATGAAACGAAAGCTTTCAGAAATTTACGATTGTTCCCAGTTTATGGTGCTGGATTGGAATTGGTCACCACTATACTGAAATAGAGCAGCATGATAGCTTAAAGAGCTGAATTACGTTTCTCTGGGCCAGCGCGTGCAGTGTACTCGATTTAGTTGTATACTTGACTTCCCAAGTTGAATCTTTTCAATTTTAATTTTTCAATTGCTACAAGTACTTTTTTGTAATATAAATTATTAGTTAAATTTTGAATTTTAATCAACTTTGAAGCATCATATTATATTTACTATATACCACGTACATTTTCAAAATATTTTAATATAAAAATGCAAGTAAAGTAAGAGTGAAGATATTTAAAAAATCAGCAACGGATGTGTATCCTAAAGTGAATATTTTACAAATCATCTTGAGCACTCGCATAGGTAGAGGGTACTTATGGAGAGTCGTTAATATTTCTTTGGTAAATAAAGAGATTGCAGGTGGATATTGCAAGATATTCATCTTAATTTATTATGATTGTAAAACGGCATAAAATTAAACTATCTTCACTGAACAACCTTAGGGCTACACAAGCGCTGCTGGGTAAAGAAATATGTATATGGCCGACGTAGAGTAAAAAAATTCAATTAAAGCGATAATCGGAATGAACAGGAGTCAATTAATTTCTGTCAGCAAACATGACTTGTGGTAAGAAGGAGACTCGATGCGCTTAAGTGTGCAGATCAATAAATTTTTAAGACTGCAGGCGCAATATTTTGAAAAATGTAATTTAAATTCACTTGTACATCTGCAAGCCATGTAGGAGGCCTTTCAAAAGCCTGTCTCTCGTCGACTATTTATGTATTTATTTACAATTGAAGCAGGTAAACAACAAATTCGAACCTGTTTTTTTCGCGTTGAATTAATTTGATCAGCTATAAAAAAAAGGTAAGAAGCGCCGGGCAATTACCCTTTAAACAAAAATAATTAAAATTCAAGCGCGTTATGACGAGAATAGTAAATGAGATTTTTCCTGGAAGTACTTTGAAGTTTAACCAACATAGATACGGCCCGGATGTTGGATCTGCAGTGCGAACATAATTAGAAGAACAAAATGAAGAAGAACAAAGACCGCCCAGATAACTATACGTAGAATACGTGAGTGCATCGCGGTACATGATGGGTATGTGTATGTGTGCAAGCTGCACTTGAAAAAGCAGTGCATCCTCTCTCTCTCTTACTCTCTTTCTCTCGAGACTCGTCCCTCGCGACAAGGTCACAGATGAGATACCCACGAAAGAGCCAGAGTCACGTTTTCTCTGTCGAGACTACGCGACGACGGTCTGTTCTGACGCGCGAAAACAACTTGAAATTAAAGTTGCTATTCAACATTTCTTTCTTTCCTCGCGAACTTTTTGCATAGTTGCATGCAAATTCTTTCACCAACTCATGTATTTGTAATATTATGATTTATTTTCAAACATATCATGACAAAAAATTGTGTATTAGTAGCTTTTATTTATTGATTTGTATAAAAAATTTAAATAAATAATGTCACCTTTATAATTCTGATGGAATACAAATTCATGGATCAGAAGCACATCTTTTTCAATTGCCAAATATAAACCAAACGAAATCAATTGCTCAACACTCAAACAAGAAATTATGATTTTCCTCATGACTCGGAAATACACCGTAGTAACTTTAGAACTAAAAAGAACAGAGTAAATGAAGGCAACAACCTGTTGCACTTAAGCTTCGTAGCAATATCTGCGACACAGGACTTTAGAAAGTTATGTTATTTCTTTTATTTCATACAAAAACACTTTATTATAAATCGAGTATTGTATCTTAAAATTTCATTGAATTTGAGAGCTTTTCGGTGCAATGTACAAAAGAAATAGTAGAAAAATACTGCCTGTTTTATCAATTTAACATGTTTAATCGCAGAAAAATTATCATGATGATCATGATAATCTTAATAAACATCGTATAATTCGACTTTTTTTAAATCTAATTAATTGATGTGCTTAAGGATACAGTAACGAATTTTTTCCCTCTCTAACCTAAAATATGCAAATTTGCGGCTTATTTTAGGCTTTTGTACGAAAAAAAAATTAGAGAAAAACCGTAACTGCACCCATTGAGAGGTATACTATTCCATAGAAAACACAATGTATAGTTACGCATCTTCTCTATGGTAATTTCGGTCAAATACCTCGTTCATTGTTTGGCTAGTTAAAATATATTTACACTAACGTCAAGTTTTTTCAGTCTTCGAGCGCGGGAAAATTGCTGAGAGTGAATTATTTGTTTTTCAGAAGACCTTTAAAAGAACAAGCAATAAATATTACAAGTTTCGGGAGCCCAGCAGTTTGTTTACAAACGAGTGTACAATAGCAAATTTACCGCGAAATCTATTAGACGTATTCGTTAGAGTCGAAAACAATGCGAAAATTATAGTTTCCTCGAGTTTGAAGTACGGTTTGACGCGCAGAACTTGCGCAAAAGCTTGCGATATTTACTTGCCTGGGCAAAGCGTCGCGTTCTGCTAGCCCACATCAAAAAGACCAAAGGAGGGCGAGGGGGCTCTGCGTATGGTTAATCAACAACGAGACTCTCTTTCTTCCTTTGCGTATAACTGATAACTGGTCTTTAAGAGATTGCTATGATAGCAGCAGCTTGATATTTAGTTACGTCATCATCCGAGCAATTGTTACAAAATCATTAGACGCATATTATTTGTTGCATGACTTCTTTTTACCGTAAGATACATGTTTATACGTGGAAGCGGCAAAATGCCGCATGCGAGATGAAGCCCGTGCAGACTTTCTGCACGCTGAACACGCTTCGAGCACAAAGTAATTGTTGGCCTTTGAATTTGCACGTGTGATTTTCTGCCGAGATGCGGCCTGGTGATGCATTCGAAATGACAGGCTGCGTGGGGCGCATGTGTACGTAAGAATCTTCAGGCTCTCCCAAGAGTGAAATGATACCGCATTAAATGTTCGCGCAGGCAAGTTGGCTTTTTCGCAATCACAAAGAGCAGCCCCGCGACTCCGTCTTGACTTTCGCAAACGCCTAGAAAGTGTATACTTAATTAGAGCCAAGATGAAATGTAATTCAGTTCCTTTTGTTGACTTAAGGAATTCTCTTGAAGTAATATTTGCAGGTACGTCATCCTGCGGTACGCTGCACGCACACAGTGAGTTTCTGTTCATTTTTAATTTTCAGCTGATTTTATTTACATTGTACTTTGAATACGAAAACTGCCGTAGTTTGTGATCTCGTTGTATCTTTCACACTTGATTTATTTTGTCTTATTCTTTTCATCAAACTCTTAGCGTTATAACTTTCTTAATCGCTGCAAGATATTATGCTTATGCCAAATAATTCAAAGCTATAAAGTAATGTTTTTCAAGTCCAATAATTCATACACATTACTATTTTTCACGTTTTGAGCATTGTATAAATGGGTAAGTTTCAGTTTTCGAAGATATATAATTTTTTGCAAGTATACAAAAAAGGGTTAAAATATAGTTTAAGTAAAGGCTAAGGCAATTAAAAAAGAATACCATCTTGCAAAAACTTTACACCACTTTGGTTTTAGTGGGAGCATAAAGTTTCACGCCTAGTCAAAAATTCAATTATAGTATATTCGCGAGCGTGGAAGAATACTTTGGATTATCCTTATGGATTATCCGAACCGGTAATTACAAACCTTGAGATTTTCGGCCACAATGCGATGATTTACAACTTCTGCAGACAAGATAGCAGCATATCGTTTTTTAGCCCAACGAATTTCGACTCCCTCACTGAAATATTTTATGAGAAGAGATAGGGGCACGGAGAGAGCAAGAAAAATCGCCCGTGGCTTAATCGAAGTTGAAGATATAGCCGAGGATAAATGGCTCGTTTCATAATTCCCGCTTCTCGCGCCAAATCAGCAAAAAATAAATCCGAATCTTGAAATGACCCGGGGTGAAAAGCGTATTTGCACTCGCGCGCACGAGTCGCTGAACTATGTTTATTCATTTCCTGCGTATAAGCGCAGCCGCGTGTCGCCACGCGAAATTTCTCGAGAGTTCGCCGAGCGCGAAACCCGCCTGCGAATTTGCCTACGGGATTTACGCACTGCACTTTCACGAACATATACGCGATGCGCGCGAGCACTGATGGATGGCAGGAAAGTGCCAAAGTTGCACCTTGGCTCGTATATGTAGACGAGCTCTCTAGTGTGTACCTGCTAAATCGAGACTGAATAATGAATAAACTTTTTCGCGAACAACTTGCAGCTGCGCCGAGCTCACTTCTGCACTGCATAATTGAACGATAGAATTTAAAAAGGAGTTGGGATTTTGTTTGTTTATAGTTTTATATACTGCATAAGAGTCATGCAAATAGTGTGCAATAAATCCAAGTGGAAATTTAACGATCGCAACGATTGCTTCGATGTTTACAAGTCAATCTGTTTCGGGATTCTTCCGAGAAACAAGAGGAAAAGCCGCAAATGCCGCTTGGTGTTCTACGATAGATGTTTTCTTCCATAGCTAAATGCTAAACTGAATTTATTCCGCGGACTTGTCGGGCTCCACAATAAAGAAATCCAATGGGATGCGCATTTCTTAGTAAAATTGTTCGAGATAGAATTATTATATTGTTTTTATCGTCCAGAAGGAAAATTGGGATCGCCATTAATAGCCCAAGTCGTAGCAGATCGTCACACAATGAATAATACAATAAGCCGCGCGCAGCGTTAAAAGTCACCTTTTTACCGTTGCCATTGGTATACGTGTTTTTTCTCTCTGCAGCAGCTCTTTTGCTGCAATGCCAAGTTTTTCATATATAGACCTTCCGTCGGTCGGGGCGGTGGTTTTTCTCTATCCTATATACTTTTTGCCTCGGCTCAACCTCGGCTATGTAATGTAAGCGGCGGAAAGTGACGGTGAGTAACTGTACAAATTATCACTATCACGCGAAACGTGTAAGTGATTCTCATTACGTATTACTGAAACACGTTGAAAGCGATACACGTGCAGGTATATATAAATGTGCACGCGGGACGAAAGAAAAAAAGCACAGATGAGAAATGTATTTACTCACTTTGATGGCTAATAAAACAAGATTGCGGAAGATCCAGCGAAAAGTTCTCTAGTATCTCGCGCGCTCTGTAGTATTGATATTGTGAATGCGGATGTTGTTATGTAGTTTTTTTGCATTTCCGTGGAATGAGCGTACTTGCCAAGCGTGCCGAGAACGTTGCCGCATGGTGTAATGCATATAATCGTTAATTAGGACAAATAGATTTCGTTGACCTTAGATACGAATCTTTCGGCAAGGCAACGTTGGATGATGATCTTTTACGAGTATAGTACTTGCCATAGTTGTCTAATTGACACACAAATTTATTTTAATCGTCGATAGTTATAATACAAAAAGTGTAGGAGACACAAGTTTTAGGTGCAGTTGAAAATTAGTTTCTACATTACTAATTCTATGCAGAGAAAAGTCCTACCTTTAAATTATTAGTACTTCTCATATCCTATGTAATAATTGAATGTTTTAGTGAGGTGAAAAAAAAACCGTTTAATTATTCTAAATGAACTTTAATGATATGGCAAATAAATGATTACTTTTCAATTATAGATGCAGTTCAGTATACTACAGCGAATGTATATCTATACGCAGAGAAGAAGAAGCAAATATAAAGTCTACCGAGTGGTGAGGATAACGGGACTAACTTCCGCTAGACTAACCACCCACGAATATACCTTGTATATACTGCTGCTGTTAACTATTACAAATGCGTTCGGTTGGCAAATATATTCTTGACCACTGACCAGTTTTGCATAATCGGTATATTACGTTAATCTTTAGCTATATTGCAAAAACCCGAAGGAATTCAAGTTTATCAGTAAGATAAACTTTTGTCGGTTAAATGTAAGAAAATTTAAAATTTCCAGAAAAAATATTAGAAGTATAAAATATATCTATAAGGGAAATAAAAATGTTAAATTAAAATGATTCATTTTGATATTAAAATGTTTTGAAATATAATATCTGTCTTAACGAGAAATAAACGATCAATTTTCGCTTTCTCTGTCTCATATCAGAGTACTAACGGCTTGTCTCTCGTTGTCGTAATATGAAATCATCAGGTTGCATAATAAAATTCGATTCTTTTTCCACGTACGATCGCTCGATTAAAACGAAAAAAGAGACGTTGAAGACACGCGTCGACAGTCTATAAAAAGGATCAGGTTCGAAAAAAACGTCCGATACGTCGTGTACGTGAAGCCGCGCTTATACACTTATCTTGTATTATAAAGGCACGCTCGCGAGTATTTATACGAATGGACAGTTGCCCGCGAGAAGAGGATGTATCCGATTCTGACAAGCACATATATAGTTTAATTTGTGCGTTGGTGGCACGGCGCACCTCGGATCCATTATTGCGCGTGGCAGGTATGTTATATGCGCAAACATGCAGGTCGACGCGGCGAATCCAAGAATAACGCGAGCCTACCTATACACTTCCTCGGGTGAAATGTATTCTGCTGATAATAATAGAAACTATAAGCGCTGGTGAGACTGTGCGACGTTGCGTCTCTATTAAAAATGTTTGCCGAAGCGAACTTGCAGATCATTGCAATATCGTCGCTCGAGCGAAACTTGAACATTTCCATTCATGGGCTTCTTACAAAATTTAAACGTTTCTCTGAGATCTTTCTAAATAAATTAAATGCTGAATTGCAACGAAGATAAGCTAGCTTTCATATGCCAAGCAAATGAGTTATTTTGAAAGATTTGAACTATTACGTTCGCTTGTGTCTGTATAGTCTGGATATGAATATGCAAGCCATGTATGCGTACGAGTATTTAAATGTTGAAGGGCAGAGCTTCAATAGGCTTCAGAATCATACGCATATATAGCTCGAGCGAGCAGCTGAATACACGCACGAGGCACGGCTCCAAGGCCAGAAAAGTCAGTGCGGAATTTCCATTGGGGCCATACAGCGCGAGTGATGGTAATTTCAAGTGCAGCCTTAGGGCTAGATCAATCAAATATATTATACATATGAGCGACAACACCTGCCTTTCGTACGTATGAGCGAGCGCTATATAAATAATATCCGACGCTGTTTGCCTCTCGCGACTACTTTGTACATATTGCAACGTTGTATAATAAGCCCTCGGTGCAGTAGGCGCAGTTATATTCCTCGTTAAAGCCTAAAGCAGCTCATCGAGCATCGGCCAAGTTTTTATTCACAATAAAGTACCATTTGATGGTTTAAATGCCCTGCGATCACGTAATATCGTACGTATACGAATAAGATTGGGCTGGGAGGCTGAAAAGATCTGCCTCGCTTTATATATATATATCGGAGGATTGGCGCGACGGCAATAAACAAGATGAAATCGTCAACGCGAACGAGCCGTCGCCTCTTCTTGATCTTCTCGCGTGGTGAGCGCGCGTGGCGTACGTAGACTCTTCTTCTTCCTCCTCCACAGCTCCCGCTCCGCTGTGTCGGCGCCATAGCTTTTGCCTCCGCCAGCAACGTCTTTTTTTCGATACATCGAGATGCGGCGACGATACATATATCAGTAAATATAATGCGCGCGAATACGGAATAGAGAGCTCGGCTGCCTCTGCCGGAAATGCGCCGCGAGCTCGACACGCTGGAAAAGTGTCGGAAAAAGTTGCGGGATGAGACTGGCACTGCTACGAATGTCGTTGAATCACGGTCCAGCGAGTCTCGAGGAAAGCCCTGCCGCAGCAGCAGCCGCCGTGTCAGGCTGAGTCTCGGGGAAACAAACGCGAAACAAAGCGTGAAAAAGTGTACGCGAGAGATGGAAAATGCAATAACTTCTCCACGTATGCCGCTGCTGCTAGTGATGCCACTGTTGCCCGGGGAGGAAATATATATACGGCGCGCGCGTGTATTATAGCGGTGACTTTTTGCAACGCGCGCCCCAAGTAATTTCGAGAGACGCTGATGCCCCGCCGTTACTGAGCGCCAGGAATGTCATGAATGTCACTATAATGGCAGAGACATTTAGCAGGCACATAGCTCTTATCGCGCGAGGCTGAAATTCGCGGGTGGCAGAGACTGAGCGAGACGTACGTATCCGAGCAAGCTGCGCCGGATACCTCGTCATCATTTTCACGCCTGGGCAAAGTTTTTGATGACAATTTTCGCTCCTCTCGTGCTCGTGCGCCGACTCCTCGCGTATTCGCCATTCATCGATCATTTTTTTAATTCCGGATTTATCGACTTCTAGGATTGGCTACTTTTTAAACAGACAGCTCGCTCATTTTTTCAATCATTGAAAATTACCTGTGCTTTCGTGAGTTCTAAGCTTTGATTTAAAGCAACGAATTATAATCGGTATAAAAATGTGCTTTCTTTACTGCAACCAAAGTATATAAAAGAATTTATCTTTATAATGTTTATACCTTGGAAATTCGAGAGCGCTTTTATTTATAATCAATGACAGACCTTCAAGTTGAACATTTTCACTGTTCTGTCTTTTTCTTCACGCTACTTACACAACATGATAACTTTTTAGCCACATTACTTCAACACAAAAGCATTATATTTCATGTGAAAAAATATATCTTTATGGTCAAATTGCAGCGTACGTTATAATATTTTATTCGTGACCGCAAAAGCTTCTCAAAACAGCTGCTCGTTCCCTTCACGCCCACTGATAACGCGATTTTGACTAATGGCGAGATTAAATAATATTGCCGCATAGCTCAAGAATTACAATGTGCACGGCAAGAGCCACGCGAGGGGGATACATATACGTATATTTCGACGGGAGCTCTCGGGGCAGAGATATTTGAATATTAACCATGTTCATCAGCGAGTGCAGAAGCGCGTGTTGATGCATAGCTGTAATTCCGCTCACTTAATATTTCGGAGGAATGAAATAAATATCGATCCATCGAAATTCTTCTTTTTCTCTCTCTCGTACATGTTGGCTAATCTGCAAGCCTCTCACGAACGAATGCGAGGGGTGCGCGCCGCATACTACACGCTCTGCTCGTCCAAGCAAATTAAATGCCTAATGAGCTTTAACGAAGTAGGCGAAACATCGCGGTGATAATGCACGATTCTCTCTAGCTTCGGGCGGATCAAGTCTAATCGTCCTAGGCCATATGGTCGCCAATATAATGTTTGCCTATTACTTAATAGCATCGGTAAACCCAAATTCAGCAATTGCCACAACAACAACAGTCGCGGTATGGATGAGCCAGCATTGCAACAATGGCTTCTGATCGACATGGACTAGTACTGTGTGTATAGTTGCTTGCGCGCCCGAAAGTAAACTAATGATGCTCGATCGGTGTGCGGCGCTTATCGCGAGACTGAGCGAGTGAGTCTGCTCGATTTAGTCTGTATTTATGTGTATGCTTAATAGCTCTGCTCGCGTGTATAGAGAGAGATATTCACTGCAAAAGCCGCACGATGGCAAAACAAGATGCGTATTGTTTCGTGGCCCGACCATATCTCTGCCACTTTGTCAAGCTATAATTTAAATTAGATTTGTATCTATATACGTTTCGGATACGATTGTAGAGAGGCAATTCCTGACCGCTAACTATTAGCAATTATCGGCTCGTGATGCGAAAGGATGTTTATATATAAACGAAACAGTGTTGCCGATTATTCCAACGAATGTCATCGTTTGCGTTCGCATTGGTTCTTAGAGAAAATTAAGATTATGGTTGGAAGAATAATTTTTGGAATATTTATTATCAATACTCACACGAATCCAACTAATTTTATTCGAAAAATATTAGTTACTAACCTGTAACAGAATAAAAAATTTCAAAGATTATTAAATGTTCCCAGTATTAGTTATGTTTTTGTTTTTATATTTCCTCTATTATTCAATGAAAATTTTAAAGTTTTAAAAGAAGCTAAAGACATAAATCATACTGCCTTAAGCTACTGAAATAGTTTATGTACAACGTGAAAAATGCCGTACATTGACCGAGTCAAGCTTCTTTTGTTTTTTTCGATAACTATGAGTGTCGATTTAGTCGGTACAAATACGGGAAACATCCGCTAAACGTTTCTTGATTTCGACTTAAGTTTTGATAAAAAAGACTGACTGCATATTATTGTTCTAATGCATTGATTCAAAATCATGAAACCTGAAGTATCATGTTACTGAAAACTTAATTATTCTTCTAGCAACTCTACTTTTAAAATGAAGTCAACAATTAAAAATAAAAATTAGAAAAGTATTTGAACCGCACTTTTTACTCCAGATGTCATTAAGTTATTAAGAATTACCATCAAAATTTTTTCAAGCCAGATTTACAAAAAAATAGTCAAGTTCATGGATAAATGAAAAAGGATTCATGAAATGTACCCTCCCTCGTACCTGTTTTCAATTTCATTCATCAAATACACCATACGTCGTAACATATTTTTAATGATGTAAAATGAGCGTTCTCATTTTAAAATCATCGCAAGGGAAATGAAATTACGCAATATTTACAAATCATGCACGATGAATGTATTTTCAGTTATCCACAAAAAAAAGAAAATGGGCATACTCTTCTCATACGAAACTTGATCTTTTTTTATTTGCTTTGAGCATTGACTGTAATAAGACCCCTCCTTGAAAGTTTTAGAGAGCACACTATCGCGTGGTAAAAATGGTTTTACCTCTTATCCAAGAGTAAATTATTTTTTAAATTCTATCGTCGTATTATAATTGATTCTTAAATTAATCAGATATAACAAAATGCAAAGTGCAGAAGTGTACACGAGACCAAAAATAAATTGTCGGAAGAAGAGAGAGAGAGAGAAAGAAAATAGAAGATATAATATGTGAAACCGTGGAACCGAAGAAGCGCAAAAATGAAATAGCTAAAGGTAAACGGCCGAGGTCAATGGCATTTATAACATGTAAGTGCATTCCCCTTTTACACCATGATTTGTCGGTTTCTCTGCAATGAGCAAAACAAATAATTACACAACAGCAGCGGCTAAGAAAGCCGATACAACGGTAAAATGATGTACATTAATATTCATGCTGAGAGTACAAGACTGGAATAATTATTCCGCATTTTTCTTTTTCGCTCATTTTCGGTGCAATATGCTCCAGTTATGATTAAACTATATATATATTTCGCGGTAATTAAAAATACAAACGTATATTATTATCTGCGAGCAAATGGATATTTTAAGGAAGTACTTTTTTCGATTACACTTGTTTGGGTAAATCGTAATTTGCATGAGGCGATTTGAATTTTTCACCAAAAATACCACCCAAACGAGGTTGAGTTTCAAGTGCAACTTTTGAAATTACAAGCTCTATTTATAGAATTAAAAGTATATAACTACATTTAATTATATCAGTGTTATCTCATTAGTAAACGTTCTTAGACTTCAGCATAGAAAATGTCCAATAACAATGTTTAATAAAATAATTAATTTTTACAGCAATATAAAAGAAGTCTTGTTATCTTGTACAGAATTTAATCAACGTTCCAAAGTTAATCAAGTACTTTCTCATTCATAATTTTCTCGAAATTAAATTCGAGTATCTTTATCATAAGTTTCACCGAAATTCACGTATCACCGAGGTTGAATGGAAATCCGTATCTCCTTGTCGGCTTTCTTTCCGAGCCACTTTCTTCGTTACACAACTTTCGGCGTTGAGAGAGAGAGAGAGAAAGAAAGAATATTTTGCTCGCGTATCGTTGACCGGTGCAGATACAAAAAGGGAAAACTTCCGCGCAAGTTGTACTACCAGTAGAGAGCACCAAAGCCTTTCAAATTCGAGCCGACGCTTCGGCGACTTTGTTAAAAACTTTTGGCTTGATTTTTTTTTTTTATACTCGTCGTCGCCTGAACTATATATACTATTAAACATTGTCGCGCACGTGACTGGAAAACCGAAATGCATACATTCGCTGAATATTTATATTTTCCGCGCTTTAGCTCAAAAAAGAGAGAAATAAAGGGGGTTGAAGCGCAGCGACAGCGATAGATAGCTATACTGTGCCGCTATAACGAAAACGTGAACGAGGTTCTTGATTTAACTTCCGTCTGACTGCTGACAGATTCTTTCCACTTATTTCAAGTGGCCGCGTCGGAATGGTCAAGTGTCAAAGTTAGACGTATATATAAGCAAGAGTCGGGCATCGGTGCTTGTCTCTAAGCCGGCCGCGTCAAGCGCGCATTGCCTCCTCTGGAACTCGATCGGTTGCGGTTAGGCTTTCGACGTATCTATATATCCTTTACCGCGAAATTTTTTCTATACGAGTTCGAGTGTCGAACTCGACGGCACTGTCGTATATATACGTAGCCGAGGAAAATCTCCATACTTGACTATTCATGCCTTGATCTGTCGGTGTTAGATTTTAAGGACTTGACAAAATTACTTTGGACTATTTTATTTCCATACACTTGAATTTAAATTATTCTTGAAATATATTTACCACAGTGACCATGCCATCCACTAATTTTTTGTGAAAACTTGGGATTTTCATAAAAAAAGCTCGCCAGCAGTCTTGGTATAAGGCAAGTGTCTGGTAATCTTCGATGGCATCTTAGTGCGACTGCCAAACATTGTTTTCTCGACCATTCTCAGCTTGCTTTCATACATGAACTTTGCTCTTTCCGTACAAATATATCTTTCTCCCTTTTTTATATTTACCAACATGTGAAATAATACATTTATATATTAAAAGAGTTTTCAAATAGCCACAATTCATAAATGTGTACAAGTTTCAAGATAATGTTTTTCTTTCGGAGGAAAAACTTTTGTAAAAGCGCACAAAGCCGGCGATCCGTTTCAATAAGATAGCAAAAATTATTTTGTGCACAGCATATCAGTACAAGGCACGGGATTTTGGCTCTTATCGAGCGACAAAACAACTTTGTCCCCGGGTCGCTGGAAAATATACACGCATACACTGCCGCGTAAGAAAATTCGATTTTCATCAGTCATAATAGTCCCTTCATATAAAAGTGACATGATAAATGGCAAACGGTACCGTCTACTTAGTCCGACGAAGAGTCTGTGCTAGTCTACGTGTGTGCGCGCGCGCCATTCGATGCACGAAAGCCTTTTCTTTTTTTCTCCGGCTCTTAAATGAGCCAACTAAAGTACAGCGACGAAGAGAAGTCTCGAGAGCTACGCGCGCGAGCGGAGACATTGACCGATCTCTGTTGCAGTTGCCTGATCCACGTGATGGAACGTGTTCGCCGTTCGACATACGTATATACTACGGTAGTTATCAAGATGACCGGAAAAAGCTACCGGTTGCAGGAGCGAATGAGAGATAGGTATAAAAGAGAGAGAGAGAGTACGTGTAACCGGTTATGGAGCTATTTCCATTGTTCGACTTGCGATCGCTTTTTTTCCAAGCTAGTAGTAGTAGTAGTAGTAGCAGCAGCAGTAATCGTAGTATGTTCCTAGACGTTGTACGTCATTTTGTTCGATAGCTGTTTCGAGCCCGTTCATTGAACAGATGTCGTTAATACTCTACCTACGCGCGCGTACGGAACAGCCGACTCGATGCCTTTTTTTGGCATAACTTCGATGACAAGGTAACTTCGTAGCTACGAGTATATAATAACATAAGCTGCATTTGAATTATCACGTCGAAAGCCTTATTCTCTGTACGTACGTTGGTCGCGGTCGCATGTACTTGGAATTTAAAATTGTGTATCGGACAATAAAACGAAAATCGAGCCCGATCGCTTGCCCCGGCATTATAAGAACCGTTAAGCCCGTCGCTGCTAGTTACCGATTTTTCTCCATCATCGCTATGTACAAGTCTACATAAACATGTATATATACGAATGTACAGCGCTTGTCATATTTGCCCGTGCAGTTAAAGTAAGCGCGCACGGTAGTAAACCCAGTTTTGCTTTCGTAGCTTTCATCCTACCGGGGGCCCGTGCTCGACGATGTTTCTATATTGCCATGTTCGTGACGCGGACTCTTTGAAGTGCGCCGCAAATGAAATTGCTTCGAGTCTGACGCGCGCACTGAAAAAGGTCAAGCCTAGAGCAATCGTCGACTTATGGCGCATTGTAAATGAATTTACCAAGATGTCGCGACTTGCTGCTACTTGATCCGTGCTCGCGCAAGCTTGCAGCTGATTAGAAATTATTTGTCCCGCTGCAAGGTGCAATAATAAATATAATTTTGACCAGTATTTCTTCAGTCCTGCTCGTTCGGAGCTGCTATGACCGGTCTGGCCGATCGAAATAGTGCGCAGCCACGAGCGTTGTCAAGTCGCGCGCACGTTTCGAGATAATTAAGGAATTCGCATTTTTTCCTCGGTCACGAAATTGGATTTTAAATTTTAAATTCTTGCGAGGTGGCATTTTGATCGATTTGTCATCTAAAATATAAGCAATCTCGAGAGTTTCATACCTACACGTGTTTTGCGCTCGGTCTAACTGCACGTTTGCGCAAATTATTACGCGCGCGCGCGTCCACGTCGTCGTCATATTTTTATAAGAAATGCAATAAATTCGACTCTGATTCGAGACATTTCTCCACGAGATAAATATCGTGTAAATATTTTATCCTCCGTGACTATAAATTAAGTCGCTATAACATTACACCGGTGTATTGATAAGTATTGAACGTATTTTGATATTGCACGAGCTCGTATATAGTAGCGGCACGTCTGTTTGCAGTCTCGAGCGCGCCGAGAGTCGGACGGTTCATATACTACTACTAACTGCGGTGGCACGCAGCAATATTAAAAGCATTCGCGGAGAATATATAACTAAGCTCGTTAAAAGAGAGAAAGACGAGGCATGCAGCTCGACCGCTAATGTTCACACTCGGCATGAATAATCACGCGCCTTTTATTTCTCAGGGCACATTATATTTTTCGCTTTATCTAAAAATCATCGGTCTCATAAATCATGCGAGCAGCATCGGAGATGCCCTGAATCCTTTTCGTCGGATCTTCAGACTTTTTCTCTCTCTCTCTCTCTCTCCGTTAACAATATTGTTCCTCCGGTAACAATGAGGTCGGGCATAGGTATATATTGCACATCCTTTGTCTACCTTTATGCCCGCGTATCCAGACACTCATCTAAAGCCATAAAGCAGGTACACTTACTTTGCCGAGGAATACGACCAAAACAAGAATTTTCCAAATAAAGTGCAAGACTGCCATAAGGTGACTGTGGCATTAGAGGAAGCCTCTTTCTCATGGGCCTGGGCTGTATGCACGAGTATCTATATATCAGTCTGTGCTGCATGTCTGTGTGTGTGCGTGTGTCGTGAGCTATTGCAATTAGGAGTAACGGTGATGCGGATGAGCTGCGCGCATCTCCTCTCGGCGTGCATGCACACACACGAGTCGTGTATCGAGTTAGTCCCATCGCTCGACACGCAATTGAGGCCGCATCACGCGTGGATTTATATAAGACAGCCGACACATGGCTCAGTTTATCGATTTGCCGTTGCTCACCGCGCGGCTGACTTGAGTGGCCAGATTTTCTCGCGCCTCGCGCGATCCAGGTCGAGTCTCGACTTTTTGCGCTCTATGCGCGCAGCACATATTGGACAATAATGAAGAGGCCTGCAACAGCAGCGTCACTGGAGCTGTTTGCCGGGCTGTTCTGTCGAATCTGCGCACATGCAGCCTGTATAAGCCGCAGGAACAATAAATTCTTGGAAAGGCCTGCCCTGCTAACTTGGTAGCGCGGAGAGAGATCGTTATCTGCGCGTACGTGTGTGCGCGCGTCTGTGCGGGAGTCGCAAGCCTCGTCGCCGAGACAACACTCAATTGGCATGCATTGGAGCGCGCGAGCTTTATGGAATATTTTCCACGAAAGTTCGCACTTTATTTATTTTTTTCGTGCAAATTATTCCAATGAGAGAAGAGAGAGAAAACCCAGAGCTGAGAGCTTTGAAAGATCAATTATGAGGCTAATTATAATTGAACTCGATTAAAGTATATATCGAGCTCTCTTTGCCGAGCTATTGCCCTCGGTGGCACTGAAGTTTAATTATCTTCGTCGCGGCACGTAGCGCATTAATATTTCATCGCGAAAAATCATATGCATATTACCCGCTCGTTATAATGACCGCGTCTATATGCACTCTGTGTTAGCGAGTAGATTTTGACGCAATATCCGCGTAAATTAATTGTAATCATGTTATCAATGAATAATTTATGCGTGAAAGCTCTGCGGTAAAAAAAAAAAAATGTAAAAGAAAATATCTGCCATAAGAGCTCGATTACAAGTTTCAAGATGGATTCGACTTTGGGAGCCGAACGAAAACGAGTTTTTCGCGCCCACGTTAAGAGGATAATGAGCGAGCGCGAGCAACAATTCTACAGCCAACTCTCCCACGTATTCGTTTTGCGCGTGACACATTTCCGCTACGTAGGCAACACTTACTCGCGCGCTAATATAATGGCCTAAGTAATTTAGGCTCTGTATGACTTACCAATTCAATAGAATGTGTGTGTGTGCGCGCGCGCGATGCATCGAGTATAGAGAAAAGATCGATACAAAGCGATATATACCTACGAGTCCAACTACAATGAAGGAAAAACTTTCAAATCCTCGGCGCTAATCTGCCATTGAACCGTTGAAAAGAAAGAGGAAAAAAATTAAACGATTTTTCCGTGCAAGCGAAGACTCGACAATAAGAACCTATACAATGCATAGGAGATTATTGAAGTTAATCGAGCGCGAAAACTGCTTGGCATTGAAAACTTATAAATCCTCTCGACGCTGGCTCACGCGGACAGCGTATATAAGCCGAAACGTGAATCAATTTACGATACATTTCGTTGGGCGCGATCAGCTACAGCAGCTTCAGAAGCAGCTTGCAGCGCTAGCATTGGGGATTTGTTGGAAATCCGCAGAGCCCATTAAGCTTACAAGCAGCTGTCCCCAAAGGACGATTTCGTGATCGAACTGACCGGACACGAGTTCACTGGAGCAGCAGCATCAGCGACTGCGGCTCTACACTGCACGCATACGTATATCCGCGTGTAGCCAGCCTAATTTTCCGCCTGAAAGATGCACTGCAGTAGACTCTGCGCCTATTGCTTTTGGCATCGGGTTTTGACGCAGAACCACCTCGTCGCCACCAGGGATCGTATCGTTGTCTCCGATATGCACTTGCCAGTAGCGCCCAACTGCCGCTCGTAAGGCTGTTACTGAGCCCCTCAAGGAGATTGTGCCTAATCGCCGCGGTCAATCCTCCTGCGGCGTGCTGCCTTCGTCTATTTTATCATAGCAAGTTTTGACAACTTGTGCTTATATTCGCTTCTCGGGGGCGTCTCTTGACAGCCTCGCGATGCAAAAATCGTATATCCTGCCAAACATCGAGAAAAACTTGCTCCGAATTTTAAATTTTGACGAGTTTCGCTTGGAGATTCATGAATAATATATAAAAGTCGCAAAGAGCTGCGTTGCATCTGTATACGCCTGCCTATATATCGAATAAGAAGCCAAATATACATCATCTGTCAGCGTGTCACGAAACAACGGGATCGAAATAGAACATTGTCTAAAATTGAAGAAGCAGTGGCAGCTCTCAGGGACTGCTGCAGCTAGCAATACCACATGTATATATACGGACACACATATTATACGTTGCGAAGTATGCAGTGTGCTCCTGTTTCAGCTGGTTTGATTTATAGAGCGCGAGCTTCGAAACAAAGGCATTCCGATCGTGGCTTTGCTGCTACTCCACTGCTACTGTTGTTGTTAGCCATATAGGTGCGCATGTGATACACCCAAAGACATCATAAAAGATGAGCTCCGCGAGCTTTAAACAGAACAGGTGAATGAGAAAAGAAATGATGGTCTATGTTAGCCGCATCGGTGACGATGCGATCATTTCCATTTTAATATATTATAAATCGTGTACGGAAAATTTAAAATAAATTATATCTTTATTCACGAGTATGGTTCGAAAAGAGCTATGCGCACTAATCTTCAAACGTTGAGCGCTTTGGCAAAGCTTGCAATCGTTCGATTCGGCGGAAAGCGGAAATACTAGCAATAGAAATTATTCAGAGGAATCTCTGACGAGTTACACCACGAAGTCGTTCAAGTTTCTCGACGTTCGTTTATTGATATTTATATCGTCTATTTTTGTATTCGCGCTTATCGCTACAAATGAAATATTTTTCTACAACGTCAAATAATGTACAATGACGCGCCGACCGACGCATCATAGTAATTTGTCGATACAATGGCGAGAGGTCTGCTATGTATATTCAAAGAAATGGCCAGTGCGTGCAATGTCTAGAAAAATTACTCGTAAGATTATACAATTTGTATTTATTGGCATGCATATTCAAACACACTCATCGTATTTGTGCGAGCCACTAGCGAGTCGCGAATGGATTTTGCAACTTGTATAGATTCTGCATAAATAATATAGAAGATGTTTAATTTGCGACAAGAACGTAAGAATATGTCTATGGGGGCAGACGTACAGTGCGCGATTATGAGAACTTCGTTTCTCCGTCGAGAGACGATGTTTGTTTTTCAAATATTGTGCTTCAATATGTGCGATGCATGCGCGCATGTAGAAAAAAATATATTGTAAACAGAGAGATAGAGACAGAGAGGAGAGCGAGAGAGAAAACTTGAAAGTCGTTGAAACGAGAGTAAGTGTATGCAGGACCGGTGTATACAAGGTAGTATATACATATACTTAGGAAAAATAACAACGTTCCAAGCCCTCTCTCTTTCTCTCTCTCTCTGTTTCTCCGTGAAATACGACGAAAAGGTATATATAAGCGAGAAAAAAGGCAAACGTGTTTTCAGGCAAAATTACATTGTGCGAATGTGCATGTAACATGTACGTGTGTGAGGCGCGGAATGCCTCGCGCATACACATACACTTACATGTACACATGCAACGTATTATAAGAACAAAAGTAGGGGAGACGATCCGTTATGAATTCTTCGTCGCTGTCGTCGTCGTCGTTGTCGTCGCCTTGGTTGCATGGAATTATGCGAGCGATTTTTATCTTTCGCTGATACAAAAGAACTTTTAACATTGTGAATTAGTAATAAGTATTACTTTCGATACGAAAGGCAGATGAGCGTCTCCTACACGAGCTTTTTGCACGTAAATATATGGGTCAGGCGGACCTCGACTAGGCTGGTTAGTCGATAAAGCGATCTCTCGTGGAAAACGAGGTTGCTCGCTCGGCTCCAAGTTGCGCATCGATGAAAGAGCCACGATAGAGGATCGCCGCCGCTTACAGTGTCCGCAGGAAAACAAATCACGCTTTATATGCCTGGATAATACGAACGACGATGCTAGTGTATGTGCAGTTGATTGTAGCTTTCTTTTCTGTCTCTCGGCCACTCTCGGGGTCAATTGTGTGCGGTAAACCGATGGAAGACAATCACGCGCGCGGACAGATGTTTTATGGCTTAGGAAGATGAAAGACACAATCAAGATTTTTGCCACCGCCGACTTTTATGCTTCTCTCCTCACACATACACACAGGCACGCTCATACACATACATATATGGTTGATTCTCCCGAAGTTTGCTTTTTCGGGTATGGAAAATGAAAAAATGGTGAAATTTTTTTTCCTATATTGAACGGCGCGAACTAGTTTACCCTTTTTTAAACCATAAAATATGAGTAATCATTGAATCTGGGGCCTTGAGATTTCGTTTTACGAAAACTATGTCCAATTTTATGCTTAAAATTGACTATTTTCGGTTACGGAGGTGACAACACGGAGGTGACAAATCGCTACTTTGATAAACTACGTTTGAAAATAAGAAATGCACAAAATTTTCCGTACAACCCTAAATTCGGTCATGAAAAACGAGTCTTTTGACGGGGCGAGCGGTTAAAAAGAATGACCATAGCTCAAGATATTCATATCCACGGAGGTGACAGTTTTTTTGAAACACGTGAATTTTCCAATAGAATGATTATCGCTACATAGTTAAAATGTAAAATTTGAACCCGCAACCTGCACTAATCGAAAGTTGGGTCATAATACTTGACAGTTATGTAGCCAGGAACATCAAAAATGAGTTAGCGACCCAAAGCAGGCGGTATATTTGAAATTATTCAGAAGCACGATTAAAATCCGAGACATTTTTCAATTGTGTGGGAAATTTTTTAAAAACATTTTTCAAGGCCCTACGATAGACTTAAACTTTACTTTGGATGTACAGATCGTGGTCTCGTAGTTATTATAGGGCTAGGTGCTTATGAGAATGCATGGTATATGCAAACAGAGTTGATTTTGTGATCTAGACATGCCACGGAGGTGACATTTGGCATGTATATCTTCACGGCAAATTTAACTAGCACTAAAAAATTGAAATATTTATGTCCAATCATTAAGAATACAACAATATTGAATGAATGACCGATCCAGATTTGGCTTATCCTTCTCTAGTTTAAGAACATGGCATGTAGACATGAAAAAAGCAGACTTCGGGAGAATCAACCATATACGTAGTCAATCGTAGAACTCGATTCAACGGACCTTCTTGGTTCTTACGTAGGTTCTGAATGAGGCTGATCTAATCACCCACTCGTAAAGCGCAAATTGGCGCCGCCGCACACGCGAGTGAAAGAAATGACGCCTATATATACGTGTAATATACAACACGATGACTTACCATTATACTTATACACGGATCTATTGCAATGGAGGCGTCATTGGGTATTTCGGATTGTTAATTTTCGCCTCTTCTCTCCCTCTGTCTCAGTTACGCCGAGAGTTGATGGAACAGCAGCGTCAGAATTACCCACGATCGCAGCTGTACTGCTTACGTACAGCGAGCGAGCCGCTACGCGCATCATGGGATCGATACAATGCAAAATGCAAAACGAAGCGCTCGTAAAAGTGTAAGCAATTACAGTCGCCTCATTCGTAGACTGCAGCACTCTGCGGTGCACGAGCATATACGAGTGGCTTGACAGCGGGCTATGCTCTGGCCACTGATGCGCTGCGCACTGCAGAAGGAACAGTGAGAGAGATGAATACGTGCATAAAACGATCGCGCGCAAATAAAGCTTCAAATTTACGCCACTGTGATTACGGTGTCCAAGCGTAAGCGAGTTTTATTCGCCGGAGAGTTTAGTTTTACAGGTGTACATGTATATATGTACGTGTGTGCTCGAGACAGGTGTGCGTGTCGAGGCGTAAGCGCGCAGGTACACACACGAGATTGTAAAAAAAGGAGAAAGAGAGAAAGAGGAGAGGAGAGAGAGAGAGAGAGAGAAAGAGAGAAAAAAACATCAGACGCGCTTGCCGCGCGCACAATTATAAAAGGCCGATGAATCCTGACTTTTACCTCACCTTCTGCTATTACGCGCACGCAGTACCTACTCTATCTTATTCAAACTTTCCAATGATTCGTTTTTTAGCGTTGCCAACTTTTTAATCGAGTTGGATATCTACCCATATGCGTGTATATATGCGCGCATTATTCGTAACAATGGCGCAAATTTACCTCTGATTGATATCTTGATATGCCAACGTCGTATCAAAGTATCACTCTTACCTTTGCATAAAAGTACTAATTATATTTTTGCTCCAAAGAGCCTATATGCATTCGTTTGATACGTTAATTATGAATTCTTTATCTACTTTTCTCCTATTCTCTCTCAAGACTGTAGATTGTAAATCATTCAATCGTTTAACAGTGTTTCGACAACGATCCAACCTTGACTGAGCCGCGACCTTGTATCACAACGCACCATGCGATGCATAAATTAGCGCAGTGGAAGTAATCAGATTATAAACATACTCTAACGAATGATTTTTTTAGATGCGGGTCCGCCTATTTTATTCGAGTAAATTAACATGTTATAATTTTACAGTACAATAAATGAATCCGAGATCATAGACAAGTCTAGTTTAGAAAAATTTTATTACTCCGAAAAATAATTTTTCATTTATGAAGCTGCAAATAATAATATCCATTTGCATTTGACGAGCAACTAATTAAATTATTACGAGTTCTAAGAGGGGAAAAAATGAATTTTTTTCTTATTCGGTATTCTAGATACCGCACTCGTGGTATAAGAAAATAAGTTGCAAAGCATCCACAAGGGGAGGACGAAATAAGAACTGCTCGTTATCCATTTTAATTAGGTGAGTCTTTTGGGTTGGTGCAAAAGCATATAGTCCAAGAGCAGTAGACATAGAGACACAGAGGCAGAGAAAGAGAAAGTTACAAAACGCAGCGCGCGTGCATCGAGCTGTTATGCGCGCCAAAGCTCTCCAGAGAGATTTTGGATGTTCCTTCATTATAATTGATGCTTTTTTCTTTCTTTCTTTCTCTTTCTTCCCTCCGACTCCATGCGGCTCTCGAGTCATCAATTCACCTTGTTTATTTGCTAACTGAGCTCTCGTATATACCCGTGTAACATATTTTGTCTTAATTTGTAAGTGTGATTTAGGCCAATTTTGCAGAAAATTTTTTTACCTCTCCTTAAATTACGATTTAATTTTTAAAAATGACGCGTGCAAGCTAACGCGATATGTGGAGAAAAATAAGCAAAGCGAGTATGCGTCTTGAAAACATGAGTAGGCTCATTTAAGGCTTGAATAAACATAGTAGTTAACCTGCACCTCGTCTGCTGGATTCTTTTCGTTGGAGGAAGAATATACAAAAAATAAATAAAGATTCGAGCGTGCGAGAGAAAAAAATTCAAACACGTTCTAAGGCTGCGCGCGAGTCTTTATGTTCTAAACCAGCACTTAATATGGACACGACGAAGTACATGCACTGCGCATTTTATACGTACGCACTGCAGCTACGCTGGCCGAAGAGTAGCTACTCATATTTCACGATATATTTTTTTTTCTAATTATAAGTTGCATAAGAGTAACAGGTTTTTCATTCATACAACGCGATAAAATAACGCTTATTCATTAATCATGTCACGTCTCAGAATTAGATACATCAATGCGAAAAAAAAACAACGACATTACAAGCTTATTCTAACATGTATCCAATAAGCTTTGGAATTTGTCGAAATAGAGCAAAAAATTGTATGCCCTAGCGAGCGCGCGAATGATTATGCAAAAATTACCGCAGAGTATCTCTCTCACTTACTCTCTTTCTCCCAAGAAGTATATAGAGAATTCTCATCACTTACAAGATAACATTAGACTTTTACTCGGTTACCTAGGGCAACTGCGTGTGCGAGGCAAATGTGCAATATGCAAATTTTTTAAGTGGAAGTATAAACTAGTTTCGCGCATAATTTCGATAGAGGACTCGGCACGGTATATTTAGGAACGAAATTTTCTCTCTTTAAAGCGATCGCTTATATACCTGCACGCAAATCTAGCACAGAAACGCGAGGCCGAGAATAATGTCTTTATTCATGCTAATGTATGCGATCTCAGGCGGTGCGCGTCTAAAACTAATTGTTCATCGAGCATTTGTTTCTAGAGAGTCGCGCGGATATGCGCGTAAACGAAGCTTAGATACGAAGCGATAAGTGTGCAAAACTATATCGTTGAAAATTAATCTTCTCGTGGTTTTCCTGTAAAGCTCGTAAGGAGTTACAGTTCTGATTTTAACCTTCAATTATTTATTCAAATGGACCAATCGACACTTGTTAGAATGTAATTAAGGCAACGAGGTCGAAAAATCAGAAAGTTAGATTTGTTTTAAGATTGCTGCTATACTCGCAAAAGCTACGAACATAGAATAAAGAATAACTTAACTTTGCGTTTAATTAGCGTTAGTTGCCACTTTCTCGTATAATTTCTTACAAGGTACGTAATGATTTAGTTGAAGATAAATTCGAAGATGTAGTCAATTTCAAGCTTTACTGGTAATTGGGCAATGTTGATGCAAAAGTTTAGAGTATCGAATGCTAAAGAAAATATTTTCAAATTTGAGAAGATCCACCGAAACCTCAGAATCAGGGGCGTTCTTTATCGAATCAACAAAAAGGTGCTGAATAAAAAAAAGTTAAATATTCAAGTTACATAAAAAATTCCATCTTCGAAAATCTGACTCGGAGGTTTCTCCCGTAAACGGCAAAAAGAGCCACTTTCTTTTGCTCTTTTATCAGATTTTTTCAGAGTCAAAACGTGCTTTTAATACCAAACAGTTCCACAGCAGATTGCCATTTCTTTTTCAGAGTAAGAGCAGTAAACGCCTCGGCCCGTTGTAATTGTACGATATTTATCGGTAAGAAACAGAGTTAAAAAAAAAAAAAAAATTACGGAAACTGACCTGAATGTCCACCAGATATTGAAGCACATGGTGTTCAGCCAGAAGAACGTTGCTAGGAAGAAGAAGTGAGCCCAAATTGCTGAAATAAAAAATATCATTGATAAGATTTTAATTGTAAGTAGTTTGTATATTTAATAAATGATGGTCTCGTCAAGCTAACACGATTACTAACTAAAAGTACTGTCTCAAAGCTTCATGGGAGCTACAAGAAAACGTTTATCAGAGTGCATCTGCGGGGAAATTTTTCTCTCCTCTAAAAACTTCTCAGAAGTCGAAGTAGTCAATATCCTGAAAGTAATGCGATCTCAAACGGACTATCAAGGATTAAAGTCAAAAAGCAACTTTGCACTCGACTGCAGAGAAGACCCGAACTGCTCGCGGAGAAAAAAGTTTCTTCTCTCTCTTGCTCGCGAAGAGAGACTTCATCGAACGAATCGAGTGAAAATTGTTCCTCCCCTATATACCCACGTACAAACACGCATTCACGCATATACGCATAATATTACGCGTCACAAGCAGTTCGCCGCGCATAATACCAAAGACTGGCTGTGTGCGAGCCCGAAGTGCGCCGCATAATCTTCGACAAAGTTCGTGAATGCGGCTGCCAGTGCTGCGTAGAGCACAAATGTTGTAGCTGCAAAACAAGCAAGCTGCGGTAGCGTATGTGTAGTGTGTTGCGTGTGTGCGTGCAAAACTTGGTCCGAGGCGCGGAAAAAGCATAACCGCGCGCGCACACATATATACAATCCCGATTCTTCGCGACGGTGCAACGGTAAAATAGAGCAACTTTATATAATACAGAGAAGTAAGGTAAAGAGTGGATTCATTGTCGGTGGTGGCTGCGCGCAAGCTGCTGCTACTGCTCTTGGCTCGCGCGGCACACACATAGCCGCTGTGACATGAATTTTTGAGGAAGCCGTTAACCGTCCTCGTCGTCGGCGTCTCGACGGCTCTATAGAATCTGTTTGATATGTATAGGGAGGCGCGGCAGAGCCCCGAGAAAAGTTGAATTGCAACGTAGCAGCCAACGGGCAAAGTATATGTGATGACGGAGCGAGAGAAAGAGCGAGACAGACAGACAGGAAAAAAGGCTGCATTCATTTTTTAGAGCGCAATTCGCCCACGAGTTAAAGTCTATTCTTCCTTATAAAAATCGAAATGCGAAAAAAAAGCGCGCAGCTATTAAAATTTAAAATTTCTTTTTGTCGTTTTAACGCAAACTTTTTTTAGTACAATTGCTTTTATTTTAAGCTACTTCACACTCGACGCGCGATACTCTCTATCTCTATTCACTTTGCTCCCACGCTTATTCATAAAAGAGGAAACGAGTCAATTTACCTTAAATTATTTAAAACCGTTTGGTCGAGCGTCTGAACTGATAATAAATTTGGGATATTTGGGCTACTCAAGCGGTAAACAAACGAGATCCCACACTGCACAATATAATATATCTATATAAAGTGCATCCCGTCCGAATAGACTCTTCGATTTCCTGGGGGCTCGACGTACATCGTTCGGCACGTCGGCGCTTCTCCAGTGTGGTATTGACCTTCTCTCATGCTCATACTTATTCGCAAGCGCCCCATGATGTGGCGTCGGAGGGAGCTGCCGCCGGGGGTGAGTCGTGCGCGCAAGGGTCGCTCTTCTGTCACCCGAAATTGAAAGTCTCGACGTACTTGGCAGTGGGGTCGTTCTGAGGGGACAGGGAGGAGAGAGCCGAGTAGACTAATTTACCGCCTGTCACTTATGAGTATCAAACTTGACTAATACGTTTTTTCATTGGCTATCTGCGCAGGGCTTGGCTTTCGTGATTCGTGGATCCGACTTTTTTCGTTAACTCGCTGAAAAGTTATCGGGTGCACTGAATACGCGTGATGAATAGACACGCTCGAGATCGTTTAGAACACTATCGACAGATGCAAATATTATATCGCTAAATGGATGTGTCTTTGTAACACCAATTTTACAATAGAATCATGAAATTTGATTAATCAATTACGAAATAATTTCAAGGCCCATGAATTAAACTTTGGGTAAATCTTGCTTAATTTTGAATTTTCAGAAGAAAAATCTCCACGGTAAAGCGACGAACCACGTAGGTGGCGTAGAATTCGTTAAAACGAGGGTGCAAAAGCTGATCAACTGTCCACGCGAGCACACGATAACACGATTCCATTAGGCAGTATACGATGAAAATTTGATTACACGCGTGGCAAAGTGTGTATGGAAGGTTAATGTACAGTTCATTTCTACCAAGCGATACACACGGAAGTACGCACAGTGCCAAGAGGATTTATTGCCTTTTTCTAAGTTGGCTTAGGCTCAGCAGCTTTTACTGCATCGTCACAATACATTTGTCTTCTAATTGAAAGCTTTGAAATATTTATATTTTCTCCAAATTCCGTACCTGCGAATATGGATAATTTTTCGAAATAAAAACTTTGCAAAAGAAGTACAATGGCAAAGAGTGATGTGCGATTTGAAAATTGTCAAGTTAATCTGCAACGAGGCACGTGGGGAAATGAAACAACGCAGTTGCAATGATTTGCCGAAAGAAAATTCGCGAATCGGAGAAATGCGCTGTGTGCCCGAGCGAGACGTTTTTTTACACGCCGCGAGGAATAAACGCTAAGCCATAAATATCAATAACGCATCGCTCGTGTACGCGTAATTTTTCAGCGTTTAATTTGGGAAAGTGCACCGTTAATTCAGAGTTATTGCCTCGATCCTAACGCAAGTGAGCGCGCGCGCGAGCATTGAAATTTTTAGTGCACGCATAAATTCAAATTTAAACGATATACGTTATTCGAAATATGAATATAATACTATCGTGCGTATACGTACTCGAGTATACACCCGCGCGAATTAAGCTAATAAGAATTTGTTTTATCGATCCACTGGGCGCGCAGAAGCTGCGCGTCGAGCAATGATCGATCGTCGAGTTTACGACAGTGTACGAGCGGTCATCGTCGAAATTAATAAGCGCACAAATGGGCAAATCTACCTCGAAATGATCACGAGAGAGAGAGAGAGCTAGAGAGTCTCATCTAACACTAGCCTAGTTTCTATTTCCACTATTTGCATACACTCGAGACCGAAATAACATGTCGGTCAGTGGTCGAAATGCAGTCGCGCGACGCTCTGGGAGCTTTTATAACTGCCCGTGCACGCATACCTGCCTCTGCCGCCGTCTCTCCCGTGAGCTCGCGATATTAACAACAAATTTACGACCGCTAAATATGACTATAACCTAAATCAAAGCTATTACCATATCGGACAATCGACGACCCGAAAAATGTAGGCCGGCCAGAGTCGAGCTTGCGCTCTAGGCCACGTATAGGGCTTTTTTTGTACGTGTAAAGTACTCGAGAAGCAAACAAACTTTAAACTGAATGTGCTTAAGAATACATTTATAAATGCGGATCAAAGTGTGGGAGCTGCTAGTTCAAGAGGGACGAGTACTCGAATGCCACTCGTGTTGCTGCTGCTGCTGCTTGTCGGTGCCGCTCGCGAACGGCACGTGCAATGCTATACTGCATATATATACAGGCCAACAAGGCGCACACAAGAGTCTTCGTACACATCTATAGAGAGCAAAGATCGGGCGCGCGCGCGAAATTGCGCCGCTATATATGCTGCACATTGTGCGCACAAAAGACTGACAGATCGATTCTTCGGCTCTGTCGTGCCGCTGCCGTAGCTGCTCTCGCGGAGCCGATGACGCGTGATCTTATCATAAATATAGCACGAGGTATTGAATTTTTTTGTCGCCGTCGTCGTCGTCACGCGGATTCAGCGCTAGCGGCAGCCCCACCGAAATATCTTATTATCCGTTGAGAGGGGATAGATGTCAGTGGCATGGTATACGCAGGCAGAGTGCGCCAGGCACGAGCGACTGCACGCCAGCGAGTTTGACACGAAAATGAATGATTCATAGGGCCCCTTATCTATTTATACGAGCAGTATACGTTGGATAACGAAATTTCGAGTTTTCAATGCTCAAATGTCGCGTGCGTGCGACTCTTATGCATACCCGATGCCTGCGATTTCCATTGGACGAGTATTGGCAGCTGGCTGACGTGCTATTACACATGGATCACTCGAGTTTGAGTTGTAGGCTTAGATTAAGTTTCGCGTACGCGACCGAAAAGTAACTAATATTTCCGATCACAACGCACACAATTAATCTTTTTTGGACATTTCGCTTTTTTTATTGCAAACCACGAGTCAGTATCTAATTTTACATCACAACGCCGCGAGCTTTGCAGAGTATGAATTAGTTTTATACTCCGTGCAGGCTTAGTGAAAAAAAAGAAAGCGAAAAGCTTTTTATATGCCTCACGATGTTCTTCAGCGATGCAAAAAATTCTTTGCGGAAGCCGCTCTAGACGTATACTTATGCATTAGCAAAAGTGTATGCGGAGAGAGGTGGAGAAAGAGAGAAAGAAAAAAGTTGTCCGAAAAAAATGACTTGCGCGCGTTGGGGAAAAACCGATAAGAGCTCACGCGTACACACGTACGTATATGAACGGTAAGAAGAAAATAAAAGCTGCCTCTGTTTATTACAGCTAAACAAGAAAGGAGTATTTTAAATCTTTTACAATAGCAGCAGCACTCGACAGCAGTACCGAGGCACTTTTTTATTTCTTTCCTGTTCATTTTCGTTAATCTCCGCAGTTTCATGTTTCTTTCGCTGCGTTTATAATGCGCGCGCTGTTTTTACGATCACGCGCGCAAACAAATGCTTTGAGAAACATATGGAATATTTCAAGCAGTTATGATAATTATTATAAAAAATAAAAAATTTCTGACTATACGTGCCGTTCAAAAGATGTAGTAACGCAATATCGATAATGTTATTTTACAAGTGGACGTATTCCGACCAAATGCAGCACATACAAAATACAAGATAAAATACAAGATAAAATTCAAAAGCAACAAAAGGTCGAAAATGCGAGTGTGAACGGTAAAATAAGGGCAAAAAAGCGCGAGAGCACACGAAGAGAAGTTAAACAACGAGAAGCGATGCATCATTACTGCGTGCAGCGTGGCGTACGGCGCGCATAGAGCGCATAAAACGGCAAGGACGTCAAAGTTTGAAATGATTGCTTTTTTTTCTGCCCAACCCACATACATGATGTAGTAGTTTATTGAAATACTGGTAAAATATTTACACAAGCTTGTACGATAAAAACGATGAAAAAAGGGCGTTGAACAAATATGTTGCAGCAGCGCAGCGATAAATTCTTCAATATCAATAAAGCTATCGATACCGCATCGTACCGAAAGAGATTCATCACACTGCACTGGTGTGTATGTGAGTTAACATGAACATGATAAAATATGAGGGTTTGTTTCGTTGAAACACGTGTAAGAAAACCAAATTAGTGATGCCTTTTTTGCTTTTTTTCCTCTGTCAATTTCAAATTGCCGGGTATGCAAAATTCAAATTAAGAAGTAAATCTTGTCTTCGAGATATTAGCAAGTAAATTAAAAATCTGATAAGATTAATCTTTTTTCAATAACCAGCAATAGCTTGTTGGATTTTCTAAAGAAAAAAAACCACCGATTGGAATTTACCAGCATGAAAATTCTAAAAAAAAATATCAAGTCAGAAGAAGTAAACACACGCAGAAGCATCAACTGATGGTTCACGTTTAGCACACATACATACACCCATCCGAGCGCTAGTCATGTGCCGTACACGAGCAAGGTACATCTCAAAGGATCTGCGTAATCGAAATAACGTCCAAACACGCTGCCGTATACATTCCAATCAGAGAGCCGTGGATGCAAATTTAAATTTGAACTTTCGCTCCTCGATTCTCCTAGCGCTGCGCTACTAGCTATAGGAGCGCTGAGATATGATGTCATTACGCTAGTCTGCCCCTCGTACGAAATTTTGGATTCGGAAATCGTTTAATTTCCTATGTGCAATCGTTCCGCATGCGAAATCTCCACGCGACTGATATACACGGTTGTTTACCAAACAGAACCAGCATCACATGCCTCCCTCACTTTTACAGGATTTATCGTTGCCGATTAATCGAAAAAGATAATCTCATTTCATTCGTCTAACGACGTAAATAATTACGAATTGTTTTTATGAGATTGAAAAAAAGTATCTTTAATAATTAGATTTTTATTATTGCTCACTGATTTTGATTTCCCATAAATGTTCGTTTTTTGCGGCTATGATGTGAAAAAATGCGTAAAACATGAAGAATACCACAGCAACAATTTTTGAAGATCAATTGATTGGTGTTTAAAAAAATGATTTGCTTTGTACAAACCATAGCGTAGAGGACAAACAAGATAGAAGCAGCAGTGGCATCAGCCAGGCCTGACGCACACGCCCAAACTACACTCCCCTGGGAATAGGCTGGGATGCAGTTGCCACGTTTCACGTCGATGATCAATCAAAATCACTTGTCAGTAGACGGGCCGAAAGTTGGACGAGCTTCTGTCGCAGCCGAGACACACGTGCTACAACACATCGTCCTGCGCACAGATACGAGCTTGCAGCGAGCCAAACGTCGGCTAATACACTAATCGAAATCGGTGCACAATCACGCAATTTCGGGCACACAAATATGAAATTCGATCGATGTACCGATGTATCGCTCGCTGCCCAGAGAGCCTCAGCCAACGAGCGCAAAGATGAGCGATGAGTCTCGATCGTGTTTCGAGCTTGCAAGCTCAATCCGAGATTTTTAAAAGCTCATCGCGATAAATCAGCATTGCTCGCGACCGATTGCGCGCCCATGAATGGGAGCTTTTAAGCGATCACAACCACATGATTAATGGCCAACCTTTGTTTGTACGCGGTAAAAGTGCCACGCATCGAGTCAGATATATTTATGCAAAATCGAATCACCGTATAGAGGTGAAATCAGCGTTGCTTTAATAAAGATCATAATAAAACTTGCGAGCTAATCTATCAATTATTTTTAGAAACGATAACAATCAGTATACACGGCTAAATGCATTCCATGAAAAAGTAGTAGCAAAACTTAGTTGTTGGCCAATATTATTTGCATTATCATAGAAACGATTGTATTATTATTTTACAATCGCTTGAAATGTATTTTACTAAATTTAAGTTAAAATTCAATATAATGGAAAAAATAATTTAAATAAAAATAAAAAAATTGTAGCAGTAAAAAGGTTTTAAGTCGATAGTACATAACACAGAAAGATAGACATAAGAACTTCGATCTGACCTAAATATCACTCAATTATTTATCGAGCTTCAAAAACATTGGCTTAATCGATAAGAGCAGTTGTAAATTGTGACAAGAGCCGACATTTCAATGTTTCTCGCTTCTCAAGACATAACAGAGCTAAACTTGCACGCTATAATATTACGAAAATATCGCATCCGCAGCGCAGCGCCACGAATATATATGTGTCTTAGCTGGCGCTGCGGCTGTTGCGGAGTTATTATACATAAAGTAAAATATTGCGCGATGCAAGCTCGCTGCCATGCTTACTCTCAAGGAATTACGTAAAAGCAATTTCACGGCTGGCAAATATCAAGCGTCAAATCAAAAGACATATACGGGAAGTTTGGTATTTGGTGCACGAATTGAAATGAAAATTTCTCCTCAAAGGGAAAAGCCGAGGTGATTGTAGCAAGTATATGCAGGTTGGCGGTCGTGTCTTTTATGTATCTATAGGTAAGCCTGCACAAATATGCACACGCATCCAGCGAGATATCGTAAACATTTTAAGAGAGCGTGTGCCTCGATGGTTATTGAATAGGTGCAACGCGCGGGGGCAAGGCGAGTAAAACGAGTGCAGTATATAATTTAGCGGCAACGATGCGGTCAATAGTGTGTGGCATTTTCAAACCTCCGCGGTGTGCGTGGCTAACGTTACACGAGAGCAATGCGCCCAGTCTAGTACATGAATTATTCATCAACGCCCGGAAGCTCTCCACGACCGACCTACCGAGCGACGACGACGCGCGTGGCGGCCCGAGTTGTTATTATAAACACACGTGCGTGGGCGCATGAAATTCACACGGGAAAGCTCTTCGAGCTGTTAAAAAATCAGAAAGTGGATAAAAAAAAATTTTTTAATGAAAAGTGTCGCTTTGGAATGTCAGCCGGTCCCCTTTACTTTTTTTTTCCAAAACCATCAACGCCGCGTTATATACATTGAGTACGAGCTCTGCGGTGCGTGCGCGATTTATCAGGATTTCGAGCGTAAAATGTAATGAGCTAGGTAGATAGCACACTCGGTAGGTTATATTTACGGTCACAGTCGCATGCCAAACTGCCCGCGCAACCGTTGCTCTTTCGACGATGCTCTATTACAGTGTGGTGAGTGAAGATTAATTTTTGCACATCTAGTTTGTAATCTATCGCCTACTAGTTTGCGCAAGCTCGTATTCACGATTAGTTTTTGGAGTGATTCTCTCGAGATATTTGTCGTAAAATATTTTTCGAGCTGCAGCGTTACTCTCGAGAAGCATATTGGGAAGTGCAGAACATAAGGAAAGCAATAAAAATTGAATAAATACCGATAACGTCAATAGTCTTACGAAGGAACGAACGAACGAACGAGAAAAAAAGTGCAACGATGAAACGAGATTCTGGTATTTGCATAGCTCTTTTGGCAGTGCTCTGTCGCAGATATGCGCAGCATAGAAAATACACGTACGCTTAGTCAAAGAGAAGCGCTTTAAGCCAATGACCAACAAAAACTATTTGGATCTTCTTTATCACTGCCGCCGCGACCAAGTCGGCTGCCAAGCTTTCTTTTTATGCATGTTTTTGCTTTTCTTCTTTCATCAAACTCCAATATCTTTGTGCGCGGAGCTTTGAGAGTTTAACGGATAAATTCCTCCGGAGCTTATTTCACTTTACTTCGATGATCTGGCACAGACTTAATGACGCCAGCTGCTTGGATGAATATTGTTGATAAATGCTAGAAATTAAAACTATTTTATCTAGAAATGAAGATAGGTGATTGGAATGTGCATTGCGCGTCTTCGGATCTATCTGTTCGATCTTTGTTCGTTTCAAGAGAGGTGTTGTGAGCTTGAATCGCAAACGAATTAATGCACGCACTTTGCCGGCAAATGAAATAGATCGTTTTATATCTCAGCCATCGATTTCGACGATATAAATGAAGGACAGGGAAAAAAAGACAAGCGACGAAAAGCAGTTGCTTGATGAGATAGAATTTTATGGCTCGCTTGGGAGCTGCAGTTTTTAGTGCTAATCGATTCTGCGGGTCGGCGGCTTACTCGTAAAAACAAGAAATTATTCCGAGCAGTATAAGCCAAGTGTAATACATACAGCGAGCCCGGGAGTTCAAACTCATCGGGCTTAAAAAGAAAATAAAATGACGCTCTGTATATGGTCGAGGCTGAGAGACGAGAAATGAAAAATTTACCCAGAGAGAAGAGAGAAAGACGAACGAAGCCGGCAAGAGTATTAATCAGGAAAGTAGTGTCTTTGAGTCGCTGGAAATAATTTTCTGCTCGCACGGCTCGCGTAGCATATATTGAAGAGCTGCTTTTACGAGGATATCGTCGACTATATAAATATAAAAAAGACAAAATTAGAGAAAATTTATGGCAGGAGACGCGAGGGTGCGATAAAAAAAACGCCGCGAGGTTCTATCCCAATGGCGAGTGTGTTGCATATGAAACTATGCTTCATTGCGCAAAAAACACACATCGCGGCTGCGCGAGTATTTTCAAATGATCAAATCGGTAATCATCGTGCCTGGCATATTCTCGTCAAATACTTTATACGTTACACTTTTTTGCACCAAGTTCCACCGGAGCTATTCATTATTGTTTGCTTAGTTTATTAATGATGTACGCAACTGTAATTGGAAAACATTTGAAAAATGACCGTGCTACGAAGGTGATGTCGTCTTTTCAAAGCAATAAAAACATCCTGTAATCACCGGAATACGTATCATCGGAAGAAAATACCGGCGATTCTAGACACATTCTTATTCATATTACGCACAATGCACAAGAGCTATTTCTAGCATATAAATACAATTTTTATACTAAACAATTTTAACGAAGGTCGTGCAAATTTGTTACGTAAAATAATTCCTTCAAATAGTTACAAGTTGTTTCAAGTGAATTTTGTAAAAAATGTATTTTACTCGCAATAATATTGTCGTAAAATACGATATGTGGATTTTTAAAAGGCGCATTTTCAAATGCAAAGCCACGCAAAAGGGGGAAAAAGCTGTTTCAGTGTATAAGTGGGTTAGAATTGAGGCAAAAACATACAAGAGAGACGTAATACACGTCGGGAAATGTACACATGAGCTATACGTGCGTTTGGTGTATAGGCTGGCAAAGTCGATTCGGCAGGAATGAAAAGCCTTGGCGCAAGGACCCATTTTTTCGCGAATAGAATATCGAGTAAAACCTTAGTATACGGAGGAAGAAGAAGAAGAAGAAGAAGAAAAGGAGGAGGCGTAGGAGAAGGAGAAAGGAAAGAAAACGTTAGACTTCGGTAAAAAGTAAACTTGACTTGAATATTTAGTATTCAAGCGTAACAATCGTGCGGATTTTGAAAGAAAGTATCAAAAAATATTTATCTTACATATTTATCATTTCTTTGAAAAACTGTCTGATATCATAAATCATTAATTTGGTAAGTGTTGCATATTCTGATGAAAAATAAAAAGTAAATTACAAAACAGCTTAATCAGTAATCAGCGGTATAGGTTTTCTTCAATTCTTTTTTCTTATTTTTACGTTAAAAAAAAAGAAGCCAAGTCACCGCACCTGTCCGCTCGAGTCGGAAAATACTGCTTTGCAAGTTAAAATCCCAGCGAAATGGAGCCCACGCGCAGACAAACATACTTGTCGCCGGCGCACGCTACATATATATATGTATAAAGAAGAAATCGACGCGTTCGACATGTGCTGAATCAGTGCGATCGGTAGATTCGATGCTTTTTCAGCAAACAGATATATGTGTGTGCCTGTGTGTAGACGTAATTCGAGAGTGAATTTATAAATGTGACGCGAACGTGCCACGCGCAGCCGCGCGCTTATACGTCTCTCCGTTCGCATACATGCATACGTGCAGCAGGATCGATCGAACTTTCTTTTCGAGTGTCACACTGGTTTCGGATAACAACTTAATTTAAAGTAACAAATGTAATCAAACAACGTTGTCACGAGATATCCTAGTGCTCTGATCAATATGCTACTTTTTACAGTATAGCAATAATTCCACTAGTCTTTCAGTCCCCTATAGCGACGAAATTACATATGCGTGCACTTTTTTATCCATTGTTTTCACGCAGCTTGTCTGACGCTTTTTTCCTCTCGCAAGACTCGAGCCAGACCTAGACATATTTACGAGTTGAAAACTGCTTTCAGAAAACTAGAGCGAGTGTCTAGCCGCGTGTGTGCCCCGGGCACAAGCTGCACGCGCAATGTGCATTGACATGGAGGCACCATCTTCTCACATGAATACCTATGTTGTAGTCATCTCAACGCAGACGCTCTTCCTTGTGTGCTTCCTATAGAGCCAGTACACGGTGTATTGTTTGCAATGGAATTTTTTCACATCTATTTATCGAGTCGCTCGCGTACAATAATGTACTCGCGTGCACAGGCGTATGTCACCGTCAAAGACGACGACGACGACGACGATGCCGACGACGTTGACAAGATATATCGTGCTCTTTGTACATCTATTCGTTTGTTGCTTCTCATTCGCTTTTCATTCGTTGGATTAACTTAGAAATATTATTTTTGTGCGATTCAAACAACAATAAAAAATATCAGCCGCCTAATTAAACTATTTTAAGTAACTGATACTTCCACAATTTCTTATGTGGCGTCGAATTAGTTTCCAATATCAATAACTGCATACGCCAGCCTTCGATTTGCTCTGGGTACTCGCAGATGAATGAATCGCGGCTATGATCGAGTGAAAAGGTGTGGATAATGAGGTGTGGTCGATTACATACATGCTTTGATACACACAGAGCATGTGGGCCCTGCATGTTTCAGCCTGCTACATTTCATTATTTGTGACTGCGTGCTCGCAGAGCTACGTGTATTCATTTGAAACACGCACATTTATTACGTGCGTCGACATTACTTGTAATGTATACTTTTTTCTCATTCAATATGTCCAAGTTACAATTACTCGCTCTATTCTTTTCTAATGTGTTTATCTATTTTGCATGCTTAAAAAAGTGCGTACGTAACATTAGAGTAGAAACCGATCAATATCTAATACTTTATATTCTACCATCGAATCAGCTATACAGAGAGTGTCAATCATCGCTACGTGGTCCCGTATTGCATTCAAATGAATTTTTCATCGGTGCAATGTACGTACTTACATATTCATATAATGAAACGTAATGTCTATTAAAATGTATGCCCGATCCTTTGCGCTTGAGGGCCGTCGATATCGTAGCCCTCCCTTTGACAAGTACGAAGGTATACTGTCGATGAAACGCCGACGAAATACGAGCAAGTAATTAAGCGTAGAATGTAAGCCATTCTACATATCCAATGCGGTAAATTCAATCTAATTGTCGGGAAATCATTCGATTCGCGTTAAATATATTTTTTTTTTTATACAAATTATCCATCTCGGCCACCGTCATTCAATGAAAAATACTTTTCGTTATCAATGTTTATACCTATAATTCAAGGTTTATATGATTGACAATTTTCCAAAGCAAAGTGATTACTGAATTTGTATTGGAATCGAAATTAAATATTTTTATTATTTGTTGAAATAAATTGTAAAATAAATCATCTTGAAATTTAAAAAATAGTTTACTATGGCCATCGTATCAACGAGCTTATATCAAACCGAAGTTTTTCAGACAATTCAGAAAAAGTACGGCTGCAATGGCAATGTAGATTTTAATGTCACAATTAAAAAGTTAAAGAAAATGACACCATTTGTTTTTATTAAAAATTCATTCATTATAAAATTTTCCGAAAATTTCAAAGCACCATGTTAATAATAAATAATCCCTACTATGGAGCTACAATCCAAAAATAGTACGTAATGCGCACGAACAAAATAAAAAATTTCGAAAAAAAATTCACGTAAATTATTTATTTACATTTACTTACTAGTCACTTTTTAATTGTTTTTCATTTAAATAATTGAATCTATTTACGGTTCTGATTTTTTTCCAGTCATGGAATTAGGATACATAAAAATAACATATAAAATACTGTCGTTATCGTTGCTGATTGCATGATTTTTAATTGCATCTGTGTGAGTTTTTCCAATTACATTTTCAATTGCATTCAATTACACTTTGCTAGCAATACATCACATCAATTTTCAAGATAAATTAAAAACTAAATTTTTCAATAACTTTGCCTTATATCAAAACTGAGTATTCATCATGAATTGTGCTACAAATCCCTTTGCGCAGTTTAGTCGTTTATAAACATATTTATTTTCTGTCGAGCAAAATAATCAATAAAAATCATGAATGTTTCATAAATTTTGTATTGTAAATAGAATTCGACCAAAAAATACAAATATAAAAAAAATTCAATGATAAAATTAGGTCTGAGAAAAGAAGAATTTTTAGAACTGGATACGAATTCGTTACAACCTGCTGCAGGACAATAAGCTGCGCGATTATTTTATCTCAACTGCTTCAAGAGCCGAGCTTGCAGCCTGTGGATATGGTTCAAGGGGCGAGATGTCAATAGGTGATATTCGTAAAAAGCTGTTGAGAAAATATGGAGAAGCAGGTCAATTGCAGACTGCGCAGCGCATCTCGTGCTTGGCAAACTTCTTCGGTGCTAAGATTATCTCTTTTCTGCGCTTTTGATATTACGAGCTTTAAGCCAGGGTTTTTCATTCTTATCTTTTAGGCGCAATTGAAAACAGCAGCTGGTCTTCATTATTAGAAAAAAAATTTTTCTCAAAGCTATTTCATGCAAAGAACAGCGCATGAATGGGAAAGACAGAAAATTGATTTTTCTGAAAAAAAAGTCATTTTTAATGCAGCAGGTAATGTTTTTAATTTTTAAAATCCAATAAGCCCGAAGAAAGTAATTTTTCCTAGAAAGGAATGGTTCTAGATTAAAACTAAGTTTGACGTGGTTAGCAATTATCGTTGCGCGCGCCCGAGCTCATCATCTTCTGTTTACTTATTGTCAAGTATGCCTGCGTCGAGCACGATACATCCCATACGGCACGCGGCGCATCAAAGTTGAGAACTCAAGGCACAAAGTTCATTGAAAATTCTGCATCAAGCTCGTAAAAGCTTACAGTCACGGTCCTAAGAAGTATTACATATATATACTCGCTCTGTCTCGGGAGGAAAAAAAGCACGCACGAGACTATGCGCTGGGTGTTATCGCGGCCATTTTAGGTGTTACACCGCGCCAAGAGAAAAGTAGACTTCAAAAGAAAGTGCATAATAGTTTTGCGAAACGAGACAAGACGTAATAGAAAAGCCTCGTCCACGCGAGTATCTCGACGATGACGCGAGTGACTAAACAAAAAGCGCAACGAAGGCGTCGGCGCTATGTCGGCCGACACTAGGACGCACGCAGAGAAGTATTATCCAGTGTCTGATCCTCGCATCAACTCTCGCGCCATTTGTTTTCGCATACACACACGTAACCTTTGTAGCAGCTCGGATATGCAATTGTAATTAAGCTCGTTAATTAAAACTGCGTTGGCATGCACAAAACGCATAAATTACGCAGTTATGGTGTGAAAGAAAGGGTCAGAGAGACAATTTGCCAGTTTGTATCAGGGCTGCTTTACTCACGGGCGCGTAATACATGTATCTCGAATATGCAGACGTGGAGGGCTGCAAAGGCCCGCGAAACTTGCTCTTGCCTTACATAACGACGCGGGAGACAAAAGATTGCGATATGATGTATATATATATTACGCGTGCCTGCGGCTGCGTGCGAGCGATGCGTGCAGCGCCAATTGGCAGCAGATGCTTAGCATTTTCGGAGGTGTCGAACAAGCTGCTGTTGCTGCCGATGCTCAGAGTGTGAACTAAGACAAAGCGCCAAGTTGTCAACTTTGGATAAGTGAATACTTTCTGGCGTCGAGGTGCTTTCGGGAGCAGCTGCTACCTTATATGTTAAAGCGCTGATTACATGAAAAAATATTTCTTTGCAAGAGAAAAAAAGACACTAAAAAACTAAGAACTTTTTTATCATTATCGTCAACTTATATCACTCACTTCTGATTTTCTTTCCAAGAGGTGTTAAGCTTCTTGAAGAAGTTTCGATACGCGTAATATTAAAAAGACCAGTCAAAATGCGCTAAACTATTTAAGTTCTGGCGTACGAAATTTTTTAACGACAGACATGCAAAGCAGCACAAAAATGTGGCTGGTCATTCTTTACTCGAGCAAACTCGCTAAAAAGTCTTCTTAGTGAAAAAAGAAGGTTTCGAGGATGATTTTTTTTAATTCGCATTAAAAAAGTCATTAGAGAATTTTCTCGAGAGACTCTAGTTGGGCAACGCGTCACCACTGCACGATGATCAGCGGCGCGTATTAAATGATAAGTTTTCCTTCTATCTCTCTCTACCTTACTCTTTCAGGACAAAAAAGAAGAAAACTCGCGTGTCTGTCTGGGTCTGTCGCAAAATTTTCTATCTCTATTTTTCATACCGCGGGTGAAATTTTGCACTGCGTGCAACAGGAACTCGGAGGCACACAAGGAAAGAGATGAGCAAGATTTATCGATACGCCCCTATCGAGCCTTAAACGCGCGCCTACACCAAAGTCGGTGGCGGCAAACTTTGCCAACTACAAATCCTTAATTCCACTTCGGTGAAAGTATGTGGCAGAAACTTGGATTTATATTGCCGACTCCTGGTAAGACGAATCACGCGCGCGCGCACGAAAGCGAGAGTGAAAGAGCTGGATACATCCACTCAGCATCGGATAAGTAAAAAGTGGCTGCGTCAATGAAGAATTACAAGTTTAATGATAAATCATTAAGCTTGAAACTCGAAAACGCCGTGTCTGAGAAAAAATTGCAGCCTCGACAATTTTTCACAATTAATCGCAACGAATTTTGCAGTTTTAGCCCCAGCTTACCGGAGTACAAGAAAAAAAAAGAACACATCGTCTCTCTTATACGTACAAGAGATTTAAAAATCTTCGAGCACAACGTCACGCAGAGAGGGATGCTCAGCCGAGGGAAAAAGGCGTAGCAGCAGCAGCAGCAGTAGCACCCGACGTTAAAGCGTGGAAGGGGGTGCGCGACAACTCGAGCAACGCAGTGGCGGGCGGCGGGCGCCTCGCGACGTGACGGTGATAAATCGCTGCTGCAAGCGAGAATTATGTGTCTTGCCTGGATTATGAGCTATATAAATTCCCTGGTTATGCGTCCAATCTTTTTTTCGGCATTACAGCCCAGCCGAGCGTTAACCGATCAAATTCTTGGGTCCTTCCTTTCTCTCTCTCTCTCTCTCTCTCTCTCTCTCTCACTCTGCGCACGGCAAAGACTACCTACCCCATCCCAGGCGGGCGCGTGGCGCACATGAGAGCTCAGCCGGGTGATGGTAATCTCTTGAGTCGATGTTTGCCGTGAGATGCGGTGGGACACGGGACTTTTGTTCTATCTCCGTCTCTTTCTCGTCGAAACGTATACGTACGGCACGAAGCGCGTCAAGGGATGCTGGTGTCTTTATTTAGTCTCGACTTTTTACAGCTTATAGATTTGTTCTGTGCGATTTAGTTCATAGCAGCGAATTCGTCTTAAGTTCCTTACAATACTTTATAGAAAAAAACTATAAAGATTGTCTGAGTTTTACTTAAGACGAGATACATTTTTCCTATGATTTTCATTCAATAAATTCAAACCATGAAGTGGCACGATACTGTTACTGTCTTTTTTCGCTATGAATATAAAAGAAGCCAGAACCAGCGAGTCTAAAAATTAGCAATCTAACGTCGAGCGCGCACTTGTTTTCAATGCTATAGTTTAAAATACTCCACGTCATATATCATAACTTGAATGATATTAGAACTAGCATCATTAACCGCTCAGTGGCAATCAAAGCTTTGCTACTGTACATACACAATATTTATAGATCACTATTTATGGCCAAGTACACGATGCGTAAAAGCAACTGAGGATATTTTTTGAACATCACTCCGACGAACGCATCTCGACAATTTGATGAGCGTAAACTCGCTGATGCATCTTATTTTACTTCCTTATTGAGAATTTATGGATTTTTCAGCATTAATCGTGTCTTTTTTATTTCAAGTCTCGACTTGTCATATTAGGTTTCCTACTTAATCTTCATACCAATCCTTTTTATACTCATAAGTATTATATAGTCTTATTTAAATGTAAGTCAAATGGTTCTTAATTTTTGATTAAATTTACTTTTTAAATCCAACATAAATTGCTTTGGCTCTAAAGCTATACATCCATTTGATATCTGAAAAAATTATAACAATATTGGGAAATGAAAAGTCGATACCAGCACGCAGGTAGCTATAGATTCAGATACGCTAGAGCTCGACTTGTTTCGCGTTGCTGCTGTGGCTGGTGTATACACAGTAGTGGCCGCGCGCACGGCGTTATGAAGTAATAGGACAAAAAGCGGCTTCTGACACCGGCTGTTGCTGCATGCGCGCGCCCTGTGCTGTTGTGTAACTCCTGTTTTTTTCCTCTACCTATACGCGTTTCCCTCCTGCACCTTTTTATTTGGCCGAATAGCGTTTTGCTTCTGCTTTCTTTGTGTTCCGCATAAGCCAGACAGCCATTTTTGTCTGCGTCCTTTTTGAATTTAGCTATTTTATTTTCTTTTGCGATCCCCGCGAGAGAGCTTAGCAGCCGAGAGTGCATGCGCATTTTTTCTTCACTATTTTTTGTTTGTTTATTTTTTCGCAAAACATTATACGACATTGCAAATAGCTGCGACATTTTTCAAATTTTCGCTAATTTTAAAAGCGGAATTAGGATAATCTTGTATTTTTATTGCATCATAAGCTCGTGGCTTACTTTTAACAATAGATTATTCTCTATATAAAAAAAGGACCACGTGCTTAAAAGTACACCACTTAAAATTTGATACAACATTTAGTTGTTTCATTTTTTCTTCTATATAGCGAGAAAAGCTAATAGCTGAGGGCGCGCAGCAAAGCGAAAAATAGAAGGCATTTTAAAAAAACAGAATGTCTCCGACACGCTTCGGTCTTTTCTATACACGTTAATATATGAATTCCCCAAAGAGCTCCCGATACACTGCAGCGGCAGAGAAAGAGAAAGAGAGGGAGAAAGCGCTTATATTTGTGCGAAAATGAACCAAAGAATCTTTTGTGCCGTTGGTGTGTGTGCGCGCGGCCGTGAGTTGAGGTCTGTGCATTCAGCCGCGTACACGGGCATTTAGAATAGCTTGTCTTGCGCAGTGGTTTATTTGAATAATTGTATGGTATATACGGGGGTGTCCATTGACTATATAGCTTGGCGCGCGGCTTATGTCTCGAGATAATAAATGCTTTCCGAGCAAAAGCTCTGCAGACGTTTTACGAGCTATTGTTGCATTCAATGAAGCTGATAAACCAAGTGTATAAATATGCGCACGCGTTGGCTCTTATTAAATGGTCAAGATAATTACACGAAGCTTGTAATTGCGCTAAGTATGAACATTCGGCAAGTACAAAATAAAATGCGCAATGCGAGATAAACTTGATAACTCTAATTTAGCCCGTCTTGAAGTTGGTAAAATTATTACAAATATTTTTTTAAATTCCCGCAAACTGATTTCCGTAATGGTGCAATGAATTTATCTCTCGCTTTTTATTTGCATCGATTGCGCAGTATAAGTGCAGAATATTCTTTTTTCGACCGGTGAGTATTTAGCACCAAACGCTAGTGCATAAATGGCAATAGACTTGACGAATGCCTCTCTGTGATAGGGTAAACCGCGTCAAGGCTCGGCGAGGAAGACTCTTTAGAGCTCACAGGCTCTGTGTTAATACATACTGTACATATAGGTGCACTGCAGCGCACACATGTAGAGACGAACGCGCGGCCTGCTCTCATAAAGCTCGAAAGGACAATGTTGCAAGAGCGGCAGAGGCGCTTATTCGCTCGCGCACGACGTACAGTGCTACACGGGACAATTATTCCTCGTCACATGATTACACCCGTGTAGCACTACCCTGTCTATGAATCTCTCTCTCTCTCTCTCTCTCTCTCTCTTTCGACCGTGCGAGTAAACTGCTAGACTGTGACATACTGCACAGTACCCACACTCCCTCGCACACACTCATACGTGTAAACGCACGCGTACGCTAGATTTCGTACGTCGCTGCAGCGGTGCAATCAAAACTGCAGTCAGTGCTAATATACATATGTCTTCTCGTTCCACGCGGTTATCTGCCCCTCTGATAAAGTATTTATACCGAATTATATGCGCACAAGGATGAATTAATATACGGTTCTTATTCAATGTTTATTGAGCTCAAGAGTGCTCGATTGCGAATAGAGCTTATTTATCGATGAAAAACAGATATTTACTGATAGAATTTGAATTCCCATGCCTGTATATAAAACGTAAAAAGCCTCGCACATTGCAACAAAATATGTGCACTTGCAACGTCATTTAAACGCCCACGGCTTGCATATACCAGCATAGCAACATACTACATGCATATGATCTCGTAATGGTCTCTTCACTTTCACGAGTGCACACACACTGTGCGTCAGTGGCAAAATAGGAAATGCCCTTGCCGACGTGATTCATATGTATACTTTGCATCCAAGAAAAACACTCGTCCGTTATCCTATTAACTTCGATTTTCTAAATTTGCTCGAAACGCTTCAAAATTGGAAACTCGCTTTTTTTTGTCATTGCTGCTGCTGTTGTTGTTGTTGTTGTTTTTGATAGGACAACGTATTATAGTCAGTGCCACAACGCCTAGCTTTTTTATTTTCCACGGCAATCCTTTAAACTCGACGAGCCATACGCTCCCAAAGAAATAAAAGACTGTCCCAGTTGCGAGAGAGAGACAGTGCGCTTTTTATACAAGAGGACTTGTTTGTTTGCATTTTAGTTGTGTGCATCTCTCCAGAGACACTAGTGAAATACGTTGCTTTCGTTAGGATTGCCACTAACATCATTGCACTTTTACGAAACTCAAATATGACGAAATCCCGAAAGGACTGGAATTCGGCAAGTGTAACGTCATATTTTTTTAAAAATTACTTTTGTGACGACGTTAAGCCGATTTACATTACCGAAATGCAATATTGCAAGTTCCACGTGGTCTCTGTCTATTAGATCAATCAAAATGATGCTCAATATTTAAAGAAGACTAACACGAAATTTTAACTTTGTATATTTTCAAGAATGTTTTTGCAATCACGTAAGAAAATAAATAAGCCAACCAGCAAAGTTTCATGCTGACTTTAATCTCCTAATTAAAGTTTTACTTCGTACTTTAATGTTTGCATCAAAGTGAGACAGCCTTGAGACAAAATATGATTGCTATATACATACTCTGTTTATTACAGCGTCATAAAAACTAATTCATTTGATTTTGATCTTCAATCGTCCATTTGTGTGTACGATGCTATATGAATATGATAACTGATACAAAATAAATGTTACGAATACTTCTTGGAAATATTTTTATTTGAAACCAGCATGAAAGATATAATTATCAAAATTTCAATTGAAATTCAGAATCAAAATTAATTTTTCATTGAGGCTATGGACTCATCGCGGTCTATACGATGCGTAAATAGGCAATAAAATACATTTTTTTGTCAAATAAAGGTGAATAAAATCATTCTCGTAAAAATTTTCATTTATATTTATTCACTAAAAACAAAAATATGAAGCTTGTCTTTATAAATCTCTATAATTTCATGAAAATAAAATGATTTGAGTTGACAAACGTATAAATAAAAGAGAAAATATCCTGATGTAAAGAGAGAAAATTTATTTTCGTGTGTGACAACGCGTACATACAAATGCTGACAGTTTGCTATTTGCAAAAGTCCTTCAGCTTGCCAACGACGCATCGCATGTGTATGTGTGTGTATATACAAGTTTGCAGGCGTTTTCTAACGTCACGTAACTTCAAATTGGTTATTTATTTTCTCACTGCACAGATGAGACTCTTGTGTTCATCTCGCCATTAGATACAATCGAAGTATTCTTACACTTGTGTTAGCTTCCTATTTTTTCTTTTTATTTATCTACGCGACAGGTTTTCCTACTGTTTTTTTTTAAATCGATTGTTGAATAGTGTTTGATAATTTCATTAGGAATTAATTTCATTGGGATATATTAAAGGTTAACGCATTGTGTTTAAAGAAGCAATTTTAATTATTTATTTCAATACCAAAAGACCTTCAAAATATTCGAGAATAGGTCTCCTAAAACAATATTTTCATGGGTTTTTAAAAATATTTTAATGTTTACAAGAACATTAAGTTATATATTTCTTCAGAAAAGCAAACGCAAAGATCTCCATTATAAAACCCGAATAATAGCACCAACAGAACGCACAAATACAGCCCACTTTATAAATATTTGCATGTGCACACACACACTTGAACTAATTCTTTATGACTCAAGGTCAAGTATTCACAAAGACAAGTTTATGTGCGCAACATAAGCATAGAGCATCAGAATACAGCAAACATGGATTGATTCATTGAAATTATTCAGTAATTAAGTGGTACGTGCAGTGGAAAAAAACAAAACGAATAATTTATAAACAATAATATCACATATATAACTAAGGTAGCATTCGAGATTAATTGATGCAAAAAGATTTTTCGCGAATCAAGTTGAATAAAATGAGAGAGAAAAAAAATGTAAACGTCATTGCTTGATTTTCAGGCTTCTTATATTGATGAGAGCAGGGCAGGCGATGCGCAGTTATCCGTTAATTAGCAGGTCATTAGCATGAATGATCATCCGGCCTCGTTGAAGTGAAACAATGCGCAACAAATCAGCGTCCGATGTTAACGAGAGCTACTATATACCCAATACAGTACCCAGTGCTTATATACATTCGAAAAATTCGTATTTCGAGACCAAGAGCGACATTATATTACAAATCGCTATGGCCTTTCCGATGCTAGAGTTATACGTCGGAAAAGAAACTGGCGAAAATTCAGTGATTAATGGAGCTAATTTTTCTGCTGAGAATTGAATATTAATCTCCGGAACTGTTGAAGTGAAAGGTGACGAAGAAAATAAAAAATGAGGAATTTGGAATTGAAAAACGAAAAGATAAGGATCGTGAAAAAGCTTTTGAATCTGGAATATTTCCTTTCACACGTCATTAGGGATCTCCCTTTGTTTTGCCGAAGCTTGATTGAAAAAAAACGAGATATGCAAATCTAATTTTTCTTTAAAAATTGAAAAATATCAATTAAAATCAAACGACGGTCGTGCGCTTTTTTCATGACAAAGAAAATCAGAAAAATTGGCATTAATTTATGTCAGCATAAAACACAGTGAGCTTTAATATCTTCACTCGAATGCAGTGCAACGATTACGTGATAAATCGATAAATTTCTCGGTCGCACACGATATACACATTCGTAATACATGCTCTATACAACTTGTATAACACAAATCTATAGGTCCATAGGCATCAGGATCGGGAAACACGTGAAACGACTTGGGAGAAAGAGGAGTTAGACGTGAAAAAAGAAGAAACGAATAGCGTCTGCAATAGACTTAACGGATATGATATCTCAACAAATGTCACGAGTATCTTGTTTTCAGATAGCAAAAAAAAGGAAAATTCTCAAAACAAAACAAAGTCCTAGAAAAGCGGTAGCCGAGGCGGACAGAAGACCGTGTGTAAATACGACAACGCCAGAATTTATATGAAAAAATGGTTGCAACTATACTGACGTATTACTTTTGCTTTCGTATATCTTGATACCGACTATAAATAAAGTCAGTTTAAGAGCTACATATATTCGTCAGATTTTACACAAGATGATAATAGTTGATAATAAAAGTAGATTTAAGAATAATTTTTTAAAAAATCATTTTCAAAATAGTATTGGATTTATTATTTAAACATGTTTTGACCTAATTGTATCAATAATTTTTTATTGTTCCAGTTTAACAATAATCTGAAATTTAATTACTCGGAACGCGCAATAAGGCAAGCAAATAAAAATGTATCATCTATAGTTTTAAAGGCCTTTTTGCGTTTACTTAAGCTTATGTAGTACACCTATATATATGCGCGCGGAAGAGTATGTGCCACCGGACTCAAATGAGATACGCGCGGCTGCGTGTAACCGAGGTAGCCGAGCGCGCGAAACATGCATTCCACAGTGCGCTCGCGCGTCGCAGCTTTTTTCTTTTTTTTTCTCTTTCCTTTTTTTTCATTCATTCTTTTTCCCATTTATACAGTCTCGCACGCCTAACGCAGCTAAATACTTCCTTTTTTCATTTGTCACGTATTTATGCACACAAGACGCAGTGGTAGTAGTAGTTGTAGCAGTAGTAGTAATAGTGCAAGTAGTGCTAGTAGTAGTTGTGCCGCGAATGGTAAATTGAAATTTTCTACGCAACAAGTTATGTGTGTTGTGAATGCGCGAAGTCTTCTATCCAACAATTAGCCGCGGAAATATTAAGTCAACTGCGGTGTTATTTGTAGCTGCAGCGACTTTAATGATAAAACTCTTCTGAGCAACTCTTGAAACGCGTGCTTAAGCATAATAAGATTTGCAATAATGTTGTATGGATTATACGTTTAACTACATATGTGTTTTCGTACAATAATTAGATATTTATGATTTTAATAAACGCCGATTTTACCGAATGCAAATATATCATCAGCATGAGTGAACTAGCCAGGGGGAGCGATGTCCGCGTGTACTCTGCACATCAACTCATGTTGAACCTCGAGCAGGACTGCTGCAAGAGAGATGAATTATTAGAAAAGGACTCACCAAGAATACGGCAAAATTCGCCCTGCAGAGACGTGCCGCCGAGCTGGATGATTGCCATGGCGATGTCACCGAGCATGAGGCAGGCGACATGGTGTGTCTGGCATCTCCAGTGCAGCACGTGATGCGAGGCAGGCAGTAGCCAGCTCGTGGCGAGAGTCGCCGCCAGGAACACGGCGCTTATGATGAAGCCTACCGGGTACAGCGTAAAGCGAATGTCTCGCACTGGAACTCCCGATCTGCAAATAAAAAGAAGCAAAATATTTTATTTCGTAATATTTGTGTGAATATTAAAATTGTTACAGGTTTTCAGCTGTCTGGGTAAACATTAAATTCCTTCGAAATTCTCTAGTGTCATACAAAGAAGAGAAATCTAGTAATACAATTTTTTGCGTAAATAGTGAGATTCTTGCGCGTCTACCTCTTGAACGAAATATGCATTCATGGCGCATTGAGTGTCAGCGAGTCGCTCATAGATTACCTCATTTACTCATTTCGCTCATGTGCAAGCTTTAATCTTCAACGATTTTGTCATCGTTGCGGCATTTTCTCAGTGTGGTGAATTTCACAGAAACGACTCGTAAAAATGATGGCAACTGGGTAAATTAATAAAGTGTTCAATTATATTTTAAAGTTGTTGACCTCGATCCGTAATAATATGCGACACGACATACATTTGGTCTAAGAAAATCAAACAAAAGCTAAATGTTATAAAATAAACTCCTTGCATACGTTAATTAGCGGGATATTGATGTACATTAATTTTGAAGTGAAGATCAATCAATTGGTGTAGCAAACGTTAAAAGAGCGTGTCTGGTTTTCTTCTCTTGTTTTTCTGTTTTTCCTCTAGCAAACAGTCTAAGCTTAAAGAATGATTCAAATAATAAAAAATTTAAATTTTAGTTCCTTTTAAAGTTTCATGTTTGGTGAATATAAACTTCATGTAAAAAATAAATATAAAAAGATGTAACGTTGCAAAAAAACTGGAACGGAGATTTAATCCATAATTTTGAGTCCTTTGAGTTAGAGAGCAAGTGACGAAATGTATTAGCAGGTAACTTTAAATTATCGTTGTAAGTGATCACCAGATACAGTACTATGTTACTGTAATAATTAACAGTACCTTAATATAATATCGATGTACAGCTTGGGCGGTTTTTTTTGTTGCACAATATTAGATTGCAAGTTCTAATGAACTATAAAGAGATACGATCTATTTAAAAACAACGATTTTATATTTTGTAGACTGTAATCGGTATAATTGTGCAAACGTCTAGCATTATATAGATAATTTGAACTGTTTCATTTGTATTTCGACTAAAAAAAAAGTACTGACTACCCAACGCCGATGACTGCTTATAAAGCCATTTCTCATAACGATTGAACAACTGCAGAATTCATTGTTCTTGCTATCCATTATTGCATATTAAGGCGTCACAGTATTCCAAGAATAAAAAAGATCATATGAATTTTGATCTGAGATGGTACAAAATTTAAAGCTTATGCATAAGTTAATTTTTAAATTTAGTGTTGTAAGTGTAAACTAATTTTAGTTATCAATAGTGCTAGTCCTAATCGAAGTCGCGCAATTAGACTCAAGTTTATTTATTTGTGTTCATTTAAAATTAACAATCGCTCATACGAATTTTGTAAACCCGTAATTTTTTTTGGAAAATTATGATTAAATAGAAGAGGGTATACATTAATTATTTTGACAACTTGATAAAAAAAAAGGAACTATACGAAACTCTATCACTTCTTACAGAAAAATTGTGAATGTTGCAGTCTTTGCGTATATTATTTGCTTTTATTATATAATTATTTCTACTTCTTATTTTACAAGTTGCATTGTCAAATATAACATATCAAACCCCAATAATTTATTAAATGCTAACTTGTAAAGCTATTCTTTTCTCATTTTATATACACTAGATGTTTCAAACGCGCTCCGTGCGTGTCAATTTTCTTATTCGTGTTTTGAGGTTAGTTTAAGATTCAGAAATAGTAAGTTTCAAACGCGCTTCGCACGCGTCAATTTTTTCATTCGTGTTTTGAGGTTACTGAAGTACTAACTGTCTGTTGACAGTTAGCAGCGCAGGCGCTCGTATCGAGTCGGCTTGCGTCGGGCGTCGTCGTCAGTGTCAGACAATCAGAGGTCGTTTTAAGCGGCTTCACTTTTCGGCCGTTCTCTTTTTTATAAGTAGAAATTATAAGATTTTTCAGCTAGACGTTAAAGTATTTTAATAAATGCGATTTATATTTAAAGACTTTTTTGAGAAGGATACCGAGGTACCATCTTTGTGCTTGCAAAGAGATCCTCTATTGGATCGAAGGCATTAGCAATCAGGTACTGTGAAAAACAAAACAGGTACCGAGTTTGTGAATCTGGTGGCCTAAAAGACACTAAAGAAAGTTTTCTGGACTGCAAGAATCTTTGCGTTAAACTACCCATCGAGTACAATTTATGTCTCGAAAGCTCAGATATGAATATACGTTTCAATTAGTGAGATTACGTAATTTTGATATACATACTGCCTTGTTTCAGAGCCTGTAATGGTATTGCATAAACAACATTGTTGAAGGCGTGTGATTGATTTTGAAATTCAGGAAATTCTGAATGGATGAATAAAAAGTAATTGATAAACCGAAGCGATCCAAAATATATCAAGAACAGGCAATAACGGTACTTACGGTACTTTCTTTAAAAAACTGTTAACAAAACATTATGAATTTTATTATTCTATTAAATTATTTTAAATTAATTAAAGTTGAAGTGCAAAATAAACTAGCATAATGCACTAGAAAAAATCTTCGAAGAGAAAATGGAAAACGTTAATTTTTTAAGTCTGCGTATTGGCGCAAATCGATAGCACAAAAATATGCTGCTGAAGCAATAAAAATTAATTTTTGCATGAAGCATAAAAATATTTTTGACGTTGTTTCAATGCGTGCTTAAGACTTGCATTGTATATGTACCACTGAACTGCATTCCAATGTTCAATTTGTGCGAACGCACATAACGCGCCCGATTTCGAAAGTCCTTGATACTGCACGTCAATGATTTTTATAGCTTTTGATTTCTATAGATTATATCTGTTATGTGTATGAAAGCACGGGTACGCAAGTCACATACACAAGCATATATAGTTTTCGTGTCGGAGAAAAATTAAAAGCGCCATATTTTGAGATGATAATAGTAGCTGCCAAATAATAAAAAATGCAAAATTCCTCGAGGAGAGACGAATTTTGCGAGCTCAAATATGTGCACGAAGAAAAAGAAGGAGCGCAAAGCGTAATATCACCAAGTTATTATCCCCGCGCGCACACTCAAAAGTATGCGGCTACTACAAGTTTGCGCGCTGAAAATAAAAACTAAAAGTGCACGTGTACAGCAGTGGTCGGCTAAACTCGGTCTTTAGTGCGGCCCAGTTTCAATGCGTATGAATTCAGCATTCATATGCATCTTCTTCTCGGGCCGCTGCCGCTGCTCCATTGTATGCGAGGAAAGAACATGGGGCACGCGAAAACAGGTTGTGGCCTATAATTTTATATACATACGTGGCCTGAGGAAGAACAGCTGCTGCTCTCCAGCAACAAAAACATAAGACGAGAGGCTTATAATGGCGATTTAAGGGCGCAAAATTGGATTCGAGTGTACAGAGGCACACGTATATATTCATTTTTCACATTTTATTACAATTAGGAAAAAAATTCTCCTTCGTTTAGAGCTAGTATGTGTGATAATACACTATTACACGCATATAATATATGCCACGCGCAATTATAAAGAGAGCGAGCCTTTATCATTTTAGATGAATCGTAATTTTATGAGTAGTGGCACACGATTTAAGATGTCAATGAATTTCTCAATTTGTCTAGAGTATATTTCATTTTGCTTTCATATTTCGACACAATTTTCAAATTCTTTAAGGAAAAATGTTTAATGAAAAATACTTGACGTCGTGCACAAAACACCTGCAGAGATATAAATAAGCCTTTAGACTGAGGCAAAAATTCAAAACTGCAGAATGCGAGACGGAAGATTGAAATGTTCATACTCATTATTCAAAATGAATCAAATCCTCGCTGAGAAACAGATTGTGCTACGTACGAAAACGATAAGTGCAAAATGTGTATAGTCAGTTAAATGCATTGCTATACACTTTCTCTTAAATTCGGTTTCGTTATAGTTAGTGTCTTGCGTTTAATTCCAAGCCGAAAGTTGATCGTAAAAATAAGTGTATCCGCAATGATCATAAGAAAATTCATTCGTTCCTTATTTAACAATACATGTCTACAGTCGCTGTGACTGTGATTACTAAGTGAAGCCGTCGTTAAAAGAACATCCCACATTGAGCGGGCTTATAATACATAAATTTGACGAATAAAAAAAGAAGGATACATCGGTACTTACACTCTGTTGGCGTACTCGAGACAGGCGAAGACCTTAACCGGCAGCAGATCAGCGCTGTCCTTAGCCTGGACGCGCTCGATGCAAACTCCTCGGCCGGAATATTATGTTTCGCGACGATGATGCTGCCGTCGCTTTGGAGCTCGGAGAAGCGCGCCTCGCCAATTATCGTGAGATTGCCGTCGCAGCCACTTTTTGGCGAGCCGCTGATCATCTCCATAAAAGCCGCGACTTTGCCATTATTCTCGTTGCTGCCGAGAAGCAGGATCTGCTCGTCTTCGAGCGAGGCCTTGCCGCTCGTTTCCACGCAGGCGTTTCTGAGAGAATAAAAAATGACGGGTGTCAAGAAACGAATAATGTCACAAGCCGCGTTCGACAATTACAGTGTGATGGAAAATTACGTTAAAAGCGTGAGAACGAAAAAACATTGTTAGCGAGCTCTAGCGCGAATAGACGAAAGGAACGCAGGATTTGCGTTTGAAAAGTCAGCTGTTGCGTGCATCAGCTGATCGTTGGCGTCGCGTTTCGAGTACACCACAACTTATATATAAAATAACGAGTAAACAAGCACAAGAGTATGTAAGCAGCCGCAGCGAGATAGTTGGAAAAAGCACGCGAACGAAGCTCGAAATTCTTCGAAGGCACGTAGGCTTGCGAGTTGCGGCACGGGGGCCCATTGTGTTACAGGTCGACGAGTAGAGTGTACAGTTTCGTTTCCTATTGGCGCGCGAGCCGAGTACGAGGAGGCGCACTGCACGCACCCACACAAGTGCACTGCCACTGCTCGGCGGATACATAGGTATAAAGCATGTAATATACACGGACTTCCTTCGTGTAAGTACACGCGAGCGTCGTGCGATTTATTATAATGTCGTCGCCGTCGTCGCCGTCAGAGGCGGCGGTTGCGTTACGCTTCGCGGAACAACACGACTTATATCTAGATACAGAGGTATGTGCACTGTTACGTATATATAGCCTTATAAACTCGAGTCACCTCTCGATATTGTAAACAGCCATCTCGCCGCAACACTTCCTGATCTTCTGCCTCATGGTGGCAGCGGCTTGCAGACTGTCGTTCCTGCGCGGCAGGCAAGCCAACAGCGTCCTCGAGCCGAGGCAGTAGTCCTCGGGCGACAGCGCGTCGTCGCTGCTGATCTCGATCCTCGCCGAACCGTCGGCGAACACGATGAACGGATTCAGTTGGTTGCGGGCGACGTAGCGCAACTCGTGCGGCTCCCCGCAGGCCGGCCTCGTGTTCTCCAGGATCTGCCAGTGGGCCGGCGGCTCCGTGAGGAACTCTTCGTGCTCGGGCGAGTATATCTCGGGACGGAATTCCGAGTCGGGGCTCGGCACGCAGCGGAACCTCGTGGCCGCGGAGTCTCGCGGGTCCTCGAGGTCGTAGCCCGGTCGACAGCATCGCCGGATCAGCAAGTGTTCCACTGGATTGGAATCGTTGACCTCGAGCGCGCCGCTACCTTCGAGCAGCCGGCTCGAGAGCAGCAGTATCAGCCAGGGCACGATCATTTCTTCCTTTGTCTCGCGCACCGCAAAGTATTCGCAAAGAGTCAAAATTCACTGCACCGCACGTGCTACTAGAACTGATGTTTTTCCACGGACAAACTCATAACAACCGAAACAGCACAACGATGTATTACGATATACATGCACCAAAGCCGGATTCACTCGCGCTAGCAATAGACGTTGACGAACTCTTGAGAGCAGTTATTTACAATAGGCCGCACTGCGCGCGGGGAAAAGAAACTGCAGGCAAAAGCACGAAGAAGGAGAGGTAGAGTTGGCAGAGTAGAGTCGCGAGCGCTCGGCCGGTCGGAGCAGTACTGAGAATGCAACGGCGAGCGAGTCTGCACGAGAGGCAGCCGCTACGGAGCCGACAAGTTGCTGCTATACAGTCGCACACGCGGTCGGCTGCTGCTGCTTCCCTCGCCAAAATAATTGCGCGCGCAGCACACAGCCGCGCTTATGCTTTTCTTCCGCCTGCGATTCTCTATACCTATATGTTTATGTATACAGTGCAGTATATATTCCTTCGTATATATTCCCTGTAACATATATACACAGACCGGTATAATCTCTCCCTCGCACGATTAGCTGTCTGCGTGAATACTCGGAGCGCGTAACACACCTTAGCCTTCTATTCGTTATTCGCGCCAAGTGTAGCCATGATTTTCGATCGGGCTTTCACGTTGCATATTTGGTCAGCTCTAGACGAGTGCAATTTTTTTTTTTAAATTTTACGATAAAATTCGAGTTCAAGAAAACTGGAATAAAATAATGCGATTAGCAATCGAGTTTTTGTTGATGTAAATACGACGATTCAATCAATGAGTAAGCGTTACTATCGGACGTTTAATTTTAGTAAGCAATTAATGTTTTGTAAATCCGATTGATTGCCACTGACTAAACTCTCTTGCTCCTTTTCTCACTTTGAACTGTGGTCGTTACACTTTCAATATCCATACGGTATACAACTGATCGAATGAGAAGGCAAATATTTTTTGTTTCGTCGCTTCGATTTAATGACAGGATCACACGTACGAATAAACAAAGCTCGTTTGTGCCTATATAGTTGCCAACGAGCTGCATGTGTATGCTATAAGTGTCACTTTTTCCATTGTATTGCGTGTCGCGTTTATAGTCGCGCGCATGCATCGCTCGACCAAAGCCATCGATTGTTGTAGGCGCATATATTTTCGAGTCGATCGCATTGTTTGATGCACGGGCTCGATGCGCAAACCAGTAGACGAGCTCTCATTTCTTTTCTATGCTTCGTCACGCACGCGCTCAGACCGTCATCGTTGAGTTATTATAATAACGAAATTTATTCTCTCTGTACAGTAATTTGTCAATTAGTATTTTGACACATTTTTTATCCATTTGGCGATTTGGCAATCGAATTAGCCAAACACATTATCAACAATACCATTTGTTTATACAAATTTTATCATCCTCTATATATAGTTTTTCCTGTCCGAGTATTAAAGTCCTCTGATAATGGATCGTCACAATTGCGTATATTTTATTATCTTTTAAACTTTAAATTCTCAAATGAAGTTTATTAGATGAGATCTAAATTAATATTACATTTTATTGATTAAGTAATATATACGAGAATTGTTAACAATCATCTTTTGTTAGAACTCAAAAAAACCACTGCCTAGTCATTGGCAAAGTGCTTCCTCCGCCTTTTTTTAACTGCACTATTATAAATAAAATATATATACCTAAAACCTAAAACTAAAATACCCAAAAATCGATACAAAACTTCGACAATAAAAAACTTTTTTTTAGATTTTCAAAATTAATTATAATTTTTTTTTTAATCTTCAATTAATTTAAACTAATGTACATTCATTAGTAACAAGGAAATCATTTTAAAAATTATAAAATTCATAAAAAATTTTTTTTTTTCAAATTTACAAAAAAAATCGAAAAAAATCGAAAAAAATTTTTTTACCCGTGTATTGCCAAAAAACTTTTTCTGGACTCATTAATACTACAAACGACAATGAATGCAATTGAAATTTATACAATCCACCGTAAAATTTTCAAGATTTTGCTTCGGACATACGCACACACACACACACACACACACACACACACACACACACACACACACACACACACACACACACACACACGGATATTTGTTGAGAATTCAATCTAGTTTACATATATATGTAAACCAAATTGTCCTACGAGGTCTGGTTCAAAATCTCGTTTTCGAGCCTATCACAGAGCTTCCTCAGTCGATAATTATCGATATTATAATGTGAACAGAAAATCTCGTTCTCAATATGACATGCTAACGGTATTGTACACTTCCAAAAATGAAATGTCATTTATTTAGCGGTTACAAATTCATAAATCAATTTTGACGTGGTCTCTGGCACTTTTTCTAAGGCCAGGCTGAGCCACTCCTGATCGATATAATATCACCCCTTGTGTACCAGTCATATTAAAGCGCGACGGTGTACACAGTTTGTGCATTATGTTCGATAATTTGATCGTGCACCGTATCGTGTCAATGCAAAAATCACCATAATTTCCATGAAAACAAAAACTGTAAATTGGTCAAAGCCAGTGATATTTTCGCATTTTAGAGCTAATTAACAATAATTGGACCATTTAAATTTTATAAAATATAAACGAAATTGCTTGCTACGTTCGACTGGGAGTAAACTAGCAATCATCGAAATAGACCGTAGCTCCGAAATAAGCAACTAAATATACATATAGGCACGAGTAGAGAGGGCGAGGGTGCGCCCCAACACGGCAACAACATGCGCTCAACGAGCCGTTATACTCGTGCCAAGTACAGTTTCTCCTTCAACACGCACTCATTTCTCTTTTATTTCTTAAAGATAACGTCGGGAGTTTCATCAGTGGCCATTATCAAAGCCGCCCCATCTATCTATATGTACTTCCACTCGTCTGTCGGTGCCTGCTACACTACAGCACACGTTTACGCGCACACACACATAGCACCACCCCTACGCCTTATTTTTGACTGCCTTTCCCCGCGCGGCCCGAATCCCCGTAGACGCGAAACGAAAAAAAGGCTATATCCAATTTCGCGTCCGAATGAACTTCCGCGCGCAGAAAGGCAAGTGCGCGTGCAAGCAAAGGAAGGGAAGACGAATTGCGTTTCTTCGCTTTACGCGCTCCAAGTGCGCACACATCGAGAGAGCGAAAAAAAAGGAAAATACCCCGTGTGACCTGTACACAGTCCGCACTGTGCAATACGCGCGTGCGTGCGATGACGCGGCAAATATCATTATTTCTCGCAGCACAAACTGTGATTATGAGCTGTGATGTATATTGGGTATAAAAGGGCCCTCCGGAACATGACAGGGGGTATATATAACTATATACGTAACGAGCGTCGATAGAATACTAAGATATTTAATGATGAATGCATGTGCGCACACACGCACGCACTCACCTATTCGAGTCTAGCTTTGTACGAAGTCGATCGAGGGAAAAAAGTGTACGGTTTATCCCCTGCGCGTCGACGAGGATGTGTACTGCTGAACCGTTGGCTGTTTGCGAAGCAACAAGATGAAATACACTTGGAAAAAACTCCCATTCGCCTTGACGCGACTGCACAACTTGGATCGACCGTTTGGATAGTTTGATTCGTCTGGAATAGCAGTAATAGATGAAGGAAAATGTTGTAGTTTGGTAAAGAGTTTTACGCGATGATTGTTTGCAAAGCACAGATAATTGTGAAACGTCTGTAGTTATTTTTGACATTTTAAATTAATTAATAAGTTTACTGTTTCAAAATAATAAGAAATGTCAAATACGATGAGCCTCAATAATAAATATTGATAGCTTCGTAAAAGTATTTGTCAACTCCTCGCAATTTAGGCACATACGTTACAGAAACTTCCTGCCAAGCTGAGGCATACAAAAATTAAATTTCCAAAAGCTCCAAGGAGCCGTGATAGCGAGGGCTCGACGTACACCACGTGTCTTTGTTGAAAACAAGGGATCGTCGCGCTTGGGCAAACACCACACCGCATCGACATCAAACTACCCGAGCCAGGTTCCGGCTCTGTGCGCGCGCGCGTCATAAAGCATCAGTTCGCCTTTGCTGCAGGAGGGTTCGCCGTTGCTGCAGAGCTACATGCGGCGACGCTTTGATTGATCGTGATCACTTGCAGCCCATACGCCGACCTATTCATCTCGATACTAAATTTAATACCTTCACAAGGCTTAATTAAGAAAATTTTAATGAGGATGATGTTAATGCTCCGATGTATATGTATATATCGACCAATTATTTGCAGAGGACTCGGCAACTCGGTACATCGAATACTGCGTAAGAAACTTTTTGGATCGTATTTCAGCCTTTATTGTTACAACAAAATACAATCGTAGCCGGGTAACGAGCTGAATCTTCGCTTAATAGTACCTGCTAAAACTTTGACGTGTGCGCGCGCATAAATAACATCATTTTACTCATCACCATTAATCATAACGAATTCCGCGGGGTGCATTGAATCGTTTGTTGCGCGATACATGTAGGCAACGCACATGGCAACACGTAAATAATAAGTCAGAGAAATGCTCGATTCGATCTGTTGCAAGCCCATATGTATATATTATGCATCTACACGTGTACACACATATGCACAGCTCATGTGTATGAAAAATCTTTGACGAGGGCGAAGCGCTGGACCATTTAAATATTTTTATATTGATCATAGTTCCTGGGGGGATCGAACTACGGGAGGGTGCAAACTTATGTGTGTGAAAAAAAAGAAGTCATTTTTGCCTTTATGCTTTACCCCCAGCCTGCAGCTGGCAATGTCATTACATTATTATTAATATACGAGTACACGAAAGGTCTCAAATAACGGGAAATTCCCATGTTTTTTACGCAACGCCTGTCATACTTTCAACGTTTCACAGAGTTATTTGGACTCATTTAAATAGTTATTTTATGCAGACTGTGTGACAAACATAAATTTCGTAAATTTGATCAGTTTTGAAGCAAGTTGGATGTAAAATTCGGCAAACTAAGGAACTACTCGTGCGTTTGAGTTATATGCGTGTGGAAAATCAAAGCACGAGAAATTATCGCGACGCGCAATGCCCGAGAGAAAACTTTTATGACTCCAAAGCCACGAGGTACTGGTTTAGCAAACATAAAAACATAGTTAGATATTCGGCAACTGAATGGTAAACACGTATAAATTTGAGAAAAGAAAAAGTAAGGGTCGACAGGATCCCATATGATTGTCGACTAACATCAATGTTAAGCGGATTCCGTCGGATGTGTTTTTTCTTAGAGTATATGCAAAAATAAAATTTCTCAAGTTTAAAATAAAATAAGGTTGTCAAAAACCAATTTTAATCGTTCCGATGTTGAAATTTTCTGACTCGATAAAATATTAATTACGTGATTTTAAAAATTACTTTTGGGAGTGGCATAAAGAAAAAAGTTGACGTGCAATTTTCATATTTTCAACAATACCCATCTCTTAATTACTAATTTTTACATTTTAAAAGTAAATTTAATTTGGAGCGTAATAATTATAACTACAACAAAGCTTGGTTTAGATCAAACGCATGGAAAATTATGAAGTAAAAAATTAAAATTTTTCTTTCGTATTCTTGTGAAAAATTGTTATCAGAGTGTACTAATTGGAAAATGCCAAGTGACTTCTTTAAAAGCTGATTTGGATTTGAAGCAGGTATTTTATCAAGTAATTTGAAAAATATTTCATTTCATAATTGTAATTTGTTTCACTATTGTACATAAATTGAATGAAAAAAAAACATTTACTTTCGAATAAAGAATATATTGATACGATTTATTGAAAGTGTACACTGGTTTATCCTATTTCGAATCTCGTTTTGATATCAATTTTATGATTTTATCTATTTTTGAAAGTTCATTGGATATCTAATATTTATTTAAAAGTAGAACGAATTTCGGCGCAAGTTTGTTTAACTCAAGTACTCAAAAAAACCATTTTACTTTTTTTTATTGACAGAGAAAAGGGCGGAATAGAAAAATCCCCACTCTGCATACATCGGTGCAGCTGTGCAACAGCTAAGTTTTTCCCTTTCAATGCTCTGCAGATACGTAGTAATACAATGTTGAGACTAGGTAGCATTACGAATTTTTTTCACCTCATGAAAAGAAATATTTTTCTGTGAGGGAAGGATTTATTTTAGCATGAGTTTATTTCACATGAGTGGGTATTATAAAGTAAAATCCAAGGACGTAGATAAAGTAGGAAAAATGTAAAAGCAAAAAATAATCGTAAAAATTAATGCATCAGTACCAGATCAAGATTTTTAATAAAAAATCGCAGAGAATCTCTCATTAATCCCTTAAAATTCAATTTTATTGTAATGAAATATCGAGTAAGAAAAGAGTGTTCTTCAGTAACAGTGGATCGATAAGCGCGCGTGGCATTATGCGTGTGCATTTGCTCCTGCGGCCACAACCTTGCATATGTTTCGAGAGCACATGTGTGCGTGCATTTGTAGGCGGCAAGTAGAAGTACCAAGAAGGTGGCGCAGGCATAAACGCGTTTGCACACTTGCAAGTGCAAATACATACAAACACAAATGCACACGAAGTTATCTCGTGCGCAGTCAGCAGCTACTTCTCTCTCGGTGACTTGCGGTGACTGGCAAACACTTTCAATGTACAAACGACTGAATTTATTTCTGGTAATTCGTTTTGTATTTAAGAAACACATTTAAATTATATTTAAATTAGGACTTATTTCAATTATATAAATGTTATATTATTATTTTAATATCTAATATTATGTTATTTGAAAATAACACTGAAATGTATGCTGCGTTTCGTAGCTTTTTGTTATTTCCTCTGAAATGAGCTAAAAAATTCCTAATGAAATGAGTATAAAACTCAGTTCAAACTTGTTTTAAAACATTTTATTACTTCTAAATGAACAAATTTTTTTCCCAAACTACTCAACTTGTATAAATCAACCATGTGGCGATTAAAATTCGAAAACGAAAGTTACACGTCAAAAATTCACTGAAACCTTTTTTAGAGATACGGACAGTAAAAAGTGTCGAACTTGAACACTTCTCGTACACGTAACGTAAGTTTCGATGGATGCTTGAGCCTTCGTGCAACGAGAGTGTAGCATTTCAGTGGAAATTCGTAATCCAGTGAGGGAAATCGATCACGCGAGAAATTTGCGAGCTTCGTTGCACCAATCAACGACGTCTAACACATTGACAGAGGGAAAATGTAATTATAAAATTTTTGGCATTAAAATTTTACTGAATTCATTAATATGTTCACCTTTTTTCTCACATGCATATTGATTAAGCTCATAAATAAGTTTCAGCTTAAAAAAAGAAGATTTTATTGGATTAAAATGAATGATTTATGTGGTTGATAAAAACAATTTCTTTATCTCCGTGACCGTTTAACTAGCCTAATCAATTGAATTGAATTCCATCTGCATTAATGCTTTCAAATGAAATTCTTTGGTAACAATACCTTAATTCGATATATAGACAAATTAACCCTTCTGTAATTTAATTAATTTTTGTGACCCTTCATGAGCCGTAACTTCGGAAGAAGCCAAGGCCTATAAGTGTCTCAAGTTTGCTCTCGTTATTCATTTTCGCGGGTCAACTTCCCTCATTATTGAACTTTTCATAATTATCATAAAAATTGTATAACTGTTGAAGAAACAGTCGTGACCCATAAAACGTTTCAACTTTATAAAGACTTGTGAAAGTCTTTAAAAAAGACTGCGAAATTTTTCCCGAGATAAGCCGTTTTGAATTATCCAATTTTCAGGATATTAAAAGCTCCTGCTCGTAGCTACTTGTATAAACTTGCTATAATACGTACGAAATACCGCTGGTCGAAACAACGCATAATAATGCATTTGTTTAGGCTCACGAAAGCATTAAATGACTCCATCTCGTAAGCGGGATGATTCATGTCGCTCGCTGTGTGTTACGCGAGTAGACGTGCCAGTGCACGAGCATTGCAGGCAAAATCCATGTTACAGGGCAGCTGCCCAGCGTTGCAGGCGGCAAAAATATATACATGTCTCTGCCGTATAACATGTATATGCACGGCAAGCGAAATAGCTTTTATTGGCCAAACGCCAAAGGCGACGGAACGAATGTACCGATAGTTGGCTGCCCCTGTGTTTTAGTATTTCGAACCTCATGCACGTTACGTTACGCGGGTGTGTACAGTGCACATTTTGCTCGTTTTACACAATTATGCCGCGGTGTTTACATGCTGTGAGCTGCAATCTGATTAATAACACAATGTTACACGCTAAATCAATATAATATCAAACACGGATAGGTACAACACATTTATAGAAATTGATAAATATCGTACGATTTAAATAAGCGGCAACGAAATTTGCACAAGTTTTAAATGATATTTCAGTGGCTGAGCTGCGATACGCAGACTTTGCAGCGCGTAAAGTAATTTTAATAGCTCTAAGCGGCCGATAGTTTTGTTCTTTGCGCGCGGCTCTGTTAACCCTCTAGTTATATAAAGTACGTGGCAAGTTCAAGGTTTCGATCGTGATATTTTCCAGTGCACATTCTCTCTTTCTCTCGTCTGCCGTGTGTATGCAAACTACGTTACTAGTCGAGTGCAGCGCGCATTAAATGCAAATGTGGCTTGCACTAATAATTCATATAAATAAAGCTCTCATCGGCCAGTTGAGTTCGGACGCATTATATTGTGTTCTGCGCTATATTTTCTTCTTTGTTTGCTTCGCGTACGCTTGGGCCTATATATGTAATACAGTACGTGTAGGCTGTATATAAGCGCGAATAATTATAATTTATCCGTGACCGAGGCAGCTGAAAACTAAAAACACGAAAAAAACAAAAAGTAAAAAAGAAACAAAAAAATCACGTGGAGGGTGCGAACGATACGATCGTCTAACACAGGAGAGAGAAAAGCACGTAGCATATAGATAAATAAATGTTCGCGAGCCGCAGTACGCCAGGAGATGCGCTTTGTTTTTTTCCTGCTGGTTTTACTGCCTTGGCGCGCGTGCACATTACACACAAATGCACACGCATATATCTCCTTCGTTTCATCTTTCTTATCCGTGCGCGCGAGCACATGGGGACGAGTTTTATTTTATCCATTATAAACATACAGTATGACTTTCGCTCGTTTCAGAAGCCTATCAAACAGATGACGAGCTGCACCATAGGGTGGCAGGTATATGTTATATAGTTGTTGCTGTTGTAAAATGACTCGGTGCGGCTACGAATCTTATTCTTATTATTATTATATTTTTCCTTTTAAAGGAATTAAATAAAAGTAAAAATTTATTCTTTAATACATAAAATCAGTTTAAAGATTAATTAATCTCATCATTCTGTCATTAATGAGCCTCAGTTTTTGTAGTCAGGACTCATAATGGCACCTGCAAGTCAGAAAAATGTACGTGTCGAACAAGGAAAACTCGAGATTATATAATATATGGAAATGTAACGCTTCAGGTTGACATTTTTTAAAATAAAATACAATTTCGTTGAATTCGTTTGGAGGATAATAAGCCTCTTAATCATAACAATGGCCAAAAGACTAGAAATAATTCACGCTATAATTAGCGGCTTGATTTATTCACGCAGCGAGGTGTACGCCACCCATGTACACACACGTGCGTACACACATAGGAACATAATAAATCAGCTTGCATCGAATCTGTGCACCACAGCTGTAATGTAAGGGTACACGTCGCGAAAAATTGCTCTCCTGCGCACACGATGTATAAACATCGATAGTGCAACGCGCAGAGATACGCTGAATACGAACAACGAACCGATTGGCCATGACATGCGGAGCTGCAGCCCAACACAAAAATATTACGCTCATCCAGGTAATGTAAATTTTGCAACTATAAACTTCATAGTGTCACGATCGTGCATGTATGAACAAAAAATTTTGCACGCTTGTCACCCAAGTAACGCGATGTACGCGCGTTTCGAGCCTCGCAAGTTTTTGCAGATTATCGAAAGCACAATATAATACTGCTTCAGATGTCACGTCGTGCGCGCAATATGAATTTTAAAATTCTTCGCCCGAGTGTCATTTATTTATGCTCTGCGTGGGTGGGGGATTATTATTCGGTGTACTGGTCACACACTGCATGTGCATAGTGTGCAGCGCACTGTGTGCATTCGATGCTATTAATCGTTGTCGAGAGTATTTATATTCGTGTAACCATATTCCTGGAACGTTTGAAACAATAATACGAGCGAGATGCACGGTGTGCAACTGCTTGAAATAAAATTTTTTTAATAGCTGCGCTCGACGTTTCGATAATTTTTTCATACTCACTTGTTTATAACGTCTGGATATGGTATACATTTTACACCATAATATTCGTGGTTAATATTTTCAATACTCGATTTTTTAATGCAAATAAAAAGGAAAGTATTTTAACAACGATCTATAATAACACATGAATGTGCACATTTTTATTATGTATGAAAAAAACAAAATGGACAAATAGTTTTTAAAAAACAAATTAAAATAAAATTACACTTTTCCAATTATGACGTTAATCTGGTTTTCATTCGCTTCATCTGCTTTAGTGTTATGCAACATAGATCGCAAGTTAATAATTATGTTGTTTAGCGTGGTACAAACTATTGAACTGGTAAACCAGAGGCATAAGCCGATGCTGACGAAGAGGCTCAGGAATGTTCTCAAAATTACTTAGGACAAAACTTGGCCAATCGAATTAGCATAGGACTTTGTCAAACTTTGAGAGGACGCGTTTGCAAATGCTACCGTGAATAATGTAATTTTACCGTCTGTTTCACACAACTATATACAATGTACTTGCTTACTTCAGCTGCTCTGCATCCCATCATACCTCATCACTGTTCCAACAAATTTATAAACAATATTTTGACGCAGAGACGAAAAGAAGTGTGATTTAGATGGAAATTGAAAGGTAAAAAGTTAAGATTGATTTTAAAAGAAACTTGTCAAATTTCTTCAAATACTAATATTTGTTTTTTTTGCAACAATCAGTATTTAGAATTAATGTTTTACTTAACATATGAATTTAAACTAAAAAATTTAATTTTTCGAGATGGGCTTCAAATTGATTGATTATGAAGCGCTATTGCAATAATGGGCTCAGTATGAGCCGTGCTTATTTCAATTTAAATAACGTTTCTTCTTCACAACTCGAAATGTCCACTTTTCGTCGTAAGCATCGATTCATGAGTGTACAGATTATTTTGCTAATTTTACTAGATAATTCAATATTATTTTAAAGGTGATAAGAATTAAAGAAGTAAAACGCAAACTATCTTTTATTTATAACAGAAATTTATTTCTCAAATACTATATTAGCAATACTTTTTCATTAAATAATAATATACAATTCGAAGAGGGCCTACAATACATTGCAGATATACTAATACTAATTAAATAACATTATCATTAACAGCGGTTTCTATTAAAATTACATCAATATTATAATTTTTTTAATTATTTGTTTTTTTTTACATTTTTGACTAGAAATTCTGGTTTCCATTAGAGTTTTTAAATAAAAGTCTTATGTCCTTACTTTTAGTTTTACATTAAAGCAATGCCCATTCATCATCAATAAAAGTTGATAATATGAAAATGCCTTCATATCGTGTTTGTATTTACAGTAAAAAAGACCAATGAAATACGAAAAAACTTCGCGATTTAAAATATGACTGAATTAAAAAGGCGATTCTTATTATAAAAGTTATAAAAAATGAGAATGTTATGCACATGAGTACCAAATACGTAATGTAAACATATACTACAATATCATAATGTACAAACGTATTTTTCGAAAATGTTCCATACGAGAAATTTCGAATAAAATATGTACCAACATACATTGCTTTTTTCACTTTTTTACAATTAATTGCTTTTTTAATTATTAATTAGAATTTCATTGTGTACAATATAGACGATGTAGTACATATTTTTTATAAGATAATACTAAAACTTTAAGCTTATTTTTTACTTAATTATTGGCATTGAATGAACATTTTTATCGCATCTCATGCGCATTTTTCGCACATTTAAATGCATCATATATATTATAAAAATAAATTAGAATTCATCATTATAATTATTATTTTCATTACTATTATTAATCACGAAAACGCAAAGTTTTTCAGACAATAAATGCTTATAATCCATCTTGTTCTAACTAATGTCTCACATTTTTTATTGTAAAAATAAAAAACAGAAATACCCTGTAAAAGCTCATTCTTGGTACATCAACCTGCAATACTTATAACTAGTTAAATTTTGATTGTGATAAAATGCACATTGGCTAAATACTATTAAAATTAAACGATTGAAAAGTAGTTTTTAATTTCATTTATGTGAATTTATTGTTAATTAGTCAAAGTTGAAGTTGGTGCGCGTATGTGTATTAATAAAATTATCTTTGAAAAATAGTAAAATAAATAGTTTATTTTAAAAACAAATCAACTTGTATTGTAAGTTTTCTAATGAATTATTCACTTGATCTAATCCACTTTTCTTAATTACTCCGAAATTATAATTTATTGTCATTTAAAGATTTTCATTTTAATACATTAGTTTAATACAAACATATTAATCAAAATAAAAATATTCAAGCTTATTTATATTAAGAGATGATTTCTATACGTATATTCTAGTTGTTGCTAACAATTGCATGGGAGCGACCATTTTTTTACAGCGGTTCTTTTGTCTTTTATAGAATGAAAAAAATAATAACGGTAACAGAAATGTTCAATTTCAATTTGATTGATATTACAAATTTCTATTTTTATTACATCTTATTCTCTAGAGAATCATACTCATTTCAGCGTGTTTTTCAAATACTTACTCTTTCTTGAAGTGGTTCAGAGTACAATTTCCACCGCGATGAGTGATTCTCTAGTCTCGTATTCTCAGCAGATGGTTTCGAGGGGCGCCGACTTGGTGCTCGGGTTCTGGGTGAAGCTGTCGCCCATGCTGGGCATGCCGTGGCTCGTCGTGCTCAGGCCGTTGCCTTGACGATTGGAATTGGCCCGAGGATTGCGCGACCAGAGCCGTTTGAGGGCCGCTCGGACCTGAGGCTGGCAGCCGACCACGAGGAAGATGAGAACGCCCTGAGCTGCGTTGCAAAGGTCCGTCACGTACCACAGGAAATCGGGCCCACCCGCCATCCACGATAGCACGTCGAAGATCCAGGGGACTCCCATGACTATGATCAGCTTTAGACAAACTTTACCCAGTGCAGCTCTGAAACATAATATTTTTAAGTTAGTTTTTTGCAATAATAAAATTAATAATCTAAATGATGAAACTATATTTAATGGTACATAATGAATACCAGACTTTGTGGCTCGTGAGTAGCAACGACCGACAAAATAAACTGACCCTTGACGATTACTTTCAAATAGTTCGCTAATCAAATTATTTTAATACTATCATATATTTTTTAAAGATAATCCAACAAATGTATTTTGCGCTTTTTTATTTTAGAATCAATGCGACATGCTACACCGGTTACAGTTACCGCATGACTGAGATTTTATTAACGATTCCTCTGCGTCGCAGTCGCTACTGCGATTCAGATCAAATCTTGTCACTCGCTCACTGTCTCGCTCAAACTCTTGCTCTCGGGTTGGTATGTTGCGTTGCAAATAGCGCTATGGATATTCATAGAGTGCCGGAACGCGCGCGCGATGGAAAAATGGGTTACAGACGCCTTCGTCTGTCGAGCAGCCGACCGCTTAATTTTGACACTAATTGTGCTTGCTTGCACGCTTGTCAGAATCTCTTTTGCTGCACGCTCAGCTGCAAAGAGTTTGTTCTGTCGTTGCAGAACGAAAAAAAAATCGAGGCAACATATCGTGGCAATGGTGTCAATTTTTTTTAATATTTTATGTCTTGGAGCTTCTTCAAGCACGTAGGTGAAAGTATCTGACAATTTGACAATTCCATATTGTAATTACGAAAATAATGGGGTTGAAAAAAAAAGTTTTTGACGTTGCTTTTTCTACTTGTTATTGAATTATATTAATTGCAATTGGTAATTGTTGAATTTGGTGTTTGCTATTATATCAAAATGTTATAGTTGCAATAGTCAATTACTGAATAAGTCACGTCAGTTTGCTTCAAAGTCATTTCCACTTGCGTAAAGCACATTTGAATTGTTCAATAAACAAAAAAAGAGGATAAAGAGATCAACTGAGAGAAAAGATGAAGCAAAATTTTGACATTCTCGTTCGCCCGACGCTGTTGTAATCGCATAATTTCTACGTACGTCTGCTATGATTCGAAGATGCATCGGTAAACTTGCAATAAAATCGACGTTTTACGATGTCCCGTCGATTTCCGTGCACCCGATACGTACATAAAGATATAACAGACATGCAATTGTACTCGATATACACAGAAAGTTGATTGCAAAGTTGAAATAAAAATGCATTTGAAGAAAATTGTACAGTTATACGTGAAGCCGATAATGGCGCGCGGATGAAGGAGGAGGAAACACCTGCGCCTCTTCTCTTTCCTTTCCGTTCATTATTGCATCATAATTCGGACACACACGCGATTACACGCAGCCGATCTTGCATTGGGGATGCCGAAGGCGTACGGGATATCGCGCGAAATCGAAACCCGTTACATAAAACGGCCACGCCGCGCGCGCCAAATTGAGCAATTCGCAAAACGAAAAGTGAAATACAAAACCGCAGCGTGCGAGTGCAAAACGAGCTGTATGCGTTCATTCGTCGCTAATTCATTAACAAGAATGTTATATACGACTGTACTCAGCTCACATGATCTCGAGGATGACGAAGAAAAAGAACTGCGCGCACAGAGATCATTTCTTAGCTATGAGCTCTCAGGTATACGCACACTAATTATTTCTCAAGTTACCACCTATTTGCCCTGGCTAAACGGATTTTTTCTCCCCCACGTGGCCTGGTGTACTCTTGGAAGACGAAGGGCAATTAGTGTGACACTCGTTAGTGTCGTCCCCTCGCTACACTGACATTGCCGTCTGACCAAGAGTTGAAAAATGTCCTCCAGGGCACATAAACAACGCCTTCCGCTGGATCGCAAGGTAAAAACAGAATAAAAAACCAAGCAGCGGTCAAATGATAAATGCGAAGGAGGATAGAAATGAAAGGTGGAGGTATAATAAATAAAGTGTGTTAAAATTTATCGGAAGCAGGAACTCACTGCTGGTAAACACTTACGTAAATTATTGCGTTAATGATCTCAACTGACTTTAAAGGCAATTAGAAAGCTGTAAATTAAGGTTTATGCAAAAAGACTCAATTACGCTACGCAAGTAACCAGTAGTCTGCGCATCCAGAAGCAATGTTTACTGTCGCGTGTATAATAAGAAAAAGTATCGAAAGGATGTTTGATTTATAAAGTACCGAATTCTAGATTATTCGCGTTAATATAGGCGTAAACTTTTCAAAAATGATTGATCAACGTGCTGTATTTTAGAAACAACAGAAACAGCCAAGTCGGTGGCTCGAGCCGCTGGTACCGTTTTAATTGATTGAACGAGCTTCTGTCCCACATATAAACTCGAGAACAAAACCTTGCAAAGGACGCAGAAAAAACCGTACGCTATTCTAGGATGTCTATACTTATGGAAGGCGCTATACATTGAATTATAAAAGAATAGATAAAATGACTCATGTAATTTTAAGTATAATTTTAAATGTTTGCAAAAAGGTGTAAGTATATTGTATACGTATGAGATTCAATGTGACACTAAAGTCTAACAGCTTTTCAGTAAGAGAGAAAAACGAAAATAGAATTTTTCACGCTTACCTGGACTTAAAATTATTATGATCTTTTTTCAGATTCACAAAATGTTAAAAAAATAAATAAAAATCTTTTTTAAGCAATTTTATGTTGATACCGACAAATTTTTACAAACTTGTTCGGGAAAACGTATTATTCATGGTAGATCTGCGTGAATATAATCATGCATCGCTTTATGCGTATCAGTTTAGAAATAATTCTGATACGATTAGCATCGACAGAAATACTTTGTTGATACCTAAGCGGCAGTGTCGATTAGCGAAAGTCATTATTGCGGTGTACTAACTTGCTGGTATTAGCTTGATCGATTTTCACTCAATTTATTCGAATTAACGTCAGGTAGTTTACGTCTATAATTATTGATTCGACGTAAGGTTGGAAAATTGCAATCTTTTAAACTCTTGTCTTTTTTGAGGGGTTCATAAAAATAAAAAATAGCTATGAACATTATATTATTAATTTTAAGGGTTGCTTATGTTAAATAATTCAAAATCAGGAATGCCAATTTAATCGAAAACCGAGTTATTGCAACAAAAATGAATTTGAATGGATACTTAAAAATAAATATAAATCATCAATTCAAAAACAAAGAAAATTTTAGCCCAGCGTCGCATAACCTCCTTCATCGAAAACTCTTCAAAGAAATCTCGACTTACCTTTCAGTCGTGCTTTTTACTAACTCTCCCTTCCATAATCCACAAGTCAGCTCATGAGCCGTTGCCGCAAAGAAAAGGAGATTAATCGCTAGTAGTACACCAATCGGTCCAAAAAAGTAAGCAAAGATTTCCATATTACCTTCAACAAAAAAGGAAAAAATTCAATTTATTTATGAGACTATCTACGTGTTTGCAATATTCGGTCAAATAATATCTTTTGATAATGAAGAAATACATGTTATTATATTGTAGTATAACATAATAATATTTTTTTAAAATATAAAGAACGAAAAATTTCCAAGTATTTGATCTTACGCATCAAAGTTCAAATTATTTGTAGGACTAAAAATTATTAATTAATTGAATAATTATTTAGAATTATACATAATTTATTTACGGATAAAAAAGTACATAATAATATTGTTTAAAAGTTATTTAATAATTTCATCTTAGAAAACGATAATTCCAACATTAATAGTTTCTATTTAAAGTAGTTGTTATAATCATGTTTTATGTAAGTAACTCGTCTAGGAAAAATAAGGACTGTACGTTGTGCCCTATAATTTTTGAATTCTGATCACTTGATGATCTTCGTAAGAACAAATTTGTAATTCTAAACACGATTCTATAATGCTTATATCATTCAATAGTATTATATCTTGATGAGCTGTCTGCATGTGTCGCTTAAGACTTGTCGAAGTCGCACATTTTTGGTGACATTTTCACATTCGTATTTTTTTATACCCAAGTGGACCAAATCTACATGTCTTTTTAAAGCGGAATTTGTGCCAAATTTTTTGCCACATTGTTCACATGCAAAATCGCGGAGTTTCAAATGAACAAAGTCCATGTGTCTTTTTAATTGTGATACAAGTCTAAATGGTTTGTGACACTCATTACATTCTTGTTTTTTGAGACTTCTTGAGGCACCTGTACATGCGTATTTGCAGATTTCTTATCAATAAATTGTTTTTTATTTCGTCCAGATTTTTTTTCGGTATTACACGATGTACTGAATCAATGTGTATTTTCAATTTGTCGCTCCTTCCAAATACTTTCGGGCATTCACTGCATTTGTGCTTTCTTTCACTCATGTGAACATCGTTAATATGTTTTTTAATTCTTTTTTAGTCCTATAATTTCGTCGCACTTAGAACATTTATGTAGCTTAAAATCAAGATGAGCAGACATGTGCTTCATTAAAGTACTATTCCGTCCAAATGCTTTGTCACACTCAGTGCATTTGTATTCTTTAATCTTCAAATGAACTGCATCAAAATGCAACTTCAAAGAATATTTGTTTTTAAATATTTTGTGACACTCGTGACATTCATGTATCTTAGGAACAGAGTGAATAAGTACATTATGTTGAGACAACTTCAACTCAGTCAAAAAACTTTTGTCACATTCTGTGCATTCATACTTTTTAGTAAATACGTGGATTAAATTGATATGTTTTTTCAATTGAACGAACTTTCCAAATTGCATGCCACATCGTCACATTCATGTTTTAAGATAGCTTGATTAAATTTTTGGGATTGTCTTGAGTACGTTGGTTGAATTATTTCATTCATATTTTTTTCTTCAAAATAGCAAATAATAATTCAGCAATCTTTCCACTCTTCAATATATGAATATAAAACTAAGCAGGTTGATTAATTGACTCAAAGAAAATTTATCTTGTTCCGCCCGTTTCCATTTTAAAAAATTTGAATACTGCGTTGGTACACATGTGAAAGAAAATATATATCAGTACTGTCGAATTACACAAATTTATCTATAATGAATTTATAATGAGAATATAATGAACTGATAAATTTTTAATAAGAGTCATTCAAAATATTATTTAAAAAACTATGTGAATAAACCACATTTAGCAAGAACATGAGTGAAGTCAAAAGTTGTAACACAATGAGATGTATTTTTTAGTATTTTAAAATTACCAGATAGAAATTCTTTCATTTTAAAAATTTAAATAAAAATAAGTTAGACGTCACTACATCGTGAAAAGGAGATTGCGATTCGAAACGACAGTTAAAAATTTAGCAGCAGGCAAAATATTGTTAATCACTTGATTGCCGATACAAGTTTAAAGATTGAAGACTTGCTAGTGAGTAAAAATAATAGTTTAAAATGTAAAAACGAAATTTTATAATCCATTATTAGTAAATTGTTTTTTTAACGCACTGTTTGTAACGATGCTTGCGCAAAACACGGGTTTCGAACCTTAAATCGTCAGAAAACCCTAGTTTCTCGCAAGCATCGTTTGTAACTAGTTCGCGAGGAAGTTGCCTCACCCAGAAGTCTTTGCACCCTCACTACACTCGGGTGAAAACAACTCCAGGATGAGAAAACTGCTTCGCGCACTTGTTACAAAATATACTATTTTATAATGCACGATACTTGAATTGCAATTTGACAGAGATTTTATATTAAGTGGCTTATAGTATTTTTCATGAATGATGGATTTATTTGATATAAAAACGATTTTGAAACGCTCAAATACTTATGATTCAATGCTAGAATTAATGACCACTTCATGACAAAGAACATAAAATAAATCACGTTTTAGACAAAAAATGTATAAAATCAGGCTCACCAAAACGCGATAAAATATTCTTAGAATAATTTGAGTCCGAGTATTCACTTCAGAAGCAGATTGTTGAATTAATCAATGGTTGATTGTCTGTTACAGATTCAAGAATCAACAATGTCCCTACTCTTATTCCATATTGTTTTCATTGCTACAATGTGGTATTGTTAAGTATTACAAGTTTATTTATTTTATGTTGAATTAAAAGTTTCTAATTAGAGCTTATGAAATGAGAGCATACTTAAGATTTCAATGAAAATTGATCAACTAAATTGCAAAAAATTGTTTTTGATGCTTTTGTTGTTGGACTATTTTTTTGTTTTCAATTATGAAATAGTTTTTATTTCAAATAAGAAATGCATTATACAACGGGTGCACATGTACTAAAATAGTTGTTCGACACTTTTTCCAAAGAAATTAGTTCACCATTGATACAAAGAAACAAAGTTGCAACATAAGTCTTATAAAGTATAACCAATAGTTATCAAAGTAATCAACTTTTTATTGCAAATAAACCCATCTCGGGATATTCAGACTCCAGTAATAAAAAAGCATCTAATTTGTTGAATTAGGTCAATGATAAAATTTTATTTTTTTATCATACAATTTTTTTACAATTTCTTTTTAATTATATACTTTAATATCCCAAAAAATGAAATAAATCACTTTCATATATTTCATAAAAAGTGATATTTTTTGTATTGATAAGTAAATTTGTTGAAATCCACACATACTATATATTAATTTTACTGTATAAATAAAAATATTAATGAAACCCGTACTATAAATTTTGTCTGTATTGTTATTATTTAAGTCAGAAATTTCAGTTTCTGTGAAGAATATTAAATAATTTTATTGTTTTCATCAAATTATATCTAATTAAGGATCATGTCTTATACGCTTAAGAGTATTACTCATAGAAAACTACACTACTTTTATTTATTTCTTTAAATGACCTATGCTTTATGCTTGAATATTCCAAAACGAATCAAACTAAAATTTCTTTGGTAATGATGTATTAAAAAAAAATAATGTGTCAATTAAAAATAAGAACAACGATGTAAGAATAGCGAATTATAAAATTTGTTCATTAGGCCACTCGCGGTCTTCGTTGAATTTCCCCTCGTACATATCGAGCAGCAGCAACGAGTGTGGGTGCGTAAACACACAAGAATTGATAAATTTACATGGATGCAGTGCTCGATGAACAGTCCCAAGCTCCACGGCATAATCCGAAATAAATTGCCAGAGTCGGCGGCAGTGGCGACGCGTCTCTCTCTCTTTTTGTCGGGCGCCAGGTCGATTTTCCGCCAAACAATCATCCCCTCGAGATGCCGAGAAGCGGCAGTTGCGATGCACTCGAGTGTTCGACCAGGTGAATCTAAATCTACGAGCGATTCCATGTGGATCGGGGCAGGGCAAAGAGGGGCTGGCATGGAAACGCTTATCGGCCTCGCATTAGAATCAAGCTATGCGACTGCACCAGACGAATATATATCTCTTGCCATTTCTCTGTTTGAATATTGATTCATTTGTACTTTTATAAAACGAAACGATCAATAACAGTATACGAGCGAGTTAGCAACAACTCATTTTTTCTAAGTATCTGAAGAATATTACGATAAAGAGTGTATTTTTTAAAGTTCGTTATCATTATTTATTTAAAATTAACTATTTTTGAGAAGATGATCAATAGATCAATAGAAAATAATAGATTGCGGGACCAGCGCAGTAAACAAAAGAATGTGGCAGATCACATGTTGTGCATACTACTATTCTCGAGTCTGCTAACAGAAAATAACATTTTCGTTTTTTACTATAGGGCTGAAATTGATTATTTTTATATTTCTATTATAAAGAAATTAGTTTTATAAAGAACGAATTAATTTTCTACTACGATTGTTATAAATGTTTAATTTTATTGAAAATTAAACCTCGAGGGGACACATACACCTTAAACTCAAATTTTTTTTTATTTGGTTTTTGAGTAAGATTTTTCCTCTTCTTTTCATTGCATTTTTCGAGATTCCAAAATTATTTTTGCACTGAGATACAGCTGTTTCCGTGAGCCTTTTCCCTATACTTTACGTGTTAAATTTCTTCTTTTGCGTTTTCTGGTGATTAGTGTTTTTGGCCATCTGTCGTAACTTTCAAAGAGTACCGATTGAGTTTCAGCACCAGGGTCGCGTACACTTCTTGAGAACATCAATGGTTACGGTCTCTACCTCGGATGAGACGATCGAACCAATAGGTCACTCTCAAACAGTACTGTTATTACTTAAATTTCGGCAAAAATGAAAAAAAAGGTGTGCTTAACTGTTCATGCAGAGCAATCTGCGGGTTCAATCGTCTCATCCGAGGTAGTGACCGTAACCATTGATGTTCTGAAGAAGTGTACGTGACCCTGGTGTTGAAGCTCAATCGGTGTCCTCTGACAGGTGACCAAAAACATAACTTGCCAGAAAACGCAAAAGAAGAAAAAATTTAACACGTAAAGTATAGGAATAAGGCTCACGGAAACAGCTGCATCTCAGTGCAAAATCCAAATTTTCGAATTTCGAAAAATTCAATGAAAAGGGGAGGAAAAACCGACTCAAAAATCAAATAAAAAAAAATTGAGTTTAAGGTGTATGTGTCCCCTTAGTGTATGACTTAATTCTTATTTTTGTACTAGTTTTCAAATAACTGCAGTTAAAAATAATTTTAGGCGATAAATGTAATACTTTAGCTCTGAAATAATCGAATAATTATTTGTATTTTAAAAATCGCTTAATAATTTTAATTTATATATTAAATTTAACATAGATAAGAATAGACGAATGATCGATCGAGCCGTTTTGAATCGTCATGTCAATGTTATCTAGTAACTTACCGTAAAACCAGCACTGCTTCTCTCCAAATCTCGGCCTGAGGAAGGTCTGGCCGGGTGTTTCGGGCAGATGATCGAGGAACGCTGCAAGTCCGGCGACGATAAGCGGACCGCCCCAGGCGTATGCGCTGTAGAATCTCAGCCGTATCATCTCCTGGCCTTTTTCGAGGTTGGCTGGTCTCAAATCTCTGCAAAATACAAAATGAAAGAATTTTTAAGTTGACTGATGTAAAAATTTGAAAAGTCAATGCATGAACCATTGGAAATCGAAAATTGTTAGAATTTCTGAAAAATTTACTGTTGCATCAATACTCATTATTATCGTGTATTTAGATAGGCAATAAGTTATTTCAAACGAAGTCAGAGTGTGCACCAAATGCTTGCAGCGTATAACATATAATAATGCACTGCCCACATATTCGGGAAATGCACAGTGGTATAAGCACGTGAGCACGTACAGATGTTGCTGATTCAAACTGCGCATGTAACGCAAACTTTGTTAATAGGAGAGCAACTAATTAATGAATACACGCAGTTCAGCGGCAACGGGGCTGCATCGTGTTTGGGTGACGCCGGGCTTTTAATAGAAGTGCGTGTTTAGAGGTAAGCCCTGCAGTACATGCGTGAAAGCTCGCGCATGGGGCAGCTAATCTAAGTGTGGCTCCGCGTTGTTCAAATTTCGAGTGTTTTAATCCACAGATTTAAGGGTCGTTTAGCAGCAAACTCCGACGCATAACTGTCTGCAAGACATGGCATAAAGAAAGTACTATGGTTGCCACTTGAGAGAATTAAAAAGATAAAAGTTGTCGGACAAGTTGTTGAAATTCATTTCGAAATCGTCGATACCTAATTTAGGCAAATAATGTTTTCTAGCGAAAAATGTACGCGAAAAATTTTGCCGTACAGCAGAACGATGCGGCGATAAATCGCAGACGAGAGTATATTTTTTAAAAAATAATTGCCGCACTCGCTCGACGCCATGGCTCGTGCAGAGAGTATATTTATGTGTCCCGACAGGCGTCGCTTTGTCTGCCCACACGAATTTATAGAATCGCTATATGGTGTGAGGCCATTTCTATCAGGTCCACGCGCATAATTCTTTTGAAAGCTCGGGCGGCCGCGGGAGAGTACACGTTCGTTCATTCTAATTAATATCTACTATCGGTAAATCAGTGCGGCTATGAGAACATTTGTTGTTCGCATAAGAAAACAAATGAGCCGAGGCACAATTAGAGTGAGAGAAGTTCCTTAATTATGCATTTTAACCTTGAGGATGTGCCGTGTGGTTCTAAAAGGGAAAAAATAAATTTGAAACAAAAATTTCAATAAAAATTATTCATGAATTGTTCGTCCCTAAGCTCTCCCTAGTAAAATATTTAAAGCTGTGCTTTCCATAGATGAAAACTAAAAAAAAATGGTTTCACAAGAGAGTCTCGCAGATTATATTTGTTAAATTTAATGATACATCAGTAATACTGATTCAGTATGCAACGTCAACTATTTTTATTGCGCTGAATCGAATAGCTCTGGTCGTTTTAATTACGACCACTCAGTCACAGTGCACAAGTTGACCCTTGGCTCAGTCGAATAAGAGCGCTGCTTTATATTCAAGCGAAAGATTCAATGTCCCGTGCGCAACGTGGAATTTTGCATCTTTCTCCGTTACCATACTTTATCTCTTCCCACTCTGGTAACAGATGGTCAAACTTGATGCGAGAGATGGGCGCAATACCGAGAGATCGCTTTCGGTGTACATGAGCTGCTACGGGTCTAGTGCCTATTCTTCACGAAGTACAGCGAGCAGACAACGCTTCGGAGGGCTCGGTTTCATCAACTTCTAATTAAATTGGCCTGTAAGAGACTAATTCAATTTCGACCAACAACGGACGTCCTCAGTCATCGTCGCTGCTAACTTTCGCTTTTGGATTTTAAATGCTAATCGTTGTTCCGCTACTCGAAACCACTGCATCGAAATTCATGCGTCCATATATTTTCCCTTAGATAGCTTAATTCATCATATATTACATTATTCGCTTAATTTCACGTATAAATTACGAATTCTAGCTATAAAAAATGATTTACTTAAAGTTATATTTTTCAAATGAATATTCATGTAATTTATTGGACATGTTATAAAACGAAATTAAGAAAAAATATAATAAAATCAAGCGTACAGAAAGATTGAAGAAAGAGGTACAGCGTTGGCATCCTCTTTTTGCTATTAAGAGTTCATATACGATTAAAGAGGCAAATGTGAGCAAGAGGCGTACAAAGTACCAGAGACAAAAGCCATTAAGTAAAGTTGGTAATTATATTAACGCTAATTTTATAAAATAGGTGTGCTTCGCGTGCAATTTTTTTTTAATAATTTCACTGATCAAATAATAAAATTTGACAGCGGTTAAAGTGCTACATCTCTTTCAAGCTTAAAAAGCTCGAATACAGTCTAAATAGGTTTGTTAAAACTCAATTTTTCGAGGATCGTAAATTGAATTATTCCCTATCTGTACTGAGATAAGTACTTCTCTTATTATTTTTCTTATTTACCTTATATATTAAATCAAAATATCCACCTCGTATATGGATGCATATACTATATTTCAACCATATTGTGTCGCACGCAGCGTCGACTACTTGCGTCACAAGCTGAATGCAAAGGAAACCGCAGAAAATACGAAACTCCAAGCAGTTAGTTTGGCCGGACAATGAGCGCTTTCGCGAATATTTTAGGTACAGCCAAACGAACGTTGACAACATAATACGCAAACGGTTTATTTCCAAGATTTAATACTCACTGAGATCTTAATAACGAGGTTATTGTGTGCGGCGAAATTGTAGATAGGATCCTATCTTGACTTTTAATTCAACGTGAGATACTTCGCGTGACAACTACACACTTTTCAGACTATGTATATGAATATAAAATGAGTATTTTTAAGCAATAAATTTACTTTTGTTCCATTTTGACGAAAGGATTTTAACAATATTTAACAATTATTCGAATGATCATATTCTGAGAAATGAGCCGAGCGAAAATTCAATAGGATTTATCGTAAATATTACAAGTGAATAAGATCATCTCGAAATAACCGATTGTGTCTGCACTTGGTTTTTCACTCTTACTTGTTCGTTACTGCTCGCGAGCAAGATCGGAATGCAGAAAGTCAAGAGCGAGGCAGTGAGCAAACGAAGCACCTTCAACAATCAAGCCTAAAGCACAATGGTCAATACAAGCACACGCCTGCAAATCAGCTCCTTAGTAAAATTCTAGGTAGTTTCTTTTTCTTCCTCTTTGACTGACCACTGCAGAAAATGGCTTTCGAATAACAGCCCCGAGCTTATTTATGCATATGAGCTCTCTTCATGTGCGGCATTTAATACACAATGACATACTAATAACTATGTTAAATCTTATGGATTATGGTTTCGGATCCAAGTTGAACGAGAAGACATATTTATCAATAAATAAATATCACCTTTAACCACAGTGTTAATATGCACATCAATAACTGATGCACATTAAATTAATGAAAATACTGTTTTTATGACCTTTATAAGTTTTCAAAACTATGTTCATATGAAACTTGAAAATAAATGGCAACGACGAAGAAAACTGTCTGTGAATTGAATATCGACACTTTTTTAGGTCTTTGTATTATTCTATTTGTGAAAAAGCTCCGAACTCGTTTCTTTTATATTTATATACGAGTGTTACTAAAAAATCACAAGTTTCACATGCTTTCTGTGGTTTTCCTATGAATAAAATAGAGCCAACGCTTTGTTGGACGGCAATTGTATTCGCAAGAAAACACGAAAAATTTTTTTCGTGTATTTTGAACTGAAATTCATATTAATAATTGTTCAGTAAATGTTCTATGGACTAACAAACATTAGCTCATTATATTTACTTTCAAAAGTCATATAGACATTGAAAGCTCATAATTCAAGCGGTGATAATAATAAAGGTACATTTTAAAAAACAAGCAGTCATTATGAAGGTATTTTGGCACTTCATTAATGTATATTATTTATTCTTTTAACAATTATATTCAAGAAAAAATCAAAACACACAATCAAACTATTTTTAGAAGAAACATGGTAATAAAGACAATATTGAAAAAAGTAGCTTTCATGAATTAATCATTTTTATATTTTTTCAATAATTGACTCAAATGCATAAGTTATTTTATAAGAATCGAATTCTTTCTAATTCCAGTCCCAATTTAATCAGTTTTTGTATAAATTTCAGATTCAATCTAATCTAATAGCCTCCGTTCTATTTGTTAAGAAAAAGAAAACCGTGATTTACCTTTGGTTGCAGGTTCAGATACGTCTGAAAATAAATAGCTTTTCCTCAATGAGTAATTGCGTAAGGTACTTTGTTAAAAAGTTTTGCTTTATTAAAAACTAACTGTTCTTTCAAGTTTTCTTTTATTTTTGATGGGTTTTTTTATTAACAGCAGTCTATATATTTTTGTTTTTGATATGCTTTTTGTTTAACATAGTAATTTGTTCTTTGTATTTTCCAAAATCGTTTAGTCTTCTTTCGTGTTTCTGAATCGTGTGCAAATGAGTTTATTTTGTATTTATCCATTCTTTTAAATTTTTAATCTTTTACAATAGAGCTGCACCAAAAAAATTAAAATGTCTTTTGCATACATGGTTTGCAATGTCGGTTGATCAATATCACTCACGAAAGCTTAGCATATCCGTACGTTTGTTTTCTCTCAAAACATTTTATTAGGAAAATATATGTTTTGCTCATTCTTGTACAAACAAGAATTCATTTAATTTTTCAGAAGCATCATTTCAAAACGTTGAAAAATAAAACATTTATCAGTTTTTTCCTTTTGGTAAACGAAAGTGTTGCAATTGTTTTTAAAATTTTCATAATAAAACTTCAAAGTAATAACTATCAAATATCAATGAATGTATTGAGTTAGAGCACTTTGTCTTTCTTCTCTATAATACCGGCATCAGAGCTTTAAAATTTTGCTGGCAAAGAAAAAATTTGAAAGCCCAAGTCTGATTCTAATGAGGAAAAATAGCTCAATCAATTAACGATCAATGACCCTCTACCTTCATTAGTGCAAATAAAATTGTCAAAAAATCAATATATACTACTGAACTGAGTATAAAAGCTATAAAAATTTTATAAACACAGATATGGACTATTACATACTAACGCAATGTACAAACTTTTAAAAATACAATGAAGCAAATTGAAGTCAATTATAAAAACCCGAGGTATGAAAAATTGCATAAAAAATAAATAAAGAAATGTCAATAATCAGGGTAAAGTACATATCCGCTATGAAAAACGGTTAATTTCATATTGTCAGCACTTGTCTGCCGCATAACAACATTAATTAAGCCTTGCGCACTCTGTGACAACAACCCCATGATCAATTTCACACGGTTTTACTGTCGCGCGTACAAAAGTACAGTCAAGAGGCAGGAGTGATCGTGAAAAAATCCGATTGCAGTTACAACGGTATATACCTTTTTCTCGTTGGAATTTTCAGTCTCTCTTTCTGCGCGCAAGCCGTGTGCTGCACGCCTTGGATGTTGGCTACGGAATAATTACACAGCCCCCGCGCGTAAATCTGGAAAAACAGGCGATGAGAAGGCGCGACCAGCCCGAAGGAGGTTGGCGTGGCAAACGAGAAGCAGCGAGAAAGGGAGGAACAATGAAACTGACAATTTCAGGCAGGCCTCGACCTCGCAGATAGTAATAAGAGTGTGCTGCAATCCGGTTATCTTTTTTCCAACACGTCGTATTTTGCTTTTTTTCGGCACGGACACAAACACACAAGTTCACGCGTACGAGTCTCGCCTTTTATTTGTTTCACGAAAGCTTCATGCGTTTAACTGCTTCTTCTTTTTTTTCTTTTATTTCGTTGCCGCTTGTGTGCTTGGGCGCCCGCACAATGCTAAGAGTAATGAGTATCACTCGCTTTTGATAAAAATCGTCAAAATGATGGATAGACGTTTTTATTGCGTTGTTGAAGTATCTGCACTACTTTTCTGGTCACAAAATGATAAATATTATTAGAAATAAGATTGCATCTGTGACAGTGTAATTATTTTATTAAATAACTTACTGTGGTTGGTAACATTTATAAGACGCTTTGTTCGTTGGGCTGCACAGTCCAAAGATGTGTCTTACGAAAATAAAAAGAGGTAAACAACAAAAAGAAGCGAGGCAAGACTAAAGTACTGCGCACACACAGTGCAGGATAATGAGACCAAGCGTAGGACGTCATTCACAGTCGGACTCGAGATTAAGATTGAAAATCGCGCTAAGTTAGGCTGCTAACGAGATACCCACCAACTCTCTGTCTTTCAAAGAATATCTTTGTCCTTATATTACAGTCTGAATGCAGATTGTCTGTGGTAACAGGCAATATTTATTCAGTTTCTATTCTTTCGAAATCCATATTTTTTAAGGAATCAAACGTACAACAAAATTCTTGCTTGAATTATTCAGATTAACTTTGTAAAATATAGAATTTTAAGACCTGTGAAAGTTATTCGTTTACATTAGTATTATATTTGCTAGTATTTTTAGTTAATAAAAACCTTTTGGGACACGAGAAATTTCGAGTTTAAATAATCCTTTCGTATTGGGAGATACGCCTGTGTAGATGAGTATAGTAGCTGAATTTTTTTCTCGTTAATTTTATGTTAAAAAAATTGGGATAATTTTGTTTTACAGGAAATTCATTTAAAGATACATGTTCACTGCACTTGACGCTGCTTGATATTCAAAAAGAAAAAATGTGTATTAAAAAAGTGCAAATTGGACAGAAGCGTTGGTATATATCTAATAAAGATGAGGTAAAAGCTGGTGTATCTGCGAGAAGCCAAAAGAAGGAGAATGAGAAAGCAAACGAAGGAAAGACAGAAAAATAAATAAAGAAAAGCGATGAAAAACCGAAGAGACGCAAACGCGCTGTACAGATAGAAGGCGAAAAAAAAGTCGGAAGTACCATGGTAGTACCATGTTTTTCTAACACTAGAGGCTCCTCTCGTTTGCAATCAACTGAATCGTCGCTCGTAATTAGAAGAAATTGGATCGGTAGCTGCTGCTTCGTACAGCTGCTATACACGGCGCTAAAGGAAAATATAATTAATTGCCATTTCGTTCGTTGCATTATACATAAATATAAACGCGAGCGAGCTTTGCGCGTATAAACGCTTTAGCACTTCTCTTTGAGAATGCGTAATTTTTTGTTTGTCTCTTTTTCGTGGATCGAAGCGTATTAAAGCGAATAAAAAATATGATTTCTGCATTTCACCCTTTGATTATTAACTCAAGCATTATAGAAAAAGCATTTGACTTTTTTCTTTGTCATACAAAATACAAGAAGTCTTTAAGGTAATGTTATTTCTAAGCATAATAAAAGTTTTCAGTTTTATTTTCTGTTTAATTTAATCCAAGCCCTTTTCAGGAACTTCACAACGAGCGATGCTAAACTATATTTATAACCGAGAGAGAGAAAGAGAGGAAAAAAAGAAACACGCGTACTTGTAAACCTATTTAAAGCCATCCACGTTGCAACTTTGATAATCGTTATTAACGATCATCAGCTCAGTGGAGAGAGAGTTTGACGAGGGGCGCACAGCGGCAGCACACATTGAATTTCTGCGCAGCCATGATTTGATTGGCAATGTACAACCTCATATAACGACGCGCTTACGCCGATTATTACCAGCTCGTTATCTGTAACGCATTCACGTTCAATTCGCTTTGGCATATCTCAAATTATGTGCACATGTTCAATCGTACTAGAGGAGAAGCGCCTAATTGCACCGAATGCGCGTGCGCCTTGACCACGTGGCACTGCACGTTGTGTAATGGATATTCGATCAGCCTTGCGCCGACGTGTCTGCTTCGAGTATATTACTTCATTTTTTTTGCTTCAAATTTTATTCATTATTATTTAACATAATGGTTAATTAGCCAAGTCATGCAAGTGCATTTATAAGTATGACTGTCCATATTTGTACTAATCTTGCATTTCACTTCTCTCCGCACTTTAAATAATTAATTTCCACATTTTTCACTTTCTTTTGTTGCAAGAGTATCATAATCACTGCATGAAATTGGTCCTTAATAATCTTCGTATCACATTGATCTTTTCAAGATGTGGCATGCAGATACAAAAAATGAGTCGGGCCGACGAGACTCAATACGCCGTCAACGTGTTCACGTGCACGTGAATGCACACGCAAGGTAATCGCCTCGTCCTTTGTATTTCCATTTTTCGATGTAATGCACCTTGATGATACATTCGACTTGACACGCACGCGCGCGGCGCGGGGACATGTTTTTCAGCATGGGCACGTCCGCTTTTCGATATAGAAAGCGAAACATCACCGGATCCGTACAAGCCTATAGGAGGATATAGTTTTCAAATGTTCAAGCTCCAACTTCATTTACATCCGAGAACGAGTTAGGCGCGCGTTCGCATGCGTTTGCGGGTGATATTTGTTCTTGATTAAAATGAAGATGTAATGTAATCTAGTCTTTTGTTGACTTGGGAAATTTGCTAAAATTAATATTTGCCAACACCAAGCACGTGTCGCTTTTGCTTACTTTTAATTTTCGTACATAGAAGCTACACGTACATGTCTTTCGCAAGCTCGCGCGCCGCATACAAGTGCGACGACAGCACTTTCATATCTACGATGTAGTGAGCTCGTTCGATTTTATCGGGCCAGTCTTTTCAGGCTTGGTGGATGAAATGATTTAATCGATCTGTGCGCCGAGCAGTAACGTGAGTCGAATACGCTGCAACAGAGCCGTAAGAAGCGCGCGAAGCTTCCGTGCAATAAATTGTATTGTAGATCGTCATCCAAGGCAGTAGTTAATGGACTTTAACGAATGTACTTCTGCAGCGTTTAATTAAGATAAGAATCCTCAACGATTGAAACGATAATGAAGAAAAAAACAACCGAACATTATGACATTGGAAATCCGGAAAGTATAAAGTAATATCGCGGGTGGAAATCTTCTCGCGTACGAAGAAGGCAATTAGCTCACTTTCGCAAGGGGGCGCAGTATACGTATACACATTACACACACACACAAGAGATGAAGTAAAAAGTTCCGGGCCGACCGAAAATTCAATTATCGCGTCGCACGCGCGTAATGTACCCTAAAGTATATCCGCAAACACGGAAGAATCTTTCAAATTATATATATGTATAGACCAATGGGTTATCCTATGGCGTGGTAATTGCAGACCTCAGGACTTTCACCGCATGCGATGATTTATTACATAACTCCAGAGGAAAATGGCTGCGAGGCGAGATCGGTTATAAATACTTTTTGCTCAAAACTATTTAGAAGATTTAACTTTTTTCTTTCCATCGCGTTATTATCGTTGAAGATAAGGATTAATGTGAAAATAAAATTATTCGATGGTGTTATAGGATATAACCACACCATAGTTTAGACGTTGAAAAGTCATCTTTTCACGCAAATACGACTTATTACTCGATTTCCAAGTCGTTGAAAAAGTATCAAAACTCATCTAAAAAAAGTAACTCACTGCTGTTTTCAATAGGAAATTTACTCAGCTTTCCGATGGTAGTATCAGATTTTCCGAAATAACCAATTTTCACCGAGAAAATCGCCATCAAACATTGAGGGCTAAATATCTCGAAAAGTTCAGTACGAAAAAAGTGAACTTTTTGGTTTATCTTTGATTTTTTCTTATGAAAATTGAATATTTTGGAATATCTGATACTACCATTGGAAAGATGAAAAAATTTCCTATCGAAAGCATATCTTCATTTATTTTTTTGAGTCGAATTACGAGCGAATTTTGATTATAACAGGCTGTGCAACGCTAAAAGCCTCAAGATCGCTCTGAAAACAGCTCGAGAATAGAAAACGGAGAACAAAGCAGTCAAAATTCGCTTGTATAGAATTGTAATTCGACTCAAAAAATAAATGAAGATATGCGTTCGATAGGAAATTTTCTCATCATTCCAATGGTAGTATCAGATTTTCCGAAATATTAAATTGTCATTAAAAAAATCAAAGATAAACCAAAAAATGATCATTTTGAGATATTTAGCACTCAATATTTGATGGCGATTTTCTCGGTGAAAATTGGTTATTTCGGAAAATCTAATAATACCATCGGAAAGCTGAGGAAATGTCCTATCGAGTACAGTAGTCAGTTACTTTTTTTAGATGAGTTTTGATACTTTTTCAACGACTTGGAAATCGAGTAATAAGTCGTATTTGCGTGAAAAGATGACTTTTCGGCGTTTAAAACACAAAAGTGACCAAAAAAAATTAACTATTTTCAAATTTCATGTTCACGCGTTTTTTCTCACTCCTAGAGGTCCCAGGAACAATTTGCGGGGGTCCAGGCCGCTGGGCACCCTAAAAAAATTTCACCTTTTTTTGTTAACGAAACGGCATTTTATTTTGGGATTTGACCATATATATGCGAGTTGTCACATTTTGTTGTGTGTGAGTATGTGTGTGTGTATGTGTGTGTATGTAATGCATGAGGTCGTGGCAGCATTCCGCGGGATTCGGTTACCATAAACGTCTGGTGTTGTTACGGCAAAATGCCTGCCAAATTCGTCTGCAATTTACGCGAGTTCAGCACTTGCGTACGATGGGCAGTGCGAGGATTGATGAATGGCGAGGAAGTGCGAAAGTCGCCCACCTACGCATTCAACAGAGTTAACGTGCGCGTGCAGTGCGAAATCGAGCCTGCATAATTAATGAAGTCTTTGTACTCTATAGCCGCTGAATCATTTTTCTGTAAACGGATGAAAAATACAAATTTTTTTTATAAATTTAGAAAATGTATTGTTATTGTGTAAATGCATATTTCAGTAGAGACTCTTGAAGCTCAACCGTGAAGATCAATAGATCTTTGTTCGCAAGTCAACAGACGTGCTACGTTGTGCGGACGAACCCCGTCATCGGTATAACGATTGTTTTAAGGGATACGAGACAATCCTTTTCGATGCTCTTTTAAAAAAATCAGAAAGAGTACAAAGAAAAAGAAAAACTGATGCTGCTACAATGGCAGTTTCTCACGAAAAGCAAAGTTGCGCAGATGTTGTATTTTATGCGGACATCTCAGGCGACGCAACGAAGGAAATAACTTCTTCATCCACCATCCTTTTTACACCCATATATAATATAAATCTCCTCTCCTGGTCGTATCTGCTAGCGCTATGGACTGCATACACACAGGCCCAAGAAAAGCAGCATTTGTATTTATTGACGAGCAAATGTTCTCAATGTGAAAATTTAGTTATTAACTTGAGCTTTCGGAACGTAGAAATATACAGTGTTGTTTCATGTCAAAGCCATGCGTTTGCTAGCCATTTTACCGTTAGAAAACGGCTGGCGTATTTCTATCATTACAATGGTAAAATAGCGATTTTATCTGCTCATTGTCACGACTTTTGCTACTTTTAATATACAGTTAAAGTCGCATTGGCATTGCTGTCGCGCACCGATATATGTATACGTGCGTAAGCGATACTTGAAATAATTGCAATTTTCCGAGAGCGTCGACAGACGATGCGACAATTATGTGATATAATAAATACCTTTCAAAATATTTATAGACTGTAAATGATTCTGAACCGTGATGAATTTGAGGATGCAAGAGTATGTGTTTATAACGTAATTTTAAGCGCAGCGTCGAATGCTGCGGTGAAAAGTAAATTCGAGTGATTTGTCTTGTCAACAAAAACACAACATAAACCCCATGCAGTGTATTATTTACGATGGTAAAATATACAACATTGAATAAATAGATTATATATCCAAGCAATAGATTAGCGCATCGAGCAAGCAAAGTTAAAGAGCATCACGATTCACTTGCTAATCGAATTTCCTGGCACAAGCTAGAGAGCGAGAGAGATCTTTCAACGTCACGTATCGTACTGCGGAAATTAGCCGGCAACTGCGCGACGCAACTCGATCAAGCTCGGCAGCCAAGTCAAGTTCAAGGACGCGCCGGTATTACGGAATCTACGTAAACTGAGTGAAAGTAAACGAAAAGAATCGTGTCAGAATTTTTAATCCACTGCAACGAGGTGAATATTAATTTGGAAGAGCAAGACTAACTCTTTTCACGATTTCAGTCGTAGAAAGATGTATAAGTCATGCAAAGCTTTTAATGTCGTACAGCGTTGACGCAACGAAAACAAAGATGGCAGCGAAAATAAACATCGCAAGTGAAGAGCGAGTGAAAATAATCAAGACGTCATTCGGTGCCGAATCAAAGCCCATTTATATATGCGGACGTAATTGTAAATTACGTTGTTGTAACGAAAAGTCAAGAAGGAAGACGAACAAGTTTTCGATTTCAATAAGAATCGCATTACGCAGATGCCGCGCGCGATTCCTTTACGGGGAATTATCGAATTGCATAATAAAACTTAATTTCCTCTCGAGGATTGGCGTGCGTACTCGTATCGCGTGAGAGAAAGCTGTGGAATCATCGAAGGAGCAGGAAGAAAAAAAGGGGAAAGGCAGTTACACGCGAGACGCAACACGAGATGGTTTTACGCGGGCGAAGCTGTATTAAACGCGCAGCTTGCAAGAGAGGTTGAGACGCGGATGAGGATGAATCTCCCACTGACAAATACGTCGCGCAAGTTGCGGCGGTGCGGGCGGCGGCACACCTTAATCCATTATCGGATGTATCCCTGTGCGCGTAGCTCACGCACGAGCTCTAAGAATAACCGGGGATCGTATTTCCTTGGCTTAAATTTACTTTGCAAGTGGCTTTAATCGTAGTTAGTATTTGCATGTGGCGGTGCGCACTATATGCCTCTATAGTTTGGTGGATCCCAGCATCTCTCGAGTAAACCTCGTGCGTATAGCTATGGTGGCAGCTGCGGCGCTCCGAAATATACATAATGCATTCGTTGCGTGCATAGCTCGCCTATATGAGCAAATCCACAGGTCCCAGGAATATGGAAAAATGCATTCACCGATATTTTGATTATATTTTTGCAGGCATTTTTATGTACAGAATATGAGCAATCAAGTTTTCAGAGAGAAACATTTAATCGTACATTATGATCGATGTGACGAATAATAACTATGACTCAGAACTTATAAACAAAAACTTGAACTTGTGATTTGTCATATTCGATGCACAGAATGCATATGAAGAAAATCAGTACGAAAATAACGCTTGTTTACGATTTTTGCTATGTTCCTGGAACTTATAAATACAATCTTCCATAGCCGTTACATGCAAACTTTGGGAAAATTGTAAGACCCGATTTCAAGCGTTGGTTTTTAAGATAAAATGTGGATTCGCTCGTATACTCTCAGTGCGCATATTGAAAACCTCCTCCACGTGAGCGTTGCTGGATCCTCTCCTGCGTGCGTGGGTAGTTTGAGAATTCTATTTGCAATCTTCACGCTGGTACATGTAACGCCGAACCGCAGCTCGCAAATTAACCAAATGCGCGCTCGACTGTTTCCAGGCGCGCGCCAAGAAACGATCGAAGCGTAATATGACTTTTTACTATTTTTCTTTCGCTTCGAGGCATAGATCATTCTTTTACGATTTCACCTTTATGTATCGCTGAAAAACAAAGAGCGCGTATACATCTCGCTCGAGCTCGGAAAATAATTCTTCCTCGTGGCTTTTGATTAAATAGTCCGTTCGCACAGAGAGGCAATGAAATTGCTCGAGACAAAAGTGGCGCCGAACTTCCTCTTTCTCTCCTCTATACAGGGAGCTCTTTTCCTCCTTGCTAGCCGATCTCTCTCTCTCTCTCTCTTTCTCTCTCTCCTCGGCAAGTCACGTTATTGCAGGCGCGCCAAAAGCTGTTCCTACTTGCATGAAATTTCCATGCCAACCGAATAAGTCATATATCTATACACGAAGCGGTAGGTACGACTGGCGTCGAGATTTCGACTGCGAGCACCGAGTGTATAGCCGTAGCCTGAATGAATATTCGGCCGCGGTGTACATACATATTGCGCGCAGCGCTGCGACTCGAATGAACAGATCTCACCGGCAAGGCCAGAAGTCGGCGAAATTCCCATTAGCTCGCCGGCGGCTATGTGCAAACGGGCGATAGCTCAGAGGCGGCCGCGTTGCAAACCTTTAGGGCGAGAGATCGATCGAATGTTTATGAGCGACAATGTCTGCTTTAACGATCCCGACGTCGGGGCTCTCGAGCCTCGTATGTATAATATGTTGGCGGAGCTACATATCGAATCGACCCTTATGCAAGCGTAGTAATTGTTTAATGGTAAAATTCACGTAATTCATATTTTAATACCAATAATTTTTTTATATTATTTTTATTGCGGCATGCTTTAAGCATTAAAGTACTTTGGGTTTATTAATATTTACTTCAAAGCTGTATAATGATATATTGCAAAATAAATTTGAATTTCTCGCCTGGAAACGAACATATTTTACAAACAAGTTAACTTTCTCAAAATCTCTGATAGCAAATCCTCTTTACTATTATTTGAAAGCTTTGAAGTTTTATGTTTAACATATAAGGTAAAGCGGGGGAATACGCCATAGCTAAGGAAAAAATTGAAATAATAAAGTAATGAATGTATGAAATCAAATCTTAAGCATTGAGGACTGTAAAAAACACGTTTATGTATTATTAGAAAAACAAAATTATAACTTTATATTGTTATTTTAATAATTATAACAAATTTAGCATGCGGGGAAGACGCCAATCCGATTGGAGCAATATGCCCTTACTCTGAATACAATGAAAAAAATGAAATACTAATTCATTTTCGTGATCTCCTAGCGTACTACCAAGGCCAGGCTTGCATGGTGTATTGTCATTAACTAGATGTCGTTAACAATTCCCACTTAAACATTTCATTGAAAACTAAACGAATATTTGTACATTGAACTTCACGAAAAATTTTGACGCTTTAAAATCGACTGATAATAGCAGTGAAAAATCAGCTATTTTGTGTCGATGTAATTGGATTATCATAACGCAAATTCCAATAGGTCACTTATCTAAATTTTCTTTCTTATAACGATAATATAGCAAAGTGGCATTTTCCCCGAACTGGCGTTTTCCCCCACTTTACCTTATAATCCATCGTGCCTTTTGGAAGTCATTGAATTTGATATATGATGAATTCTCACAAATTTTTTAATTTTAAGCAACTCACGTATATCCAAACATGTATATATGTATCAACACATGTATAGCCAAATTGAGTTATTGGAAAGTTTGCAGTGAATATACGATTTGTAGAACAAGAGTGACAACTGCACTTGATGCATTACTAAAATTCATCATGCATTCACGTAAAAACCATTTTGAATTTCGTGACATTGTCCGAATTGCATTAGGAATAAGGTTTTGAAAATTGTTACATAAACATTTTCGAAGAATTTTTTTATTGATCGTAAAAATATTTCATAAAAACATCAGCACAATAAAGTATTAGAACAAAATATTTTTTTGCAAAGCAAAAAGAAAACAATTGGAATGCAGTATCTGTTCTGTATACCAGATGCTCGTCTCATTTTTTTATTTCCTCGTAGCAAAACTACATTGAATGTACCGCAAAATTTCGCTCCTAGCCATTACCTACAGTGGAGTAAAAACCGTTTATGCTGGTATACCTCTGGCAGGTCCGCTCACTAACGCCACAGTTTTTTTCCGAGTCTCACTTGTTATTCATTTTAATGTTACGGTGAACAATGAACAATTTCGAACGAATGCCAGATGAAATCATTCAATGTTTTATTTTTTAGTTATTAGTTTAAAAAAAATCATTATTAATAATTTATGATGAACAAAAAATGCACTATTTTACTAGATTATTTAATATTTTATTCACTTTCAGTACTGTACTTGTGTGTGTGTGTGTGTGTGTGTGTGTGTGTGTGTGTGTGTGTGTGTGTGTGTGTGTGTGTGTGTGTGTGTGTGTGTGTGTGTGTCACATTTACCAGAATATTTTCCCTGATGTCGCAAGTCAAGTTAATTTGAACATCAGAACACAGTTACAGGTGATCTAAATCAAGCTAGAAAAATTTCAAGCAAACTGACGCACGAAGGATAATCAGAAACGAGCCATTCCGTATGTTATAAAGCTCATTTCCGACGTTCTAGGGCGCGGCTATGCCTCCCGAGAGCTATATCATGCGTCGCTTGAGAGCTAGTTTACTGGCTGAACGCATGATACAACGTGAAGGAATGCTATGACATTGACCAAGTCTAAGCTTTTTCTCTGTTTCTTATACCGTCTTTCTCGGCTTCATGTACGTGTCGACTTGCACGGGATCAAAGATGGAAAACAACCGCTAGAAGTACGTTGATCTCTGCGCTTGTGTAGCTCTGCTCGATCTTAAAAAAATCCCCTAGAATGTTATTTCCCTTTTCTGCTAATGCGTGATTACGAACGACTTAGTGGACCTACCGCATTCAATTATCGCCCAATATATTTTATTCGTTCGAAAAAAAACATCTTTGCTACCTTTTCATGTAACAGTTACAAGATGGTGACAATGCAAGTTTTTCATAAATGCTTTTATGATTTTTTCAGATTCCCGACATTCATTCAACAGTTATACATCTTTACGAGATCAGGTCTATCCCACTATTTACCAAAATAGATCAAAATATGTTCAACTTCGTTCGGGACACTTTTAATTAACAACTGTCTCCGCTAGCTTTATTCATAGTGAAACTAAAAGATACATGATTTCTGTAGTAATAAAATCAAAAATACTTGAGGAGTAACTATACCAATAAACCTGATAATCCTATATGATTAAGAGGCATACGTCATTATGTATAGTGTAATTATTAAATTTATTGATTTAACTGTGATGGACAGTTGGTGGTCAAATCAGTGCCTTACTTTTTACTATTATCAATAAAGCTTTATAAAACTAGAGGAGTGCCAATTCAGCGAGTCTTTTTATATTTTGTTGTTTTAATTCTGTGGAATGAAGATGACAAAGAAAAACATTCGTAAAGCTATCACATTAATGAATCGGATCCTAGTTAAAAATGTCGACCGTCTAAACAGTGCACATAAAAGCTCGTTAATTATCGATTTGCGATGGATTTTACCAGAGATAGCTAGCGCAAGTTTGTAAACAGCTCATGTATATAGCGCAGCAGTGAGATATGTTCGAAATCCGCAAAGCTTATTAAGTCTACAAGCTGCCGTCCTCAAAGGAGAATTCCATGATTGGAACAGTATCGAGGCACCGGTTCACTGGGGCAGCGGTACGACCAAAGCTATTCTACGTCTTCTATATAAGTTGCCGCTTGCTATATATATACAACCGAAAAATACTGCTGCACTCTGTGTGTATTTTCTTCCTATTTCGTTGGCAAGCGCACTTTGACGCAAAAACCATCCGCTCGTTTCGTCACCGGGGAACGCTCTGTTGTTTCAAATGCATTTTACTGTGACGAAGATTGAGCTCAGAGTTTTCACCAGTTTCGGTCGCAAAATGTTATTTTACTTTTTGAATAAAATTGGTATCGATTAAAATTGAATACAATTTTTTTTGAATTCTACTATTAATTCAAAGGTTAAAAATCATATTTATAAAGAATTTTTTTTACGAACACTTCAAAAAATACATATAAATGCTAATTTCACACTTGGAGTTATAAATTCATATTGATTTCAATATATAAGTGCATGCACGCAAATACTTATGATTTCGAATGCAAGCGACGCGAATTAGATTCCACCTGTATCGATTTATCTAAATGATATTAAATAAATTGTCCAACATCATATTCTTTATTTTTTACTAAGATTAGAGAACATTTTATATATAAAGATGAGACAGTGTAAATTTTCAATACACCCAAAACTTTCGAACATCGACATCGTAAATATGCGTTGAAATAATTGCTGACCTATCGTAGGCAATGAAATGAATTTAATAGTAACGACTGACATCGTCACTTCTTCGTACATTCAAGTAAATTATAAGAAACTGTGAAATTATGAAGTTATATTCGTGAACTGCTTCACAACGCGTCAGTGCGGCAACGAACGTAATAAAGTTTTCAACGCTTGGTGCGCGCGCGGCGATGTTTAATTAGCATCAGCTTTCAATTCGCTGGATGCACTCGTGAGGCGCTCGTTGTCAATTAGGGATTCAGGCAGAGGAAGAATGCAGTGGTGCAGAAGTTGCAACAAGCCGCGCGCTCGTATATATGTATGCTGCGGCTGCATCGCTCGGCTCGTACGCGCGATCATTTCTAAAACTGGGGCGCGAAACTTCCCATGGCATTCTGACACATTATATACCATACGACAATGGCTAGACGCTGATTGTCGGCTGCTTGTCGCTACGGCATATGTACGCGGCGTTCGACCCTCTGGAGATTTTGAGGACGAGCGTTTCATGCGAGTTCTAGCGGCGCATATACACAGACGGATAGACGTGCAAGAAGAATGAAGCTACAAAATTGTTCCTAGAGGCTTCAATTCCTAGGAGACTAATACGTATACATTGCGAGCATTACACAGTACTACCAACTACTTTTTTATTTTTGCTCGCGTCGCTTTACGACGCACGACAAAGGATATGGAATGCTTTAACGAGAGCAACTTTATTTAATTTTTCGACGTTTTCACTCACAATGAAAAACCAACGTAAAGTTCATTATTACCTATATTATTTGTCATTTTGTTCATAAACCTTTCAGGCTGAATTTTTCATTTATATAAACGATTTACGAATCATCAAAGTCTAATGCTCCTGAAAATTAACGATGAAAATTAACATTAAAAAAGTCCACGATTAGGCGTTTTAACATATTGACTTATTATTGATAAATAATTAAATTATTTTGAAAACTGTCGATGAAAGAGATTGCAGAATCATACTTTTTTAAAAAAAGCCACCAGACCGAAACGCAAACTTGTCGTTCAAACAAGGTGTTGAACATCAAACGTTTGATACTGCACATCATCAAAAATTCCTTCTACAAGCGATCCGACACGTTTGATGCGTACACTTGCGTGCGAGCTCGTATGCGTTCGTGTAACTGAAATTATGTAAAAAACATCCTCTAGGCGCGTTTGCTCTCTATTTCTCTTTCACCGCGTAACACGCCTTTTTTTCTCTCAACTTCAAAACGTGCGCGTAATATCGGAGTAGATTGGAACATGTACTCTGGCTCTCGCGTATGTGCCTGTTCGATGATTTCCCGATACGCCTTCAATCCAGTGGAGATTGTTATCTTCGTTCAGGAGCCAAAGTAGCATGTACTCGCAATTTTTTGGTCTTTTTATCATAATAACGCATTAAAATGGTAAATTTGATCTGTAAGCTTGTTAGTTTTTTAATGCGAAACGTAATCCTTATCGTGAATTAATGGAATAAATGTGTGACAATGTCTAATAACAATACAGTAAGAAAAAATAAAACTCACCTAAAAGTCCACCAGATATTGAAGCACATTGTGTTAAGCCAAAAGAATGTAGCCAAGAAAAAAAAATGTGCTAATATTGCTGCAATGAAAAATAGAGACTCTTGAATTATTTATATTTTTGTCATCGTAAAATTCTAATAAGAAATTTATAAACAATTTGTTATAAAATGTACGGCTACTATATGAACCTTGGGGCAATTTTTTTTCTCCATACCCTTATATCAAAAAGTTTTACTCGTGGCAGGCACATGGCCAATCTTCTGAGAGCAATGCGGTCTAAAACGGACCATCAGAGATTAAAGTCAAAAAGCAAGTTTACACTCGATAGCGAAGACGAGTTGAACCGGCCGCTAGAAAGCAAGTTTGTTCTCATCTCAACGAGCGGGAGACTTCATCGAGCGGATCGAGTGAAAACTTTGCTTATACACTGCTGCTGCTACTACTGCTGCTACTGCGTGTCTCCTCGACGAACGGCAATGTATGCATTTTTAAACTTGGCCTGCCCTCTATATACCACGCACATAAGTAATCTTAGACAAAGTTATTAAATGGAGCTGTAAGTCTATAATATATGAAATGTAGGCACATGCCATATATATTTTCTAAACAGTCTTGGTGAAATTTATAGTAGTCGAACTCGATAGGACAGCCGTGTATGGTCTTAGTTGTTGCAGCCGTAAGAAGAAACAACTTTGCATTATGCATTAAGGTAGAGTTGATGCTGAGGAGTGCAGGCGCTAAAGCTGCAAGCATGAATTTTTGAAGGAAGTCATTAAGCGTTGTCACGGTCTCGGTGGTTCTACAGAATGTTTAAAGCTAGAGAAAGAATGAATCTCAACATTGCAGTCAATGACAAAGAATTGTAGCAGATTCTGTCAGTCGCTATATTAATTCATCAATCTCCATCAAGTAAAATACTATTTTAATAGAAAGGTCAAGATCGATTTTAAGATATACCTTCAAATAATGCCATTGAAGAAATACAAAATTGTGCCAAATTTACTTCTTTCTCCTAATTATTTAATTTTTTTCTCATATTATTTTCAAACATTTTATATAGCAAAGTTAGTAAAAAAGAAGGCTATCTGTTCTGATGTATTTAAATAAGTATATTTGCTCGAGTAATAAACAGTATTTTCATCAAATATATTGATATACCTACATGCAATTTAAACATGTGGTATTGAATGAATTTAAAAATTCAAATAAATTCTTCTCAATTTCTCAATCACATATAATTCATCACCTACTGCCATTTTTATACATAACACTTGCTTTCCCACTTTTGTTAAGTATATAGAAACTAATAAAATCCCCTAAAATAATTCCTCCGAGTAGTGGTAACTCAGTTACTTATTATTTACGGCTCATGATGAAAGAACGTGTCCGAGATTTTGCTACTAACTGGGACTACACTACCGTTGGCACGTGCACACTTTTTTTCGGTTCTTGATATTGACCTTTTCACATTTCAGCTTTTCCCGCTTCATGCAAGAGGCGATGAAGAATAAAGCAAGGGTCGCGTTGACCTCTTGTCATCTGAAATTAAAAGTTTTGACGTACTTGGCAGCGGCTACTTAGAGATTGAGACGAAATATAGACTAATCTGGCGTTTTTCACGTAAGAGTAAAAAAATTTTTTATTTTATTAATGATTGGTGTTACTTTTATATTTCAAGTTTTATGAAATATTTTAATTAACAAGTAGGGTAGCATGAGATGGCGTTATAAAATTCATTCAAATATTGAAAGTTTAATATACACATACACATTAATCGATCAATACAAATGAGTTTGACATTCATAAAATTCAAAAAGGAATTCGACAAGTGCAAAATGTTCACAATACGGAAATCAAAAGCTGACGATTCACCTAGAACTAACCTCATTTCTATTTTCATCAACAGGCAACAGCACACTTACTCACACACACACACACACACACGCACACGCGCGCGCGCGCGCGCGTGCACGCATAATGGACATTAAGACTTAAAATAACATCTAAATTAGAAGTCAAAATGCATAGTGACGTTTAAAGCTCTTGTGCTCATATATATCTGCACCGCATATTCTGTACAGATTGAAATTTGTATAATTAGTAGAATATTGGGTGTCATCTATTTACTTTCTTGGACATGGCGTTATTATGTATAAAGTATTTTTTTTAAATTCTAAGCTTTACACACATATATGGGTTAAAATAATACTTTTTTAAATTTTCGTCCGCACGTATGTCACCGACTTTGACGTGCTTTTGGTATGTTATAGTAGATGGAAAAAAAGTGCCAAAACCAAAATTTTAGACCCACTCCCCCCCCCCCACTTCCGGTATCAACGTCTATTTTATACTTATATTGATTCTGAAACCCTGTCAAAATTTATTAAAATTTGACAAGGAATTCAAAAAAAATATTTTCAAATTTTTTTACCGGAACCATTGGGTTTAGGAACTTTTTTTGTTAAAAATAGCATTTTTCGGCTCTAGAAGTTATCGCCTTCAATTAAAAAATCTGAAAAAATTTAAGGTTATGTGTTTTGATGAAATAAACCAGAAAATAATTTTTTCAGATTTTTCGAGGCTCCGCATCATCCTAAAAAATGAATTTCGTCAAAAAAAGCGGTTTTTGGCTTCAAAATATGTGTTGGGTAATCTGAAAAAATCTGGAAAAAATTGAGGTTATGTTTTCAATGCGATAAAAAGTGGAAAAATTTCCGAGTTCTATATCGGCTCATATCGCCGTATCTCGATTTTCAGAATTTTAAATGATTTTATCTGGCAGCCTGAAGCACTCAAAAAATCTGAAAAAATTCAAGGTTGTTTGGATTGTTGAAAAGTATTTTTATGAATTTTTTCAGATTTTATAATTATTTCAGGGCTCCAGAATAAATATAAATAGAAAATAGACGTTTATACCCGAAGTGGGGGGTAGGGGGTCTAAAATTTTGGTTTTAGCACCTTTTTTTCCATGTAATATAACATACCAAAAGCGCGTCAAAATCGGTGACATACGTACGCACGGTTTTGTAAAAAAGTATTATTTTGACCCATATATGGGGCAAAATTCCTGAACTGTCCCAGCGACCCGGCCGAGCGGCCTTTTTAAGCAAAATCTCTCAATTTCTAACTTGCCGGGAAAGCCACTAAACATACTTAGAAAAAATATGTGACATAGGTTTTCGATAGGAAATTACCTCAGCTTTCCGATGGTGAGGTCAAATTTTCCGAAATTTTACATTTTCCCGAAAAAAAATGGAAAAATATATTTCAAAGTGGAATATCTCAAAAAACAACGTTTTTTTTCTCTTTTTTATGTTTCCAATCGAAAGAGGAGGTTTTTTTACGTCGAAAACACTATTTTTCAGCGTGTGCAACAACTGAAAATTTCGAGCTACAAGAGAGATTATAGTCGGCGCTCGACCGCGCGGCCGCGGCCAGCGCGCGCCGTAGCCGCTACGTTCGGGTTTTGTGCAAATAACAGTTACCAATTTATCTCAAAAAATTTAATAATAATATGTTTTCGATGTATTTTTTTCTCAGCTTTCCAATGGTGCTATCCAAATTTCCGAAATATTCCATTTTCACCGGAAAAATCAAGAAATTCAATGTTTTTATGACTGTCTCTCGATTTTTCCGTGAAAATGGAAATTTCGGAAAATTGGATAGCACCATTGGAAAGCTGAGAAAAAAATACATCGAAAACATATTTATTAAATTTTTTGAGATAAATTGGTAACTGTTATTTGCACAAAACCCGAACGTAGCGGCTACGGCGCGCGCTGGCCGCGGCCGCGCGGTCGAGCGCCGACTATAATCTCTCTTGTAGCTCGAAATTTTCAGTTGTTGCACACGCTGAAAAATAGTGTTTTCGACGTAAAAAAACCTCCTCTTTCGATTGGAAACATAAAAAAGAGAAAAAAAACGTTGTTTTTTGAGATATTCCACTTTAAAATATATTTTTCCATTTTTTTCCGGGAAAATGGAAAATTGCAGAAAATTTGATCTCACCATCGGAAAGCTGAGGTAATTTCCCATCGAAAACCTATGTCACATATTTTTTTTAAGAATGTTTAGTGGCTTTCCCGGCAAGTTAGAAATTGAGAGATTTTGCTTAAAAAGGCCGCTCGGCCGGGTCGCTGGGACAGTTCAGGAATTTTGCCCCATATATATACATGTATATGGACTCTTCTGCATCAAGAGTGATATACAAAAAAAACATTGGTTCAAAGTTGGATTTTCATTTTTAAAGGGACCTCCCTCCTCCAAATTAAAAAAAAATGTTTTTTCAAAGATTTATTTGTAATAGAATAAAACGACATGTATTAATGAAACTTTTTATCCATACTTTATTGACCTTATACTATATAAAAAAAATTTTCTATAATTTTTGACACCCAGTGTCGTCTGCTACAATTGCTTTAAAACAACACAAAAAAACTGCGGCGGAAACGATTAAGAAAAAACCATTAATTTTATCACCCTGAAATTTTAACACAATAATCTGCCCATGTTACTGCTCAGAATGAACTACAATGGACATAATCGGCATAATATTTTTGAAGATATAAACAATTTTAGAAAAAACGCCGCCATTTCTTTATTTTTTAACCAATGATTTTCATTCTAGTTCATTCTGAGCAGTAACATGGACATATTATTGTGTTAAAATTTCAGGGTGATAAAATTAATGGTTTTTTCTTAATCGTTCCCGCCGCGGTTTTTTCGTTTTTTTTTAAATAATTTTAGCAAACGACACTGGGTGGCAAAAAATTAAAAAAAGTTTTTTTTATGTAGTATAAGGTCAATAAAGTATGTATAAAAAGTTTCATTAAGATACGTCGTTTTATTCTATTACAAATAAATCTTTGAAAAAACATTTTTTTTCAGTTTGGAGGAGGGAGGTCCCCTTAAATTACATTCTGCTTTACGAAATGACAACGGAAAAATATTTGAAATGTTTGATTTTTTCGAACTCAGTAATCAGTATTTTTATGGTAAAAACTACTGACGGTTAATTGATTGGTGTTTAAAAAAAGATTTGCTTTGTGCGAACCATAGCGTAGAGGACAAACAAGATAGAAGCAGCAGTGGCATCAGCCAGGCCTCACGCACACGCCCAAACTACACTCCCCTGGGAATAGGCTGGGATGCAGTTGCCACGTTTCACGTCGATGATCAATCAAAATCACTTGTCAGTAGACGGGCCGAAAGTTGGACGAGCTTCTGTCGCAGCCGAGACACACGTGCTACAACACATCGTCCTGCGCACAGATACGAGCTTGCAGCGAGCCAAACGTCGGCTAATACACTAATCGAAATCGGTGCACAATCACGCAATTTCGGGCACACAAATATGAAATTCGATCGATGTACCGATGTATCGCTCGCTGCCCAGAGAGCCTCAGCCAACGAGCGCAAAGATGAGCGATGAGTCTCGATCGTGTTTCAAGCTTGCAAGCTCAATCCGAGATTTTTAAAAGCTCATCGCGATAAATCAGCATTGCTCGCGACCGATTGCGCGCCCATGAATGGGAGCTTTTAAGCGATCACAACCACATGATTAATGGCCAACCTTTGTTTGTACGCGGTAAAAGTGCCACGCATCGAGTCAGATATATTTATGCAAAATCGAATCACCCTATCTGTTCTATCAATTTTTGTCTCGTTAAAAATCACGATGCCGATTACAGCTCATGCAATCAATCACTTTTATGGCTACAAATCTATTTAAATGACTAAACATGCACAAAAGATAACTTCATGCTTGAACATTTAGAATAATTTTATCAATTCCTTTTTGAACTATGGGTTTCTATTTCGTAGTGCACCATAATTCAAGTTATTAGTTCATGTAATCTCATCAAAATTACAAAAATAAAGGCACATAAATTTTACTTCAATGCAGTACAGAATTGAAATATGCATATCTCGGTACTTGAAAGAAGACTCATAGGACATATTTGCGATGATAAAATTCAATATGAAATTAAAATGAAAAAAATTTTAAATTTATATTTTCATCGATGAAAATGAATAGTTTTACGAATATTATACATATTTTAAATATAAATAAATGAGCAAAAGCGTTACAACTCCATTATTTTTAAAGTATTATGGATAATGTAGTAGCGTACCCATTATGCATCAATAAGTAAAAGCTTTCAACTGAATGAAATACCAGTTGTCATTACTGTATATCAACACAAAAATTGCAGAAACATCAGCAGCTTTCTTCTGGGAACATTATAATATACAAAATTCAATAAGAGCACTTTAAAATATCACTAGTGACTACTTTCAAGCATTAAAATAATATATATAAATAACTTTTTACACGATCTAAAAGTTTTTATGACTGAATTTTTTTTTATATTATTGAATGAAAGATTATTGGTAAAATATCAATGCTATTTTAAGCGTAAATTTTTACTGGTTGCACAGGCATTAGTGCGTATTGCAAAAATCGTTGCATAAATAATCATGCTATAATAGTAAACGTTATTTTTCTAAAACAAGTCTAATTTCGTACACTTCAATTAATGGTATTGATTTAATTTCACGTTGTCGGACAAAAAATTCATCCCTTCATGCGTGACAATGCTGAGTTGTAGTACTTTTAGATCCATTTATTTTATGAGTACTATTTTCCAATACTAGCTATACTAATGTCTCTCTAAGATTCAGGGAGTCGGTCGCAGCCAATAATAATACTCAGTACAAAACGTTTACAATATGCAGGATAAATCAGAAATATAAAATATTTATCAACGTGTACAGAGATAGGTATTTTTATTATTTTATATAGCTAACGCAAAAAGTAATAAGAAAAAAGAAGGTTATATAGATATAGAAAAAAAAATTAAAATTGTGAAAGTCAAGCGTAGCTTATTGTGTGAACTAATTTTTTATCTTCTTTGTAGCGTTTCCGATGAGAAATGTAATTGCAAAAATCCTAAACAGACATAAAATAGGGGAGCACAGGATAGATTGCGATGGACGTCGAGGACATTGAGTAAATAAATTAGTCAAGATCGGGCCTTGAACGATTCTGTCAAACGAGGCTCTTTTGTACTGCAGGAAATAATTATCTCTTTACTACTGCTAAAAAACCTCCCTCAAGGCGGTTTGCAATGAAAACCAATATCTACGCCTACGGTACTCTTTGGAAAGAGCAAAGACAATAAAGCGAATAAAGCAAGCACAAAAAACGTGTCGATCAATAATTTAAAAAATCATCAATTAAGGAGGCTCTTTCAGTTCAAGTTTTTTTTACAGTGAGATCTTGTCTAGAGCTGTACATTTTGTATGTGCAATATGCAATGGCATCCGCTGATTCATCACAAAAACATCGTTTTTTTCATTTTGAGGTGAAAAATCTTGATTTTTTGAAGCGTAAGCCCTATTATGCGGTGGACAGGCTCGCATGGCCGACACTCATGTCTTTTTCCGCACACTCGTGCCCAGAAACGCCTTTTGGGCACTTGTTTCATAAATAACTATTTATAACTAGTCACTTTTGCAGATTTGATAATTTAAAAGATGCATGAGCTGGGTTACTTGAAATATCAAAGTTTGCATATTTTTATTTGCAAACTGCTCGAGACGTGAGTGGATTCGGTTACTCGATCGGGGTTACTTTTATTTTCGAAATTGATTAGCAACTGTATAAGCTGGATTAATCAGGCTGCTTAGGGTTGCTTCCATAATTATTTAATAACTGCACGAGCTGGGTCAATTTTCAAAAATTTCAAAAATGTTAAAGTAGCTAAACTTTAAATTTTGGCGGGAAAAAATCAAAAAATTTGAAGTGAGTGAGTTTCAAAATTTTCCAAGTAAAAAAATGTTATAAAGTTTTTATAAAATCGATTTTATAAAATTATCGCTTTATAAAAACTTTATAAAAAATCGAAAATTTTGTTTTTGATAAAAACCATATAAAAATTTTATACAAATCAAATTATGGAAAAGTTTCGTTTGGCGATATTTTACTCATGAATGCGTTAAAATGCTATTTTTTAAAATTTTCGAAACTTTTCCACAATTTGATTTTTATACAATTTTTATATGGTTTTTATCAAAAACAAAATTTTCGATTTTTTTATAAAGTTTTTATAAAGTTTTTATAAAGCGATAATTTTATAAAATCGATTTTATAAAAACTTTATAAATTTTTTTAACTTGGGTTTGGCGGGAAAAAATTAATGAATTCTGGAGTGGGTAAATTAAAAAATTTTGGTCGGGAAAAAATCAAAAAATTTTGAAGATTTTTTTATTGCAAAGAATATATTTTTGAAAGACAAAACATTTCTGAGACGTTGAAAGTAGCTAGTGTCAAGTCTCTGGCCTGAAGATACGTCGAATTTTTTAAAAAGTTTGTCGATTACACAGCAGCAAACGCCTAGATGTTCGCTATTTTATCTTCTCTTTTATTTTAAAAATATATATACTTTTTTTTTGTGCAGTCAAGTCAAGCAGCTATCTTGAAACTTGCTTCGGCACCTTCTTTGCATCGTTTAGAAGGATATTTAAGTATTTCATTCTTGAGGAGCTTTCGTATTCAATATTTTTCGGGCTACTTATCCATATCCAAGACGTAATAATGCTCGTGTAGACATGTACATTAGGGTGTTCGTTATTTTCCGACTTTTTTGTATTGCTTCTCCCCCACCTAGTTGATTTCTATTTGATTAGAAAATGAGAAAGCCGGTATATAAAGTTCGAAAAAATGATTTTAAGGTGGCCTCCAAGCGCCTTAAAGCTTACATGTATTTTAAACGGGAAAAGCTTAAAAATTTGATTCTTAGCGATAAAAATGATGAAAAAATCACAAACCTATGTATTTTATATATTTTTTGATGAGCAATCGATTGGTGACCTTGAATTTGACCTTGAACATAAAGACACCCTAATGTACACGATTATACTTTGAACTTTTCCAAGTTACACTTGCAGCTTTTTCTCTCGTATTTTCTTTTTTTTATCTTACTATCTACATGGAATTAAAATGAAAAGCTTATTTTGTTTTTTACGGTTTACATTGCTGATTTTTCAGGTGCGCTTCCTTTCTATTTGACTTTGCTTATTCATACACAACGAGTGCGTGACATCGCTTTTGTATAAGCACATGATACAATATCGTCGTCTACTTTTGTATCATGAGACATTTTTTTCTAAAAAATGTACGTGGTTATACTATTTTAATTTGTAGTAAAATAGTTATAAATAATAAATAATCTAAATATAGTACATGTTACTTTAATCGCTCGAATTTTACGAACTTGAAAAATCATTCAGATATCGCAAATCATCCGAGCAGTTATTGAATAAAAACAATAGTGCTCACCGGCTTGTATAATATGACGAACACAAAAGTCCGAGTTCACCTCGTTACGACCGGATATACGTATAAGTTTGCGTGCACTTGGCTGGCACGAGCGATTTCTATTTCATGCTTTGTGCTCTACTTATCGAAACGTGATCGGGTCGTACACCTTTGCTCGAGAGCTCAATGCGCAGAGTTGTAATAGCCACAACCGTCTTGGGCAGTTCCCCGACTGTATATACCTTTTGTTACGATCGTTCGTGTACCACTGTTAATGTATGGTACATAACTTCAGTAGCTCTATTAAAGAGTAATATATAATTTATGCACACGAAGATGCAATCCTTTTACCCTTGCAGAAAGCGAGACAGAGAGAGAACTGAGGAATGTGTTGTGCATTATCCCCGGCAGTACCTATAATATACTTTTGGTATTTTATTTTGCCACTTTGGTTTCTATCATTCCCGACGTGCATTGGTATATAGTCAATACTCGGGTCCCTTTCGTGTGCACACTGCATCATATTCGCAAAACTCTAGCGTCGGAAAAGCCAAGCTAAACTATTCATATAGTGAGTCTGTATTTATGTATAAAGCAAGCGTACTACAAATAATTTATGAAGAAAACATTATTTATTGAAAACTGCGCATATATAAGTTAAAATCTTAATTTATACATTTGCGATGCTTCTAATGTTCCTATAATTTCACAAATCAAACAAAATTTTATCGCAATGCGTATGTTTTGCATTTACGGATATAGCTTACGTGTATGTGTATATATAGTAATTATCGTTGCTACAAAATTATCACGTACTTTTTTTGATATCTTAGAGTATGAAAGCGCACTTATTATAGTAAGAAACTGATTGCTGAAATTAATGCTTTAATAATATCTTAGAGAAGAGAGAGAGAGAGAAAACTCAAATTGTGTTCTTCCTTTTTTGGAACTGAGCTTGGTGTTCTCATATGCTTTTAGATGTTTGATCTTTATAAGTGGTTGGTATTCTTCAATCGAACCATGTCAGTCATTGAAAGACACCAATAATGAAGCAAAGGAGATCAGATAAAGGCCTGATTCGAATCCTTTTGTACAAAATTGAACCAAGTTAAATAATAATGAGAAATCTGAATTTTCAGAGATATTAATAAAAATTCCTGCGATTGTACTTTTTCCCATCTAAAAAAAGTAGTTTAATGTGAAAATTCAACAGATAAATGAATAAATATATAAAAATAATTTAAAAGTATCTATTTATCATCTGCAATCGATTTTCAATGTCAAGTTCAATGATGAACGAAGCGCACAATGTTGCTAAGTTTAAACGGCAAATAACTACATGAATCGTGACTAACTGAGATTATGCGATGCTTCAAATTAATTCTCGCGCCTTACTGTCTGTATATACACCGGCACACAATAATTCACAATTTATCGGCTAATCTTTCAACTCGAACAAGCTATAAATCCATAGTTTCGTTTCTACGGACTGACCGCGGCACGTCTCTCGCATAAAATCTATTTCTCTCGTAGCAGAATAAAAATTTCTTTTCAATATCAACCGTATAATTTCCGCTTGCTTAATTGCATCGAGTTTATATATAAATATCCGTTTATTAAGTCGAAGATTAATGAAGAAAGATTTGCACGTCACCACGCGTCGTAAGGGTGCGCAACTAAACAGATTATCAATTTGTGCTCGATCAGATAGAGAAAAGCTTTTCTCCTGCATGAGCTACGGTCGGTGTATATAGGTGCATGTTTAAGATATTTTTATGGGTCTGCAACGACTGCGAAAGAGAGGGTACCCATTGAAAGGGAGAGGCGACTACGTGCATTCTTCGTAATCGAAAGAAAACCAGTCTCGAGCCACCTTAGGACAATATAGGCACGCGATTATTTTATCTCTCTGCCTTCGAGCACACTCGCAGTTTACGGATATGGTTCGGGAGGTAACAAAAAAATGTGATAATCGTAGAGGATTGTCCGGAAAATATTGGAAAAGCGGGCCAAACGCAGCGAATCGCATGCTATATCGCTTGACAAACTTCTATTTGCCAAGTTCGATTTTTTATTTTTTTTGTCCATTTTTTTTTTCTTATTTATTAGTATTTCAGCACATTGCTGATAACACCTGATCTTGGCTATGAAAAACTTTTATGTATAACCCGTTTGCTTGTTGGAAGATGCCACAATAGTATATAAAAACAGGAAGGTTTTTATTTTCATGTGACGTACTTCTTCGATTTATTTTCAACCAATTGAAATCAATTGAAAAAAATGTTAAAGGGCCATTCTTTTGAAGTAGCGTTGACTTACGTGATTTCTCTTTGAGTGTAAATATTTTACGAGCAATGAACAAGAAAACATTGCGGCACCATGAGTATGTAATATTTACTCAAAATCTTCTCTCACAAGCCAACTTGCGAAAGCTTATTTACACCGTCTGCCTCGTTTTCAAGAATTATTTTCCCCCCAAAAATGCACGTGCATAAAACAGTATGCCGTTTACCATAGACACGCTCGCGAACATGTGTATGCACAGTGTCGCGCGCAAGAAGACTTCAAAAGAAAGTGCATAATAGTTTTGCGAAACGAGGCACGGACGAGACCCGAGTCAGCGAGACATAATAGAAAAGCTGCTTCATCCCGACAACGACTGCTCGCGGACGTGAGTATCTCGTGAAAATGTCACTCTTAAACAAAAACAAAACGATGACTAGGGGCTTTCGTGCGCGTGAGCTTGTATGTGTATACATAGTGCCAACCATCTATTTAGTCAGTCGAGTACAGTCGACTCATTTGTTAGTAAGCAGACTTGTTAATTAAAGGTAGGCTGGAATAGTGGGATGGTTTGATTGCGTAGGAGTTCATTCTGTGTGATATGGTTACTCAGATCATTCATCGATATAAGTTGACTACGTAAAGAAACAAAATTCCATTGGTTTTGTTCTTGGCTCTTCTTTTTTAATTCCCATTTTATTAGAAATCTCTTTTAACATTCATTGTTAAAATGTAAAATTTATCGCACTGAGATTAAATGCAGACAACAGCAAAATTTATGAAAATTCGAATTAAAATATGAAGCTAAATTTCATTTGTAATCCATCTCCAAAAAAATTAATAAAAATCCCTTTATTAATATCCCGAATGAATGGAGCAACAAAATTTAATTTCCAAAGTTTAACAATGTATTAAAAAATATATTTTAAACATTCAAATTTATCTAGCGGAAAAAATGGGGTGAATTTTGAAATTATTCGACATGCATAAAATAAATATTTGTATCCAGCAAAGTAAAAGGATGAAAGAGTAAAATTCGACAATGTAACAAAGTAACATCGTTATATTTGAATTTCACTATTTTTTTTTTATTCGAACATTCGGGACAGCTGCCTTTTTATTTTCCCGAATAAGATTATTTAATATCTCGTTTGAGTACTCGTGCGTGTATGGCAAGTGCATTAGAGCAAAAAAGAGTAAGCCTTCGTAATGCAACACTCTTTTTCTTCCGCATTACTCTGACAGTGTAAAAAGCTTTTGACAGTGACTTACCGCTGCTAGTAGTGCTGTTGCTGATGCTGCATTAGGATTATTCACTCGAAAGTAGTATACTATTAACACAATTATTTCGGTAACAGAGTACATAAAGCATAGTAATTAATGCATTCGATATAGGGTGTAATTTGTACTCTGCGAGGGTCGCCTAAGAGCGTGTAAACTAAAAGTTTGCATAGATCTCTTTTATCCCAATGGCGAATAAGCATGCAGTACACATTATGAAAATGCAAATGAATATACTTTAATCTCGGAACTACAAACTCTTTGCTAAAAATAATGAAATATCCAAAACTGTACCATGTCAGTATCACACCCTTGTGAAATGATTAATTCAATTTTAGCGTTGAATTATTTAAACTTTAAAGTGTATATGAGAAGTTTAAAGATCTCTATTTTGGGCGGGGGTAGGGGGAGGATGTATATAAATTGGCTGATCTTAACAATGAGTAAATTTCTGACAAGATGACAAAGGTTGACTTCAATTCATTAATATGCGAGAAGCGTAAAACACAATTTTGATATTTCAAGTAGATAGTTAGAAATGTGCAGAGAACGTACTTATATATTTGCTATTTTTCTAGTTTTAAACTTTTTTGTGCTATATTTGAATTTTTATCTTATTTATGTGTCTAGTAAATCAATGGATGGATGACCTGTATGGAGAATGAACGACCCTTGAAAAATAATTTTCTTTTTTTGATTACTGAATAATTTTGAAAATGAAAAAAATAAATATGATAGTATCGATTGCCGCGAGTAATTTACGTCGTGTTTTTGACAACTTTGCAACAAAATCAATAACATCGAATGAGCATTTCAAGACTTGGCCGCCAATAGTCTTAACCGTGAGCACTGTAATAAGCTGTTAATGGCAAAACATCTGTAATTTGCTAAATAAATACCAACACTAATACCATGCTTCAAGTAGGGAAGCGCCATAATGAAGTTATCACTGAACATAATGCCTGGATGAAGCAAACAACATCATATGGGCAAGCATAAAGAATGTAAATCATAAAATATCAAGATTTTAGAACATATCCCAAGAACACCTTTGCCATACGATGCCTTACTGAGAAGCGCGTGCGAAGTATACATTTACATGAAGACGACACCTATACAGACGATGCAGCAAAAGCATAGAGAGAGAGAGAGAGAGAGAGAGAAAGAGAGAGAGATAAGGTATCTAGTGTTACACACATATATACACACGTACGCCTTCGTGTCTGTGCATATGCCTTTGCTCGCTGTAAAGGAGCGAACAGGACCGTATACTCGTCATATTTTATAGCTTCAGCGATAATTTAGATAATCATCATTAGCCGTGAGGTAGCTTCTCTGCTACGGTATCTCTTCAAAACAATCTATGTGCAACTTTCCGCGCATAAAACGGTCTTGAAGAAAAAGAAAAAAACTACTGCCGGTAACGCAAGATGCAACGTCTTTCTTCCGCAATGAGGGTCGCTTATGTATAATATACATTGTATATTCTAAAAGGCTTGATATTTTTTTTATATAAAACAGATAAAAGAATTTTCAAGATATCCATTATTTTATCGCTTTTACTATTCGATGAATTTAAGATAGGACTTGGTGATTTAAAGGAAGTTTAGTGAATTTCAAGCTTCGAGCAGATGTACACTTCTGGCTTCAGTATAACTCTATTAAATGAGTATAATAAAATTAAAGAGTTGTTGTGATATTGATTTTGTTACTGTTTAAGTTTGAAAAAATTTTGCAGCTACAAAATCAATGATTATTTTTGCGAGAATACAACATTGATGAACAGACGAGTGCGTATCATAATATTTAACTTAGTTCGATATTAAAATCAGTTGTTTCGTTTATTATTTAATAAATTTAAAAAATAAAAACCATTTTAAAATTATTTTTACTGATATTAATCATCTTTAATATAGAAAATTTACTCTAAAATTCAAGTCTGCAATCTAAAAGATCGTACATGACTCTTTGGCGATAACCACTTTGAAATTTATTGTTAAAGTTTATAGTGCTTGTTTCCACAAAACTGCGAGATCGTTTAGAAAAAACTGACAAAATCTCCAAGAGCATGTACAATTAAAAGCAATGTGAAACCCCAAAAATGCTCTTATTTTTATTCGTGCGATAAATATTAAGAAAAACTCACTCGTATTTTTCGTCGACATACATATTGCAATGCGAGCTGCTCCATGAATCCACGAAGAGTGTCCTCGTACCTCCCGTGGCGAGTAAAGCTTATATCTGCTACGTACATACATAGCAGCTAAAGTACACAGTTCGTAAAGTAAAAGAACAGCCGCACAAGCCGTAACAGTGTCGCGGTCGAGTACAATTAATCTTCAACGTGTGATTACGCTGCATCCTACTCTGTCTCGCTTGTTTTAAATGAGCCACACGAATCACTGGCTTATGGCGAAAAATAGGGAAATCCCGTTGAAGAGGCTTAAAAGTAAAAGGAGTCTCGGAACATGCACGCTTTAAATGCTTTAAGCAATTTAAAGAAATTATATGATGGGCCTGTTTAATTAAGTTAGTTTGAATTTTTGTAAAATTTTTATTTAATTTTCCTACCACGTAGATTAATATTATTTAAAGACTCATTCACAATCGAAAAAGCTTACAAATTTTCTAGCAGATGAGGTCATCTTTGTTTGTTTTCATAGAACGACATAGTTTGGTAAATTTAAAATGTTTTCAAAGTCAACCGAGTTCTGAATGCGTCTTTCAGTGGGTTGACATTTATCAAAAAGCTTTTTAAATTTTTAAATTATGGCATAGTTTTTTCTAATCTACTGCGGTATATTGTTGAAATGTCGAACTAGTGACAACTTCGTTACAATATCCACTTTTTTTGCCTGAGGTTATAACGCAATTGACTTTCTATGAAGAATAAACAAAAGTTTTCAAGTATGTTAGCATTAAAACCCAGTATATGTCATTGACCAATGCTGTAAAAATTCTAGGAATTCTCGAGTACGAGGAGAATAGCAATAAGAGCTCGTCAGCGAATCAACTACAAAGACGTCACTATAATTCTCATAAATCGATAAAAATATGATCTTCCGGGTCTATCGCGTACAACTTCATAGCACATATAAATATGGGTAGGAATGAACGAACTTATAACCAGTATCATCGTGAGCAGTATCTTTGGAAAACCCATCAATTATTCGTTTACTGTGCATAATGACCGCTAAATGCGCGAGAAGTAGACCAATTGCTACTTCTGATTACGCAACATCATCTTCGGGTGAAAGCCAATGTATATATTGTATACATCGAGAGTCGCTGGGACTGTTTACTTAATACGCAATGCGAGATTGACAGAGGAAAGGAGGATAGTTCGTTGACCTGCGCCAAAGCACGTGTTATGGACATATTAAATCAATTTCTCGCATATATCAAGAGGCAAACCAGTTTCGATGAATTGCGCTGAACAAATTACGAATGATCGTGTAAAAATAATGAGTTAATGAGTCGAATGAAAAGAGGTAGTACACAAATATAGACGCAGGCAGCACAAAAGCTAGCCAAAAGCGTGTTTACTCAAGTCCGAAAAATCGGGCAGAAAAATAAATACCATCTATCTGTTTTTGCACTCACTCGTTGGCTCTGTGTCCAAGAAGATCGACAACGCCCTGTACACGCGCGACGTTCGGAAGATGCTGCCGAACTTTTACTGCTGCTTTCCTAAGCTTAAAGCGCCGCACAGCACAAAAAAGGCAATAAACGTTTGAAAAAAAGTTCGAAATGAGTTCATGCGTAAAAACAAATAACGCGCGCGCGTGCGAGGCAGAGAGAAAAAAGTCTACGTACATGTGACGCGACGGTGTCCACTGGCGCCATGTATTTTTATATATATAAAATGTACGAGTGCTGGCTTTGCTGCTCCATGCTCCAAGTTGAAGGACTAGTCGATGACAAGTCGCCAGCGTGGGTGTATACAAGGTGCCATGCACACGATTTCTAATGTCACGTAACTTTGAACTCGTCAATTTTGCAAGTCGACCGAAAAAATTTGTGTGCCTCGCTTTATTTCTAATGATTTACTCCGTGCTTTTTTATTCAAGAAATCTCTTTTTTTTTCTCTCAATTACAGTTTGATTTATATAATTTTCTGATCCAATGAAAACAGCTGATATAACTTTGTAAGAGCTTACAAAGGCAGTCAATGTCATTTATGGGTCTCGATATAAAGCCACATTACGCATAATTGACATCAATCAAAATCTATTTTAAGATGCATTGGCATTTTTATTTCCACGTTACAGTACTTCACAGTTATTTGGAGAGTTAATTACCGCATGAAGCGAAACCTTAAATCGATGTAAATTGATCGGGAAAAAAATGAAGACGTTAAGAGGACATTTTTACAACTTTATCTCTCGAAGAACAAGACTCCGGTCTGACGTTTAACGATATATTTTCGCCCGCCTGCACACGAGCGTATTCAAATTTTATATCTTTTATATGCGCCGTTTTATGCGGCCCGTAATGCTTGTCATGTAGCGCGCGCAGATAAACACGACGACAGGCTCGCTGCAGTCTAAAAATCTTTTGCGTGTCTCGTGCGCCTTAACATTGCTCTCCGAGCTCTAAAGAATGATTTTATGGCTAGATCTAAAAAAGGCCACTATGCACTATGAGGCCCATAAATATTTGTTTATACGCGCGACACGACAAGACGGTTACGTAGCTCTTGGTGCGCGTTCGGACCATTTCTTTGTTGACACAAAGGAATTCGTTCGCGGAAGCGCCGCGAGAGCTTACTAGTCCTTTCATCGAACCTGCCACTGATGTCTGTATTGGATTATGCTTTATATCCATACAGGTGCACAACATGCATGATTTTCAAAGTGCTTGATATTTTTCCCATATGATAAACGTATAGTCGCCGTAGTAGAAACAATCGGTGGAAAGAATCAATTTTCGCCTATGACTCTAACGCACGCGTGCGTATGATGTACAGTCTCACTTGAATTCAAAGCGAAAAATGATAGTGGAAAAGTGTATCCAGATGATAAATCGAACTCTCGCGCACAGCAGCAGCAGCCACATCGGCTCTTTTGCGAAACGTACTTGATGCGCTCGCGTTGCATCAAAAGGCTCAAGAGTAGCCTAGAGTACGCAGTTTCTTTACAAAAATAAAAGCACTCGTACATATACGCTACGCGCCGGGCGCGAGCGAACGTATCTCAGCAAAGCATAAAAACATCGGTCAAAGCTAAAGCCTGCGGTGCTTCGGTCTCGCGCGTCTGTAAGCCTGTCGATCTCTCTTGTGCGTGCGGAATTTTCATCTCAGTTGCATTTATGATGCACGTGTGATTGCGCGCGAGTGCACCCCTTTGCCTTATTTCTTGCCGTATCTATACCCTAACTTTTGCGAATGATGTGTATTTATGGTTCAATGGTTTAAAATATTTCCAATCGCAAAAAGGCTGAGCGCACGTCGACCTTTCTCGCAGCGACTATACGAGTTCGCCGGAACAATTGTTTCAGCGGCCAATCACTTTTAAACTTGGCTTCCGATAAAATTTCAGAAACACTCAGTTAATAGGCATCTATAAATTTCCTTTACGTTCGTAAAGGATGAAATTGCAATCTTATTCGAGCGTATGAGTCTTCGAGTGTTTAATGAAAAATATTATTACAAAATGATCGGCACACAACTTTCAGCTAAATATTTCAAAAAGAGACTTAATGTATATCGGCTTCACTTTTATTTCGTTGACTTTGATCGTATTGAATAATTTTCACTCGTTGCGTATAAAATTAAGCGTTACATCGCTGAGTCAACTCGATAGGAATGAAACAGATGATATAATTGGAAAGTAAATAACTAAGATACGATACGTATATTTCATTGGTTGAGTTGGTGAATAGCCAGGCAGCATGGATCATAATCGTTGTTGCATAATTAATCGCATTAGTAACATTCTGATGTTATATATGGGCTTCTTTCACCTCCTCTCGTCGGTATACACAGACTGCATATAACGCTGTGGCTTTTGAGTGGCCCTGAAATCTCAGCGCACGGCTGCTCCCAATCATAGCACGTTGATCTAAGCAAATTCCGACTGTACACACAAGAGCGCTCGCTACGATTCGCCGCCCGTACGCATACACATGCGGACCTTTTGCACGCATCCGTGTACCCTTGACACACAGACTGTACACAGAGGCGCGCGCAGTACACTACGACGCTCCCGTCGAATTATCCAAATAATTAGGCTCGAGCTCTGCACGGACGAATTTCGGTGCGCGAATGTGCCTACTATATATATATATATATATATATATATATGTGAACGAGGGCTCGATGCTACATTAGCCGCGTGCGTGTGCTGGCTGACTCTCTCGCTCACTTCAGCACGTCTGTGTGTACCTTCTAACCGGTTTACGCACAAGCACGTACTCTGTTATATCTAACTTACAGTCGAATAGTGGCTTTTTAGCTCGTAATATTTGAGAGTACTGTAGGCAGGATTAATTTTCGATAAGACTACATAGCGCTTCGATCGTAATAACTTTATAATAAAATTCAGCCACAATGTAGTGAAAAAAAACAATAGACCGGATTAAAAATTGACAGGACAAAAGAATACCCGATTCAAAATTGAGCGGAAATTATATTTTTAGATGTTCAGCTTGATTTATATATACGCAAATGGGCGATAACGGCACCTGCCAAACTATAATAGACGTATATTTATGACGGCTGCTCGGTGGATATTGAAAAATTTCGGCACGGCTCTTATTAAATATTGACCATAGTAAAAGAAAATCAAGTATCAAATTGCCGAAGATCGAATAACATCAAATGCGTATTTAATATTAAATTCCATTTTTCCAATATTTTGCTTACACTTCACTAGTCGAAATTGAAAAAATTTAATCGGTCGGTTTGTTTTCAATTATAATTCCATCCTTTTATTTGAGAAAGTGAAAGAGATTATTGAAGCTACTGGACAAGTTTCTCGATTACATACGGTAGCTAATTAGCTAACTTTTATTTAAATAGAATTTGAAATAATACGTAATTGATTTGCTGCTTTCTCTCCTTCATCAATTTAAGCCCGTATTGAGATGAATTCTCAAACAAAAGGACTTACCTAGGACTCGGCAAAATTCGCCCTGCAGAGACGTTCCGCCCAACTGAATGATGGTCATGGTAATGTCACCGAGCATGAGGCAGGCGACGTGGTAAGTCTGGCATCTCCAGTGCAGCATGTGATGCGAAGCAGGCAGTAGCCAACTCGTGGCCAGAGTCGCCGCAAGGAACACGGCGCTAACGATGAAGCCCACCGGGTACAGAGTAAAGCGAATGTCTCGAACGGGGACTCCTGATCTGCGAGGACACACAGAGAAAGATTCATTAGTTATATAGACATTTTTATTGTCATAATAATGTAAACGAGTATTTTAACGTATGTTGTAACTTGTATCTATGCTCTTCAAACTTATATTTGATCGATTGTAATTTTTAGCTTTCTATTTTATGGTTGAGTAAATTTTTTTTAAAAAATTGAATGATAACCGGACATGAAATTTGTCGGTCCTTTCGCATAAAAGAGTAATGCTACATAAACGCAACAAGAGAAACGTGTTATTAAAGCAGAACGTACTTTCGGAGTATCCAGCACAACAAGCCTCGAATAAAAAAGTTTTTTAGCTCCACGAATATAAGCAACTGAAGAGGGTTGGAATACACGTATGGAGGCTTGATTTTTCACCCCCCAGGCGTACCTTTTTTACGGCAATCAACATATTTGTTCTTGTTTTCAATTGTTTTGTACATAAAACCAGTGCTCGGTCATAAAATCGAGGATCGGAAATTAAGCCATGCAAGTGCCTCTATCCTGCGTATTTTCAACAAGACGAGGCATTATTAAACTATTTTACTGTTTTCAGTTGCACCAGAGAGAGAGAGAGAGAGAGAGAGAGAGAGAGATAGAAAATTCGGGTAAGAGAAAGTCGTAAAAGCGCGCGTATATAGCAACGAAAGCGATACTTCAGAATGTGCAGTTACTTTACTATCAGTGTAGCGTGGATATGCCTAGTCGTATATGTTTTGACGCGCGCTCATTTTTGCGAACGCATGCCGTTTTCTCCATGAGTTCGGACTACATTAAAGCCATTACAATATAGCCTTTTACTGCTCAACCAAAGGAAAAATTACCAGAGCGCGAATAAGATTCGTTACAATTAGCTTCGGCTACATGTTTTCTATTTGTGAATCAACAAGGAGAAGCGATCATTTCTACAAATTGACGTAGCAAAAATTCATTTCCTAAAAAATATGAAATACTATTCGCGGACTAAAAATTGTTTACAATGGAAACGAAACTTTTTTATTATAATTAATAACTGATTGATACAAATGTAATAAGTTAATTAAACGCTAATGTACATCTTGAACGGACATTTCCTATTCAAAAAAGTAAGTTTTTTTTTCCCATTTACATTGCATTTTTCGAATCCCAAAATTTGGTTTATCGCTGAGGTAGAGCTTCTTCCGCGGATCTTTTTTCAATATCATTTTCAAAACCAATCAAGATATTCTAGTTGGTATAGACGCTTTTAAAGAAAATGTATATAATTAAAATGATGAGTGTTTTACGGCCAACCCAAAAAATTTTTAACGCTGTTACCCAGGCAATCATTTAATGAACCCATCAAATAGACTCAAACTGTTTTTCTTACTTATCAATAGCGTCCCATTCACATAATTAAATTTTCAATTTTTCTTATTGAAAAAAATTTTATCGAGTGAAAAATTCAATTAATTCAGATGTTTGCCAAAAAAAGATTTTGAACAGTAAGTCATTGTGATTGTTGAATCGCTTGTTTGCTGCACAAAGTAATGAGGTCATTGGGATAATACAAGTTGATCAAGTTTCAACAGTGACACATTATCGTCCAGTTTTTATACTCGAAGGAAGATCAACTCAGATGATAATTGGAGTACGCGAAATAAAAATCTCGGTGACCAATCGTTTGCTCTTATGGATAGTTTTGCCGTAAGCGAAAACCCGTTCTATATAATTTTTTTAGAGACTTCACAAGGTTTATGTTTTACAATAAGATATCCATTAGGCTTATTTCGATTCCTGCATTGTAACACGTATTTTAACCGTATCATTCCAATTTGCTTGTCTAGGTATCCAATGAAAGTATTTTCAAATCTGTGATTTTTTTAGAAATTCCTTTTGAAATTCATTATTTCATAATTGGGTTTTTAATTCAAAATTGATTACGATTTAATCAGGATTTAATATATGCTATAAAGAGGTAAAAACGAACTGATAAATGCGTGAAATTGATCATCACATATGTTCAATAGAGAATATCCAGGGAAGCAAAAAAATAAAAAAAGGGTGACACTTGAAGGTTGTATTCCTTTCATGGGAACTTGGATAATCATTTCATCCGGCAAAGTGACACTTTTATTTTTCTCTTTCTTTCTTTGCTTTTACCGAGAAAAGAAAATTATTCGTTTCCAAAGAAGTCTCCATAATCGATAAAACTTCAACCACATTTTCTGGGATAAAAGTGTTGCCTCTTATTTTATAAAAGTAATGATATTTTCAATTATGAATACAAAAATTAATTCAACGCGGTAATTCAGAATAAGAAAATGTACTTTTTTTATAGAAACGTTAACGATTTTTAAGAAAATAGCTAAAATTTTTGGCTTTTTCACACGATTTCGTATACATGCATTCAATATTCATGAATACGCTCATACCGCACAGAGCATCCCATTGTATGCGAGGTGGAGTGTAAGGCCCGACGTACGCGTAAAACAGGTTGCGACCTATAATTTTATCTGGCCTTTGAATGAAACAGCTATAGTGTGATCGTCAGGTATATTCAGGACAGGTAGTAGCAGGAGTGGCTTCAAGGGCACTCGAGGAGAACTTGGGTGAATATTAAATCTCCAATTAAGAGCAAACGAGTTTATACCCTAAAGTTTTTAATTCCTCATCAAAACGTGCAACTTTGATAATTATAAATATCATTGTCCCATGTGTCTTCATTTTTTAGGTACAATGATTAGAGGATTATTTCCATTTGTCAAAATTAAAATGCTATAGTATTTTTTTACTCGATGTATATAAAGTATCGATAAACAATAATCCAACTCACACTTTGGTGGCGTGCTCGAAGCAGGCAAAAACTTTGACCGGCCATAGATCGTTACTTTTTTTCGCCTGAATACGCTCGATGCAAAACTCCTCGGCTGGTATGTTGTGCTCGGCGATGATTATGCTGCCGTCGTTTTGAAGTTCGGAGAAGCGCACCTCACCGATTATTGTGAGATTGCCCTCGCACACGCTTTTCGGAGAACCACTGACCATTTTCATGGCAGCGGCCACTTTGCCGTTGTTCTCGTTGCTATTGAGCAGCAGAATTTGCTCGTCTTCGAGGGTGACTTTGTCACCTGTTTCCACGCAAGAATTCCTGAAAGGATCGTCATAAATTAGGCTTTTTTTCGCTTAACTTATTGGAAATAATCATGCCATCTATACATAACAAATTTTCATGATAAAATACTGCTTTTGTTTTAGACATTATTTGATAATTAACTTTTTATGAACAGATGGATGATCGGTCAGCTGTTACGATCTGCTAATTTCGAGAGAACGATTACATTCTTAGGCATTAATAGCACGATTTTTTGAACGAAAATAAATCCAGATGCCTTAAAATACTACGCTTCCGGACTTTATGTATCTAGCATAGCGACTGCAGATGCATCGGTGATGCTTACTTCTCGATATTGTAGGCAGCCAGTTCGCCGCAGCACTTCCTGATCTGCGGCATTATAGTCGAGGCGGCCTCAAGACTCTCGTTATTGCGGGGTAGACAAGCGAGCAAGGCCTTGGAGCCCAAACAGAACTGCTCGAGCGAGAGAATCACGTCGCTGCTTGCCTCGATTAGCACATCGCCGCTGACGAACACCACGTACGGATTGAATTGGTTTCGCGGAATGTAGCGCAGGTGCATTTGCGGTTCCGGGCAGATTGGCCTCGCGTTCTCCAAGACTCGCCAGTGAGCTGGTGGCTCGGACAAAAAATTGTTTATCTCCGGCGAGTATATGTCGCCGAAGCGAAGAGCCTCGATGTCGTTCGTGCTTGTCGGGACGCATCGGTACGCCTCGCCGGACGACGCCTTGCTCGTGGCCTCGAGGTCCTCGCCGAAACGACAGCATCGTTTGATCTGCAACAACTGCTCGCTCGTCGCGGAATCGTTGACTTCCACGGCGTGATTCTCGCTGAAAAACTGCACCAGCAGCACGATTAGCCAGATTTCGGCCATTTTATCGATTCACTACCAGTAACGATCACTTGAAAAAAATGAACATTTGAAAATAACCCTCACATCACCTTCATAATACACATCGCGACTAATTTATCATTGATTCTTCGATGTAAACAAGCGACATGTGTAAAGATTTAAAATGAGAAAATAGACGCGCACAAAACTGCAGCTCGTTGCGGCTTAGCCGGTCGGAGCACTACTGATGCAGCTCGGCAAAGACGAGTCTCCAAGCCGACAAGTTGCTGCAGTTGCAGTCTGCACGCACGCGGTCGCTTGCCGCGCGCTTCCTTCTCTGTCCGAATAATTGCGCGCGCAGCGTTGCGCTTAGGTACACCTTTCTCCCGCTCTTTCTTTCCTCTTAGAGTTCTTAGCTGTACTGCATAAGAGAACTGCAAGAGAGACTTTCTCACGTAGAATTTTATATTATATAGAGGCGAGATCTTCGACTCTAATCTAAAATTAATTGTAATGGGCTGTAATTTATATAGCAAATCAAATTTCTGTAGTACTTTGAACAATGAGTGCGAGTTGGCAAGAAATTAATAATTTTTACTTTAGCTTGAGGGATAATTTTATTTGTTTACCCATATTAAAATAATTTATCTTGTAAATGTATCTCAACTGAAAATGCTTCTTAAATTTTTTCTGCTGTTGCTTCATAACAAAAAGTAAAACGAAGACAAATTAGTTTTATAAATACAATTAAAAAATGAATCCATTCTTAAATACCCGTGATAATAAACAAAACATTCAAGAAAAGTGGGTCATTCTTTTGAAATGCGGTTACAGCTTCAAAGATGTAAGGCGCATCTCGGTATTGAAATTGCAAAAATGAATGTATGAATCGAACATAGTTCACGCATATAGATTTGGTCAACGGCATGTATACTTTATTGTAAAATAGTTATAATTATGAAATTCAATATGTCGATCATAAATATGACTCCCGAAGACCTGCATGTCATAAAATGATTTCGACAATTTTTAACTCGATAACCATTAACTTTACGAGAAAAAGTTATAGAATAAAAAGTGTTTAGAATTGATAAAAAAACACGCCTGATTTTTTTCAGAATTTATTGAGCGATTTTTGGATTTTTGAAAAAATGGTGTTATCCATCGCGCGCGGCCATTCTCGTCTATTCCTGTATACCCAATCTCCTACCGACTGAGCAGAGAGCAGCGACCAGAATTAATTGTTTATAATTTTTGAACCGTTTGAATTTCCAACTTGAAATTTTATACAGACCTTCGTTATTAGATTACCTTTCGATTAAGATAGCTATGAACAAAATCGAAAGGGGTAACTTGCCGAAAAATTGAGTTAACTTCAAAGGCAATTTTCTTCGCGAAAATTAATTTTTTTTCGAAAACTAATACCGCCATTGGAAAGAATATACAAAAATCTATCGGAATTCATGTGCGAAATATTTTTTCAGACCAAATTACGCCAGCCACAGCGAGTTGGAAAAGTTGTAATACATTCAAAAATGCCCCGCGCGAGCACACTATCTGGTCGAGCGTGGAATACGTCTTATACATCTAAGGAACTACTATTACATACGCGAGCACTTAGAGAAAAATTTTTGGAATTTAATATGAAACTTTATAAGGAGTATTGATAACACAAAAGTATTGTTTTAAGGCTAGAAATTAATAAATATCACTATCCTGATGATATGAAACTTTTAGAAAACGACTATTCACTTACCAAATGAGATCAATTTCTTTCTGGCAGGTCAATGACATAATGATTCAGAATTGTTCTCACATTGTACATTACTATAATGGATGTATAACTGTTCAAAACACTATACTTAAAGTATCTTTTTCTACTACTACTATCGGTCTGTCATTAGATTACATTGCCACTATTTACAAATATTAGCTCAAAGGATAGTGCATTTAGAATTTTATAATCAACCTTTAACATTAGGTTTTTAATCGAACATTCTAATGCAAATGTTAAAAATACTTTTTCATGTCCGAAAGTGACTACTTTCCTGCCGCTGCGCAAAGCGGGAAAAGCGATTTTCGGGCCACTGAGTACGAAAAATAGCATACAGGCCTATGTCGCGAAAAAAGAAAGCCCCAGAGCACGTGTTTATCGGCCTCGGCCGCTAATTACACATACTATGGGACTTTTCTGTTTTTCGCTGCCTAGGATAGTAATATACTTATTATTGTTAGTTTTTTATGCTCAAATAATTATTTGTTTATTTTATAATACAATAAGACAAACTCAATCCTTTTTACCATATCATTTTATTTCCTGTAATTACAGGTACTCGATAATTAACTTAAGGAAATAGTTTTAACACTGTTTATAAGTTATTTAACGTATTTTGAAATAAAAATAGACGCATAACTGCGAAAATAAAAATGATGGTCATAGGAAAGAAAAACAAGACGTCGTTGACTGTACGATTAGAAGGAAGTTATATTCATCGAACTAGCAGCGACTAGTTTGTACGTTTTGAAATATACATTAGCACCTGCGTATATTCATGGCAAGCTTGTGATTGTGTGAAAGAAAAGAAAAGGCGTATAGAAAAAAGTTAAAGGTTCTTGAACTATTGGGTTTGCTCATTTTTGTCGTTGAAAGTTACTTGACAACATGTTTTGTATACATTTTTTCCACCATGTGCTCGTGTAAGAAGTTAAATTCATTCATACTGAATTGATTAGTACATGTATAGTAAAAATGTATACGTGGGTTGAAAGTACTTGTGGCCAAGACAGACAAAAGCTCAACTTTCATTTTTTTGCCGTGTTTTGAAGTGTACTGTTTCATTGGACGTAATTTTGCTCAAGCAAATTTTTATATAACTATATTATCCGCTGACAGAAGTGTCTATGTTGAAAAACAAAATATCCAGGTGAAATCGCAGGTATATTAATAAAAAATCATGCAGTATGAGTTTGAACGCGACATCGATCAATGAAGAAGTCAATCGAATGCATGCATGTTAACACTTTTGCAGGCTTTCTTTATTCACTAATACTTGTAAATATAGAGTCGTTAATCAGTCGATGGGATCGCCATAAATTCATAAGCGAAATGAAAAACCGATTGATACTCCTAATAAGACTAGATCGTTTGTAAAAATAGCGCAAAACTTGACGATCTATTTTTACGCACGATTTCAGTGTCAGCCAGCCCATCTCTCGTCATCTCGCAGCATAGGCACGAGAAGAAGCCTAATCTACAGCTATCATCTCTGTGTCATCGTAGCATACGGCATGGCTCAGGAGAAGCACGCGGCCGGCGATGCGCGCGCACACACCATAGTCCGAACTTCGTGCTAGCGAATGGTCTATGTCGCGTAATATATGCCGCACGCGCCAGCAGCTATACTAGGCATAGCAGGCCTTATACGTGCCGCTGCTGCTGTATATATGTACATCATAGCGCTTGTGTGTATATACTGTATCAGATTGGTTTGGGTAAAGAGAGAGAGAGAGAGAGAGAGAGAGGGGCTCTCAGCAGCTTACCGCGTGTGGCAACTTGTCGGTTCATTCATCTGCAGCCCAGCATCAGTCAGTAATGTTTTGACCGTAGACTCGTCGCGACACGGAGTATGAGCGTGCCGCCTCCACTCGAAGCCCGAGTCTATTTTTCTTTACGACAATAAAAACAGTTTAGCTTCGGTGCCTTGGTGATTGTTTATAAAAGTTGATGGGGCATCCTTCGTGCTTGTGAATTTTACAGTGCCTAGTGTTGGTGATAACTATTGTGCGCCAGTGATTGATTTGTTTACAATGATAATGAATAAGCGGTGGGTGCTTCTGGCACTGCTGATGCTAGCTTGCGACCTTCGGCTCAGCAGTGCCGACGAAGATGACCATAAACAAATGGATATTCAACGATGCTGTCGAGAGGACGAGGACTTTCAGGATCCAGGCAAATACGCGGACGGTTCGTTGCACTGTGTGCCGAGTCGCGAGCCCTTCAAGCTCGACATCTTCTCGCCGGAGATCGGCAACTATTTGCCCGAGCCCCCGATCTCCTGGCGATTCCTCGAAAACAGGAGGCCGGTTTGCGCCGATCACGAGCAATTGCAATACTTTGGCTCCACCCCGTACATTCAGTATGTGCTGATGGAGACCGGCATGCTTATCATTGAGGTCGGTAGCGAGACGAGCCTCGGTCCCGCGCACTACTGCGTCGGCTCGCACAAGTTCCTGGCTTGCGTGCCAAGAAGGAACAAGAGCCTCCAGGCAGCTGCCACCATGAAGCCAAAATTAAGGAAGTGCTGCGGTTCCAATGCCACTTACTCAAGGTATATACAAAAGTCATACGTAGCATCTCATGTAGTGGACATATGTTCGAACTGCATGCGATCAAACGACTTTCTTGGTAATGTTATTTTTTTCTGCATCCGGTTTCATCGCTTGTTTTTATATTACATACGTTCTTATAGCTCTTATTGATGAATTTTTCATTGCTATTGCACAGACGTGAGATTGTTATTGAATCTTGCAACTCTTTAACGCCACGCATACTTCTGAAGTTATTCACGCAGAATTTTTATTTTCTTCGACTCTTAAATATTTGAATGTTGTAATCGTTGATTGGCAATTTAGAAAAAAAAACAAACGGCTTTGTTTGCCATGAAAATCATTGATATTCTATAGATACTCTCGACATGCTTAACTAAATAATATTTAAAAAATCCTGGACATAAGTAAATGGTACACGTGCTGCTAACGCGTCTTATAAAACGCGTTTCCAGAGCCCAAGAAATCGAATGTAAGAATTAGGTCGGGGAAAAAAATAATCAACAATTTTTATATTATTTTTTGATACTCGATCCAGCGCGCAAGATTACTAGCAGTGATATTGTTTGGACAAACCCGGTGAAATGTAATACGACGCACCCGGCTACCGTATGGGTATTCGCTTCGCATTACGAGGGAAATGGTTTTGCTAAACGATTTAGCTCAGTGAAAAGTCACACTCTTCAATTGATTATTTTCTCGTTTGAACTGGGACACGTGTTATAGATATTTACTCGCGTGTGTATGAATCATTTTTGCCAATATGAAATCGAACTTTCGCAACCCTTATATTTCACGAAGAAACGGAAAAAATCAATTCTCGATGACACATGGTCGCTTTGTTTGTTTTGCAGATCTTCGTGTGTTCACGTAGCTTACGAAGACGAGGTCTCGATGAAAGCTAACTACGTCTTCGACATGGAAATGTATCCAAAGGTCGACCTGATCAGCGGCTTCCCGACCAAGTGCGAAATGGGTTACACGATCGTGGGTGACTATAATGCGACATACCTTCAGGAGGATGGGGGACTCCAGATGCAAGGAAAAAGTATACCCCCCGAGGAATTTTGCCTCGATGTCATTCAACAGGATTCAGAGATCTCGAACGACCCGTGGAAGCTGGTCAAAATCTTTGGGTGTTTCCAGCCCGTTGAAAGAGAGTAAGAATTATCTAATTTTTATAACCTTGATTCATCGTATTGCTTGAAAATTACATTTAAATGATTGAATTTTTTTTATTTCTGACGATAAAGCTATAGAACGTATTCGATACGAAATTCATTTGCGTCTAAAGCTTGACTAAATTTGAAACCCCGTCGCGCGTTGCAAAATACCCCCTTGCAAATAAATGTTGTGGCGATCTGCTAGAGTGAAAGCGCACTCTTGAGTCGATGTCAGCTTTTATTGAGTTAGTGACGCGTAGCTTCGAGCACACAAGGGGACTTGTTTGGAGCAGCTCTTCATGGCTCAGCGCTTATTTTCGCAATCGCGAAATATGGCTTTCACCGTGTCTTGGACGGGACTTTCTCTGGCCCAAATTTTGCGCGAGCCTTTTTTCCTGCCTCGTGCAAGTCCGCCTTCTGCCGATTTCTTACCTGATGTAATTCATATACAATAACACGTGAACGTTTTACGCGCAAACCACTGGCAGTGTTGCGAAACGGGTTGCGCAACGCAGAAATTTCCGACTAAGTTTCCGAATACATTTGAAACGACCGCGAAACTTATTTTCATTTACAATTAATATGTTATAACGTGTACTGTACATTTGCAGGCCTGAAGTCGTAAAACAGGATATACGATTCACATTGTATCCAGTTTGCTTAATCATTAGCGCCATATTCTTGGCGGCGACATTGGTCAGCGGCTGGTTTCAGTCCAACTCGCATCATCTGCTGCACTGGAGATGTCAGACGTATCACGTTATGTGCCTCATGCTCGGTGACATTACCATGGCAATGATCCAGCTGGGAGGAACGTCGATAAATGACGAATTTTGCCGCGTCTTAGGTGAGTTCGATGCCCGTTATATGTTTCAATATAAGTTCCGTGTCATCATAGTAAATCTTGTCTGGTCTCGACATTTCGGTACGATTAGTCAAGGAGACAATTTCTCCAATCACGAGTATTACGCGGATTTTTTTCCTGTTCATCGTGAAAATACACGATCTCGGTACACCATTTAGGGTATAATTTAATAAAAAGTTCAATAAACTTCTCGACATAGGAACGGAAACCAAAGCGTAAAAACAAAAATTACGTAAATTGATTTGTCCAATAGTTGAGTTGTTGATTTGAATAATTTTGATATAATTCAGATCCTTGAAAATGTTTTCATCTACAAAATAGAAGGGACTCATAAAATGGTAAAATATCGACGTTAAAATTAAAAGTCAACGTGCTGAATAAAATTAGCTTTGGAAACTTGTACCGACTAGAAAATCGAATCGATTCTGTGTTACGCAGTAAAGTAGTATAGAGAATTAAAATTTCACTAATCAAACGAAACACGACGTGTGTTAGAATTTTTTTCTATGCGCTAAGGCAAAAGGAACAAATATAAACTTAAAATTTAGATATGATTTCCCCGCATCGTGATACTGTTATCTAAGCACAGTCGAATGCTCTACATATTGAAAGGAAATTACCTTCAAATTCAAAAATTATATTGCGACATTGACTTTACTTGATTATGTTACACTTTTGGTTTTGAATTATGTCAACTACTTGACTTATGTTAACAATATGAATTATTTATTATGTTGAATTATGTTAACAATATGTAATTGCAAAAAGGATTACATCGATAAAAATAATGATTGTTTTCTAGATTTAGCGCGAGAAAGTATGCATTCAAAATATATCAATGTTATCATACGCATGAGTATTTACACTTCACGGCAAACAGAATAGATATCGAAAAAGAATAAGATACAGGCTCCATAACTTCCTACATCTGGTGACGTTTTTTCTCTTTCATGATTGCTCGTCAAGAAAGCGTAAACTCGCCTGTTTTTCGAATTTCTATTTTTCTTCTTTTCCCTTTTGATGACTAGTAATGAGTTCTTATCTTAAACATTTTTCCAGTTGTTGAAATATGAATACCGGATTAAATGAGGTTTTTCCAAAAAAAACGTTTGAACATTTGCAGTTCACTCACACAGTTTAATGCGCTATGTATGACACAAATAGATGATATGTATTTTTATATTTAGCTATACATCTGCGGCTTTCATAGTTGATCTCCCTTGAGTGGAGTCAATTACGTCGTCCTGTTACATCCATAATATACAGGACTTCTGTATAGTAAGAATTCGAAATTCGATTTACAATTTTAAATTTTAGCCTTTCCAAATAGTCTTCAAATGTCTGATTTTATCACCACGTTTTCAAATCAATTATTAATCCGTACTAAATGGCTTACTGAATGAGCCAATATCACGACTAATATCTATAGACACTGATTACTAAAAATATAATTTGTTATTATATTTTTGATACCAATAGTAGAGGTAAAGGATTTTTGCTGCCAACAGAATTGATTTCTATTTGATTGATAATTCGAAACATTTCCGTAAAAAAAATTTATCTAAAAATTTTTACATATTTTGTAAAAAAATCTTTTCATTAATATGAATGAGTTCAACTCTGTGGTGAAAAGCCATAACGATTTAAGTCAATTTTTTGGAAATCGATGTTATGATGAAAAACACCTATATAATCTTTAAGTTACAAGGGTTAGAATAGACGAGTATAGCTTCTATCATTAGTTTCAGCATCGTCCATCACTACTTAAGTCTATTTCCCAAGTACTCACAAGCAACTGAAAACGCGTTTTTCTCGAAAACACAAAAAGTGGACTTGAGAGAATAAAAATAGTAAAAAACAAAATTTAAATTTGAAAAAATGTATCTCAATCATGCAGTTAATAAAAGTACTTCAAAAAGTATTATCTAATGTAAATCTCAACTATTTTTATCAAAGTATCATTTTTTGTCATTATCAAACAATGATAAGGATATGTATCACCTATTAGAGGATATCTCCTATCATTCAATCTATCGTATCAAATGTTTATATCTCGCTTTATTTAACTCCTATTTTTCTACACTTTTCATACTCAGAGTACACTTTCTATATCTGTGTTTGCGCCGAAATGATTAAACATTTCTTTTGCTTCGATTATTGTCGTGAATTGACTTGAGCAACATGTAATGTCTATTCAAAAACTTGAAGAAAAAAAAATACTACACGTCGTTTGTTATTGTCTGGCCATACGTTATGGTAATGCACATTATTGTAACTTTTCTTTTCTGCATAATTCTTTTCAATATTATTCACAAATCGTAAGTCAATTAGTTATCTATACATTTCGACCCATTACTTATTGAAAAAGAGGTTTTGTTTTTTGATATTGATTTTCTATGTCCTCCCTACAATGTAATTGAGATCCCGAAAGTTTGTCTCGGCACAGCTGAAGAATATTTTTATCATTAACTTAGTAAACAAGCAAATCAATTAGAGTCTAGATATGGGTGTAGGAATTCCTGCTGTAGTAAGAGATATAATATAGCAGGCAGTCGATGTCCCTCTAGAGAATTCCATACTAGACACACAAGTATGCGTTTACAGCTGTGGCAAAGCTCTCATTGCCATTTGACACGTAAATTTTGATTGCGCTACGAGTATCTCGTTTCTTAAATCCTATTTCGATAAATTCATATACCCATAGCTACCAAATACCAACTTTGCCTTCTCAACGCTGCCATAAAAAGTTGGAGCGCTCGCAGCCATGACCATAAATTCAATTTCATTTTATATGTCGCTTAAGTGTATCACTACATGATGGACCAGTATTGATTTGAATATTTTTGGATTTGATTACTATTTAGATCGGTAATAAAGTGCCAAAAAAGTTATAAGTAGCTTTGTCATAAAAAAAAAAAAAAAAATTAGCGTTCGATGCTATTATAAATAAGAAATTTGCTAAACAATATACTGATTAGTTATATAGTAAAAATATATGAAAAAATATCTCTAGTAATTTGATATGTTTGATTTTGTTTCAGCAACTTTGGCTCATTTCTTTTTTTTATCGACATTTTTCTGGCTGAACACGATGTGCTTCAACATTTGGTGGACATTCAGGTTAGTAAGAAAAGCTCGCTTTGCTTATTATCAACATTTTTAATACCTTTGCAACCCGATTATACTTACGCGGCCTCTTGAGCGAAAGAATGAATAGCCTTTTGACTTAGTTCACACCTTTCTTCGTAAAGCGTACGCACGTAAGCAATAAAAAAATTGGCCAGATGCAGACACAATGTGATCCAGTATTATACCATTGCAGTTAAGTTACATGACGAGATCAAGATCAGTCGGTCGACTGGTTAATGCAATGCATCGGTCGCGCGATTCCGTAACGGTTTCTCCTTTTTATTTCTCTCGCAGCTTACGGAGTGCACACGTATTGCTCTATAAACATTTTTTATCAATCGTTTGAAGTATAAAACTTACTTTATTAAAAACTATTTTATTTTTAGTAGTAAGATTTTCTATTTTTTTAAATAAGTCATTTTTGCATTTATTTGTTATAAGAAATACGAAATAAAACTTCATAACATCCAGAAGCGCAGTTTTTCTATCTGTAATTTCAGACAAGTAAAAAATTTTCTTGGCTCTTTCTTTCTTTTTTTTTCAAAATTCCTAAAAGTCTTACGAATAGATCATCCGTGAAATTGCAATGTCCGTAACAGCTCAAGCTTACATTGGCAATGTTCCCAGCGCAGATTCTTTTCTTTATTTACATTCTGTTTAGCATAATGTATACAAGTCATCAAAGTAAGCTTAAAAGCTCTCACTGCAAATTGTATAAGCAGAGCAGTAGCTGTCTCGGTATAGTTTTAAAAAACTTGCGATGCTCAAGAATATTACAAATTGTTCTGTTGAAATTGACTACATCAATTCGTCGCTCCACTGAATTTGTGCGCAGTTCTAGAAATATAGTTGTTAGATTCACTTGTAGTCAATTTCAAATAGTTGATGCGAATGAAGCGTTAAACTTTTTTAACGTCGGCAGAAACATCGATTGCCGCGAAGGAGTGCATCGAGCGCGAGATTTTTTTTATCTTGTCTAGCAATTATACGAGCGTAATAAAAGTTCATGGACACCGTTGCACTTACTGTACACTAGCGAGCAATTAACGTTGCCGTCGATAAAGCACTAAATTACTAAATATTCAACGCAGATGGCGTTGCAAAAATTAATTGGCAAGTCAAAAATAAGTATCGAAAAATGGATTGAAATTATTCACGCTTTTAATTCATGCATCATTTTTTGCTCGTCTCCGTGATTTATAAACATTATCCTCCGCGAGTCGTTTACCGTAACTTCATGACCGTGAATTAATAATGTCCTTTTTTACTCAACTGCGTCTGAGCTGCAACAAGGCAATGAAAAATGCGACGCAATACGCATTATAAACCTTTGTGAAATATCAGACATTCTACATGAATATGTAATGTGTAAAATACACATGTAATGCTAAACAAGTTGTCTAAGAGAGATGAAGCAAGAGCATAGATATAGAGCGAGTGAATGAAGTTAGTCCATTTAGTATAGACGACGCGGAAGAATGACGAGCCACGCGCTTAAACCAGTTTTCTAAAGCCCAAAAGAAACGATTGTACCGTTAGGGGCGATGATTCTCGCGGTGGCGTCTCTCTCGGTCGCGTCTGCTTACCTCGATATCCGTTGCACGCCTGCATGCGAAAGAGTTTCGTAAAAAAGCCAGGCCGATCTAGCGCATCTTCTTTATTATACAACTGATTAACTCTGCACAAAACCGACCGAGTAAATAGGAGAAGACGACGCAGTTGCGTATACTCGCGCTTACGTTACGAGCGTACATTCCACGAGCCATGTGCGCGCAAGAGCATCGAAACTGAGAACAAATGTTAGAAGTCGGAGCTGAGAAATCTATCCGCGTCCTGAAGAATCTACCGCGAGGAACTAATTGAATTATGTATATGAGCTCATCTCTCTCGCTCCCTCGCGCGCCGCTGTGTGCGAGCCCTAGACGCGCAAACGTGAATTATTCATGTGGTATCATATCAACGCTCGCGCGCTGGAATGTTTACTTAGGTTGTTACGTAGGAAATGCGTTTACTCGACTGATTCCATAGAACGCAGTGCACAGCAGCGAGTGCCATTCTGCGATATGAGGAATTATTATCAACTCGATGTAACTATATAATGACTGCTAATTATCAATTTTTCTCGAATGTCATATTGATATCGCCTGGATTGATCTCGGTAAAAACTTAAATTTACACAAAGGTAAACGATTGCTCCGATACTGTTTAAGACAATGTCACTCAAAATTGCGGCATTATGTAACTACATTGTTCTCTAGGTAAGCGCGAGCAGATGACGTCGCTTTGTCTTTACGCCGTGCCACCACCGCCGACGACGACGATGGCAAATTAACGGGGTGCGTTACGCGCATCTATGGCTGTGCGCAGCATCGCGAGCCGAGGGATGTCGTTTAATTACCGCCTCTGAAAGGGATCTCTGTCGGGCCGGTGCTGTGCGAGCGTCAATTGCCACCAGCTGAAAATCGACATTTCCTCTTGGGGGCCTTTGAACAATATACTCTTTTTTTTTCAAACACGTGCCACTTCTCTCTCTTTCTCTCTCTCTTTCTCTCTCTTACTCTCACTCCCTCTTCTTTTTTCTATTTTTTCATCTAAAATTAAAGGCAGTTTGCATACCAACACACTGTGTGCTGTTATCGCTGCTACTTGCTTGTCCAGTCAATGAACTCACAAACATCGACTTTTTTTGTCTTATTTTTTCTATTTTTCTATTTAATCCTTATTATGGTATGCGTGAAAAAGCAATTCATTTTACATGATTTTTTTATTACCATGCCAACCTGTTACGAACTTGACAAGAGGCAAAAATTTCGAGGGCTCGAATATTTCTTCTGTCTGGCGTACCCGGCTGCGCTGAGCCAATACTTAATGTACGTGAAAATTGGCCAACGAAAGAAAAAAAGAAATGAAAAAATAACAAACATAACATGAAAGATTCGTCAAAAAAACGCCCGAAGTATAGCCGCATTGGAACGTAGATGAGTCAGTAAAACGATATTGTGTAATTATGTAAAAAAAATTGCCGATCCGAAAATATTCAAAAAAATTTCACTAGAATTTATATTTGAATACGATGTCAAACTTGTATAGTTTTACAACGTAATGCGTCTTTACCAAAGTTGTCAAAACATTAGTGAGCATAAAGATAAACCATATTTTCTATTTGCATGTCAAGAATTATTTATGTATCAATCATTGGATTGAAATTCTATGACTCGTCAATGATGATATGTTTCAAACGTGAGCCATCTTATCGATGACCTAAAAGTGCATCCCAATACAGTTGACATGTAATGCAAAAACTAATGATTATCGTGCACAATAATCCTTACAAATGTTTGGAGCTTGCTAACTTCGACTGTTCTGCATGTTCATTGTTCAATGTGCTTTCGATTCTTGAAATAAGCTCATTCATTAAATTATTCGCGTTTAATCGAGTAAAAATTATGTCTCACTTTATTTCAAAATTTTAGAAAAAAGTATATTGGAAAAATTCAGACGGATTATCTCATTATTCACCACTACTAGTAATTTTTTATAATCAAAAATTGTCTTCCGTAAAACTTTTTCCGCAACTTATAATAACTTGCTATGCGAGCTATATTTGCTTTTACTTTGAGGTATCAATGCCTTGTTTGATCTTTTTATCATTGAGTAGATGAGGGAGTAAAAGCTTTTTTTCTTACGCCAAAGAGTTTCGATTTCATATCCGACAGGTATCGATCGTTACTTAGCAAGTAGGGGTAACTCAAGACTAAAGCATATAGATGTAGTTGCGGGAATTCGAGCCGATTGCAAAGAAAATAATTTCAAGGTATTTCATTTTCTGTACAATAAAAAGTAAATAAATTACCATGTGGATTGGAATCATTATAATGTAACGAGGTTTCTTTCAGCCTATTGATGTATTGAGTTTTAATAAAATTTGATTAGAAAATTAGGCTTACTACATCCAATCTTCATACCTGATCATCGATTTCAAATTCATCATACTTCTATTAACTTGAGTAAAGTTTAGCAAAGATAGAGCAAGTATCGAGAATCTTAATTTTTCCTCAATCAGATACGGGCAGAATTGTGTAAGCACACACTTTAAGGACTAAATTAACTCGTTTTATGAGTATGAAACAATAATAACATACAACTTTGTAAAAAGTAACAAAATAACAAGAAAACCGCGACGAACGTGATCTTTTTCACGGACGCATTGAAAATGAGTTTATTGAACTTAAAACACATCACGTACACGAAGCGAAAGTTTCGACGGATGTTTAAGCATTCAGGGGTGAAGCTTTTCGGAGGAAAATCGAAATCCACCGAGAGAAACCAATCACGTGCATAAGCCTCAAGTACCGTCACGTCTAGCCATGATACAGACGTTAAAAAAAAATGCAATTATACATTTCGAACTTGAACATTTTGAAGACTCTGTACCAGTAGCAATTTTTCTGTCCAAGTCTAAATGAAATTTATTGAAAATCGTCGATGTCCCTATTTTCAATCAGTGTTTTTCAAACAGACAACACTTATTTACTGTTTCTAATTAATCTTTCTCAATTTTAATTCGTTGATATGCACCACAAAAAAGGCTCTTATATAATTTAAATCGAAATTGTACGAGTAATGCATAGATACCTAATAAACAATAAATTTTCTTTTTTAGAGATTTGAGACCAACGAGTTTCGCTAAACATCAAGAAATACGTCGTCTCAAATATTATGCAGTCTATGCTTTTGGCTGTCCATTTTTAATTGTAGCGCTTGGTGCTATGCTGGATCAGTTGTCAATCTCTTACGATTACGACTTCCTTCGGCCACGTTTTGGTGATAAGCAGTGCTGGTTTTACGGTAAGTGATATAGAAAAGTGGAAAAATTCTTTGATCCCTAATTATTCACAAAGCGATGTAGCCTCGTGCATCTAATGCTCTGCCTCTGTAATAATACACCAGCACGCTGTAAAAACATATATCTGTCAAGGATGGCCTCGAGTATTAATACAAAAATAATTGGAAAACTACGTCGGTGGTAGTCTCGTAGTACAGTATAGGCAGAGCAGTAGTCTGTTGTATACTCGTGGTGGCAGCGCGGAATTAAGAGAGCGAAATAGCTTCTGTTGGCTCCGTGCCAAAAGCAGCTTCGAAGTAAATGTACCGATAGTTCATGGTTGGAATCGAGCGTTACGAGTCCGCGAGCTGCCACTGCTGCAACGGTGGCGGTACGTTAATATTTGTGGAAGACGACCATTGAGTATTTCGTATACAGAGACGCGCACATTTATTACACACCACTCGCCTAGACTTCGGTTATGGTTTTACATAAATTGTTTGCCGCATTCGTGTGAACTTGCTAATAGAAGCTCATTATTACGGATACAGATCGTTCCGTAGCTTAATTGGTTCGTTCTTCATTAAAAGTCAGTATCTTCAGTCAGTTTTTTCAGTAAAACAATTAACTTGGTCTGAAACATCGAAAAGATATCTTCATACGATGACGTATCAAATTTTTGTATTATGACCTTTGAAAGAAAACCGTTTTATGATACGAATCTATAAAACTATCGCGCAGAAATTTACTATTACTACGGAGGTGCTTTAAAAGAAAGAAAACATTGTACAAGAGTTCAAAGTTTCTTCGCGACATATACATGAACACTTGCTAACGTTCAATATTGAAATGCTCTTTCTCACTTTATTAATTCAACGAATATGGGGTACGGAGCTTTTATCGTTTGCGCGACATCTTATACCTCGTTGGCTCATTTGATCTTTATTATGGCCTCTAAAAATGGTAATTTTACTGGTAGAAGCTCGCCCTGCCGATATACTACGGATAAAAAAACGCTGACTTCAATGTCTGATTCGGGTCTATTATTGTCACCATTGGCAGAGCACCACTAGGTTAATGTTTTTTCGCGCTCAAAACGACTTTTATGTAATCGCTGCTGCAAAAAGGATTTCTGCGATGAGCATCAAGGTATTTACAGGGTGGTTTCGTTCGACGGCTCTTTTTCCTTTACGACTGAATTTCTGAAAAGATACTAGATACACTTCTGTACTTCTGTTATGTGTATAAACATGCACTTTTAAATGTTAGCATACTCGAAAATTCTATTGATAATGTATATTTTACTTATGATTATCACGTTACTTTCGATAGATAATTTTTATAATGATTATACTTTTTTACAGGAAACATGGAGATCCTTGCTTACTTCTTTGGTCCAATTGGTTTGTTGCTGATGATTAATGTTTTATTTTTCCTTTCGACTGCCCATGAATTGACTTGTGGTCTGTGGAAAGGAGATATTATCAAAAGTACATCTGAACGGTACGTTTTTTATCTTTCTTCATATGCTTATTTTATATTTTGTACATATTTCTAATTGAACCATGTATTTTGCATAGCAGAGCCAAATTGGGCAAAGTTTGCTTGAAGCTAGTCATCCTCATGGGCGTTCCATGGATATTCGACGTGATTTCGTGGATGGCGGGAGGACCCAACTATTTCTGGTACGTGACGGACCTATGTAACGCAGCCCAGGGCGTGCTGATTTTCAGCGTCGTGGGCTGTCATCCACAGCTTTGGGCGGCGTTCAAGCGGCTCTTTGTGAAAAATCCTCAAACCCACTTCAGTAGCAAAGTTAACGCTATGAGCATGTCGAGCCATGGGAATCCCAGCGCTGCCGACGATAGCATGACGCACGGTGCGAGCACCAAAGTCGAAGGAATCGAGACTATTTGTTGAGGGAACAAAGAATCATTATCGAGTCCTAGATAGCCAATTTTTTCTAGATCTAAAACGTTTCTGGAATAGTTTGTTGTTGTTTATTACTAGAATAATGTTAAGAGTTTTTCAAAATAGCATAATACAATGTAATTTTACTGAGTTCACTGGTTTGAGTAAGTATTTAACATGCTGCTTTTGTTTGTTAAGATGACTGAAAAGTAACACTTCTTGTCAATGTTTGATGAAAACTGTAAAGTATTTTAGAGAAATGATAGGACCTAATGTTACCATTTTATTATTATCTATAACGTAATAGCTGTAGATTTTGCACTGATAAATATAAAACGTGTACTTATTGCTGTGATATATATTATAATGTTTACACGTAGGAAATTATAGATTTTAACGTTTTTACGGCTGAGTCAATGTATTTGGATGATTTAGTAAATACACGATTTCAAGTATTTTTCAATAAAATGCATTGTTTAATCAACTGAATAAATAACTAAGACGATTTAATTCCTTGATAAAAGCTAAAATTTGTAATAATCCGAATTTGTAAGTATGGAGTACGGAGAACGTACGTAATAACTCACATGTATAAGTATTAATTTACGTACAACTAATTAAGAAAAAAAGTTACAATATTTTAGTACACATAAAAATAAAACTGCAAAATATAATCATTTTGCATCATTTTACTTTTTGTTTAATTATCTGCAACTTGAATGTTATAACTTCATTTATTCGAGTATTTATCTTACATCGGTAGTTTTAACTTTTTCTAATTTGCTTGATCAATATTTCATAAGCTTACGGAGTCAAACTTAATTTATTTTAGTAAGTTGAAAAGAAAAGAAACTTAACTTGTGTTATATTTTACTTGAATTTCATCACTTGATAATAAAACAAATTATTTTCAAGATTTCTTCATAAAAGTATGAATAGCCTGATGTAATCTAAAAATGTGTAAACATGAAAATCATAATTGAGTTCACAACATATCAAAATTTCAAATTATGGAAGACTCATTATTAATATATAACACAAAAAAGTGCATTTCAAAGTGTGAGAGAAACGTTTATTCTTCTCTGTTAAGAGTAGTATAAAATAATTAACTTTAAATTAAATTTTAAATTAATTTTAAATAATTGTAGTGATAAAGCCGCAAAACTTTTTGCTGAATTAAGAATTTTTGATTTTGTCAATTCTATACAAGTACATCTGCCAATTAATACAGTAAATTAAACATTATATTAAAAAAAATATAAACAAATGAAGGTAAAATAAACTTGCTAGGTGGAGCGTGACACACGCTCCTCGATGAAGAAATGGTAGCAAAATATAAATATAATTTTAAAAGTGCATTAACTAGCCAATAGTTTAAACTGGATACAGCCATCTGCACTGGTGTTCTGCCATATTTATACTTAGCGTTCAAATCAGTACCATGTTTTATTAGTATATCAATGATCTTGATCAGAATGTCATTTTTCTTATGACCAGTCGAGGAGGAGCTTGATGCGCTCGTGCGAATTACAGTATGTAATATATTTTGGCCGATATTGTTGACGTGTGTAGCATCAGCACCTTTGCTCAAGAGAAAATTTACGACAAGTTTTTGAACGCCATCGTTTCTAAATTTGTTGAACAATGAAAACAATGGTGTATTACCATTACTGTTGGCTGCGTTAAGATTGCTATTGTGTTTGACGAGCAGTCGATTGATTTTCAAATTTTGATCGATAAAATATTCGGAATCTCTGGCCAGATCGCTACAAATTTCGTGCAACTACGTGTTTCCATAGCGAAGGGCGTTCGGATTCGCGCCATTTTCGAGCAAGTACATCACGACTTTGACTTCCTTGTTGTCTACGGCCAAGTGCAGCATCGTGATCCATTTGTCATAAAGAGTCGTGTAAGCAGTATCGACGTCGATGCCCTGGTCAATGAATTTGCGCACTTCGACTTCGGACATGCATGCAGCATGAAAATGCGTGAGGCTTCCATGATTGCCATGATCGACGTCGTCGGAGTTGCGAAACAGATCGTTCACGCAGGCCGGATACTTGCTCGCAACTGGTTGCATCCAGTCTCGATGTGGATGGCCTTCCTGCCGGCGATGGGTTCGATCTTGATGTCCGACTTCACGAGGCTGCGGATGATTAGGTAGTTGCCTTTTTCGATGGCGTGCAATAGCACCCAGTTTGACAACTCGACGGTGTTGATGAACTGCTTGTGTAAGATCACTGGATTTCTGTAGTTGCGACAGCGTCGAGTTTCTATGTTTTCGTAAATCTTCCGACGCTTTTTGAGGATCTCATCATCGGATAGATCAGTGAAGGTTCTTTTCTTTGACACGGAGACGTAGACATATTTTAGCACTCGATTAAACAATCCTTGTCGAATTTTCGTTCAAAACTTTGCACTTTATAACTTCAGATTAATACAAAGCACGCCGTTAAATAATAAAGACGAATGTAGAATGTATAGCCGTTTTCGCGCGCTTCGTTGTTCTGCAATTGCAGCTCACTGATGTTGTATCATTATGCCTGTTTGACTGACCGCACATTTGCACGCGTATTGTTTACGTTCATCGTCCATCTCTTTTGCTCCAACCGTCTATTCGGCGACGAAATTTGTGTTTGGCCGTTGGCGCTCTTTCGTCATGTTAGCCGCCACTGGACAAAATTCAAGCTAAATTTGTTAGGGGTAATCTTAGTAAGTAAAAAGTTTTTAATACCGTTTTTAAGTCCTTGTTCTAATCCACAATCTATTACTCAATTCTAGCAGTTAGTCAAAGACTTTTATGTCAAACAATAATATTTCATATGGCGATACATTTAGTTATATAGCAAATTGCAGAGTAAAGAGATAAAATATTAAAAAATACCTCGTTTCAAAAGAAGTGAAATTTCAATTGGCAATGTTGCAGTTGGACCTGTAGAAGATTTCTTTTCGCAAGTTAGTAAAACCACAAATATCTTCGATAAAATCACTATGAAACAACTATAAGAGTCTTTAAAACGACGAACAATCGGTGAATCATCTAGAAATTTACTTGATCGCAAAAGCGACTCTTGGTCGACGTGGATAGAGCAGTGGCAAGGATCGAGAGAGTACCAACATATAGTTTAACTACGAGACCGCAGGAACGATTGGCTCCTTTAGAGCTCGTATATATTATATGCTTCTGCACGATATCACTCAGCTGCGCGAATATAACTTTGACACTCGACTGTGTGGTATTATATGAGAGAGCTACGAGTCAAGTAAGTGAAGAGAGCCCGCCACTGGTCCGACACGTCAGTTGATTCCAACAACTTTATAGATGACAAAAATCCTTATTGTACAAAATTGCGTCCCCCTGCTACGTGCTACATCGCCCAGCCGCTCGGGTCTATGTGTTTTTAAAGGCTACTGCGTTGTTTTGTTTTCGTGCGGTCCAATATAAATATTCATCAACTTCGTATAAGTCGTGGTTTTTAAGTCATGCGCAAGGAATTTTGTTCTCAACAGCAAAGCTAACTCGAAAAGTATTGTTCGAAAGTTTTTAACTCGATTGCCGGAGCAACGGATCGGATTTTGTCAAGTTCTTGCTTCTTCGGTAACTTTAGAGTTTTACATTTTGGCGATGCTGGTCAACGTATACTTACACTAAACTTAATATTCGAACAAAAATGATAGTAGAAAGAAGTAATATACAATCAATGAAGCTTCGTTTAAATCCGATTTTGCATGTTTTCCAATTGCAATAATATAACAAAGAAATGAAGTAATACAGTCTGAAAAGTTTACCAGTCATTAAGTGACGATATAATGCATACGTGAAAATTTCTTCAGAGTATGCAGCTAAAGCAAGTACGAAGTCATAATGTAAACCCTGGATTCTGTCAATTGTCGACTTCACGCCACAAATTTTAACTAACAATCTAAAGCTGTAAGACTATTATCGCACTCATATTAAATTTATATTAATTTTTAATATTTGATATTTATATTTGATATTTGATATTTATTCTCATATTAATTTTTTGACTTTTACTTATACTTTCCAGAATATACGATAAAAATATCAGTCCAATCGGACCAAAATTAAAGTAAATATTAAACTTACAAGGAGATCTTCTCACCTTCGGGTCACTGATCTTCACCAACATTTTTTTGGGGTCTCCAGGAACCTAATAATAAAGCTCCATATGCTTAGTTTTATTGAATGGTCCTTAAAGCCCATATTAAAAGGGGTTTTCAATTTTAATTAAAAATCTTTGAGATTTTCTATATCTGTGATATCGCCATGAATAAGCCGATATTTTATGTTATATTATTGAGTAAATTTAAAGATTATTAACACTATAAAGTAATATATTTATCCAATAGTTTATCCTTTCTTTCTTAATGATCCTACGAATGAGACGCAATGCAACAAAGTGTCAGTGAATGGTACAATTTGTTTATAAAATGGAAGATAACAGTAATTATTACTATTATAATTTTATATAATTAATTAATAATAATTGAAGCTAAGAAACGAAAGAGTAGAGTGATGGTTGGAAGTAAATGACTAATCGCACCTACGCGTTTGAATTGGATCAAATTATAAAACACCGGTAGCTTCCTCCACTAACGTAGAGCCTTTGTGTAATCAGTCTTGAAAACACGAATAATTAGCGTCAGTCTCGATACAACTCGAAACCGATCCACAAGTGCGTGACAGTCCACCCACGCTCTACCCTTTCAAATTTCTGTATTGAAAGAGAGTTTAAAGATGTGAGTAAATAAACAATATTAATTAATAATATGTAATTTCTATTTCTTCTTTTCAAAATAACTACTATTTTTCTAATTAAAAATTATACATATATATAATAATATGTAACGAATGAAATCATTATTAAGTCACTGCCACAATGCAATGAACAGTATTCTGTTTTGCATCTGTGAAAGTGATAAATCAAAAACATACAAAAAGAGGTAAAGTAAGTAAATATGTAAATGATTAACACACATAAACGATTGCCATTGCTATGGGCTACTTGGGCTCGTCACAAAATCATGCAAGGCCAATGTAACTCCCGTTGCATATTAACTATTTTTAATAATAATTTCAAACCTTTACTACAATTTACAATAAAAATGCTCATGTAGCCCCCGCGACGTGACATATCAAGTTAAGAGCACTTAAATAAAAAATGCACCGATCAAAAGTTTTGAAATTTTTCAAAGAATCTGTCTGAATTTTTTCAGAATGTTTCGAATCGTCCATTGCCCTTTTTTAGAGGTTTCTGAATTTTGCAAGAAAAGCATCAAATTAGGGTCTCTGAAAAAGTGAATGGACGATTCAAAAAATTCAGACAGATTCTTTGAAAAATTTCAAAACTTTTATTAGTGCATTTTTTTGTTTAAGTGATCCTAACTTGATATAGAAAATCTCAAAGATTTCTAATTAAAATTCAATAAAACTAAGCATGGGAGCTTATTATAAGGTTCCTAGAGACCAAAAAAAATTTTGGTAAAGATCCGTGACCCGAAGGTTAGAAGGTCTCCTTGTTAGTAAATATTAAAGTATCGGTATCTTTCGAATTAACTTTGAAACTAGCTATTTTTAAATCCCGATTTTTCAAAATAAAATTTATCAGAAGTAAAATTATTTTTACTATATTAGCAATGAAATTTTCATAAAAATTGTCAAAAATTAACCACAACCTTTTGCTTCCTCATAGAGGAAGCTTTGTGACGGACCGATTTTCGACTGTCATAACTAATAATCGTAAAGTACTTTTACATATATATTCTTAAACTAGACTGAATTGCTGACACATGTCCGTATGTGTATGACGGTAGTTCGTATCGTTACTGTAGGTATCTCATTTTATTCGTTTTGATGTAAGGAAGAAGCCAAAACATGATTTTTAGTTCTGCGTTAAGGTGATGCCGAAGCCCCGATTTTGACCGACCGAGCATAAAAAATGTAAATTTAAATAACTTTTTTACTAGACCGATTTTCGAAAAACGGCTCTGTGGAGCCCTCCGTATTAATGCTGTGAACAACTGTACCAAATTTCATCCCATTTCATCCAACAGTTTTTCCGGAAAACGGGATCGAAATTTTTAAGCCTGAAAACCTAAATAAAAAATTTCGATCCCGTTTTCTGGAAAAACTGTTGAATGAAATGGGATGAAATTTGGTACAGTTGTTCACAGCATTAATACGGAGGGCTCCACAGAGCCGTTTTTCGAAAATCGGTCTAGTAAAAAAGTTATTTAAATTTACATTTTTTATGCTCGGTCGGTCAAAATCGGGGCTTCGGCATCACCTTAAGTATTTAATAAGTTATGAGGGATTTTCGAGAAAAAAAAATTTTTTTTTTCGTGTTTTTTTTAATTTTGTTATATTTGTTCTAAAACAAACTGGTTTTTTTGAATAAAAGTAATACTATTTTTAAGGAAGAGCTTTTAACCTTTGATTTAAGATGAAAAGTGTAAAGATTCACCGTAAGTTTGAAAAGTTACGTTTTGAAATTTGGTTTTTATGATTTTTTCTTTTTTCTTAGTTTTGTGTTGTTTCGTATTTAAAATTTATGACGTGTAAAAACATTGTTTATGGATGGATTAAGGATGAAGCCCGAAAATTTGATTTAGCGATAAACGAAGGAAAAAAAAAATTTTTTTTTGATTTTTAAAAAATTTCTTTTTCGGGAAAATTTTTTTTTCTTTCTCTTTTGTATCGTTTGGTTGAGAAATAATTTATGATTGAAACTGTTTTGTGAACAAATTAGAAAAGATGATATTAATATTCCGAATTATTTTTTTTTGAGGGAACTACCTTAATTGTTACGTCATCGTGAAAAAATTCGATAAAAATTATATATTAAAAAAGAAGAAGAACGTTGGCAATTGATTCCACAAACAGAAATAATTTATGATTGAAACTGTTTTATGAAAAAATTAAAAAGATGATATTAATATTTCCAAATTATTTTCAAGTTAAAAAAAAGTATGAGGAAGCTACTTGCCAATACATTGGCAGCGGTTTTTTTAAGAAATGAGATAGGTTTAGAGGGGTCAAAAAAATTATTTTGATATGAAATTACAGTATAAAATAGATAATTTTTTTCTTGCTCGCAAAGAAAAAAACCTAGAGGATCAACTCTTTTCAAATGTTTCTCATTTTTTCAATTTTCTTTTAAAAGATGTTCATATCAAAGAAAAGTATGTTAAAAATATAAAAAAATGTGATATGTTAGTTTCTGGAAAGATTAGCGGCCTCTGCATGTCACACCTATAAATTCAGTCGCGAGGCCGCTGTTAACAATACCTTGCATATTTTTACCTCATAATATCTGATATATATTTTGTAAAACTTTTATTTCAAAAAACTCACAGATTAACTACCAAACACGAATAAAATGAAGGAATACAATGAAGATTAAAATAATCGATAATTTTTCAAGATTGTATTTTCATATAATTGAGGAATGAAATAACCTACTATTTTTCTATTAATTTTAATCTGTTTCAGTCATTGCCTCTACTTCGAAAAAAGGCTTAAATTTGGACTTCTAAGACCATCTCTCCCCTTAAAACTCCTTTAAAAATTTTTCATTTTACTGTGATATTGTTCATCTGCATCCAGCAGAGCTCCATTTTTTGTTTTGTTTATAATACACACTGCCAAATCACGGGACAAAGAAATAAACGCGTTGCAAAGACCTTTTAGCACTCTAGGTTCCTGACCTTCATTCCGTCGGTCTTGAATTTCTTTCTCCCAATTCTTCCATGAATTTTGCTTTTGTTCGTTTGCTTTGTTAATTCATTTTTCAACTTTAGAAATTTTCACAATGAAAAATATTCTTTGAAAATAAAAATTATGATTTATATTATCTCTAATGCCAATTCAAGAAAAAGAATGAAAAGCTTTCTCGACATACGTACAGCTTTCACTCAAAAGTATTGAAATGCGTCATTGTTGAAGTTTAGTAAAAAACTAATTATCGATCGCAAGTGGTCATTTCTAGGCCTATATATTTTCATAAAAATGAATTTTTTCATTTAACATCAATTTTTTCTACAGTTCTCACAATTATACTATACGTGCCTTCGTTGGTCTTTTTAATTTCGTCATTTTTTAATTTAAAATAAATTAAAAGAAGATTATAATATTAATTATACTAATTCGCAGCGAGTTAGCTTTTGTGTACGAACGCCCTTTATGACAATCAAAATTAATTTCAACTTTAAGCCGCCAATTAGTAGACCAAATCATACTTATGGCATACTTACCACTCACACAATACTCACAATCGCACGCTATTAAACGTCTTATAGCATGCTACTGAACGACCAATCAGCACTTATAAATTGCTCACGCTGAAAATCTCATCACTTATATAGAAATAGATATTTTTAGATTTTTTTATTTGGATCGGGGCGTATAACCCCATAGAGTACTATAAGCCCTTGATAAATAGATAGATTGATAGACCGATTTTTTGTTAAAATTGATATTTAAAACTTATTTTATTTAATTAAATATTTTTATCTTATATACTTACTCGGGGGGCTCCGCCCCCCTGCTCGTTCCGCTCATCAACCCCCCAATTGACCAATATAGATAAGATGAAAATTAAAAATGAGCAAGAAGAAAATATGTATGAAAAAAGGACTCAATAGTATTTTTAAATAATAAAATCGTGGCAAGATTTCTCATTCCATCTATATATGGGTGAGGAATGCGATAAAGATTGATAGTAATCTTCTACGTAAGACTCTTTTAAAATTCCTTGACGGAATCAGCCATAATGACGAATTTGCCCGGTTATATTTATTTAACCTTAAAATTCTGAAAATTTTCACCAACCCTTATTTAAAAATTATAAATTTAGTATTAACAATTTCTATATAAAGTATTTGAAAAATGAAAAAATTTTTTAAGTAAACAGTAAATTAATGGTTTGTGTGATTGTCTTTCGAAATGCATTTTTAACAAGTGAAATTTTTGCTATTTCGTTAAAACCGAGCCTCGTTGATATAGAGTATATCGTGCATGACATTTTCTTCGTTTGGGAGCGCACCGTCTGCTCTATTGCATCCTCTTTCTTAAACCAGTTTTCTGAACTTGTTTTGGATCCCCCTTCAATGTCAACCTTCAAATATATTTACGCTCTAAATGTACAAGATCGATGTCGCTTTCACGATAAAAAATTTGATGAGTCACACGTTTAAATTGATCAAATGACTGAAATAAACAATTTTCAATGATAAACGATATTTCTAGTTAAAAAGAAATTTAATGGGTAACCCTAAGGAATTAGCACTGCCCACTGACTGAATGATCAGAAAAAAATTGTACATTGTTGTTTTTCAACTATCTTAGCACTAAAACGTAGGTACACATTTAAAATAAATAATAAATTTTTATAATTAAAATAATAGATTTATTATTTAAATTTTTTTCTTCCTCTCTCCATGTATTCAGTGTTAAATATGCGTACACCTCTACTATTTTTGATTATAGAAACTCTATTTAGCAATAGAACGTTTAAGTTTTCTTAACTAGAAATTCTTTTTCTTAAATAAATAATTGAATTAATATCGAGAGCAAGTTTACGTAAAATACCAAGAGTTAAAGTGATTATGAGTGACATTCTAGGGACAGCAGTCAGAAGTTCTTTGCAAATTACTTTGAATCTCTCAATGAAAAGCACGTGGAGATTGTAGCGAATTTCAAGACTCTACGCGCCGCTTGTACTCTAATAATTTATCTTGAGATTTTATAAAAAATACCGACTCGACAAAGGGTCGCGCATAATATAAAAAATTCGGATGGTTCGTTCACGTTGACAATTTCTCATCGTGTTTATTATTGGTGTGCCAATCTCAACGAAAGAAATATTCTCAGTCGTCTTCAGTCATGTAAACGAGCTGGTATTTTAGGCGGCACTGGGCATGAAAAAATGTGTTCATTGCGTTTTTATTGATACTACATGATATTTGATTAATTCATCCCCTTCAAATAATAAAGTATGCGACTAATTTTTATAAGGTTTGAACATAAAATTTCTTGAATAACATTGCTCATTCTTCTCGTCGCTTTTTCTCTCGTTTTTTCCTGAAAAAACGTGCTTTGTAGAAGCAAAATTAAATATTGTCTTTGTATTTGCTGCTTTGTCGGGGAACTTTATACACGACAAGACTTCATTATACACGTATCCGAGCCTTATCGTAAAACTCTCACAAGCATTTCATATTTGTTCCAACCCTCTTTCCCCGATAACCTTTTACTTTATGAAAATAATGTAGGAGAAGAATGAAGTAAGAAACTTAAGATATTCCCGCGTCGGTTTATTAATAAAATTTTCTGAAGGAAATGATAATAATTGAATATGAGTAATACTCTATCATAGCTGAAAAATCAGTAAAAAATTGCAGGGAATCAAGTTTCTTAGTTTTATTTTATCCCCTAAGTCGCTAATTTTTGCAAGTTTCATTTTAATTATTGCCAGATAATAATAGAAAATTTCATTTACTGAACAGGCATTATAAGTACTTGAAATTATTTTCGAACCCATATAATAAACATTCATTTACGCTGATACTATTAAATATTCCTTTTGCTTTTAAGCATATTGATTATTCGGATTATACGGAACGAATTCAATTTTAAACAAGGGTTTGGATAATATTAAAAAAAAATTTTTTTGCTTAAATATGTATTCACATCTACATAAAATTTGCACCCAATGCATGCACCCCTGCATATCAATTTATCAATCATAATAAAACTACCTTTATTAATGCAAAATTAATGTTCAAATAGCTACAATGTATACAGGCGAAGAGTTGTTTTACGCACAGATTAATTAAAAACACTTTGAAATGTAAATAAATTTCGCTATATGTGTTCAATTTAAAGCAAATATGTACTTTATCGGTATTTATTATTGGATTCAGGTAAATGTATACCAATGAAAATAATTGCTGTATAATAACAGAACTCGTATTTGGAAAGCGTCAATACGTGGAAGAAAACAAACAAATGTAAATTATATGTGCAACTTCAATATCTAACAAGATCAATATCAATGTAATACTGACATTCATGCATGAATGAATTACGCATTTATAAAATGCAATACGTAATCGTATTTGTAGAATATTATTTTATCTGTAAGTCAGATATTTGAAAATAAAATACCAGAGTTGTAAAAAATATAAATAAATAACAAAGTGCAAACACCTACAAAGTCTACTTGCATTCGAACATACGTGTACTTTGACAGGAAAAGACCTACGTATAACAGATAACGCATTGTCAGAGCTGAGTTGCCGTGTATCAAGTATTACACGGTGTTGTCGACATATAACGTACATATATCTTTTTCTTCTCCTCTTATAATCGATTACTCTAAAAGAAAGCACATTATGCGACTGCTTATGCACGCAGTCTATAAATTATATCCATCTTCACGCAGTCTATAAATTACATAGCCGGTTTTCTTTAAAAAACTAGAGAAAAAGATTTGTCTCTTTATGGCCGTTAAAGCTATGAGATTTTATCGAAAACACCGAGGCGCTTTGTTACTTGAAGAAAATGATTTGTTCAAGATGCTAATTTTACGAAAAATCGTGACATCTTCGATTGCTGAACATAAAGGCCACGAAAAACGTTGATCAAGTTCTAATGAAGTTTAATGGCTTTTATTATAAAAATTTAATTATTATTTGGCTTTGTTTTTTTACAGTTATTATATTCTGCAATACGGGTATACTTAATAACATCCATTGTTAACTTCTTTGCTGTAAATTCAACTTATATCTGAATAACATTCTTACAGCTTGATGTACATTCTGAAACTATATGCCAGGAAATATTACAACCAGCTATGTAACAATACACTAACATTTAGAAGCTGACATGAGCTTAGTATAGCATTGGTAAGCACTGATGTGATCATTTACAGCAAGAAACAGAAATTGTATTTTTGACATTTGTGTATTTTTTCAAGTTCAATTATGTGATAATTTTACTCATTTTATCTAATATTATTTTAGCATAATATAATACACCAAAATCTGCTCATCGCCGTTTGAATTAGGTAAATGACATGTTTTTTGAATTTTTGATAACTAAATATACTAAAACGATTAATTGTGCAGTTTTTTTCAAAGAGTTGAAACTTTACTCCGACAAACAACTTTTTTTCAGTATATGGGTACAAAAATTTCTTGTTAAAAGTACACTCCGATGTTAATGATTCCTTTGACGAAATAGACTGATTCAATTTATTGATTTATTTGTAGCCTTACACTTGATTGAAGAAGTTAATCAACCACTTAAATCATTAAATTGTAACTCATTATGCGATACACAGAGTCACTTACTTAAGAGAGCAAAGTGACTCTGTATCAAAACGCATTGTGGTAGAAAATCGCACACGGAAATTCAAAAGACAACAATTACTATATACGAATACTGTTTGAGTGTAACAAGGACATTTCATCTTCTGCGAATAAAATTTTTTGTCTTCATACACCGTTACGAAATAAATAAATAAAGATCACGATTTATGAAATTCATTACGCAGCTAGCTTTTGCATTTTTACGAGCATAAAAATATGCTTAGATATATAGATATTTATGGTAAATCTCTCGAACCAAAAGAGCACCAACTCCCGTTGACTGCTTTTTAAAAGAGAGAATATTACCGATCCTTTTGATGCGAGGTTAGCAAACACGACTACATACTTGAATACATGTACACACCCATCGAATTTACATAAGCTGTGCTAATATTTATTATTACCCGTAAATCCTTTTCAGCTTTTTTCCGACTCATTAACACGTGTGGATTTTTTTATACATGCTGCTTTTCTGGATATACGTTGCCCATACCAACACACCCTAAGGTATCTTTGATTTATAATAGATGTCACTAAAGTTCCAAGGAAAATTGTTTTAATCCTTTGAAAAAATTCTGCTGAACGAAATGTTCAAATATTATTTAGTTGCGTACTAATTATAAATGAAGACACATAAATTTTATGAAAAGAAATGGAAGTATTGACAGTTCGAGCACTTACTATATCGGTATTTTCTAACAATAAATCAATATAATTGAAGAATTGCTTTATCCACAAGGAAGCTCTGTGACGAATCTTAAATCGTGATTAAAAATTGTTGTCAAAGGTCAGATTCGATATACTATTTATGAATGGGAGATTAGTGATTTTTAATTAATTTTAATCTACTTATAATCTAATCTACTTATAAAAAAGAGAACGGCCGAAAAGTGAAGCCGTGTAAAACGACCTCTGATTGGCTGACACTAACGACGATGCCCGACGCGAGCCGACTCGATACGAGCGCCTGCGCTGCTAACTGTCAACAAACCGATAGTACTTCAGTAACCTCAAAACACGAATAAAAAAATTGACGCGCGCGAAGCGCGTTTGAAACTTACTGGTAAATAATATAAATAATACGAAGCATACTTTTAAGAGGTATCTAAACACTAATGAAATGACAGTGGTTTTTAACAACTCTTCCTCTCATAAACTGCAACCTTCAGCTGTTGCCTTTGTATAGCTATTGAGTAATCCATTAAAAACGTGTTTGGCTTGCTAAGCACTGAATGTGATAAAACTGAAAAATTACAATACATACTTTAATGTGGAAGTCACATAATTTGAAATTCTCGGGACTCTCGTTGTTCACTCGTGTTTCATCCCTAGTTTTGCAGAAAAAACATATTTACACCCGTTGTATAATATACTAATATGACTTAAAATTATGTGACTTCCGCTGAATATTGTGCAACGAGCGAGGAGTATTTATGTGAGCTACTCTCATATGGAAAAGCGTCTGCCTTAAACTATTCTCGATATCCCTCATCAGTTACTTACTATATTTTTCTTACAAAGTACGACTTACGTGTAAGCTAATTTTAGTTTTAAAACTCATTTTTCGAAGAGGCATTATAAAAATTTTTTTAATACTTTAATAACATTTAAACCAAAGTAATATACACATATTTGTTAGCCGGCCAGCGTCCACCAGAACCATTCCGGTTCATACCAAAATTTTCGTGTATAAGTATTTTTTAGTCTTGTTTATTACTACTTGTAAAACAAATTTTATTGGAGCAATAAACATTGACTTATAAATTAAAAAAATACATAGAACGACATTGTATCTTGGGTGTTGCATGCAGTTATATAGTCTTGTGTGTTACCATTTAAATTTGCTAATTTATTTCGACGATAAATAAACTTTGGTAGGTTTGGTGTAGCCTATAACTTTGCCAACAGAATGCGAGCAAGACTGGATCTGTATATTTTTATAATGTATGCTCACTCCCTACGAGTTTTTAACCCGCCTTTTACTCTTTTTATGTTTTAATTTTTGCAATGCAAAGACATATATAAAGAAAACGACAAAAGCAGTAGACGAACCAAGAGCGTTTTAAGTTTATCGACCTGATTTGACGAAAAAAAGAAAGATCTTTGGATGCAGGGTTTTTAATTGATTTTTCACTTATGTTCATTTTTGAAATGGTTGATAAAGCTTAATGAGCAATGTTCAACTCAATTCTATTTTATACAATGAGCTACTCTAAAACTAGTGTCTTAATGTTTTAAACGTAAGTTAGAGACCTACCACACTGTTTCAGACAATTACTTAATTGTCAAAAGCTTAGAAACAAAAAAAATGCAACGGTGTATAATCAGGATGCTGTCATTCAAGTACATACGTGAAACTAGACTATTTCTGTGACAAGTGAGTATATTCTAATTCCATAAGCGAGTACCTTAATTTCCTCGGTTCTTTCGATTTTTACTTTTAAAGGTCGTTTCGTTACACTGACAATGTCTTTCCATTAATTAAACTAATAAAGGAGAAACTACTTTGAACATAAAGATTGATATATTTACAGCTAATGAAGTGTTCATGAATGTTCTAATGTATATTTTCGACTTTAAATGCATTTATGATATTGTTTATCTTACAGAATCAATAGGCTTAATCGTATTTTCACCAATCAATAATAAAACAATGTGAATAGAGTTAGTCAGATAGAATGAGTGTACTTTAATATGTATCAATCAAAATAATTTAGCATTCGGTAGTTTTTGATACATTAAAAAATTACCTTTTTCCCACTCTAACCTAAAATACACCACTCGTAGGAAAAAATAGTATCATTAACTGGTGCAGATATGGTTTTTTAACAAAACTCGTTACAGCTCTCGCCTTCGGCTCGTGCTATAATCCCTCGTTTTGCTAAAAAACCATATATATGTACTAGCTGGTGGTTCGCTTTTGCAAAAATGTTCAAAATCGCGTTTACATCATGGCGGTTCAGTTCAAGTCTTTAAGAAAAGAAATCCGGGTTCAGAACCTCTGAAAAGTGTCGGGAACCGGTGTCGACAGATTTTTGAAGTTTAAAAACGTGCTCTTAAATAGGAGCAAAATCGGCCAACCATTCAAATTATTTCAAACTCTGCTTCGAGAATAAAAATAATCTTAACAATACATTTTCTTACGTTTTTTTGTCTGGAAAATCGAATGCCGCAGTCAGTTTTGACCTAGGAATACGATTTCATTGAAAAAAATACACTTTTTCGATCGTTTTTTTTCGCAAATTTCGCAAAGTTCACTTTCGAGCGAGCGGCAAATGAAGAGAAATAATGAATAATGAGAGAAAATTTGTTGACACTACCGAAATTTAGGATTTTTTATGACGAATCCAACAGTATATATTAGTATACACATTAATATTATTTTAATGCAGAAAAGTACGACTTTATCTCAAAAAACCACATTGAAAAATTGAAAAATCGAAAAATTTATTCGTTGTTTCAAGAAGATGGCTGAGTATAATTACTCATGAGAATAATTGAATACAACTATCTGATAGGTTTTTTTCTCACCTTTCCAACGCCGTTTTCAGGTTTAAAAAATTTTGTACGATGCACTTTTGTAGCTTAAAATCCAATAATTCTGAGGTAGCTCTATTCATTAAAAAACTAGCGAAGCAAACAGTGCACAACGATGCACAAAAGTGCAGCATACAAAAACAGCTGTATCTCAGCGAAACTTGCGAATTTTTTAAACCTGAAAACGGCATTGGAAAGGTGAGAAAAAAACCTATCAGATAGTTGTATGCAATTTTTTTATGAGTGATTATACTCAGCCATTTTCTTGAAACAACGAATACATTTTTCGATTTTTCAATTTTTCAATGTGGTTTTTTGAGATAAAGTTGTACTTTTCTGCATTAAAATAATATTAATGTGTATATTAATATATACTGTTGGATTTGTCATAAAAAATCCTAAATTTCGGTAGTGTCAACAAATTTCCTAGATTATTTCTGTTATTTGCCGCTCGCTCGAAAATGAACTTTGCGAAATTTGCGAAAAAAACGATCGAAAAAGTGTATTTTTTTCAATGAAATCGTACTCCTAGGTCAAAAATGACTACGGCATTCAATTTCCAGACAAAAAAACATAAGATAATGTATTGTTAAGTTTTTTTTTACTCTCGAAACAGAGTTTGAAATAATTTGAATGGTTGGCTGATTTTGCTCCTATTTAAGAGCACGTTTTTAAACTTCAAAAATCTGTCGACACCGGTTCCCGACACTTTTCAGAGGTTCTGAACCCGGATTTCTTTTCTTAAAGACTTGAACTTTAAGCATCACCATGACGGAAACGTGATTTGCAAAAGCGAACCACCCTAATGTACACCCGTTAATAAATATACTATTTCCAGCTAAGTACTATGTACAGGTTGTCAATTAGTAACAATGAACTCATAATACATTTTTGGGTATTACAGTATATCTATATGAGAATAGTATAATGACTTTCTTTAAAAATATATTTTAAAAATTATAAATTTTGTTAAATATTTTTTTTTATCTTGATTATTGCTAAAACTGAAAAGTATAGTATTGGAAAGTAATCTATACCCGTACAAATGAATGGAAATATGTAAGTTACTTTTGATTTGTAATGTAAACAAACCAACCAGACAACATTCAAATTTGTAGGTTGCCTATTTATACGTACAGTTACAATCATGAGTTTGTCTACGTGTGCTCACACTGATCTTTGAAGAAATTTACAGATCTTAGTGACAGTTAGGATTTTGGTGAAAATCGTTATTTAAAAAAATTTGACAAGTTATTAAGAAACAATTAGTTTATAAAAATTTAAAGTGAATTTTATGAAAAATACCGTTTTGTCACAAGATGTCACACAGAGAAATTTGTCACAAGATGTTTTCGAGGCTGCGCAATGTGTGGAAGAGTCTGTTCGTGAAAGAAGCAACAATAAAAAATCTTGTTAATACGATAAATCATGAAATGACAAATGATAAAACGATCGAATTGACAACATCAATATCCGCAGAACTGAAAAAAAAGATGACAGAAAATTCTTATCTAGTTGAGCTCATATTACTCGAAGCTTTGAGACAAAAATTATATTTTGTAATTAATTATGTAGCAGCTCTTGAAGTAGTAGCAGCATTGAAATTTCGGATACGAAGTGAGTCGCCAATTCATGTAGCATTTAAAAATGGCATGGATGCGCCCTTCGATTCTTTGTTCAAAATTTACCCTTCGGTCAATTACGTCGATATGAACGGAGTCTCGCATTTTCACATAGCTTGCGCACTTGGTGAATTGGACTCGGTGATTGGCTTCATAGAAAAGGGTATCGACGTTAACCATACTTGTGATGATCTACAGACGCCTCTGCACAAAGCGGTTAAATATGGTCAAAAGAACATTGTAAGATTGCTATTACAACATGAAGCTGACGTGAATTTAGCAGACGTGGATGGCAAAACACCTTTGCATCTGCTTATTGATAACTTATTTCCCACGGTAATAAGATCGCCTCACTTTGAAATGTGTGACATTGCGAAAATTCTTATTGAATCTAAATGCGATATCAATGCTAAGGACAAACACGGTGATACGCCCTTGGCCTACTTATTCAATTGTAAGCATTTCGAGCGATACACCGCCGGTCACACGGACCACATTCGACATATTCAATTGACTCTTCTAGAAATGTTGCTGACAAGGCAACAAGAACTTCAACTAACTGAACTCAACAATCATCATCAAAATATATTTGATGTAATAATTGGCTCGTGCACTCCCGATGGCAATTTCGTATATATGATTTTTGGCGATAAGCTAGGATCTGACATGATCAAACTACTTTTGGAAAAAGGAATATATGTTAACATGAAAAGCCCCTGGAATACAAACGCTTTACAGACTGCACTATGTGCTTACAACTTGGAAATAACTGAAACCCTTTTGAAATATAAAGCCACCCGCAGACACTTGAGACGATTCACCAAATTTCCAATTAATTCACTCTTTTTGCCAGAATTCGCAATGAATGTTCTAGCAATTGACCAAATTTTAAGGATGGTATCTTCTAAAACAGAACTCGTTGACTTTACTCCATACCCGATGATGATGGATCTTTTGCTTGGATCTCTCTCGCATAAAAATTGCGACCTAATGAAGGGCATCTTGCATGGCTGTAAGACATTTTGCCATATAAACATTTTAATTTTTTTTTCAATAGCAAAATACATAATAATAATCAATGACAACCTTTTTCACTAGGTTTTAACAAGCAAACCAAGTACAATATTGACTTAATCTTCAAAAACACATCGATATTCGATTCTTTAGAAAAATGGCCATCTTATATTTACGACATGCACATGTATAAGAAAATATTGGATTGTGTGGAATTTCACTCGTGCCGAGAAACGACAGATTATATCGTCAACAAGTGTCAATTTTATGAAGTCAACAATCCCGCAAAAGAAAACATAAATTATTTTTTTCCAGACAAAGAGAGTTATATTCTCAAAAAAGAAATTAAACTTGCTAAAAAAAATAAAAATTAACAGCCAATATTCATTATATGATATTTGTAAAATGAACTACGAAGATACATACAATATTCTTCATGACACGTACTACCATCAGCTGGTTCGGAAATTAGCCTTCGATCAAAAATTTAAATTTCTCGGTCCTTTTATAAAAGGTCACACGGCCAAAAGCATAATTGTAAAATCGATGAAGTATAGGTTAGAGGAAACCTTCGCCAAAGTGATGCCCATTCATTGTGGTCAAAGAATCATCTCATATATGGAGGATGAAGAAATAGTGTTATTGAATCAAAATTTTTATCGTCCAGAAGCTAAAAAAGAAAAGGTACGAAAGTGGCCTCGAGGGCCTACGACGAAGCAAATTTATTGCATAGTTATTTCTATGATTGTTTACGTTTACTTTGGATACTTCTACATACATCTTATGAATCCATACGGATTAATGAATGAATGGTATAGTGCGTTAATCGTAATAGCTTTGACGCCATTTTTAATACCAAAATCAAATAATGCACAATCAAATAATTTGGCCATTACTTTTAGGGGAACGTAAATGGCAACTATAATACGTGTAAATGATTACAGTGTAATCATAGAAAAGTTAAAATTTTAAAATTATTCTATGATGTATCTGAACAATTGAAAAATATTTTCAGAAAAATTAAAGTAGATTCTACATTATAGTCTGATGTTAAGTAAAAGCTGTATTATGTATTTGGTACATATTTGTTAGATTTTAACCTTTTAAAAAGTATTACAATTTTAAGTGTAAATATGTCATAATAATTGTATATTTATTCCTGAAATCTATCATATACAAGTTAATAAATGATGTTATGAATAAATTATTTTGAAAGAAATTTTTTTAGTCACTTGTCATTGTACAGCTCAGTTCTTATCCAAGATCATGTTGTAACTGATAAAACAATTTTTTCATTAGACGAAGTGGCACGAGATAGACTTTAAAAAATCGTATTTCTATTTTGCATGCATAAATACAAGCTTTTTTGATTCGTGCGAAATAATGTTAATCTTATTAATGGTAAAATCGCAGTTAAAGGTCCATGCAATAAAAAGAAATATAACTATATAATATACCATTTTTAACCGATCCACTAGTAAAATCTTTTTAAATATCCGTGTCATAAAATGTAGCCTGGAATACTTCACCATATTTATCAAATCTCTGCAAAAAATTATCAAATTATTTATTAATGAAATAATAATCAATTATAAGATTAAAATCTCTATTAAAAATTAGGAAAAAATTAAGTAAATTCTGTCGTAACTCTATCCGAGTTATGAAAATTAAACACGTTTACTTTATTAGCAATATTCGATAAATTTTTCATGATAAAAGTAACATTTTTACAATATATACGATGAAAGGAAGCTTGATTACATACTTTAGAATTATTACATCAATTACGTAAGCAGCTTGAGCACACTCGTATAGATACAGCGAACCTAATACAATAGGCAGAGCCTCGAAAAAAGTGAAATGCTATCTTAGGGAATAAGCGGGTTCGAAGCTTGACATGAGCATACACAACTGCAATGCCAAATAAAAACGTACACACCATTTGATGTGCATACACAGTATAAGTTGGCAAAATCAATTCGGTAGGATTGAAAAGCCTTACCCGTCAAGACACATGTTTTTAGGATGGGAATATCGAATAAAACCTGTGCACCCCGTGAAAGAACAAGAATATCATGACGTTAGTAAAAAAACAAACTTGGTTGGAATATTTAGCTTTAAAGACTAGCTTCCTTGCATTCTAAACAATTCGGAAGAAAACATTATTATTTTCAAGTTTTCTTGACAAAGGTGGATTTCAATTTGTTGCATGACTCTCTCATACTATTCATTATTGTCGAATTATGTGACAGTAAAGTAATTTAAAAAATTTAATTTAATCTAAAAATTTATATGAAAGTATCATTATTGATTCATATTTTCATCGTATATATATAAAATCATAAAAACTTGACCAATTTCGAGTTTAAAATTTGTTACTATTTTTTCAAAAAGTTTTTTTTGAAAGTTCTGAAACCTAATTCATAAAACTTTCATAGTAAATACTACATAATTTAATAGTTTATCGTAATATAATCTAATTTTTCACAGACAATAACAGTATAACTTATAATAAAATGTAAACATTAAATTTGTTATTGTATTTGCTGTCCTCGAATCATCTGAAAGAATTATGTGAATGGTATTAATATTAGTACTAAATTTATCTCAGAAGTAATAACATATTTTTTTTGAAAATAATTTTTTTATAATTGTTTTTTTTTATACTTTGCCGGCTAGGTGCTACCGCATCTCTTGATGTTTTGATCATTTTTGTAACTCATTGTGTCCATTACAAAGTTAAAGAAAGGCGAATACGTAAAACAACGAACATTAAGTCCATTTTCTGTCAGTGAATTCTATTTAATATCCAATATGGACCATGACCATGATTGCGATAGCAGAATATACTCATGCAAAACATGCAAAGAAGAATTTCAACACTCATCTGCTCTCAAAATGCATCTCAATAAACAACACACGAAATCAGACCAATTAAATGATCAAAATAAGGCTGGGGTGAATTCTCATAATGGCATAGATTATATACCACGAAGGATAATTAAAAATGATTCTGATCAGTCATATTTCAGTGACACAGATTCTGACAAGGAAAATGATCGGAATTATCAAAAAAGATCGGAAACAAGCAGAAAAGATCCAGTGGTTATTATTGTTGAACCGGAAATTTCAGAAAAATCGAAAGACATTTTCGAATTTTACGGTAATGATCATCAACATCACCGTCATCTCACTTTCGATTTTAACATTGACTATTATACAACAGTTCCTTCACTCATAAGAGGGGAATCGATCGTCATAGAAACTGAAGATATATCTCTTCAATAAAATAGTTTCATTTTTAAAAGCTTTGCGTTTAATTTTCAAATTGTCGTATTGGTTGAAATATTTTTATGTAATGTTGAAAAATTTTAAATTGGCTGATTGGTATAATGTGAGTACTGATAACCAATAAACGATAATGTCACAAAACATGTTTGGAAGCGTAACAAACAAGTATGCTAATAATGTTATTAAATTTTACGTAAATCAGTAAAGCCACCAAAATTAACGTTTTTGTTGACCTGAGAAGTCTATTAGTATGTATGAGTTTATTTATTAATGGACAAATAAATATATCTTATACAAGTTTCTTCACAAAATCTTATTATTTATTTCACATTTTTACAACAGATACTTTCATTTCATCACAGCATAAATAATTTTATGAGCTGTGGATATTGTCTGGAATTACAGGATATTGATATATTTTAAGAACATTTTTAATTTTGTTTGTGAACACCAAGTAAAAAATTTTACTAATTTTGTTTAAATTGTTTACTATAAAAATAATAATTAAATCATACGTAATGTCACTTTAGTTTCAATAAATACTGCATCGTAAAGCACGTCTAATGGTTACAATTAAATTTGCGTATTAAACGCATTATCCGCTGTAAACTCATCAAAAGCTGATGAACGTAAGTTCATTATCAAGATGTATAATCATTTAGCACAAGTAAGAAGGAATTTGGCCAAGGTTGGATGGTAGACTTTCCTCTTCATACCTTCCTCAATTTACCACTAACAACCGAATTTCCCCGAGAGGGTAGACGCTGTTTACTCTTGCTTGCTCTGTCACCTTAAAAGAAGCACTATTTATGTAAGGTCTGTCTTTTATAGCCAACTTTTAAAATCTCGCGAGCAATTATTTTGTTAGGAAAAGGTAGTAAGAAGAACCAGCTTAAACTTAAACACTTAGCATCGGTAAAACATTTTCTTGTATCTAGTGGATGATTTTCAGTTTAAATTTAAGCTTCAACAACAGTTTATAAATTTGCTTTTCTAATGTTTATCAATATCGATAGTCAATAGTCAATAGAAACAATTATCAACAGTCAATAAAAAGCGTAGTTACGCTGAAAGTGAAGTGAAGCGTTCTACAAAAAATTTTGTAAAATTATAATTTTTATACAACTTGAAACTATTCGACTTTCAAAGTTGTATCACAGATTTTATAGTTCTACGATTATCTAGATATGTTTTAAGTACTTCATAAGTACTTTAAAATCAAAAATAATATGATTAATAATTTTGAAAAATTGTATTGTTCTTTCTAAATTTTTCTCAGTACTCAAAAACTTTTATTCTTAAAATGGTTCTCACAAAATTTTTTCGATTATCATTGGGTCTGGATACAATATACATGGATTTTCTAGATTTTTTGCAACGAAATGTCATTTTCTTAACAAATTTCTTAAACTTAACTTTTTATTATATCGACGTGCCAATTTTGGGTACGCTTAACTTATTACCTCTGCAACTTGTACTGTAGGCTTACATCAATATTAAATCGAGTGTCAAGGGTTCGTGACTGATGGGCCGATGGTTATTGTCTACTACTCTTGTTATTAAATTCATAAGGCTTAATTAAACCATTTTAATGAGTGTTTTTGCTTCGGTGAAATAAAAGGCAGAAATCGAATTAAAAGTCGGTTTTATTAAAGATGTTGACAGATCGAAATCGTGCACAAGAATGAGCTAAGGAAGAAGAAAGATTATTAACATTGTTATCGCTTTGGCGAAATAAATTAAAACAACGATATAAATTATGAATGTTTTATTTAGTGTCGATTCGTGTCTCTCTCAAAGAGCAATGAATAAGCTGAGGAAAAGAGAAAAAGAAACAAAATTAATAAAACAAGGCGTTGCTAAGCAACAACCGAACGCAAAGTCAGTCGACACTGCATTACGCGCCGCTACGTTGCGAATGTCGCCTTCGGAGCTTGACGTCAGCGCCAAACCCATAGTTTGGCGCCACGTAGCTTTGCACACCGATTTTCGGTATTCAAAGCTCATGGGTGCCCGATCAGCTTAGCTGATCGGCACTGCTTGTGCATTGGCAGAAGCACGCGTAGGGCAGGAAAATACGGGTCCGTAACAAACATCGTGTTGCTAAGCAACCAACAAAAGAAAATCAGTCGACTGATTTTTCTACCACGCTGCATGTGGTGCCTCCTCAGCATAACGTCAACGCTAGAACCTTGTTCTGACGTCACGTAGCCTCGTATGCAGCTGACTGCATGAAAGGCTCATCTGTGCCCGATCAGCTAACCACCGATCGGCACTGCTTGATCGTGGGCAGATCCACTCGTGTAGAGTAAACGAGACGGGTCCGTAACAATGAGGGTGATTTTGACGGTCTACACTATAATTTTACGGAAATTTTTAATAATAATAATGATAATGATAGTAATAATAAGTATTAAACGCCGTGTTTGAGCTTTTAGGGTGAAATAAAACAACATTTTACGCGTCAGTTGGATTCTATGATGTTTTCAAACCCTTACGAGGAGTGTTTGTAACTATGTATGGGTGCATAAAAAAACCTCAATAATATGCTAATAATTGCGATACTTGATTGATGAACCATTTTTTTACAAGCGTTTAGATTTTGTGTTACATGGCGTCGTCTCCTTTCTCGAGCTCGACCGTTTGGCTTGATTCATGCGATGGAGATATTTAGAGGTCCGATCATACGAATGTATTTCATCTGAAATTTTGACACATCGTATGTGTTGCATTGTGACTTGCACCTGACTTACTAATAATTTCTTTATTAATACGCATAAACGTTCAATTTTATAATACAGTCAAATGGTAGTTTACAGGGTTGTCATGTAGTTCAAACATATTAAGAAATGAAAGACACGTAAAATTTTGAAAAATCAAATTATTACAAAAAATTAAAAAAAAAATGAATTTTCAAATGTTATTAATCGAAAATTCATATCTTTCTTTTCCTTGGGTCACATTTCTTTTTTTATTTCTTTGAGGACAAAACGCCTGAGCCCAAAAGCTACAGGCACCCGTTCAGTTTTTTCAAGAGCCAAAAATAGTGAAAGCCAAAGCTGTAACGACATTTTAATCATTCACACGCTTCTTTATGCTTTGCGTATATTATCTCTGACAAAAGCTTTGTCTAAGTGAAGAACAAAAATCGATATAGCAGTGTATATGGGGTAGACATATGCGTGCTACAATAACTCCCCATGAACAATGAATATCTGAAAAAATCACGATCAATCAAACGCTTCATTAACTATATTTGAAAAAAGGTGATTCACTCCAAACTTATCGTTTAAAACAATGCTTACAATGGTATACGGACATTTTCCCGAATACTTTTTCCCGAAAGCCATTTTCCCGAAGCGCTTTTCCCGAAAACCCTTTTCCCGAATAACTTTTTCCCGAATGACTTTTTTTCCGAACGGCCTATTTTACCGAAAAAAAAAAAATTTTCGTTTCCACTCGTGTATGCCCTATTGTCGTCGAAGGAAGAAAGCCAGTACACAGCCGTCCTGAGCGCCATCTTGGAGAGTGCAACAAATTTCAACATCCAATGCAGACCGGAAATCATCATGACGGATTTCGAGATGGCTATCATTAATTCATGTGAAGAGATATTTCCGGATGCAAGGGTCGCTTGCTGCTTCTTCCACTTGGGACAATCTCTGTACCGTAAAGTCCAAGAGCTTGGATTTTCAGCGGCTTACACTGACAAAGAAGATCGAAGCTTCAAGAAATTCGCGCTGATGCTACTGGGGCTAGCTTTCGTTCCTGTGACTGATGTACCGAGTGCTATGCGGTCATTGAAAAAGTCGGCTCTGAACTCACTAAAGGCACTGTACCGATACTTCGATGAAACCTATGTAAGTATCACAAAGGTCGCTTTGTGTAGTGTTACTATGATGTCATTACTGTGCTAATTATATTTTCCTTTCTGTATAGGTGTCAGGAAAAACACGTGCTTCACCTCCACGCTATCCCATCAAATTGTGGAACCAGTTCGTGGCGACCCAAGAGGGAACACACAGAACTAACAACATCAGCGAGGGATGGCACGATAGGTTTCGTCTGATGATTGGCAAGAACCATCCGAACTTGTATTCGCTGCTTCTAGGAATCCGCGATGAACAAGCTGACACTGAGAGCATGGTGGTAGAATTGAGCATCGGGAAACCGGTGAAAAATGCACCCAAGGCAAAGTGGGTGCAGCATCAACAACGCTTGCGAAGCGTCACCAATGAATACCCGAGATACAAGCGGAATTGCTACGGAATAAATGAATAGTAATTTCAGAGATGGCGTACAAGTGCATATTTTTCAACAATTATTAGTCATTTGTTAATTTTTTTCAGAAAACAATTTTTAATTGAGAATTGTTTGTTTAAAAAGTTTCAAATTACTGACACACAAAGCCAGATCCGGTTGGTTCATTTGAATATGCAAGTTAAATTTGTGCGTACACGCTTATCGCAGCTGTCGCAAGCCAATTCACGAAAAATACCTCTTTGACTCGAAAAAACCACGAACTGCTGGTCGGTTATATTACATGAGAAAAGCAAGAAAATATAATTAGATAGCTGCGATAACGTATAGCCATGATCGCAAAAGTTTAAATCTACCTTGTGTCTTTTTGCTCCCCTATAAAACACATATGACTCGAACGTATAGGGGATACAGAAAGCTGCGCTCTCACATTAAGCTGCACATGATTGCGAAAAATAAAGAAAAACCACTGCTCCAAGCTTTGAAATTATTTTGCCTCAGTTGCATATGGGTTTTATACGTATGTATGTACGGTGTCTAGCAAAGAGCGCGGAAAGCAATCGAGAAAGTTCGCAACTATACACGCTCGAGATTGATGAACTCGTCGACGTCCTCGCGAGCAGCGAGCTACCGCCGCGAGAGATCGATTCGAGCTACAAACTCGACCCCTTGTATATTGATTGCTTTTTGCGGTATTGATCATTCGACGGAACTTGGTTGTTTATTATTACATGAGTTATATACATAATATCGGCGTTCAATAATAATAATTCATTGCGGTAAATGTTATTATAAATGCCTTATTACGATGGCATTGAGCAATCAAGGACTGATTTTATTATTTTATGGTGATGGAAAAGAAACCGCTTTCTATGATAAAAATTACTATAAAGAGTCTGTCCCTATTTCACTCAACTTTGAATTTTTTAGATAGGATCAAAATTTGATACCAATAATCAAATAAGATGCAAATTTTTTAAACATGTACACTGTGTACACCAGTGTACACTGATAGAAAATCGTCCGTTTCGACCACGCTATATCATGGATTTTTTACGATAATGTAGCAAAAAAATCTCGAAATACATTTTTTTTCAAAAATATTAATGTTTTTATGGATTTATGTGTTTGGAGCAAGATGAACTTTGGAGTTGATGTTTTTGATCTACATAGATAATGTTATGTCACAAGATCTCTAACGTATTTAAGCACAGCTTGTTTTCAAATGGTCCACGTACTGGTAGGTTTTTTACGTGGTGCACAATCACTAGTTTTAGAATCATGTCTGCAAAATCATGCGTCTCTTTTCGAATTCGTTATTTTTTTTATTCGAAATCTGCACTGCAACAATGGAATTTAAATATTCAACGAAAAATAAAAATTTTTCATCGATCGAACATTTTTGTTCCATCGACGAATGAGTAGAACGTCAAAAATTGAGAGCTCTTGTAACATATGAAAATAAAAATTCGTATAAAATTCATAAAAATCAAAAAAAGTCACTATTAAATGTTTAACGAAATCCGTTTATATAGCTGTGAAACAATTTTTTAATATCCTGTAGAATTTTAAACGAAACTCAGATTTTAATTATGCTGACGTGTCGTTAAATTTACATTAGAAACCCAATTTTTTGGGTTTTAGCGTTTTGACCCGATGGTGTATTTATTATTGACATTGAAATACGTTGATACAATTGGAGAGCAAGGTGAAAAGTATTTGAATCAGACAGAAGAATGCTGTCGAAATTATTCAAAATTGTTAATGAAAATATCATTTATAAATTGTTCTTACATTAGCATGGCTATATTTAGGTAAAAATTTTAAATATTACCTCGAACGAAAAAAATATGATGTCATCTGAAACTCCTAAAAGTTTGTACAACAATCGATCGATTAGTAAATTTTCTTGCTCAAAGTTTCGCTTTCGCGAGTAATTCTTTTTCGGCAAGGTTGGGTGCTTGTGCTGCCCTGACCTTCAAGCACACAACTCACGAAAGCACCAAAAAATAGAGCTTTATAGAGTATTGCTAAAGCATCCAAGCAAACTAAAAACGCGCAGCATTCCACAACTTGCGATGTTCCATCTTAAAGCTATGGCTTTATACGGAGTCACGAAATACTGTCTGCATCACGTGCGCGAGCGTACAGCCGAATGGGTTGCAACGCGCGCGCATGGCTCTGAATGATTTTATCTCGAAGCCCTTTTCTATGGGGTTTTATATAACTGTGTGTGAGTCTGTATGAGTGTGTCTGTGCAAGTGTGTGTAGTTATAAAGGTAGGTTTAAGGTCGTATGTACGATGTTCCTTCGCGTGAGCCTATATAGGCTTTGTTGCGCTATATAACGTATAATAGTCAGAGGCGTATTTGCTGAAATAAAAAGGAATAATGGCAAAGAGGAAGAGCGAGCTCGAGAGGTAGACTTTGCAGCTCGCAGCTCCGCTAAGAAAAGGGGGACTGTATTCAACAAAGTTGCCAAGTCTATACTGCTGCTGCTGCTGCGCTCCCAAAGATATATCTACGTGCATGTTAAGGATAGAGAAAAAGGTTTTATCCTATACGTTATTACACGCTGAGCGCACTGTACAGCCACTGCTGCATCTCAGGTTCAAGAAAGAGAGAGAGAGAGAAAGAGTTAGAGGAAAAAATAGCAAGATAGTCATCGACGAGGGGTTTCTCTTGATTAGTGCGCTCATTGTTATCGAATCTTGGGTAAGCTTCTTGGAAGTTAATAATCTGCATTTATCATTTTTTCATCGACTGCCTAAAGGTTCGCGGAAAGGCCGAGAGTAAGAGTAGAAACGAAGAAAAAGAAAGATGCTCCAAAGAAGATGAACTTGAATGCATTGTAAGCGTGTAATTCGTAAATGCCGTTAATGGCTTCGAGAGCCCAACTTTCACTTTTTCTGAGACACTTTTTGACGTACAGTCGTATTTATGTAAATCAGTGCCCAACGAAAAATACGCGAAGGCTGCTGCAGAGAAAATCAGTTGCTTACAACGTATTTAAAATCATCAGAAATGTCATCTTTTGAAAACATCATCTTCAATTTCGTAAAAAATAAATGCACGCATTAATTGGTTACACGCGGGTGAACACTGAAGTTATGCAACCCACAAAAATACATATGCAAGTTGCGGCAATTCATTTCGCTTTCTTTTTTTTCGCCGCTCGTCGCAGCATCGCCTACTGAGACTTATTAAACGAATGATTTATATTTGTTCAATGACCAATATATGCCCATGCAAACGTCAATGCATTGCGCGGGTAAAAATTTATGTTTTCTTAAATGCAAATCATATTTCTTATATACACACTCTTGGCTCGGAATCCACTTGAATGTGCGCACAGGGTTATTCCAGCGCTATATGCCTCTTGAAAAATGCCGAAAGTTTCTTTTTTTGTCGCGCAGACAAAAGACTCGCGAGCATAATAAAACTACCTTATATACATAGCTCGGGTGGCAGCGCGCTACTGCACACAACATACTGCATTTTCTCCAGCATTTTCGTTCTCTTTATATCGAAGGCAGTTAGTGTGTGTGTGTGTGTGTGTGTGTGTGTGTGTGTGTGTGAGAGAGAGTCACGCATCCGTGTCGGCTGGAAATTTTAAACTGCAAAACTCGAATGCTAAGCTCTCGTGCAAGAAAGAGAGAGAGAGAGAGAGAGAAAGAAAGTCACTTATTCGCGGTTAAAATTTACAATGATACGAATATCGCAAAAAGTAATATACGTATTATGATACACTTCTATTAGAGAGCGAGCTATGGGAACGCAATAAATTGCGATGAAAAAAAAACACGTAAACTGCAAGATTTTTGGGCGAGTTTTTGTAAATATATTCTTAGCTATTCATTAAAGACGCAGTTAATTTGCCAATTCGAGGAATCAAAGCTGGAATGTATCTGGCGGCGCGGAGGCCATTATCGCACGGGCGAAGGGCAAACATATAATTATGTATTACACGTACCGGTGCTGCCGGCCCAAGTCTTACGTGTGTAGTCTCAAGCGCAGATGCCTTCCGTGTGGATGTAGCTTAGACGGCTTTTGCAGCAGCATCCGTACAAAAGGGGAACGACGAGGGAGAGAAAGAGAAAGAGGCGAAAGAGAGAGAGGCAAAGGCACGCGGCGCGCTCGATGCGTGCGCAACTGCTGCTGCTGCACTGCATATGCCGAAGAGAGTTGTTCGCATGCGAGAGAGAGAGAAAGAGAGAGGCGAGGGGAGCAACGGCGAACCGCGTGCGCGGCAACTTGTCGGCTCCGTGAGCGGGCCGAGCGCGCCGTGCCTCCAGTGATGCCTCCACCGCGGCTCCGAGCGCTTCGAGCCCGCACTTTTCCACATTCGATTTATAAATAGTCTGGTGTTTGCCGCTTCGTGCAGTCTCTTGCAGGCGCATCGCGAGTGCACGCGACCGACTAACTCCAACTGAGACATCGTTTTTGCGTGAGAGTGGATTAATTATGCTTCTTGCTGCTTAGTGCGTGCTCCCAAAAGTGATGTGTGCAGTTTCGAAAGTGCGCTCCTAGTGCGCCGTGTGCTCGTGCGCGTGTGTGTGTGTGTGTGTGTGTGTGTGTGTGTGTGCTGTGTGCTTGTGTGTGTGCTGTGTGTGCTGGCGGCAGAGTGTTAAAACGTTAACTAGCCGCTCGTGTGCGCGCCAGTGGTTAAATCGAGTGTGACGCCGCAGAACGAGAGCCATGGCGTGGACGACGATCCTGCTGCTCGTGCTGGCGCAGCTTTTAGCGAGCTGCGGTCGCGCCGTCGAGGTCAACGACTCCGACGCGGCGAGCGGCAAGCAGCTCGAGATACGCCGCTGCTGTCGCCTCCACGAGGACCTCGAAGATCCGGGCAAGCTCGCGGACGGCCTGCCGCGATGCGTGCCCAGCCCCGAGCCCTTCAATCCCGAGGTCTACTCGCCGGAGATCGGCAACTTCTTGGCCCAGCCCCCGATCTCCTGGCGATTCCTCGAGAACACGAGGCCCGTCTGCCGGCCGACGCAGCAGTTGCGCTTCATTCCGCGCAACAAATTTAATCCGTTCGTGCTGCTGTCGTCCGGCAACGTCTACGTCGAAGTGGGTAGCGAGACGAGCCTCGCGCCCGAGGACTACTGCCTCGGCTCGAGAACTCTGCTGGCTTGCATGCCGAGAAAGAACCGAGAGCCTCCAGGCAGCTGCCACCGTGCGGCCCAAAATAAGGAAGTGCTGCGGCGAGAACGCCATTTACGACGTCGAGAGGTGAGTCGAGAATCGCGATGGAACTGCCGCGTCGTCTTGATTATTATCATACATCCTGCAATTTGGGACGGCGCGTCGAGTGACAGGTGTTTCAGCTCCTTAACTTACGCACGCGAGCGCCTGGCCCGCAATGCTACAAACAATTAAGTTTTCGCAGCTTATACTAATGAGTTTAAATACTCCGGGGACGAGTTCGCTCATGAGAACGTTCGCTTGACTCTTTGCTGCCGCCGCTTCATATTGTGGCTTTCGAAAACAAATCCCTTATTTATGTCAGACGATCTGTTTGTGGATTTTCGCAAGTGATGTCTTTTAATCCCCATCGTGTTTATTTAAAATTATAAATCAACCGATATGTGTCGAATTAAATACTGCGGTAAAAGGACTAGTGCATCACTAATTCAATATTTCTTGTAATCTCTTCCAAATTTATGCGGCACTTTTTAATTGAACTTGGAAGGGTTCCAAAATTCATAAAATCAACAGTTATTTGTCTTTTACGTTTGTTTTCAGTTTTTTTGAATCTCACTTGGCTTTAGCACATTCTCGTCGAACTTTGGCTAAAACATGTTTTTGAATTGTCCCACCTTCGAACTTTTTGTTATCGATGATCAATAAGTTTTTAAGAGCATACGATAACTGCTTTTTCTAAACGTATATTCTGAAGATTTCACTCAATTTTTGTAGAACTGCGCGGATGAAATATAATACTAATAATTGAACGCGCAACACAATATATCGAAAATGTCAAGTTCCGAAGTTATTATACCTTTTAACGATTTTATAAATGTTTTTTGCACAATCCGATCAATAATAAACATTAGCCAAACCTACGGATGTGTGAAAATCTGAATTTTCAATAGCAAATAAATGTTGAGATCGATTTTAAATTAAATGCAAGTTTATGACAGTGCTATTTACGCGATACAGAAATAGTACTGAATTCTTCCCCACCGCTATTATTTTTAACCTTGAAAAAATCGTCGCTTTGCTTTATCAAGTTGCGGATCACCACACTGCCGGCCAAAATTAGCGGCTATGTCGTGCTGAAATCATTGTTTATTTTCAAACAAATATTTTTACTATTTGCCGTGGCGAATGAATGCGCGGGCGTGCGACGCCAATTAAAAGCGAAAAACTCATATCTCAAGCCACAATAACAATAAATTGAAAAGTCGGAATGGAAAGTACGACGAAGCCGTTTGCTTATTTTGATGTCTGCGATTTTCAGGCAGTCCTGTTTCCACGACGGGAAAACGTCGATAATCACCGAGCAGACCTTGCTCGTAGGCAGCAACGAAAACAACCGAAAAATGGCGGCGATCGTCGAGATGGTCGGCGGCTTCCCGACCAAATGTCCCAACGATTACACCCTGATCGACGAGCTGTACGCGTCCGAGCTCCAGGCGGACGGCAGTCTCCAAGTCAAACACAAGTTGGTGCCGGCCGAGGAGTTCTGCATCGAGAGCGTTCAAGCTGTGGACAGCGAGCATCTGTTGCCGGTTAAAGTGTTCGCTTGCTCGGAGCACGCGGCTGAAAGGTAAGCGGTGTATTAGCACAGAAAACGCACATAAAATCGTTCGCCTCTCATTTCGGAAGTTTGCCAAGCAACTTTGCAAAAATACCTGTCCAAAAAGTCGAGAGAGAGAGAGTCCAAACATTACGGTCTTTTGCCGTGCCGCACACGCGCCGGCCAAGCGGATAAGCGATCAAACTTTCATTGCCATAGTCCGCATATATACCGCTCGCACGCGCGCAACTTTGAATTATTAATTTTCGGCGGGGGGCACATGGCGCACGAGTCCCAACTTGTGGCTGGCGAACGCGTGCCGCCAACTTTTCCCGATTATATGAATTTTGGATGACAGGTACTTGCTGCAGTTGATGATCCTCTTTTCAAAAGTACCCCCAGCTGCCTTTATGACTTTTTATTCTGTCGACTTAGTGCTCACAATCGCTTGCTAATTAATTTTTATGAAAAACGGATTTTCTTACTGTAATGCTGCATAAGAAACAAAGTAAATTAATAAAGCCGTGACAAAGAGAATCTCAATGTCGTGAAGGTTTTAGTCGAGACAAAGTCCATCGGTTCAGCAAAAGTTTGGTTACTTTATTCAGTAACGTTATCCGGTGATATTAATTCATATTATACCGAGTTCCTTCTCATATTTTTATTAATACATTTACTTGTTGCGTTAATTAAATTTTGTATAACAATGCGCATTTTTGCGAACGAAAAAAAATTTAATTAAAAACTGAATATTTATTTTCAAAATGATTCTTCACGTCAATTAATGAGGTTTCTTAAATATTCTATTAATTAAATTATCTATAAAAGAAATCATACTCTTACAAAGTGTGCGATCGTCATCGTAAATAATTTGAAATAGTTCAAATTGATGCTAAAGGTACAATCATCATTAGAAACAAGTAACTGACACATATGTATCTGCATTCCAAGCCTCTTGGTCAGCGCTCGCGATTCGAATCATTGCTCTAAAATTCAGTCCACGAAATGATCTTACAGAGCGAAGATCAGCGCGGAGAAATCGCGTACGCGCCCTATTGACGTCAAGCTGAGAAAATTAAAACTTGTGCAGAGGAGCTGGCTCTAACGCGCATGCATTATATATATGCGAGGCTGGCGCGTTTGTTTGAAAAATATCGCTTTCGCCGCTTGCAGACGCGCGTACGCCTGCTCTCTCTCGACGCAGTCTATATATCCCCAAGAAACTTTCTCTGACCCGAATTCCCCGCGACAGTCGCTTCATTCATATAGATATACAAAATGTGTAGACGGTGTACCTACGTACGAAGGCGAAGCCGGACATAGCCAAAGAATCCTGTGCGCGTGAAAAACTCACGGTATATAAAGAATCAAACTGGTTTCATCTGACGTAATTCATAATATAAATAATAATATGTTTAGAACCGGAGCTTACGTTGGAGTATGAGCGTAACGAATGACGTATTTACTTGGACATTTTTTTAAACGTACGGGCGCACCATCAAATGAACGCCAAGTTTCGTTTCTTTTTGTCCTCTAAACGTGGTAAAAAATACAAGGACCATCGATTTATAATCATTTACAATATAACAATGCGTAACGACATGTTTCCTAATCATTCCAATTGTTTTTCCAAGATTTTTATGTTTCCTATGTGTTAACATCAATAGAAAGTTACAAAATGTCAAGTTTGTCAAACATGTATTTGACGCTTTGAAACCTAACGAAAAAAAGTAAATAAAAAGTACACATGCTCTTACAGAATGGGAGTCGCAGTACGAGACATAAGATTCACTCTATATCCGGTCGGCTTCATCATTAGTGCAGTATTTCTAGCAGCGACTCTGGCAAGTGGATGGCTGCTGCCAAGCTCGCATCACCTACTGCACTGGCGATGCCAAACGTACCACGTTACCTGCCTCATGCTCGGCGACATTACCATGGCCATCATTCAGTTGGGCGGAACGTCACTTCAGGGCGAGTTCTGTCGTGCTCTGGGTAAATTTTTCACTTCTTCTTTTTTTGTGACTCAACTATACTTACAACTCTTGAAACTGAAAAGCAATAAAATAAAAAGCAAGGTTCTGTGCACTACTCCAGGAAATGGTACGAAAAACAAAATAAAAACTAAACGTCACATGGTCTTATTGCATGCATAGGCATGAGAGAGGAGAGAGAGAGAGAGAGAGAGAGAGATTCGTATAAGCCACGTGTCGTGTGAAGGGAGTGCGCATAGAGGCTCTTTCCTACCCTTTATACATCTCTTGCCAAGCGTCCATTATGAGCTCACGTGCTTATTGCATTTTTTCAGCCAAGTCCTTCTTATATGCTCGACGATACAGGCTGTATATATAGTTGCTCTGCACTATTCGCAACTCATTTAACGAAACTCATTCCACATGTTGGCTAAAAACTTTGACAACGAATGTCGAAAAAGTTTTAATTGCGTAGGCTTTCTATTCTATGGTTATTATAATTATTAAGACTAAGCCGATGGAGAATTTTCATGAAAATGAGTAATACATTTCTCTCGCATTACAATACTGCAAAAGTATCTCAATATAATTGACAAGTTTTATCATTATACGTAACACAACCTCCTCTCTCTCTTTCTCTTTTGATTAGATGATACGTAAGTGAGGTAACGTGTATAATTAAGGGAAAACCCATTCCAAATGTAAGCAAACTCCTGATTGAAAAAAATTCAAACTCAAATAAACTGCCATTATCGGCGTTGAGTGCGTCGAGAGCGGAAATCGATCAAATATTTCACGGTTTTCACTTAAAAAAGCCTCAACATGCTCGCGATAGTACTTATCACTGGTTGGAACCAAAGGAATGTGCATTTTAAGCTCGTATGCACGGATGTATGTAGCCTTGTGTGGGATTTTTAAGACACAAGGAAGCACATAATACGTATATAATGCGTGAAACCGAAAGTATTATATGTCATTGACCCTCGCTCTCCATATATTATCTTGCTCTCTGCAGCTCTCTTGTTTATTCGAGCAAGACCGAGTGCGGAGACGCCTACCCATATATGCCGCTCGCTGCAGCGGTCTTTTTTTTTCGTTTTTTCCTTGCGCCTCTTTCACTCGTGTAAACTCGATGAAAGAAATCAAGAGATGTACTTATCACGCCGCTGCGTCTCGTTCTTTTTTTTATTTTCTTATTCAAGTGTCATCTTGATTATATTTTTTGGAAAGTAACGGGCAGTATGAGAAAGACTCCAGAAAAATTCTCGTGATATACTTTGGTATATGTAAGTAAGGAATGTGGAAACATCGTGTAAATAGGCACAGCTATATATAACGCGAAGCGCAAGAAAAAGTGAATCAAAAGAACGAAACACGTATCAAACCACAGGCATCGGTTTATCAAGTGTCCAATTGTTGTACGCCGCTAAAGGCTGTTTCGGGGATTGTTATATCCTATACAAGCCAAAGCTCATCATAGGACTGCAAACGATACGCGTACGACACGGGGGATACAGATCCGTGGTGTACTATTTTCAACGTGAATTCCCGTTCAAAAGTTTATCTGGTATTTTTTATCCCTCGCAGCTGTTGGTCTTCGCGTCGAGGTTACTCACACTGCACAATGCATCCGCCTGGGGATTTTTTGTTTCCTTTATATTATTGAGCGCGACGTGGCTTTTAGTGCGCATGCATCCACGGTGGAAATGTACGCACACACGCTTACACCCAGTCCATAAATCTTCAGCTGCCAAAACGCGTCGAGATTAATCCGAAGCCGCAGTGGTGGAGGAAGGGGCAGAGATAAATAACAAAACGTAGTAGACGTATACGCGGTACACAGGTCGTGCGAACGACGTGATTATTACGCGCAGCTTTATGTACGTGATATGTTCCTCTTTGCCGCTGTACGTATATACAGACGTCCGTTATTCTTACGCACGAGCTGATGTGATCTATGATCGAATACCAATGGGCAAAGACAAATATCGAAGTAATCATGGTTGCTCGAAATTCCGGCGCAGTCGCGCTATGCGCTTGCCGTTAACGCTTCGAAGCGTCATGCGTGTGAATTACGTGCATGTATCCGAGCCGATTTGCGGTAGCCGTGCGCCTTGTTTTGATTTAACGAGGTCGTTTATACGGCTAATGGCCGGCTTATTATACGACGAACTGCCTCCGACACACGCGCCGAATTTCACGCTCGTTCCAACGTCGTCTTGGTCGTTGTCGAGTGCATAAATATTTTCCGCGCGCAGCCGGCGTTGCTTTACGGCATTTCTGCTAGGTCCTGTTTGTCGTATTGCCTTATCGAACTGCTGTTACGTTCATACTCGAGCTCACCCTCGCATCTCTCTGTCGTCGAGTACCTATATGATACACCATACCTATGCGTGCGCTGTATACGCCGAGAGAGCAACTGCGCGTCTACGTATAGGCTGTTGCACACACGTGTGTGCGTGCTGTACGCAGCGACCCCGACTGCGCAAGCTATACTATCCTACATCTGCTCTCTCCTCTCCAGCTTCTCTATATCATTTCTCTCTGTAGCTGCAAATACCGCGTGTGCACGCGTATACATCGCAAGAGCATATATATATATCGATGGCACACGTGTGCGTGCAGTTGTAGCCAGAGACTAGGAGAAGCGAGAAGGTGTCCCGAGACCTATACATCTATAGACTTGCGTACATGGCGAGATGTATGTATTTGCCCAGCATTCAAACTTCTCTCGACTTCGTTCTGTCCGTATATGTGCACGAACGTATGAATACTCGCCACCACTACTGCTGATGCTGCTGCTACTGCTGCTACTGCTGATTCGTGAGCAGAAACAACGCGAACGCCAAGCTCTCGAATTATCTGCCCTTTATCCCGTATATTCGAAGCTGTGAGAACCTCTATCCGCGCGACGAGGCCAAGTCGTCAAGCCGCCGCTGCTGCTGTTGCTGCTGCTACTGCTGTGTGTGAATTACCTTTAATTAGAGACTCTAATTGCAATTACATACGTGTCCTCGTAGAGCAGCTGAGTGAATGGTATTTGGCACTACTATATATTGTAGGCAAGTTATTTTACTCCCAGTTATACTCCCGTATATATATATATATAAACTATACATTGACAGGTACTGGATGGAATTTTTCGCGCTCGATTACATTTCAGCTTTTTTTTCAACTCCATCAATTATATTTTTTTTCTTTCTGATCCTGACGTGAGCTCTTGCTATAGCTGAAATAATGCGACAAGCGATGAATTGTGAATAAACGTCGACGAGAGCTTGAAATTATCGATCGATGACGCTGACACGGAACGAGTTCGCGCGACATTTGACGCCGACTACAGTGCGGGGCTGAACATTTAACATCTGCATAGCCTTTTAGCGAATCGAGCGCAATGCCGAATATACGTATGCAACTGCCACGACGTTTTTAAGGTGGACAAAACAAATCGATAGTTTGCCCATTAAAAGCTCCGAACTTGCAGGAGGAGTTAAATGGAGCATCGAAATCCTATTATTTACAGTCTCGCTCTCTTCTAGTACACAACTATGTTTACCAAAATCGCTTTATCGTTATTTTCAGCCTGCGTAACAGCTTGCAGTGTCTTAATCGCACCGCCGTATGTATTTATATACGAGATATACGGATGTTCTACGTATGAGCACTGGTAACAATCTAGGGCCTCGGACTTTGTGCTTTTATACGACAGCAGCAGTAGCAGCGACACCCTCGGTTACGTCGTTGAATTCGTAACGTACGGCACGTTTGCTTTCTCGATTGTCTATCACTCGGACTATCGACTAGTCGCGTTCTCTTCGATTTATTACATAGGCCCAAATTGAAGTTATCTGCTCTCAAATGATGATAATTATCGATGCTGACGATTTTGTTCAATACAAAACCTAAAATAATGAAAAAAATTACTCTCGTCTACACAAACAAATTTGAACGGCTTTAACAATATAAGATTGAATTTCAGCTTAGAGAGCTGCCATAATTCAATTTGACTATTGCTGTATATACTCCTCTATCAGCTGCTGAGGGGTAAAAAATGTTAGTGCAGTGTACTCAATCTCGTATTATTGGCTTACATCTCTCGGACGGTAAAAGCTTGGAAAAAGTAAGCAATCGTTTCTGGGTTTTACTTATCGATTCTTTTACAAAAAAGTGGTACATTTTTCATGTAATTGAATTTTAGTTCAGTATTGTTCAAATGCCGTGAACAAAAAATGAATTTAGATTTATAATAAAAAAAATATTATCTTTTAATTGGACACAAGAATATTTGAACTAAAGAAACAGTGTTTACTGTACAATCAGTCCGTAGAGAATTATTCACCTCTGCTACAAATTTACCACGAGCAGCTAAAAAAATTCCTTGTTCTTCTTCGTTATAACGAGAGAAACAAAAGCAAATAAAACGAACGAATCTTTTGAAAGTAAATACCATTGCAAGTGGCTGGCCATGCTATACGGGATTACTCTGGAAACATTTTAAAATTCACACGCAGGACCTGCACGATGTAAAACATCTCACTATGTGCCTTGAATGAGCTGCAACTATTATACTATATCTGCCTTGAAATATAATATACGTTCAGCCTCTTCAATTTCAACATCCGGATATACGGTGGGTGTTCGAGAGAACAAAGACTTATACTATGCATTAGTATCGCGCGAGATAAAAGTAAAGTTTTAATTTAAAATTTAATGGAAAGATTAAACCATTTCGATTTGAGTAAGAAGGTACTGAATGATATTTGCCGTAGTATGACTTAAGATTGAATCTCCACTTACGCACTGAAAATGTTCTAAACTTTCAAAAAAAATGTGTTCAAAATTACTAGCTCAATCTAGTGGGAAACCCCCTAGAAAACAGGCTAATTTTGTAAATTTTGCTATTTTTGTTATTTTTCAAAGTTATTTTCACGTTTTTCAATGCTCTTTGATTTTTTCCACATTATCAATATCGATTAAAATTCTATAATATCGATATCATATAAATTTGATTTTGCAGAGAATCGGCCATTTAGGGCAATAAGAAGAGTATGAGGCATTAGGTAAGCTTCCTCTCAGGATGCTACCTCCATTCGCAAAAGTCATTTTCTATCGCCTGTGCACGTATATACATATAGTTTTTTTCTTCTCCTTAGCCAACTTGGTCTGCCTGGTGAAACATCACCCATACGATTTTTTAGTTGCAAACTCTTGCGCGCGAGCTCGCGCCGGAATAAGTTTTCGTCGTGCAACTTTTCGCACAGTGCTTTAAAGGCGCCACATATATAACTTTCAAGAGAAAGGAAGAGAGAAAGAGAGAGAAAGAAAAAAGGAGATCGTTCTTTCCAGAGAAGTTTATTTTTAAACACGTGTGGATAGAATCAGCCTCTCTTTTTTTGTCTTTTCATGTGGTCCATTGGATAAACCTAAATAAAGCAATGGAAAATCGTCGAATACTCATCACTTTAATAAGAGAGAGAAATGCAATTATAAACTTACAGATTTTAAATTAAGACTAGATAATTTCATGTAAGCTGACAAAAAACTGATTGTTTTTCGCGACAACACAAAAAATTGGGTCATTCTATTTCACAGCGTATTGATCGTATATAAACAAGAAAAGTAAAAAGAAAGAAGGGTACACAGGATGAAATGATGGCTCGCCACTGTAAGACACAAGTACACACAAAAAGAGAATATTTGCCAGTTCATTCTACTTTTTGCTCTGTTGCCGAAGCGAATACATGCAGCCATATATTATACAACAGGGATGGAAATTTTGGCAGTTTATTTCAATTTTTCAAAATATTCTTCTCTAGCTCTTGTTTCGATTTTACTTTTTTTGCAATACAGTAACAAAGTAACAAAAAGCTAACTCATACTCGTTACTCTAGTGTGCTTTTTTCAAAAGAGAGAGAAAAATATATATATAGCCAGAGGGTGAAAACATCGTTTTTATTTTGGCACCAGATCCAACGTGCGTTTTTGTAATCTGAATTTCTCTGCCACTGGGAAAATTATATGCAATCGACGTTTTGTTGGCTCCAACGAGGGTGAGCAAATATTTTATCACCTTTTGCCATGGATACGTTTCCTTGCGTATTTTTCAGCTTTTTTATGTATTGAAACTGAAAAATGTGTCACAGAAGATGCCAGCAAAAGTACAAAAAATACTGGCATTTCGTCAGAGAAAAGTTTCGCATCGGATTATAAACCTTAAATTTTCTGCACTTTTGTTCTTAAAAAAAAAACCACCACATTACACCGTCTGGTGTTCCTAACATCGAGTGATTAATTCAGTCTGTGAATCCTTACACTCAATTAATCAAAACGTAATACAAAAAAAGAGAATTTAGGATTGATTCGCGGTTTATCAGGCTTGGAGTAGAAAAATCGAATTTAGCGGTTACCGAAACCGTCACGTTGCATTTTCCGATGTGGTTAAATGCGCGCAGACTTGAGCAATTAAACGACTGAGGTAAAATTCGCTTGGTTTTTGGCCTTCTATTGTTAGCTTGAACTTGACATGTATGAAACTTTTTCTTGTACGGCAACTTTGTCGTAAAGCTTATCAGTTGCAGGATATTTGCTTTAAACCAGTTGATCAGTTCTTATTTAATGATCAATCTGACCAAAAATCTTCAATTCAAATACACTGTGCGTTGATTATATATTGATACATCTTTGCACTTGACTTCGTTTATTTTTCTATGGTATTTTAGAACGTGAATAATTCAAACACTAATCGGATGTGTATAGTTTCTGTTAAATACGTTCTTAACTTGGCTTATTTTTGGCCTGCTCAAATTTCAGAGATGCCATTAATTGTACAATTGCAATCATGATTTTTTAGTTTTCAATCCGTATATTAATACTAAATTCGTTTTACCATTTTTTAAAATTTACTTATGTCCAAGTTAGTTCTAATGAGATTATTAATATTGAATTATTGCTACAACTTGTTCGAATTTAAACTTGTCTTTTCCTTGATAAATTTCAAGTAATAATACTTGAAATACTTGAAAACATTGAATAACACACATAGTCGCACACTCTCATCCACTTCAGCTATCCTTAAGATCCTTTGTGTCGAAAATTGCTTCGTATATAGGGCACATCGTTGTCTAATCCTATTTGGTTTCGTTCTATCTCACGTAATTGTTCAAAATTCAAAACAAATATTGTGACAAAGAAGCGTGAAAGTGTAAAATGTATTTTCTCCATGGGTCAAATCGCTTCACCAAATTCAACATTATTCGAGTTTGCTAAATACCACTATTCAAGCATCTGAAAAACGTACGTATATAATATATATAACGGTATTTGTGAACAGATACTTCAAATTTGCTTGTTTTATCGCTATTTAACTTGACTCTGCTCTCGGCACTCTTATTCGTTCGCATACATCAACATTTTATCGCGATACCACAATGCTTAAACTACGTTTTGTTAAATGTAATAAACTTTTTCGGATTTGAATTCGAAAGGAAAATTGCCAGACAAAATTCTTTAACAAATAAAAAAGGGGGTAGAGAAGAAATAACTACGAGCTGGTAAAATAAACATCCGCATGTGTATGGAAAGCGCGCGCTGTATGTAGTTGTATCATACTCGTTTTTACGGGATGTTTTTATTGCGAGTCATGTAGCCCGGCTGCTAACTTTTTTCTTCGTGTATCATTCGCGCTTTTTTTTCTCCCTTCTTTTTATCGTCACGCCACGAGTAACCCGTTGTGCGTAGGTGTATACAGCCAATTCTATATGAAATCGAATAAAACAAAATGTTCTTTCTACTGCCATGAAAAACTTTTTGCTGGTGTCAAATTGTCCCATAATTTTGGTGTAATTTTTGGGACCGTACGTCATCCATTTTAAGAGGCCTTTTGTTAATGGAAAATTAGCATTTTTTCTAAAATTTATGTTTGTTGCGAACATTAAAAAATATATATATTGCCTAGCTTGTTATAGGGAAGAACATCAGAAAAGGGATATTTTATCAATATTTGATTTTTTGTGACTCATTAGAAAAATTTACGAGATGTTCACCGATATTCGAAGGAAGCTCTGTGGATTATTTGAGATTAGTTTCTGAACTTTATTAGATTTTGCCTTTTGTGTGTGTGTGTCTCTCTCTCTCTCTCTCTCTCTCTCTCTCTCTCTTTATAGTAAGAAGCGGAGACTGACTGAAGTGATTTTGTTATATAAAAAAAACTTTGAATTTTGGAAAAATGTCAACTTTTGGCTTAAAAAAAAGTGATGTATGGCACTAAAAACATCAAGTTTTTTCATGGTATCAGTAAACAATTTTTTTGGTTCATTCTATTTCACAGAGAGTCATCCATATATATGTGTGCGCGTTGGATGCAATTTTAATTCGTTCTGTAGATGCTTTTGTTGCTCCTCTACTCCTTCATCTACTTCTGCACAGAGCTTTCTAATGCGTGCGGACCAACCCCCCAACCCACACAGACACACAGTATACAACATACACAAACAAACGTCATGTATACAAGCGTGAAATAAAATAGCTTTTTTGTTCATAAAATGAAAACTATGTGTTATGTCGTGATCGAAAATTGTGCCGAAGCAACCAAACCAACATGTATAGTGTAATTTTGTCAGGTGTAGACCAGTTTTCTACGAGCAATTTGTGTTGGGATCGATACTGTTTTGATTTTTGTACTTTCAACTCGTACAAAATGTCAATTGAACATCAAAGGCGAACGGCATTTACATAACTCAATAGCATATTGACAAAATTAAGGGAGTCGTTTTACATGAATTTTTACATTAAAATTTCAAAATTCTTAATAATTTTTGTGTCTGATACGAGCGCGCTCATGTTGTATTGGATGACGTTCTACTCATCAAAGCATCCGTTTATGCACGGAAAAATCAATTCCGGCTTGTATTTTGTTCTCGAACGTGCGCGGACGTGCGTATAATATATCGAGTTACTGAATTATTCATACTTGTCAATCTTGAACTTAATTTTAATCCCATGGGTTTCGTAGACGTTACTGCGTACATACATACCACGCCCTTTTGCATTTCGTTGCCGAATATTATACAGCCATGAGATGTATTGATAGCGTTTGAAATTTCGTATAATGTTCACGAGCGCGCGCGAGAGAGTCATCTCCGCAGCATCAAAATCCACGAAAAATCTCTGATCTCTGACTCATATGCCGCGCATGTAATATGCTTGGTGCCGTGCGCGCTTCAGCAGCACAACTGCTGTTTTTGTCAATATCATGCAGCACTTTGCAGAGTCAGAGAGCAGTTTCACGAGTTCACAGATTGCGTTACAACAGTGTCACTTGAAAATCTGACCTCCTCAATAGTTTGATTGAATATGTGAGAAAAAATTTGTCTTTACATGAGTAATTTGGGAGACTCATATTTATCCGACAGTTTAAGTGAAATTAGACGCAAATAATGTCTATAATTTTCAGGGGTATTTCAAAAAATAAATTGTATACATTTACGAAAAATATGCTCTCTATGTCTCTCTTGTTTAAGGTTTTTTTAATAGTCGACGAATTGAAAAAGCAAAATAAAATCAAAAATCGAGTAAACAATGATCGAGAATATTTTTTAAAGCATTTTTATATTACTTTATTATGACATTGTTTATTGGTCGTATTTTACTTTCAGCGGTAAAAATAGAAAAACTTAAAATAGATAATATGGTCCGTGCAATCTGAAAATGTCTTTGTGTCCAAAAGTTTTCGAGATGCTAGAAAATATAAAAGTTCTCACTGTAAGGCTTGAAAATATTTTTAATATGCCGCGAGAGAAAGAAACTTTATAAAGAGATATCCTCATCTCTGTGAAAGCAATAAAGCACTTTAATAGCACTCATGAGAATGCGTATATATTTAAATATTAACGCGACAGGGGCAAAAATAGCAAAAGTTGCATAGACGCTATACGAGGCGTTAATTTCAGTCGTGCGGTATATACGGGATATCTAATTTCTCTAACCCTCTCGGTAAAGTCCTACGTATACATATTTAAGCCACAGCTGCTAAAGACAGCAGTGTCGGCGTGGGATACTCCCCCTTCAATTTTCGGAGCTTCCTCCGGGCACCGATGCAACCATAAAAAAGTCGCCCCTGTATCGTATCATACACACACTTGGCTTTTACGTTTATAATTAATGAAAATTTGTCGCGCCGCAGCGCAATAATCTGCCGTACCTTTGATAATTGCGAATTTCGTGATTTTCCACATCTGCGCATATCGAATAATTCCAGAATAACAATATTGACCACCCAGTCGAACGTCAAAACGAAATCCTAACTATGTGTACTTGATGGCAAGTATCAATTGTTATGATTCAACTTGCAGACTTATATGCACGCATCGAAACAGATTTAAACTTAAAATATAATGCATATACGTTAAGGTGAGACAGAAGAACGTAATTGGCAGCGTACAGTAGAAGAGAGTACTCTCACTCGTACATGTAATACATAACAACCCTTATTCAGCGCCGTTACGCAAAAGGGTCATGAGGATCGATTATATGAAGCCCCATGCAACGAGCTAACAGTACCATTCGAGAGATCGTAAAGCTTCATGCGGCCATAGAATTATTTTCGCGCGTACATTTGCTTTCGATGATGCGTTCGAGTGCGTTGAAATTACAAATAATTCACATACCGCATTTAGACAATTATTTGGCCGCGTGTGTGGATCGTGTAATAATTTTGTATATTTCGAGTATTTTACTCGAACCAGTGCATGTTATCCACTTGTGCACAACAGCGGCACATATAAGCAGTTCAAAATTTTAAATGAGAATTTCGAGCGCCTCATAATTCCAAACACATTTTGCGCGTTATGGGCATTAGATTAAATTCTGTTGAATGCTGATATTTTATCAAAAAGATATGCAAGCAAATTTCGTGCGGACGAATTATATACGAAATTGCGAAAAATTTTTAATATTTCACGGTGACAACTTATCATAATTTTATTAAAATTCGACAACTCAAAAATTCGAATTTATCAGTCAATTAAAAAAAACTATATGGTTAAATATTCTCTGTTGCAGCAATCATGGCTCACTTCTTTTTCTTGGCAACGTTTTTCTGGCTGAACACGATGTGCTTCAACATTTGGTGGACATTTAGGTAAGTTACTAATATATCAACGTAGCTTGGACTAGTCGTTTGGACTTTCTTGCTTCGCATTAGCTTTGCTGTATTTGAGTTCTACTGCATTTCCTGATTTGGTATTACAGTAAAACGAGAACAAAACGCAATGATCTTGTCGGCTTGATAATAATAAAAGCCGCAGTGCTCTTGATCTGGATCAGACGGTCGGCATGGTGAAAGTTGATCAAAACTCCTTTACAGTATATTGATAAAAATACAACCGGTTGAATATCTATACCCGTAGTTTAGCTATTCGTTTATTTATTAAATATCTCGAGGAATTCCTCCATTTTATAGTGCTTTTATAAGCAAAGTTTATGGCATCGGTACACAATCGTGAAATCGAAAATTTTTTCATATTGACCACAGAGCTATGCGATATTTATCATAATTTCATAACAATGCGCCTTATAAAATTCCTCGAGTGGATGAATTATTTTGATGAGTTATTTACGAAATCTACTACCGGCCGCCGGTTTCTATGATTAGATCATGACGCGTGAGAGATGTGACACTACGTGGGAGCGCAATTTCAGCCACGATTGACGCTTAATTTTTATTCGCATAAGCTTGCTGAACCTTGAGACACTTTTGCAGTAAAAATTTTAATTCGACCTAAAATTGTACGTTCAAGTTTATTCTAAACGTGAATTTTCTCAGTACTCTATAACGTGAGCATGGAGAGTGATTTAGCTCGTAGGAAGTAAGCAAAAAGAAAGAAAAAAGAACGAAAGAAATGAGTATGTATAATACACGAGGCAGATGAGTCGTCGACGAGAAACTGTAACGGTCGTCTCGCGCAGCTTATCTGTTATACTGCAGACGCGAGAAATAGTTCGAAGGAATTTTTTCTTATCGATGTCATACGTGTATAATTACCGCTAATGACCAGTTATCCTTTCTCTCTCCCTCTCCTTTTCCTCTCTCGCTTTCTCACTTGCACGTCGACTGTACAAGGCAGTCTCGTGTATACTTACGCTATCTTATTCTAAAGTTCATGGTCAACGTCATCTTACACATTCGCTCGCCGTTATCGACTCTCTCTCTCTCTCTCTCTCTCTTTCCCTCTTGCAGATGCTGCACGGATAGGCGGATAAAAGATTGCGCTCGTTCCGATAAACGCCGCGATATACTACAAACCACTCCGCATATAAAAGTATACGGCCACCGCTTAAGCTTTCTTTTTTTTCTTCTCGCTCTTGTATACCTCGCTAGTATAGCTTTCATGTAGCGCGTCGCGTCGCCTTCAATTAAAAAGCATTAGTCCCATTACAAATTTCAATTATTCGCGCACGTGGAATAACAACCAAGTTTTTCTCAATCGATAGGTACCCGCGGGAAAAGCTCGCATCGACGTGCGAGAAATACACGTAGGCAGTGTTGGCCGCGTATGAACTACGCATGCACAGGCGTGAGCTTTTTGTGCTCGCGCGATCATCGTTGGCCGCAGCAAGAGAGAGAGAGAGAGAGATGAGCGACATATACACAAACACGTCGATGGTATAATTGCTTATACGTAGAGGCCAGGCTGATGCGCGCTCGTATATATGCGCAGTGCCCATCTCGCATCTGGCGCGCGCTAGATTATTATACATTTTTTGCACCTCGCTACAACACGAACGCGCTTGGTTTTTTCATATGGTGTATATGGCTCAGCAAAGCGTACATTGCCACGGCGAAAGAAAACGTTTAACGACCAGTATACATACGCACCGAGACTCTAGTTGTCTGTATGAGTGTATAGTATTAATACCAGCTTCGTATACATGATGAGCATATCCGCGCGTATATGCAGCATAACGCACTATGCGCGATGATAGACGAGTGATCGCATAAAGCCAGCAACAGTAGTTTTTCGTCGTGAAAAAAAGCACGATGCTTGTGTACGCTGGCAAATATACCAACCGGTTTGAGAACGAGAGAGAGACTAGAAGAGTACATTGCACTGTTACATAAGACTCGCGATTGTAGCGACGCGCGAGGTTCGAGCCTATACGCTTATCTTCGTAATCTGCACCTCGATATCATGAGCATCTATAAGACCAGAGTTCCTGTATAATCGATCAATGTTATGCTCGCGCGCCCCATCATATCCTATAGACGCGCGTTTGCTGCAGCAGCATGAAAATTCTTATCTCGAGTACACGCGTACATTACTTATGCGTGTACAGAGCCTAGCCGTGCATAGCTATTTGAGACGCGCTTCTGTCGATGCGCCTTTTACATGCTGCGACGAGGGATCGTTTGTAAGTGTTGCGACCAACTCGTGTCTCGAGCGAGCCACGAGTAATCGCTCTATCGATGCGCCTCCATCGCTCTGTGACAATGCGCGACTCTCCGATCCGTGACTTTAGACATTTTCAGGAATTTCCATCGTTATGTGCGTGTATACGAGTGTAAAGAAAATTTGAAGAATAAGTTCATCGTCTAGTTAGAGTTGCGTACGGCACCCACTGCGGTATCGTAATAGCTGTACGCGATTGGATGTGCGTCTTGATTTTTAACGATCCTTCACAAACTAGCTTCGACAGCGTTTTAATTCCAACAAATTTACTATTCAATTTGCTTTCCAATTTAAAAGTGTTTCTCTATACGAAGAGCAGTAGATTTATGAATTCCACCAGAGCAGCTTCTTGAATGATTGACTTGACAATTTAATGCAATAAATTGAATTTCAAACTGGGTTACGTTAGCGTTGATTTTCTCCAGTAGTTTGCATTAATGAGTTTGACCCTTTATGCATGGCCTCTAGTCAAACAGCCTGACCATGATGAAATTTGATGTAAAGATATACTTGGACCATAAAACACTTTGTGATTTCCATGGAATAAAATGAAAAGATTGGTTTTTGCGAAAGTGAAATCTTTTAAAGTAACTTTTATGAGCTTGCTTCCTCGATCATTTCGTCACTTTCAAAGCATAATCGTAAATTGAAGTTTCGTTAATTATTCGTTTCAAAAATATTGAAGCTACGATGTTGTATGGGATTTGCAAACAAATTTTTGAAATCTACCATCATATTCTTATAAAACAGCTTTGAAGGTAAAATGCTGCGTGGATTTTAGTTTATAAATTGTTTGATGATTTCCTTCGAATGCTCGTTTATGTTGACGCAGTGCATTGCTGTCATTAAAAAACCAAAATAATTTTATCATGTACTCCACAAAAACAAAATGAATAGTATTTAGTAACTGCTTTGATTGGCTATGATTCCTACCATTGCTCATCATATGTACACTAGGTGTAAAACGATTCGTTTCCCGTCAGAAAACGTAAACACATCGTAGTGAGGGCCGCCTGCGTATATAACTTACGCGGCAACAATAACAATAGTACACGGGTCAGCATAGGCAGAGCCCCTCGTTCGCTGTATTTACGCTTTCTGACGGGAAACGAATCGTTTTATACCTAGTGTACCTTTATAAAACTTTCTTTGTGAATATTTTGAAAACAAATACATTTCTACGAATACAGTCCAATACATATTTTGACGAATCGCTTTATATCAAAGCTTCCAAATGAGACAATCGTCTACGATTAACCAAGCATTTGTAATCAAAAATGTGTGTAGGGCCATTCAAATAAACCGGTCCCCGTGTTTATACATCGTACAAATACCATCTTCGTAAACTCGTGTACAAGACATCTTAGCACGCATCAAAGGTTGCAACAGCAGCAGTTCTCGGTGTACAGACATAACAAACATTGCGGGATTATTAAAGCATCTCGGCTCTCTATCTTAGCCGCTGACGGTCGTCTTAGTTTTAGCTTTGATTGAACTATAGAATCGCTCAATAGGTGCGCGCCTAGCTATATATAACGTCTGGCAACGAGCTTGGAGAATTTAGCCTGGAGGGTTGTATAGCGCCGGGCGGTACGGCCACCATTCATATCTACGCACCGCTGCTAGGAATCGAAGGCCGGGATTTATATTCTTCGCGGCTGCATAGAAAGTTTCTCTCCTTCTCTCTCTCTCTCTCTCTCTCTCTCTCTCTCTCTCTCGTTCTTTCTCTACTTATAAAAGCCATCTTTGCATCTGAATGAGAATGTCAGAGAAAGAGTTGCTTTTTATTTCCAGCGAATTTTTTCTTTTCACATGAAAAGGGGTCAGTTTCTTTACTGCGCACAACTTCTGTACCTATGGCTTCTGTGCTTCGCAGTTATGGCAAATAGCTTTGCAAACTTGATACCATTTGACTTGTGAACAATTAGGATGGCAACTATATTTCAAATATTATACTTTCACCGACTCCCTGCCAGTATGAACATTTTGATTATTTCTAACTTGCCTACAGACTAATTCGATAACACTAGGCTATGCATGTGTAATTTACCTTGACTATATTCTCTTTAGAGACTTTATTCAGTTTGGAAATTTGATTTCCTTCTTGAATTTTCGCCATTACAAACGAAGTCTAAGAGAGTACGACGCTGTAACGCCACTGATACGATATACTCTTGTCTCTCTTTATGTATCAGAAATCCTTTGTCGCTATTGTTGCCCAGGAAGGTGCGAGGAGGTGCCTTTGAAAACGCTGTGCATGAGAGACGACGACGACGACGACGACTACGTCGCTTTGCCGTTACGCCGTGCCACCGCCGCCGACGACGATGGCAAATTAACGGGGTGCGTTACGCGCATCTATGGCTGTGCGCAGCATCGCGAGCCGAGGGATGTCGTTTAATTACCGCCTCTGAAAGGGATCTCTGTCGGGCCGGTGCTGTGCGAGCGTCAATTGCCACCAGCTGAAAATCGACATTTCCTCTTGGGGGCCTTTGAACAATATACTCTTTTTTTTTTTCAAACACGTGCCACTTCTCTCTCTCTCTCTCTCTCTCTCTCTCTCTCCCTCTTCTTTTCTCTCTATTTTTTCATCTAAAATTAAAGGCAGTTTGCATACCAACATACTGCGTGACACTACTGTTGTTCTGTCAATGAACTCACAAACCTTGACTTTCTTCTCATCATCGTCGTTTTTTTCCGCTATTCAGTCCGCATCGCTGCGCTGTGTGCGCGCAATTCTCATCTAAGCGTGACGTTTTTTGTCATTGCACGAGTACACCTACCTTCTTTCCTCGCGATCTTGACAAGAGTAGAACATAGCGTCTCCACAAAAGTTCAGACGCTTGTTCGTATTCGTATTGCATATTACGTGTCGAGCGCACACGTACGAAAAAAATACGCGTGAAGTAGCTGCATACATACCTGCGTACGGCAACTGTGCTAGCAAATATAGAGTTCCGCTGTAAATCAACAATCGATACTTGACTGTATTTTTACTCTGCAAAGAGCAAGTATGCGTTCGTTTGTTTCTTTCTGCTCTCGATCGTCGTTGGCATGTGTCCCGTTAAAAGTTAACTCGATTAGGCCAGAACAGCTTTGCCCTGCTTGTAGTAGTACTCGCTGATCGACTTTTGTATACATACAATTTTTTTACACGTTGTTTTTTTTACTTTTTGCTCGCAACTTACCCGCTAGAAAAAATGTACTATATGCAGCTTGCAGACTTTCAATATTTACATTTAAAGTTATATTTTTTCCTTCAATAAATAATCTTCAATGCCTTAACTTTTGCCATTTCCATTCATTTGAAGGCAAATCCATAATCTACGCAGAATTTCGAAAAAAATCTTCTTGAACGAGTTAAAATATCCGACTTCGAGGTAGTGACACATATTTCTTTGAAAGTTTTATCAAAATTGCTCAAAAACTTCATTCATAAACTAGCGACGATTGAATTCCGTAAAAGAGAGAAAGGATCTTTGCATGAAATGCATGAACTTTAACTTCGTTTTGGCGTGCGCGCATAGTGCGGATTTTATGAGCAAAGTTACGAGGAAACGATAGCGAGAATTCCTCCAACTAAATTTGAAATATTGTTTCACGCACGTTATCACCCATTGCGAAGAGTGACCTTTTGTTTTTGAAGCATTTTCTCTGTTCGGTTCATGCAAACAGTCCATAAATTAGTTAGCTATTGTCCTGTTTTATTTTTAATTTTGTATCACTTCAAAGAAGCGACTATTCAAAATGGTAAAACATTTGTTCTTCTAATTATATTGCCAAAAAATCTCTGCAAGAAAAATTTAATTAAAAAAATGTCTCTTGCTACACGTCGTTGATTGCACATTACGTGTGTGCACAGTCGTCATTTAATCAGAATTTGCCATAGCGCACCGATAATATTGACTCACTCATTCATCAGGTAGTCAATCAATGACGTGAACGCAGATCATTCTCATGATTATACACGTACATGTAACCCGTATAAGTTAATATATACATACGGCACTAACGAGCTCTCCCCATGCAGCCCATTGGTAAACATCTTGTACCCTATGCGTGACAAAGCAGCCGAGTTCCTATATATTTGTAATACAAATTCATTAAATTGAATTTTAATTGAAAAAAATTATGCCAGGTCGGATTAAGTGCGTTGAAGAAAATGCATTTCTTTGAATACAAAAAACCTCTGCAATTATGAGGTAGTTCGTAAAAAGGCAAATGTGTCACGTTGAGGGAGAAAGAGAGAGAGAGAAAATTGAGCTTATACAGCATCTTATAAGCTGCTCCGAATGCCAAAGTGATCGACCTGGAATTTTCCATTTGCCGAAGCTAATTGTGCGTATGTGTCGAGGTTAGCGATACATACTCGCAGGGATACTTTTTACAACGCCTTTTAGTGTTTGTGGCACGTGACGTTTTTTCCGAGATACTTCAGTGAGACGTTAAACGAGAACTATTCGCTATTCTTAGTCCTACGTAAAAGAGAGCGCTCGAGTTAAGTTAGAATCAGCCTTAGCAATTTAATTTTTATAGTGTCCTGTAAGAATTTTCACTTGCAAAAAAAATGTATTAATCTTTAACTGACATTTTTTCTAAATTTAATTAGCTTTTAATGTTGTGCGACAAATCAATGATAAAAAGTTTTTTTCTAAAATAATAGAAAGTACCTGCAACATTTTTACCAGCTCTGCAGAGATTTAATATTTATCGTTGGGAAATACGAAAATTCCATGTTTTTTTGTATTTATTTTTTTTAGATCCTAATTCTATTGCTTGATAAATGTGATATTGAAAAGTTTTCACACAGGGATTTTCTTTTCTAGAGATCTACGACCAGCGAGTCTTGAAAAAGGACAAGAAATGCTGCGTCTAAAATTCTACGGTGCTTACGCTTGGGGAGGACCACTTGTTGTCGCTGGACTAGCGGCTGTACTTGATCATTTGCCTATTTCACCAGAATACAATTTTCTACGCCCAGGCTTTGGAGAGAAGCAGTGCTGGTTTTACGGTAAATTTGTTATTGTAAATAAAAATTTTATTCTGAGAAATAAACTAATATTTCGAAACAAAATTTACTTATATTTGAAATAATAGTTTATTATAATCTCAACGTTGTAGGTATTCTCATGAATACCACGAAATTATAAAGCGATAGTATACTCTAAATCAAAGCGTAAATGAAAGTTAATACCGTATGGATACCATTAAGGTGTCTCTTATTTTTTAGTTCGATTTTTTTTTGCAGAGTACATTATACAATTTAGTGTATTATAAAAAACTATACTCTCAGTAGTTAAAAATCTGCAAAAAAAATTCTCATCCGTGTCACCAGAGCAAAATCGTAATTTTGAGAAAAAACCCCATTATATAACCAAGTGTTTAATTTCAGCATTTTTTCGTCATCGGTACATTGTAAAAAATTGCTTTATAGTATACTAGTTTAAAGCTCAAGTATGCTATAGAAGCCTAACAGAATTCCGAAATTTTATTTTAATATATGAAAATACAGACAAAAAAACAGAAAAACATTGAATTTTATCGTTTTTTATCGTTTGGTTCTTTTCTACGCATGGTAAATCCCAATCAAATTCAAGGCCAAATTAAATGTCACCAATTTTTTCGTCCAAAAATACACCTAGAGGGTTTTTGATTTTTCTTTTTAGCTTACTTGTGATATTTGCAGGGGCTCCAATACTTTTAGTGCACCCTGTATATTGTGAACATCATCCATAAAACCAACTAATGATGCTGTGAACTACGCAATTTTATTTTCCTCTTTTGTCTTTTGTTTTTTTTAATGGTTTGCGGAGTGATTTCTTGATTTGTTTATGAAATGAGTCGCCTTTCTTTCGGGGTCACATAGAACTATCTTATTGCTTCACAAGTACAGAGATAATTGGTGGAGATCTTCTTTTTGCTCTTTTTTTTCTGACGTTACTTTAATACAGACGTGTTAAAATCATGTTTTACTTTTTCAGGCAATGCGATTCTGGCTTACTTTTTCGGACCTATTGGTTTACTTTTGCTCATCAATCTTCTATTTTTTGCCGCGACGGCTCGCGAATTAACCTGTGGCCTTTGGAAAGGAGAAATCGTTAAGAGTACTACCGAGCGGTAAGTTCAGAAACCTTTTAAACCATTTAAAAAGATAGTCGCTAATTCTTTGAGATCTGTTTTACGTTTTTTAATCAATGTGAAATTTATAGATTCACAAAAATACGCTATTAAAAATAAACTATTTTAATATCCTGGGAATTTCATTATTCTTTGATTATTTTTATTTCACGATTATACTTTTGAATGTCATTCACTCATTTGCATATACAAGATGCACCAACCTTGAATATTTTTATTAAACGAGCAGAGAACATTTTCATTTTGTCAAGCAATTTTCTCGCATTTGATTAATTATTCTTTGAGCATGGTGGATTCTTTTTTTCTCACGTAAGTTGGCTGGCGCTCTTCAGAATATTTATCGTTGTTCTATTTTCAAAATGTAAAAACTGAGTGAACTTTTACGCTCAACTTGTATTGACAAATAAAAATTCGTAATCGTGAAGTTTAATTTCAAGTCATTTTTATCCTCGGTCATTGACACGAATTAATCTTTTTACGACACGCGCTTGAATTTACGATGGGACGCATATACACGCACTCTGCGTAACTTGTGTCTTGACACTGGCTTTATTTTCGATTACAGAGTCAATGAAAGATTTTGACTGCGTGAACAATAAAAATTTTTAAAAAATTTCGAATAATATGATACTGGAATTGCAAGTAATAAAATGTAACAATACAAATTAAAAAAAGTACTCTTCAAATTTATGAAGATAATTTGTTTAGGATGTTAAAGTTTGTTTGTCAAATAGACTATCGATCTTCTTATACTGTAAGACAAGTCTATTATAGACTTTACAAAACTTTTGACAGTTCCTAATTTTACATCATGAATTACGCCTCATGCATTCATTAAACTGCCAAACTAATCGAAGTTCGGGTAATCATTACGTTGCAGAGCGGCTCTAGGCAAAGTCTGCCTAAAGCTTGTCATCGTCATGGGAGTCCCGTGGATTTTTGACGTAATTTCGTGGATGGCAGGTGGTCCAGAGGCCCTTTGGTACGTAACCGACTTGTGCAACGCTGCTCAGGGCGTCCTCATCTTCGTCGTCGTTGGCTGCCAGCCACAAGTTCGAGCGACAGCCAAGCGCTGGTTTCGCAATCCCAGGACCAATACCAATTTACAGGGTAATGGTCATAGCACGACGAGTCACGGGATGCCCAGCATGGGAGATAGTATTACTCAGAATCCAAGCACCAAAGCTGTACCATTGGAAACGATTTGCTGAGGACACGAGCACCGAGAATTGTTGATCGCACCTGAACTCCGCTTTTAAATTTTCGAAAAAAAAATAGACGGATTAATTGCGATAATCGATCTCGGTTTTCATGGAAGAATGCCTTTTTTATTTTTGTAAACTCATTGAAAGAATAATTAAGTTATTTTTTTATAAATTGAAGCGGGTAAATGAAATGCATTTATTCAGTTAGGTTTAATGACAGGGAAAATTATTATGTTCTTATACTTGCTACTGTTTTATCATTTAATTGTGAAATTCTTGTAAGTAAAACATTTATAGTCAAGTAAAGTTCATATATTTGTGAATATGTACCCCTGAAAAAATTATGGCTTTAATCGAAATTTTTTGAACGAGAGCAATCTTGGATTTCTCGCCCCAAAATGCAAGGGATCATATTGCGTTTTATTGCCTGCAAGATGTTAAATCTTTTGAAAATGTTAACGATTATAATCGATTGTATATATGGAGACTCAAATTTGACCGAAAATTAGCTTTGTAATTTTAATTGTTTGATAATAGTATTTACATTAGTATTCTAACTGTACATACATTTTGTATAATATAACGTTAGTATTTTCTTTTTATTTATAAAACTTGAAAAATGTATCGAATCTTATGCATTTGCACATTTTGGCGCATCTTAAATGATACTCAAATTATGGGACAAAACAACTACAAGAGAAAAATGTTCTTGAAAATGTCAATTTTCGAAATAATAATTTAAGTAAATAAGAAAAGATTTTGCACACACTAATAAAAAATGCAAAAATGACTTCGTTAAGCATTATTCAGTAACGTTGGTTTGGATCGATATTTTGAAACGCTTATAATTATATTAAATTGTAAGTGCACAATATTATATGTGATATTTGGTAATATTTAAAAGTAAGCATTAGGTTAAATCAGTTAGCATACTTTAAAATCGTTTACTATATATGATGCTTGAAAATACCTATTTCCACTACAATAAAAAAATTTTTATCAGTAGAAAATCATGTAAATAGTAGTAGAGAATAACAAACATTTTTTCTAAACATAATACAAGTTTGTAATTTAAACATGTTAGCTAACATTGATTAATGAGTTAACAAAATATTGATAAAACGAAATTGAAAAACTCTGAAATTGTTAATATTCATTATGAAATCAACAAAATAATAATGGTTAACTATTTGTATATTGCTTATTGCAACGATAGTATTATGCATGACATTACAATAAAAACGAATTACAATAGTACATTACTTTGATTTGTAATTTTTTAAAAATACCTCTTTAAAGAGAATATAATTCTAATATTTGAAATCATATAGTTATTTGACAGGAACTTATGCGGATGATTATGAATACTTTTTTCCATTATTTAGTGATTAATTTTTATATGAAATTATTCAGTTACTTTTATATTTCTCGAGAATCATTTCAGGATATACTTAAGTAAGCGTGAAATAGTATATTTCTCAACGCGTGCAGCTATGAGTTTTGTTAAAAAACTATACCTGCGCCAGTTGATGATACTATTTTTTCCTACGAGAGCCTAAAATTAACGGCAAAGTTAAGCCAAACGAAGTATAAGCCAAAATTTTGCAAAAAATACTCCAAAAAAATTAGCGTAAATTTCGAAGAACCGTTTTTATTTTCACGATGTAACTTTGTGGTTAATAGATAAATCCTTACGTTTTTTGTCTTAAATTGAAGTTTAACTATTCATTTTTAGTTTATGAACAAATAGTTAGAATATACTAGACACAACAATTGACAAATGTCGGTTTTCTGTTAATTTCGACTGCAGAATTTTTTGAGTGCAATTTAATTGTTTTGTTTGATTTATCCAATTAGCGTAGTAGATAACAACAGATGTAGATATCTGAAAATGAGTGAGAATGACCACATTTAAAAGCCTGAAAGTCGACACCGACTTGATATTCGTCATCTGTGACTCAACCACCTGAAGTGTCCTTTAAAATATATTTAAAACATTTATAGATGTTGTAAACTGTTGTCTTCGTTACTTTGATACCTGCGATCTATTGTTTCTCCTCGTATATTTATGATAAAAAAAAATTTTCGAAAACATCTTATCAAATCTGATTACATAAGATGGGAGGTTAATGGAAATATAATGAAATTTAAAAGAAACTTGAAATAATAAAAAAAATGAAATATTGCATCATTCTTGAGAAAAATTTTACACCAATTCACCTTTTTTATTATATTTTTTTTATTTTTTATTATAATTGAATTACAATTTTTTTAGCTATACTTGATTTAAAAAATTCTGACATCAACTATATTTATTGAGGATACGGTTGATCCAATGAGCATAATACATAACACTTGTGTATACATCCGGGAGTACATAAGAATATCCACATTTGTAAGCTATTATTGCGACGCCTATTTGATAACCATCATCCGTTACAAGTGGACCACCCGAGTCACCCTATGAAAAAATTATTCGATAAAAAGCTGTACAGTGGTTTATAAATCAAAAATGGAATACATTTTTGATATTCAAAATCGTGAGATATCCTTACATTACAAATTCCTTCTAAATAATCTGAATTAATACTACTTGTGCAAATCATACCCTCATCAATTGTTGATGGTAATATTTTTTCCCATGCTCTCTTACATATGTCGTGGTATACCATTGTAACTTTAAGTTTTTGTAACGTCTTTGCTAATTTTTCACGTTTGGACTGGAATATAGACATATAAAACTGTTTGAACTAGTTGTAAAGATTAAATTATACTTAACAAAAAAGAACTCACATAGTAACCCCAACCACTAATTACAGCTTCAGTACCGTTTTTTACTTTAAAATCGGCAGGTGCCAGTCGGATTGGCTGTACTTTATCATTAAAAATAACATCATCTTTCAATAATAGTATAGCTATATCACTTTCTGACTAGAAAAGAAATTACGGAAAGTATAAAAATGACATATTAAGCATTAATTTATATGAAACATCAAAAGTTTAAGATGAAGTAAACGGCTGGTAAAAGTGGAAAATGAAGATACCTTTTCATCTTTTACGAAAACGTTATTGTTCTCGATAAAATCATCACTGCTAGATTTGTAATCTCCATGAACGAAAATTTTTTTTACTTTATGAGCAACAGCAGTTCCGTCTTGACGATTGTGCGTTCCAACGACAACTTGAAAAGATTTTCGACTTCCTCTGACAAACTCAAGTTTTTAACCAATACTTTTGATCCAATTAAAAATGTTATTTTTAAATTACCCATCAACACAGTGAGCTGCAGTCAGTATTAATCGTTTTCCTATGATAGATGCGCCGCATATAAATTCATTGTATTTGCGATGCTTTATGAATGCCATGTATGGAAATTCATCTTTCTCCGCATCGACACCGTGAAGCATTCGACCCCTCGAACGAGCTATGATAAGTAGCACCAAATTTTTAAAAATAAAAGTTACTTTTTAAATGAATTATTTCTAAAAATGGAACTTACATTTTGCATCAATGCAGGTAAAAATTACAGCACCAAAAATAAACCAGAACTTTAACATTTCGATTCACTTACAAAAAAGAATACGCAAAAAATGATTAATTTTATACTCTTGGTTGTGAGTACCTAATTCAATAACTATAAGACTACAAATGCAGTATATTTGAATGAAATACGAAGCAAGAATATATTTCATAAGACATTGATCACGTAGATCAAATTTATCTATTAATCTAATCACAAAAGATTGTACTTATCGATTACGAGAATGAGGAAAATTGTAGATAATGCAACGATGCAACTCAATTTATGTCTAAATACATTGAACCCACACCTAAATGATATGATTGATGTATCTGGAGGATCAAGTAAATCAGAAACCAGTTTCATCATCCGTTAACGTCTTCAGAAATGACTTCAGAATTGCGTTTAAATCTATATGATGCTCTAGATCTAGATCAAGTTGGAAGCACTTAAATGTAATAATGCAAAGAAATCGCATGCAGAATAGATGCAGTTCACGCTCGTAGAAAGATAAGATCGTAGCGCAAAAGATTATCTGAAGACAATTGAACGCTATTATAAAAGTATCCTGTGTAATTTTGGAAATTTATTCACATAAATATATATTCAATTTTTAAATAATAAAGTATTTTAAACAGTTAATTTTCTTCGCTATTGTGAAAATCCCTGGGTTATTTGGAGAATAAGAAACGCTTTGGGTTACTTGGAAAATAATAACCATCCCTGTATCAAGTGTATTCAATATTTAACACGTGCTAAATATTGAATTCAATCGTAAACACTTATGTTTGAATTGTATGAAATCTTTCGCGATAAACAATTAAAAATGATATAACTGAAAAATTCAAAGAATAATTTTTGGATAGTTATTACTTATCGATTGAAATATACTAATTTATTTAAATTATTAATAGTGTTATAATTTATTAAACAATTATTTGGAATTATTATATTCTAATAAATTTGATGATAAAAATGTTCGGTAAGATAAGAAAATTTTGTGTTTTTCTAAATGCTTTAAATAATATACGTAAGTTGATTAAATTAATTTATCATTCGGTATATAAGTATAGTATTTTCACAGTTATTAAAATAAATTTTTCGCTCAGCTTTAGCAACAATTGTTGCCACTAGTGATAAAGATGGAAGATCGTGACCAAATTTCACGTAATTAAAGATGAAGTCATTACCTTACAAATGGTATTGATTATATTATCTATTCACGGGCATATTTCAAATTAATTTTATAAAACTAAAAAAATTTCGTGTTTGCTCTACATGCAAACGTATAGCGTATTGGCTTGGAGCCTATGATACATGCCACCGACCCACCAAGTCAAATCAAGTATCTACCTTCCGCTGTTTCTTGATAGTTGCTGATTTGAACTCGGTTGCGTCCCCAACTTCTTTAAATAGCTTTTTACGACCTAAAAAATTAAAATTTGGGTTCAGTTCCTGACAGAGCATTAAATTTTACATTGAAATAGGTGGGTGCGAAATGTTTTAGAGGCCTAATACTACGGAACAAATCGCTTCGAAAATCAACAAAAAAAATCAACCTTTTTTTGTCGTTAATAGGTTAACTCTAAGCGAATAAATTTTTTTAGGTTCCTAATTGACACACGAATAAATTCACAATTGAAAACTTTTCATATGGTTACGGCATACGGGTTTTTTCACGAGGCGTAAATTTGTTTACCATATTGAATGTTGGTATTATTAAACTTTTATTTATACAACCCATGTACTCAGAAAATAGTCACGGGTCAAGTCACTTTCGATTTGAAAATTCGTGTCAAATCTGATTTTTTTCAATAAAATTATGGTTTTTGATTGTTATATATTCTGATGTAGGTGATCGCTCGGGTCGACTCTCGAGGCTGTTCGCTGAGTCGTCCGCCCGTACTTGCATTGCTACGGATCGCCGAGGCTTCGCGGGGAGATAAGGGTTAATGGGACGGAGGTGAAAGAACAAGTCGAGATTCCCTTTTCAAAGAACTCACGTTTATTTATTCACCTCCCTTTCGCCTCTCTCGAGGCTTCCAAAATTACAAGCTTTCTTAGCTCTATTTAATTCACCTACTTGATACATTTATTCGCGTGAATTACATTTTCGCTCTGTGCCACCTAGCGGCGACACGGCTCACTGCAATACACACATCAATATTCATAAATTTTATTCTTAATTCTCAATTTTTTCGACCACTCTGACACCAGATCCGAAAAGTTCACAAAATTTTACGTGGGGAATGACTATATGAATATTTTCAGATACTTTTTACACAAATTTTATAACTCGGAAAAATGTGGGAAATTTCTCCCGTTTGTCCCAAAACGAGTTAAGTCATAATATACGCACGCGGCTCAACAATGTCGTCTGACACCCAGCCACTCTGTACCTGTTGGCGTAATTTATTTTGGATTACGATGAAGTGTATACCGTTTTACTTCCAATAAAAGTTGAAATGGAACTACCTAATGAACGGATAGCCGAATAGCGAACGTGTAAATTTGCCAAAGGGGTGGTGTCAATACTGCTCGGATACTCAACGATGTAACAAACGGGTCGAGGATTATTTGTCCAGGATGCATATTTAGATGAGTATTAAAATATATTGAGACGAGATGATGAAGAACTATTGTCTTACGCGAAAAAATCCTTCTCGTTCGATCTCAACATATTAGCAAATCAATCGAAAATCTAATTCGGAAAGTTATAAAAGCGACTCGATTCCTTTACCAAAAGTGAAAGCGCTAGACGCATATTTTAGTGATATGGAAAACTGCGGCTCGAAAGTTTTTGATTGTAATTTATTATATATATTGCCAACAATGTCACGCGGTGTACTTTATAATCTTTGCTCGATTCACTTTGTAATTGAATGGAAACTCAAATTACCCAACTAGAACTTTGGTTAGTAGCATTATACAATGTATAATAGAATTCAAAAGGGTAGCCGACCGAACTCGTGCAAACAGCTGCATGTCTTCGCTCGCTTTACACCTTTTTACACGCGACAAATATGACTTTATTAAAAGCATGAAAGTACAAAAGAACGTCGCGTTTGTCTTACTTATTATCTCTCGACTAATTTGACGCTCTGATATTTTAAACGCTCGAGTGATTTTTACGATACCGCAGACTTGAGCTTAACTCTCGTTTGCGCCTTCGAATCTCGGATCCGAATTTACATAAATGTATAAGGTCAGTTGCAGAGAAATTTGCATGATATAGGCCAGCAGCAAGGATGTTCGTGCGTACGTGCCTTATCGCCGCAAGAAGAAAAACTAGTGGGTTCGCGTGAATGAGACGCGAGAAAAATTTCTTTTTAAAATAAACACCTCGTGACTGGCTTGCCATTTTGCGATTAGCACATAATGTTTTTTCAATCGTCTTTTTAATTCAAAATTATATTCATTTTAAAAAATACAATTGACTAGATATTTTCAATGGTCGATATTATCATCGAATACAGAAGTTCTGCTTTATTAGAAATGTCCGTTGACGCTTGAATTGACAAAAATATGTTTGAACTATATTACTCGTGAGCTTTTAGCAAATCGGATCTTATCGATCGTATTACGAGCCCAAAGATTCTTACCAAAGGATTATTATCCAAAAAGAGCTCCCAATGCGCACAACAAAGGCCTAAGTGAGACGCGCTATTACGTGCCGTGCACTAACCGCACGCCCGGCCATTTACCATCATGAATTTTTCACGCCGCGTCACATGCACCGCGAGAGACCCGACGAGAGAGTACTTAGGTCGAGACTGCAACATAATATCCCGATTATCGGCATTTTATCCGCGGCTCTTTGTATAATGGTCGGCCGGTATACAGGTACTACTTCGCCGTACATTATAATCTCTTGGTGTGGGATTGTAAGCCGCGGCGAACGATGTAAAATTTACTCGTTACCCGCATTATGTACTCGCGTGCGCGCGAGGGGGCAAAATGGCTAAAAAGCGCGAGGGATGGTATAGTGCTCCAGACAAGTCGATTTTATATTCAATGCGCTGCGCTTTTATACAAATATATTGCGCGAGAGAGAGCCGAAAGCTCCCAGGCGCAGTTATGTCATCGGGAGTGTGTATTTTTTTCAATTCGAATTTTCCATGCGAATCACGGAATTTGTCGATATTATTTGTATAGAACGACGTGCGCACGACTGGGGATAAACGCGCGTACCATGGCTTGGCACAGGTATTGATAAAGCGAATAATGATTAACGAGTTGTATCGAATTCGACCTGTTTCACTGGAAAATTTACTTCGACAGTTCATTATTCGTAATGAACTCGCATAGGATTGTGCAGCCGGCAATCTATATTGTTGAAAATTAGTTATCATCATATATTGCAAATACTAGCTAATTAATACTTAAATAATCGAGTTTAATCTTGAAATTCTCAAAAATGTAGTCACCGCAATTATGAAAATATCGCCAAATATGACAGAATCATATTTTCGAAAAGCTTTTTAGCTTCATTTCATTTTCATATGCGAAAGTCACTGTATTTTGTGACAAAAAGCTTTTGCTGCTCATTTAAAGAAGACTGCTGTGCACGTACCCGAATAAAAGAACACTTGCAAGAAATTCTTAGGTCGAAGAAAGATAATTTATAACGAGTATGTGGTGTGAATACGTAAAGCGTTAATTCAATTAAACGCGTCTTACGCAATACATTGAAATAAAATGTATATAGGTATAGCTCCATTATATGTGACTTGATATAAAGATAAAGATAATGTTCACAGCTCGTTATGTTTTGTTTTTTTCAGGGAGTTGACTAAACTCATACTCTTTATGCTCTCATTGTATGTTTACTACTCAATTGCTGGCTCTTTAAAAAATATTTACTTTTTTTCATCTTTTGTGTTTGGATAATATATTTCGATAATTGATTGATGATGTATTGAACAAGCAAACAAAAACTTGATTTATACTACACATACAGTTTTTGCAACAACAAAATACAATTTTTTAATTACAAACACTATTTTCGAATTGTACACCATGTTTTTTTTTATGATTAACAAATATTTTCATACACAGATGTTACCATATACTGCAGAAAATGCAGAACAATGTTCTGTACAGTGAGTTACCGACTGGACGGTAAAGACATATATTTTTAAATCGATAGAAAATATAAAACTAGATAATAGATTTAACGTTGAATTTATAAGTTTATTACAAAAAATTAACAATATCAACAATCCAACATTTTCGAACATTGACTGTTTCGTTTAACATGATAATATAACTTCAACACAGCCGCAGGAGTTATTCCTGCAATATTATACGCAGCAGCAATCTAAAAGTTTAAAGTAAATGAACATTAACGAATCGTTAATTTAAAAAATTTAAATGATTGCTAATTTTGACATAATATTTACCGTTTCTGGTTGAGCTTCTGCAAGTTTTTCCTTATCTTCTATACTAACATTCAATGAATTCCTGCGAAATACATGACTATTAAATTTTTTTAAAATAAAACAAATGACAATTTGAATGATGCACTTACAATGTATCATAAACTTCTTTAGGTATTGACATTTTTTCGTTCTTTCTTATCTCGTCTACTTCTCGTTGTTGCTCAGCTACAGCATGAATGTAATTGGCTTCTATCTGAAATTAAATTTTAAGTAGTCATTCGTTTTTCACTACAGCTGGGAAGTTTTGATATTCTAATAATAAATACCTCAAGTCTGTGCCCTAATTTTCGATTTTTTATATAATGTAAAAGTTCTGGAATATGTAGCGCTACTTCGTCGAACTTAACAAATTGTTGAGATAATAAATCAAGAGCTGATTTTGGTAAATTTTGTTTTATATTTCGCAAGTGCGGTAATTGAGCTTGCCAATCTTTGTAAGGTTTTGATGTACTACTTAACAATTGCAAACATTCCTGAATTTGTTTCAGTAGATGTGTAGTTTTGTTAAATCTCTTTCCTGAAACGCAGCCTACTTTATATCCTTTATGCGTAAGTCTTGAATCAGCATTATCCGGCCGCAAGCTAACTCGAAACTCGGCTCTGCTGGTGAACATTCTGTAAGGCTCCGTCGTCCCGCCTGTCGTCAAATCATCTATCAGAACACCGATGTATCCTTCTGTTCTACTTATAATTAAGGGTTTTTTTTTAAAACCTTAGCGGCAGCATTTACGCCGGCAACGATGCCCTGCGCAGCTGCTTCTTCATATCCAGTAGTCCCATTTATTTGACCGGCAAGAAATAAGCCAGGAATTTTCTTAGTTTCTAATGACGATTTTAGTTCTCTGGGATCTATGTAGTCATATTCGACTCCATAACCAGGTTTCACTGAAAAAACATTTTTAAAAATTACAATTTTATTGATCAATATGAAGATCTGTTGAAGAAATTTTAAATTTACCCATTTTTGCATTTTCTAAACCAGGTATGTACTTGATCATTTCTTCTTGTTTATCGGCCGGAAGCGTACACGATAAGCCAGCAGGGTAGATTAGAGGAGAATCAAGACCCTCAGGTTCTAACCAAATTTGATGATGCAAATTTGAAAATCTTAAAACTTTACTTTCTATGCTTGGACAATATCTAGGACCTTTAATTTCTTCTATCACATGCCTATTAAGATGGAGATTTTCTTTAACAATAGAATTAATTTTTTCGTTTGTATGTGTTAAATAGCAAGGCAATTGTTCATGTGGAGGTAGCCAGACAGAATCACTCATGAATGAAAATGGTTCAGGGATTTCATCTGGAGTTTGTTTTGTACATTTTGAAAAATCAATAGTAGACTTTTCTAATCGGGGTGGTGTTCCTATTTAAAAAAAATTGGTATTAAACATTATATTATTTAACAATAATCATAAGCTGCAAAAATTGTATTATACCTGTTTTCAATCTACCCAAACTGAATCCTAAACGCTCAAGAGTATTTGCTAGTCCAATACTTGGTTCATCACCCATTCTACCAGCTGGTCTTGTTTCTAATCCAATATTAATTTGTCCTTTTAAAAATGTTCCAGTTGTTATTACAACTGAATCAGAGAATATTTGTGTTCCATCTTCTGTAATAAAATAATGATGAAAATTATATGTACACACTCAACTTTTAAGATTTGGTATAATTAATTTTTTACTTAAAACAATTCCACAGCATTCTAGCCTATCATTATGTACTATAATATCTTCAACTGAAGATTCTATTATCTGTAGGCCAGGCGTATTAAATATTTCAGCCTGCAAATGTTTTTTGTACAAACTTCTGTCTATTTGGGCTCTTAAGCCCCAAACTGCTGGGCCTTTTCTCTTGTTTAAAACTTTATAATGAATTCCTGATATATCACAAATTCTGCAACAAATACCATCTAAAGCATCAACTTCTCTCATCAGATTTCCTTTTCCAATACCACCAAATGAAGGGTTGCATGACATTTCTCCTATAATATTTATTTAATAAATATAATTGGATATACATATATTATGTAAATCTTCAACATCATGAGAAACTTACCAATTGTACTTTTTTTATGTGTAATTAATAGTGTTTTTACACCCATTCTAGCAGCGGCAGCACATGCTTCAGTCCCAGCATGCCCACCTCCAATGACAATAACATCAAATTTTTCTTGTCGATTACTGATTTTAGATGAAAATTTTCTGTTCCATGATTTCACAAACACTTTCACTTGCTTTTGTAGTTGAAAAATTACAGCTTTAGATTTTATAATGGACATATTGAAAGTCTGGAATCACAAAACATCAAAAACAATTAATTTTGAATGTATACATTTGCATTTTTCAAATTTTTGTGAAGCAAAGTATATTTCAAAATCATTTCCAGTTTGGGCAAAACAAATTCTTGACACAATTCTTCTTTGTTCATATATTGTGTATGTTGAAACTTTAAATTTTTCAAAAAAGACGTAACAAAATTAAAACAATTGAAAGTATCTTCATTATATCTATTTGGACTCCATTGACAATCACTACACATTTTTGTTAAAAGTTCATCCCAATGAGACTCCCAAGATTCAGGAATCATGTGAATCGAAACACAATTTGTCCATCTAATGATATCATTAACAATTAGACCACACATATCGTATTCAACAACTAAACCTTGAGAATTAGTAATTCCAATATGTAAATCATTATTTATTTGGAAATCATTAAGAAAATCTCCTTTTGATGGTCTTATGACAAGGGAACAAGGACAATCTTTAGCATTGACTAAAGGATTTGGAATAATAAATGGTGGTATTAAAAAATTGTCAATTGTTTTTTGACAAAGTGGACATGCATTGGGAACTATTTTGCAAAATATAGAAGTGGAGCGACAATGCTTGAAGCATAGAATTTGACTTTCAGGACACATTTAAATTATTGTTTGCAGGTTAGAAGACTCAAACAAGTGTTTGCACTCACTCACATGAAATAAAAATTGCTAAATAAAATCAAAATGAACTTTAAAAGCTTGTAGGTAAACTTGGAGTAGGAAAATTGATTAAAATCAATAATTTTTAAAAAATCAGAAGACGGAGCATTGATGAATATTATGAAATAATGACGAAAAACACACTTTTAAATAAACTACTAACCAATTACAAGAATATAAAACTTTGTGGTATTTTTATTCATGAAATATTAACTGCATAAGTATTTGATAAATTAAAATGAAGACATTAAAACTAGAACGAAAATGAAAGAACTAATGTTTTCATGCATTTCAGTATTCATGTGCTTCTGTAGCAGAAGACATTAGCAGTTTATATTCCACAGACTCCAGTCACTACTACTGTGCGCAGTCAAAATACTTACTTGCGCGACTTTCGAACGTCAAAAAGGGCATAAGTACTATATAATATTAAGTTTCAAATATGTTAGAAAGGAATAAAAAAATCATTAATGCAAAAGGTCTCGCATTCTTTAAATTAAAACATTCACATGTTTTAATTTTATAAAAAATGATTGATCATCAATAATAGTCGTTGCCCGCGCAAACAACATTGCCTTCGTGATACATTGAACACGTTTATATCTTCGCACGGCAAAACCATAAAAAGCAAAGGACATTTACCTTTGTTGGATAAGAAAACGAGCGACGATGAGTTACATCACTCGAAGTATTTGTCACAGATGTCTCGCCAACCTTGGTCGCGATAGCTGTCAGTCTAGGTGATACAAGCCCAAGTGCATCGGCGGAGAAATGCACTGGTGCTCGGGGGCACAGCTGATCATCGGCGCGGCGCGAAAGGAGTAGCGGCGCGCACACACATGTATATAGCGCGCGAAGCCGGAGTGGGGGTGAAAGTTGGCAGGCGAGAGAGCGAGAGAGCGAGAGCGAGAGCATTTCACGAGCAGCAGCCACCGCGTTATAGATACCGACTCGCCTACGCGTTTAGTCGCGACTTTACCCTACACGACGACGCTCCGCCGCCGCCTTGCGTGTGCTTTGTGTGTACATTTTGACGAGTGCGCGGCGTTTTTCTGCACCTGTGCGCGCTCTCTGAGATTAATTGTTTACGTTTTCCGTTCGTTCATTGACATATCTCAAGTCGAGTGTAAATAAGCCAGCCTTCAGCCGACTGTGCGAGTGTAATTTTTACAAGTATAAGAGAGATAATTTTGTATAAGATAGCGTTGAACGCCGGTACATACATCTACAACCGATACCAAGAAAGAGAGAGAGAGAGAGAGAAAGCGGAGGCTCGGCCAGTCGATGGTGCAGCTCTCGTCACGTATAATACATGTGTCAAGGAAATGTTGGAAATCGTTGCAATTGCCTCTGTGTGACATCTGCTCGTCTGCCGGGTGTTTACGTTGTAACGCGGATCCTCGCCAGCCAACTCGTAGCGCGAAACAGAGGTGAGTGTCGGTAATCGCAACTTTTCTAGGTTATAAGACGCGTGTGCTGTGGCGAGGAGTAAGAGGACTTTATCGGCCGTGCAGAGTGCACTGCCGTGTATATACTATATAGGGGCCGTCCATTAATTACGTAATGGCTTAGGGGGGGGGGGGGCTTGGATTTTATTACTGTTCATTATGTGAGGGGGGAGGGGGGGGGTCTTATAATTTTTTACGTAATAATTTTTTGTGCGAGCGCAGCTCAAAATAAAATTTTTGGGTCTATAAACAAATTGAAATTTCGCCTAAAAGATTCACAAACAGAGTACTCATATACCGTGAAAACGTATTATAATTTACTTTGTAGCCGATGGATGTACTACTACGCTAACCGATTTTCATGTTGTTATGGAGAGAGATCGTAAAATTTTAGATCTCACCGTACATTACATTTTTTCATAGCGCGCGTCCTATGTCAAGATGTATAACAAACTTGAACTGACACTCGATAAGTCTCCTGCCCTAATTACCGACCGAGCTATACTCCCATACAGAATACGTGTATTACGACAAAGAAAAGTCGTTAGGTTAGCCGTGATACAACAGTTTGCTTACAACGCTGCCTTTGTTTTCAACCGTAAAAAATGTCTTCCCAAAGAGGTGATTTGTTTAATAGTTTATATAAAGCTCATTTGCGAGCATATCCTTTTGCTTCAAAGGAAACAAATCAAGGAAAAGCAGTGACTTTTTGGAACAGTGAAAAACAAAGCCACAAAGATGATAAAGAATTTACGACGATCATTAATGGAAAAATCGAGGCATTGAACCGGCTGACCCCTCAATCTTCAGGGAAATCTTTGCTGAATTATTTCAATAAGGTATTTATCCGCACTTTATATTTACCAACTATTTGTTTATTTAAAAAGTGAGGTTGTGTTGCTTATTTACTTTGAGAATTTTTACATGTCCGGTTAGTATTTAAAGATACAAAGATGTTTTATGTTAATACTTAGCGAAAACTCGAGAGCTTATGATTTCTAAAAAAAGTATGTAATACAAATCTCGTAAGATTGGATCTTTGATGTCTAGGTTTCGTCGAAATCGGTTGCAGCTACGTCAGATACTGCAAGTACTAGTGCTAGAACTCATGCAAACTCGGACTCGGCTTCAACATCTAAATCCTCTTTAGTAAACACGTCCACCGTAAGCGTTATAGAGAGTGAAAAACCAAATTTAAAGAGAAAAATATATTCAGCACCGTCTCAAGATGAAACAAAAAGAAAATAGCAGCGATCGAAAGTCAGATCACATCTCTCACTATGATGAGAGATACGAATTTGGGTGGGAGTGATGTCAATGAAAAAATAAGTAAGGCCAGAATAGATTTGAAAAAAACCCAAAATGAACTAAAAATAAAACAAAAAAATGCTGAAAGCCAAAAAAAATTTCGAGAAAAACAAAAAAAAAAGTTTCCGATATAAGTGGGTTAGAATTAAATGTCGAAAATTCGAACGTAAAAGTTGGACGGCCCAGAAAAGAAATAGAATATCCGGAATTGTTGAAAACTATATGCGATATAGCCATCGTCAACAGTGCCGCCGACGAACGCCGACAAACGGAGCAGATTAGGACCTGCAGCACTTTAGACGAATTGACAAAAAAACTACAGGAAAATGGTTTTTATCTGAGTAGAAGTGCTGTGTATTTGCGATTGATGCCCAAGCGATCAAATACGCACGAGGGTATGCGTCACGTCAACACCGTACCTGTTAGACTGTGTAAGCCACAAAATGACTTACATAAAAGTCACGCAGACGGTAAATTTTGTACTGCTACAATTCGAGGAGTCGACACTCTGGCTGCCATTTTGGGCCCAAAACAAGTGGCATATCTATCGCAAGATGACAAAGCCAAAGTGAAAATAGGGATTACAGCGGCGAATAAACAGACATCAAAACTCATGCACGTTGAATATAGAGTGAAGTTGCCAGATCACGACTGGAATGTGGCAAATAAGCACTCGTTGATACCCTCTGTATATGCAGGTATAGATATAAAAGAGAACTCATGTGGCTCGGCAGAAAATGTCACTTACAGTGGTCCAACTTATATTGCTATAAGGAGTGGAAAACATTCAAGTTCCACAGCATCGACGCACTGTAATGACATAGATGAATTGTATCAGCTAGAAGGTTTTAAAAACATGCTATATTATAATGAGGAAACAAAGCCGGTTTTGATTATATCTGTCGATGGAGGTCCCGACGAAAATCCAAGGTAAATTTTATTTACACCGTGCGATATTCCTTTTAACTTACTTTTAATTTACGTTTAATTAAATAATTAATTGTATTATTTTGCAAATGATTTTCAGATACCACAAAACTATAGCCTATGCTATAAGACATTTTCAAAAGTATGCACTGGATGCACTCTTTATTATGACCAATGCCCCCGGACGCAGTGCATTTAATAGGGTGGAAAGGCGTATGGCTCCTCTAAGCAGAGCACTGAGTGGAATCATACTGCCACATAATTACCACGGCGACCATTTAAATTCTCGAAAAGAGACAGAGGGAGACTTGGAGAAAAAAAATTTTGCAAAGGCTGGCGAAATTCTGCAAGAAATTTGGTCAGAAATGATTATCGATAAATTTCCAGTCGTGGCCAAGTACATTAATCCAGATGAGACTATACCTTCCATTCCCAATATAGACTGGATCTGGCATAAAGAGCACGTGAGAGAATCACAATATTTTTTGCAGGTCTGATTTTATACGAACAATAACGTAAAAATCAATTTTATTGGCTTTGTTATTAATAATTTTTATTCGAAATTTTAGATCGTGAAATGCAACAATAGAAGCTGCTGTTCAGAATTTAGAAGTGATCTAAATCTAATATTGCACGATAGATTCTTTCCTGCACCCTTATTGACTCGAAAACTTGAAAATGGACGCTTACAAATTATTGAAAATCCACTGCAAAACAACAAAGATGCATTTTTTTTGCCTTCACTGCAACGACTTTTAATCGACATTCCATCGAACAATCTGATTTCTTCAAGCTACCGTTATGATTATCATTGTCCTAGCGTCCAAGAAAGTCTTACAGACAGGGTGTGCTCATTCTGCGATGTACACTTTTCGAGCATAAAAAATCTTAAAGACCATAGGAAAGTTTTGCACCCTTCAGGACGACGAGAATAAAAAGATTGCACCAGAGAAAGTTTTACAACGCCGAGATGACGAAGCTCTGTGTATCATAAAACGGCAAGACTCCTATGATGCTGAATGGTGTATGATCGAAGATATCATAATTACTCGAGTGTTGAGGATCAACAGTCAATCACACAGACGGATTACCCGGTGATCACTTCAATAATCGAGTGGCTGAAAAGTGACTGGTCGAATGACGTATAATTTATTATACGCGTAATTTTTATATTATCTTAAGAATTTATTTATATTATCCTAAGATATTCATAAAGATAGTATATATGCTTTTTCAAATTCTATTTTATTACATGACTAGTAATTTTAAATTTAAGAAGAAATATATTGATATGTTGATTCACAAACAATAGTTTATAAACTTTCTTGAATTTCCAAAAAATTTTAATTTTTCGAAAAATTAAAAAAAAAATTCCTTTATTACTTCATTATTACGGTTACTCTAGGGGGGGAGGGGGGGATCAGAAAATTATTACTGTTCATTACATAGGGGGAGGGGGGGGTCACACGGCTTGTAAAATCCCATTACGTAATTAATGGACGGCCCCATAGGACGTGCGTATACGCGCATGATCCTCCAACGAGGATATCGATCACGCTCGTAGCACGTTGTTTTTGCCCCCCTTGGCTGTGGCAGCCAGCAGTAGCGGTGCTCTCGCGACCGCCTTGCCCCTTTCTCCCTGCCTACCTCCGCCCCTCGTCCGCCCGTCACTCGCTCGAGGACGAATTTGCTGTACCCATCGACGCCACATTCCGCAGCCTCTGCGCAAGAGAAAAATAGCCACGTGCGTTTAAAGGGCCTACTAGATAGCTATAACACTTGGTATAACGTGATACAGGGGCAATAATAGGTCCATCTGCTGCTGCACGGCCGCTGTCTGTTTTAATTCAGCCCAGGCTAAGGTTATAAGACTCAAAACAGACAAACTTTCTACGGCTCTTGCGCACAGTGAACTGGGCTCTAGATGCATTTTTGTTTCAAATTTTGGTAACACGACGGCTACCTAATTGTCAAAGCTTCTTTGTTAGGCTCAGGAGTAAAAAGCGCGAGCGCATCAAAGCTCTGGTAAAACAGATAGAAAGCCGTCCTATACACGTACTTTCTCGCTTTAAATAGCGTGTCTCGCTCACAAAAGCGTGAGAAATGGTCGTGCGCGACACATATACATAACATAACGTATATATACATATATAAATGCAAGTTTACACGATCATGAATGTGCATCGTATATAGCATTAGAGAGCGAGAGAAGGAGATGCTCAAAGTACCGTGTCAGCACAAGACGAGAGCGCGCGAGAGGCAGATGAAGCGTATCTTGATAGCTGTGCTTATAAATAATTTTTTTTTCCTTCTCGGAGCTCCTCGATAGCTCCGATTCACTGGAATAGTCAAGTCGAGCGTTGAAAGATCGGCCGGCGTGTCTGGTCGTCGTTGTCTCCTTCTCGCGATCATGCATGTGCTGTTTATATAAAACGCGTACCAGCATTGCTTCGGAAGGTGACTGACACCTGATGCGTCAATGACCATCGAACTTTATAAGCACGAGTATTATAGCAGTAGTAGCAACTAACAGAAACCCATCTGGTCACGCTTGCACTTGTCTGGTAATACACGTATGGTCACTGGCATTTCTTCGTATTGCTCGTGTCATCGATACGTGCGTATGTCTGCTGCGTATATGTGTCGGCAAAGCACCGAGCGTACAATGTACCGTGTCGATACAGCTGACTCGGCGCTTTTCTATATTGCTTGGAAAAATGTAAAAAATAAAAAAAACCCGCGACGTTTTGATCTTCTAAGAACGTTCTTGAAAGGTGCTTCAACGTATTTACAAAATACCTCCGACCTTTCCATCGTACTGTAAATTTGGAAGCATCCGATCAAGAGGTAATGGAGGCATGTTTGATCCTAAATTATATATGACTTTTAACGAAAAAAAAATTTATTATAAAAAACCATCTCGTCATATTCGCTCGTATGACATTTCCCGTTCCGTGAAACTCTCAAGCTAGTCTCTTTGCAAGTAGCTCCTCTGTTTAATTTGACTTCCATATCGCGCAAAACGCTTCGAATCGCGCGCGAGATAAGATATGCTACACGAATTCATTTGAGAGAAAAAAATCATCTCGCATTTCATTCGTATCAACATCGTATTTTTTGCTGTCTCGTTTATGTCTTTATTTGAAAGAAATATTCATCTTTGCTCAGCGAAAACGCTAGAAGGTAAAAAGTACGATTTTAGTTTGAAAACGTTTGATGTTTATATATGAAATCCGTATAGGTATTAAATTTCATTAAATGCAATACGACTTGGACGGTCCTCGATTGCATCGATTAAAATCCGTCTCTGTACAATCGACGTATATTTCCATGCTTCAACAGCTTTGTGTACGATGTGTAGGTGCAATTTTTCATCACCGAAAATCAAGGTAAATGTCACCCAGGTATAATAATTTATTAGTCGAATTCGTAATTTTCTTACCGTATTCGCTCTTGTGCACTCCGATTATATTTACCATAGCTGCCTCCATTTTTTTCTAACAATAACAAAAATATAAATAACAAACAAGCCAATGGGTATGTACGTTGTCTCTCTGCACGCACGTACAAATACACAAGAGTCGCCGTCGTATCGCTCGACTTTTCGTCGTAACTAAAATCAATATTATAGCAAGTCACATAAACACAGATCGGTCGGCAAGGTATACGTAATAAGCAAAGCACGTATGTAACTAGACGATATTGGCGACGCGCGCATGAGCATCGTTAGCGTGTGCCGTATAATAATCGCGGGAGAAAGTTGTTTAGAACGCGATTCTAATTAAGTACCTGTACCTATATGTAGCAGATACGTTTACGGCTGTCTGCGTGTTAGGGCTACGCGTATAATGTAAGATAATCCCGTACTTGGCTTTGGCGCGGGCACTCGCGTGCATTACAACGCATCGCGTCGCGTTCGAGTTCCGAGCCGAGTAATCCCGAAAGCTTATACGCTCGGCCCGTATGGCACATTCATACTCGTATAAGGTTTTAGCAGGCCGATTTGCTTGCTCTACGTGTGCATGCGCGCGTGTACGTATGGCGCGCTGCAAAAGCTCTAGCCCGCTTCATCGGCATAGCATGCAAACAAAGGGAAAGAGAGAGAGTAAAGAGAGATTAGGCTCGTTGAAAATAAGCTACTAACTTTTTTGCAAGCAAAGAAATAGTTTATACCTGCGCGTATTGATTTGATACCGTCGACGTATTTACGCAATTTTCACAGCGATGATGTCATACTCTGTCAGCTGAATATTATTCATTAATTATCAACTGCACGCATCAAAGCAGAAACGCAACGATTTCCAAAAAAAAAAAAAATTAACCAAAAGAGTCGATATGATAATTAACGTAATTAATATACCTCGGCTCGCTTCGCAGCATTCATCTTCTCTCATAGCGAATAATAACGAACGAGCGAACGAAGCAAATGAACATAGATAGAATAAGTTTCCAATTAATTGAGATGATGGCTTTTTTCGCTTCTGCCGCTGCTATTGCTGCTGCTGCCCTACCCAGCCATGCCTGAAATTTCCACGCTAGCAATAAAGTGTTTTTTACCCATGAAACCGCCACCACCGTCTCGCGTACTTACTTTAGCTAGATATATCTTTCTTAAATTTCTCTCGGGGGTTCTAAAGCATCAATGCTGCACGCTACCGCTAATTGTACATTTTTTTCTCCATTCCTCGAGGGATCTCTTCTCAATTTTTTACCTTATTTTTTTTCAGTTCACTTAGTCGTGAGCCGCGTGCATTTTTCGAAAGTAAGCGCGTAAAACACCGACTCAGCCTTCGCTTGCGATTATTTGTTAAAACTCTTAGCTACACTTGCGATTCGCTTTTGTAAGTCAAAAACGCATATTCATCTATGCGGTGTATAACAAGCGCACGTATATTGTATATGTACGAAGGAGTTACGAAATTTCTATTGTTCTCCCGGGAATCGTGTGTACGAATGTGTGCCATGCGATGGTGTATGGGAGACGTTTTTCACCGACCACTGAGCATATACATAGCCGCGCGAATGTTCACGCGCTGCCGGACGATTGATTTTCCAGCCGACTCGGGTTGACACTCGCCCAAGATATAGTGTGCGGTACGTCCTGTAGACATGAAATAATGTTTTTTGCTTTCGTACTTTAACCCCCGGGCAGCTCACAACACACACACACACTCACACTCACTCGCTTTGCCTCAATAGCCTGCCTAACTCTCTCTCTTTCTCTCCAACTCAGGTCTCTCGTGAATCGTTCCCTTTCCGCTTTTAAGCCATTCAGTGCGTGTAGCACTGAGGGCAGCGACACATACGCATAAAGCTCTATAAACATGGAAATGGAAATGCATCTTCGATGTATCTCTCAGTGGTACATAAATTATAGCGTAATTGTTGGCTAGGTAAAGGACTGTTCTCTTCGAAATGTTTGTAACTCGAAGCTTGGAAATGTCTCTTTAAAATGTGTGTTAATTAATATTCCCGCAACCGAATGCCTCGTACATTCAGAAAAATATTTTCTTATTCACACTGACGAAGATGAAAATATACTTGTATGAGAGTTTTTTTCGCGCATTTACATGTTTTCAGGAGAACTTTTATGATTTACAATCTAAATGAGGAATTCTTGCATCACGCGTACAGGCTCATCGTGATAAGTATTATGTGCTCATTTACTTGAATGCGAGTGAACTTTTTCTAAAACATTATTTAAATTTTCAAGACCAAAAGAAATGTCATAAGTAATCATTTTTATCCATTTACCGAGGGTTTTTAATTATAAGGCTTTTATTTATTGTTCTACACAATTTGCCCTTCTAATTTTTAACAATTCTTTGATTGATACTTTGCTGAGAAACTGACTAAGCTTCGCAAATCTAACCGAATGGCGTTGAACTTGATAAAGACCATCACTCAAAGAAACGAAGTGCAAAGACTAAAAGTTTCGAATTATCCAAGTAGAAAGGGCGACGAAACAACATGGACATTAGTAAATTCAAGTAAGTCGTTGTCGCGTACGTACTAGCTGCCTTTTGTCTCTCTTTCGGTATGTGTCTAGCTTGCATACAGTCTATAGCGAAAAAGAAGAGACACCGCCTGAGTAAACTTCTTTAGCAATGCTCAAACGTTGCTCAAAAGTCCAACAATCAACGAGTGCGTACAGTACATAGTCACCGCTCGTCGACGTACTGCACGTCCCTCTCTTCCAGCTCGACCCTATTTCTCTCTCTTCGTTTTTTTTCGCTTTTCTGTATATGCTTTGAACGTAGCAGCTACTATTGCTACTATTACTACTTCTACAACTACTATACTATTATTGCTGCTGCCGCCGCCGCCTAGCCCTCGACGTCATGATTCTTTACATATTCGTCACGAGCAGGCTTGCGATGCTTCTTTTAAAAGATCTTTCTCCTCTTTATTTTTTTCTTGTTGCTTCGTCTCGTTTCAACAATGCACTCGAGTACGAGGTAGCAGCCAGGCGAGGTTTTAGCTGAAGGGGTAAGTCACCCTCGCCTCTTCTACTTTTCTCTCCTTTTCCCTGGTAGTGGTAAAAATGAGATATCGTCATACCATAACCCGAGTGAAAGTGTTTACGTGAAAAATAATAGAAAGAAAGGAAAACATAAGCGGACAAGCAAAAACGGACTTATTTACGGTGCAATAATAAGTCGTCGCAGGTGTTGGAACGTAATCCGTCATCAGCACATAATTGCATTAAAACAGTGAACTAGATAAAAGAGACTGAGGGTTAGAGCGAGCGAGCAAAGAGAGAAGAGAAAACGGAATCCGGATATTGTCGAACGACGCTTCCATCGGCATGTACGAAAAGCCAATTAAGACTGAATTGGAATTACCCGAGGATTCGTTACGCACCGCTGCTGCACTCGTCGTCGGCTCTGTATACACAGACACACACCTACGTACACGCTGTTGTGCACACGTATACACGTATAGCTGACACAGAGAATGAGATTTTCGATTGAATTCTAGACTAGATGTGTACCTCTCTCTCTCTCTCTGCAGTCCACCCCGCCCGTCACCGAAACTTGATTACGTCAGGCAGATATTTTTTTTCGCCCGGTTCCCGGCTTCTGGAAAAAGTTGACTTAGATCTATGTATATATGCATCATGTAGGTATACGAGCATAGCGCAAGTGGAGTGCAGCGCTACCGTCGAGCTTTTTCTCCTTGCTCTATATGTATGGGACATCTACTGCACTCGTTTCGCTCGCTGTCCTGGCGATTATTCCACGTCATTTTCGCGATTTTCGTCCTCTAGCATCCGGAGCGCAGAGCGAAAGAGCGGATTACCTAGATTTCCCCTGGGGTATAGACTTTGACACAGGCTTTTTGCACTTGATTAAATTCGAGGATTAGAATTTTCCGCTCCTCGACGCTTGTATGCCTGGCTTTTCTCTCGATTGCGTCTTGAAGCGCGAGGTGTGTACGCGCATATCCTGAAATCTAATCAATTAAAATACGAGCTCGGCGTGTAATTATTTTGAAAAAAACTCACTTCAAGAAAAGACCCTGGCGTACAAAAAAATTCAAAACAGTGTCAATAATTGTATGTTCATAGCAAATTTTTACCGATCGCGCCCGAGCTTACGTTTCCAAGTTTTTCGAGCTTTTGAAAATTGAAAATTCTCTGCAAGTATTATACAGCGGCTTGTATTATATTCGCGGTACACAGCCGAACTCTAAAATTACGCTGGTAAAAAGCCACGACGGAGGCAGCAGCAGCCAACGATGGCTTACAAACATGAGTTTACTAAGAAGCTGGGCTGCGGGTTGTCATATACATGCTTCTGCACATAACACTAGCGAGCAAAGTTTCATGTAAAATCAGATGTAGCAGCTCGCCTGCGTAGCAACTTTCCCTTAATGCATACAGGCGATAAAAATTTCATCCCAAACAGCTTTACATACTTCAAGAAGTTTGCGTGCGCGGAAAAAAGAATTTTTGCATCCCTTTGATCCGATAAATCGGCCGCAGCCACTGCCACTGCTGCTGCTGCTGCTGCTGCTCGGACGAAGACGATGACGACGACCGAGTTTCAGCGTTCTGTGATTAATGGACGAATCTGTGGGCGCCTGTACTCGTACAGACGTACACGTATGTAGCCAGAGCAAGAGGTACTTTGACAACCTTGTATACCATGATAGATACTAAAATACACTCGAGAGTGAAATATCTTTCAATCTGAGACCCTGATAAATATTTGATGATTCGAGATTTTCCAATTGTGTTAAATGATTTGTTAATCAGTATGTTAAGAAAAATGTACTCGAGTCTTATGACTAGTTAATTTTCGTGAATATGTATCGAAAATTTTTTTTAACGTGCCAGTCAAAAAAGTCAAAGTACATTCAATTCCAGTCATTTTACATAGAAATTCTAATTTCTTAAGGTCTAATGCTTATGGGCAGTGTGCCAAGTGAGAGGGATGCAAATCGTGCACTTTTCACTGGATCAAGGACTCGGGAAAGGACAGAAAGACAAAAAAGAAACATGCACGAGCATAGAGATGTCTACTACTCCAATGAAATTATAGGACTCGAGCAATAGAACCGCAAGTGCATCTTTAGAGTTAGAGAGACGCCTTTGTACCCCCGTGTAGTCGCTCAGATTCTTCTTTTGATTAGTAGCTCTTGCGTACAGACTCGAGCTCTGTCCTAAGGAAAAACTGTAGAGCAAACTCCGTAAAAGCATTAGATTTAACCTTCCTCGCATGCGTGTAAGGGCAAATGAATTCTTTGCGTGGCTCTCCATAGAGAACGAGTAAAAGAAAGAGATCAAAGGTGCTTTTATGTAAAGAATCAACATTTAATTTCTTCTCGGGAACAAATTACACGCTACGCGATCATTCGTGTTTTATCGCTAAAAGCTGTTACCTGCTCAACTTTTGGAAATAATATATGATGTGTATGCGTGCAAGTGTGCTACTGCCTGCGCTATATATAAGGGCTAGCCAATGCATTATTCAGACTTTCGGTACCCCGGGTGTTAACGTCATCTATTAATTAACAGCGACGCGTTGGCCGGTTCGCGTCGAGCTTTAACGCGCGTTGACAGAGTTCATGCACCCTCTGTTTGCATACGAGAACAACCAGTGAAAAAGCTGCAGTTGTTTATAAAATATAAATCCATTTTTATCCGAACTTTGCATCGTAGTGGAATAATTTTCAGATTTTGGAGTTACCTTTTGATGCTTTATAACATTTCGTCGATGATGAATATTGTTTCATGTTATGTATATCATTTTAAAGTTTATTTGATAAAACATACAATGTTTTAGTATGAGATACATCATTTTAATTAAGTTCAATTCAGAAAGATTAGATATCGGAAATAAGATAAGGAAACTTCATTTGCAACAGAAAAATAGAAATATATACACGTTTATAGCAATAGAGAGGTGAAAAACAAAAATATTGTATAGAATAGATGGGAAGTAGTATTTGTAACTAATAGACTGTAAATTGCGATTCAATGATTAGATTCAAATTCGGTATCCGATATCCACCATGCAATTCGATGTCTACACTTCTTTGCTCCTAACCATAATTTCTAGAGCTCACAAAATTAAGATTTAAACTAGAAAATCATGAAAGCTGAGACTTCTTTATATTTCGTGTCACTTTTATTTAAAATAATTATAAAATAATATTCTATCATTATACTAAACAGTAAACATTAAACAGTATACTTTGAAGAGTTTGAAGATTTAATTTATGCACAAAAATAATTCTAAGTAAAAAATGATTTCACGAATGTCAAGGAATCAAAATAAATTAATCAATCTAAATTTAACTTCTTTTCAATTAAAATTCTAATATTTTATACAATTAAATTTTTAATCAGAGTTTTTCCTAATTTATTATTTAGAAAAACAATACCATTTGCTTCTCGGCATAATAGTACTTACATGTATCATTAGAAAATTAATTTATGTTTATTTATTTACTAATGTAAATATATACGAAACATCAGATGAGGTACACCTATAATCATATTGGTGTTATTTACACAGAAATTATATAATTGATCCAACTGTTTATTTCTAATTTCTTCTTCTAATTCTCTTGTGTCCATCTGCTAAGAACGCCAAACAAGAGTTGAGTGATTTTCTTGTGGAAGTATTTTGAACAAAATTCTTGTGACAATTGTTAAGTTTTTAAGTAAGTCCACTAGAAAAATTATTATTACTGAGGAATTCCTTAAAATTAATACAAAAGATTTCAAAATCTTGAACTTATAAAAATCAACAGCACGTCTGTTATGTTTGATTTTTCTTTGGATTAAATTCATAAACGTAGCTCTCAATTTTGCATAAAACGAAATATAATATTTATTTAAACGTTTTTTATTCGGGTATAGAAGAAACAAAAATGGTTAACCAATGTTACAAGATTTTTGAAATTGAGAGCCAATGGAACGAGTCAAAAGAATTAGATTTTCTCCACGACAACAATAATGATGGATTAATGAATTTTCATAAGGACTTTGACGACAAAGTTAGTTTAAGAGAGAAAGAAAATGAACATTATTTAGATCTTTATTGCAACGTAAATATAAAAGAATGCAATCAATTTTACGACAAATTGGAGAAACAAGTTAATGCAGAAGAACTCAAAGTTATGGATTACGACGATGAGGAAATGTTTGAAAGCATGAAGCTGAATAACACAGAAATACCTACCCATGAAAATCTCAAAGAAAAGAAATCTAAGAAAAATGATGAAAAATTAAAAATTGGGATTCAGGTAAAAAAGCGAGAAGCTTTCTCATGCATCAAGGGTTACAGTTGTAATTTTTGCATCAAAACATTTGCACAAAAAAGCAAATTAATAAAGCATAATAAATCGGCTCATCGAAAAATGAATAAAAAAAATCATTAAAATTTGCGTCAGTTCCAAAAACCGTTTCAAAGACGACTTTGAAAGTTAGATGTCAAAACTGCTAAAAATTTAACAATAATTAAGAGGTTAACGCACACTTAGATTAACGTACACTCAAAACGTATATTTTATTTTACTCATCATAAAATATTTCAATTAATAACGGTTTCAACGTATTTTAGTAGTTCGGTTAATATGATTTTTGGAATCATAAGATTTAAGATAATACACATTTTACAAGATGTTGGTTACAATTTACTACTGCTAAAATATATCATTTTTTGTTTGTTTTTAGTGATATGCGAATGTAAGAGATTTAATAGCTTACATTTTTTATAAGTAGAAAATTTCCTTTTTCTTGTAATGAAATTTGTTGTAGTTTTATCTTTAATTTATGTATCTTTAACTGCATAGAAAAAGCTAAAACTAATCATTCTAAAAATTTAATTTTATCGATAAACCTCTAATACATGTAATTTGAGAATATCCTTTTATATACTGTTATTTATTTTTACCTAATGTTTTTCAATTAATTTTAAAAATTCATGAAAAAAATGAGATAATATCTTATGAAAACCCAGTTATAAATAATCTATCTATTTGACATTAAAATCATCATTGAATGGTCTAAGCAAATTTTTCAATTAGCAATTAAAATTAAAATTAAAATTAAAATTAAAATTTAGCAATTTTTTCTCTTGGTTCCTTAACACAATACAAATTAAAATATTCAACAAATCATTTAAGCATCTGCATATGCACGGAAAAGCAGCAAAGAAGCATCCGAGCATTAGCCAAACTCACATCTAAGGGAGTAAACTAATACCTGTTTTTAGTTCATGTCTATTTATCTACGTTGGATCTGTGCCACTGACGTAACAGCGTGCACAAATACGAATGTGCGATCAAACACGTGTGTCTGTGGCACCTGATAGTGCAGAGGCATGTATTACGCATTACAGGCGCACACAATGCACCGACTCATCTTGTAATGAACGACTCATGACAGATGCGTCGGCTCAGTCTTTGATCCTCGATACACATATTATATTATTCGGAAATGCAAGGATATAAGTATACCTTCACAATGCAACTTTTTGAACGTATCGAGTTCATAGTCTTAATGCAAACTCTATATCAATATTATTTGAGTTTTAATTCAATAAATACAGTTACATTTCATTATATTTTATATTATATGTTTACAACGTTACTATAATTTTCCTCGTCTTTTATGTGCGATGTATTAAAAATGTTCATCGCATCTATCAAGCTAAACACAAGCACATTTGTTTAAGGAGGTTCTTTCACTTCAAGTTTTTCTATAGTGACCTCTTGCCTAGAGCTGTTCATTTTGTATGCGCTGTACGCACTGCGCAGCCGGGCATCAGCTGATTCATAACAAAAACATCGTTTTTTTCACTTTGACGTGAAAATCTTGATTTTTTACAGCGTAAGCCCTGTTTTACGATGTACAGGCTGAAAGATGAGGGTTTTTTTCTAAACCCTGTACACTCCGATACCCTAACAAATTAATGATTGTTTATAAATAATTTATGAATGTAACATACTTTGAGATAAAATATCTTGAGATTTCGAAGCGTAAACCACATAAATAATTATACCATTGAATTCAGCGTGATTTAATCTATCAAATAGGGTAGGTCTCATTTCTCAACAAATGTTGAAAGAACCTCCTTAATTTAGTTTAAATACTGAACTAATTTCAATTAAAAATTTGAATTTTTTTCAATTATCTCGTATTTTGTTTCCTCGATTTATATAACAAGTTATCACCTATCGCAAATAAACGACATTATAATACATGATACATGATAATTGGATTTAAGACGAAAGTTTAGAATAGACAATTTATGGAATCCAGCGCTGCACTTATATTCCCATTCTTCTAACAAATATCTGACTATTTAAATAGCCATTTGTGGATTTATGCAATCGCCGATTCAGTATTCTAGAGTAAGCGTTCCAACAATTTGGCCCTGTGTTCTGTATAGTATATTGTTCTGTGCAGTTCGGATCTCTATTCCCAATTGTACGACGTCTGGAAGATTTTCTATATGAGTACGTAGCCCTCCGTGTACTGCGTTTGGTAATATTTCTTGCCAAAAAAAGGAGGTAAAAATTTTTCTCGTTCAGTTTCCATCGTGTATTTCAAAGTGCCCTCGAGCGTATTACATTTGAAAAACAAACAACCTCAAACACACATATACACACACACACACACACTCTTGCATATAGACGCACATGTGCTTGCACTCGTAGAAAGAAAGACCTAAAGCAAGCTCGGATCTTTCTTTGCTTGCATCTATAGATGGGGCCATTGATAATTCCGAACTCGAGCTTACAAAATGGTTGCTTTGCAAAACACGAAAAGAGCATCGCTTGCGAATACATACACGCTTCCTTGCGTGCTCTGCGCAAAACCGACAAACTGAGCATACAAAGCCACTCTCTTTCTCTTTCCTTCTCGAGCTGCATAAAACTTAAAGCTGTTACATACTCGAAGTAGTCCAGGGCTAGTGTATGTGTGTGCGTGCATCCCCCAAAAGAAAAATGAATGTACGCGAAATCCCTATACATCTGCAGTAGCACACCCGATCTATAGATATCCTCTTTTTCTAAAGGATTACAGATGAGACGCGGCGGAAAAGGAAAAAGGACCGAGTGGAGTGTACGCCAGCTTCGAGGCTTGCGACCGATGGAACAGACAAATCTCAATTTATCCTCGAAACTCTACGAGGCATATACGTATGGAACGAGCTTAGATATCTTATCTGCGATTCGTCAAGATCGCGTGTAAGCAAAAACCGTTGACACCTAAGCCTCCTTAATATAAGATCGAATAAAGAAAGATTAGTACTGTGAATTTGTATCTTTAGAACTTTCGGCGAGTACTCGAATAATATATCTGTTATTTTCTTTATTAGATGTGATATAAGAATTAATTATTGATTAAATTATTTTGCTTTTCAGATAAATAACTTGTTTGTAAGAAGTTTCACGAAAGATCCTCACGCATTTGATTTAAAGGTTAGTTAAATTATTTATTTCTCAATGTTCTTTTTTTAAAAGAAGTAAACTCTAAATATTTGTTAGTAAAATGTATTTACTCAACTGTAATTTGTAGTTTGTATGAATTACAGATGAGGCGATTTAAAGCGTATTAATAAGATGATGAACTTTGATGAAAATGTTTTTTTCATGTCGAAGCTGTTTACTTTGTAGGAAAATTGGTTACTCTAACGTATACACGTTCTAATCTACATGATGAGCAAAAGTTTCAATCGTAACTAACCTATTTACATCCGATTTATAAATAAGTTTTAATAAAAAGGTTCTTATCCGTCTCTCATTCCATCAAGATTCCATTTAAATATTATTCGGTCGAAGCAAGTCAAACAAATGTTAAGTCAGGCTATACTCACTCGCTTTCTAACAAAAAGCTGAATTAGTTTTCTTCTTTGACTCTCGGGGCATTCTCTCGATCCGTATTCAAACTTTGCCAATAAGTACAAGGGATCGGAAAAAAAATACTGTAAAGTTGAATCGTACTCAATGAAGTAAGCTCGTATGTAAAATATCGATTCGTCGAGTAGATAGGTATGGGACGTCTAACCATAATCTCGAGATCAAATAAAATTGACGCAGCGATAGTAACGAACCATGAAAAGACCACAGAATTTTTTATTTTTCAAGCTGTGAGTGGATCCTACCCATGTCGTTAAGAATTCATCTCTTCTTCAATCCAAAAAGTATCTCTTTCGATTTTAACTTTTTTGCATTTTAACTTTTCCGTTCATTCGCTGAATATCTAAAATTTCAAGTGAAATTTCAACTTAGCACTTTGAAGCATAAATGAAGTTTCGAAAAAATTATTCTATGCGCTCGCGATGAAAACGAATATTTACTTAAATTTCCTGTAATCTAAGCTTTCTGATGATTATGCTGTGCTATTCAATCAAAAATATAATACATTGAAGATGTAAACTTGCGAGGACTATTCTAGGTTTATGATGTATTAGTAATAAAAAGGGTAAAAATATTAAGCCATGTTCACATTTCAGAATTACAAATATTAGAAATTATCATTCTGAAATGTGAGTATGGCTCAAGTATTTTCTCCTTTTTTAAACAAACTTCCACTTTGTAATTTATTTTAGAATAACCGAAAAAATGTCCTACAACTGTCAATTTCAATTTTTTCCGGTAAATTTTAATATTGAAATTACTTGTAAGTGATATTATTTTCGAATGGTCGTACATTGAAAATGTAAAAAATTGACTCTGCCAAATTTAAAATAATTAATATTTACCTCCAAGTGAAAAACTGCTAACGTCGATATGAATATTGCAGTCATGTGTGCAAAATGTTTGATGCATATTTTTAATAGCGATTTATATTTGACAGAAAAATGTTTACTGCTGAAAAAACAAATTTTTTTTCGTCATAGTCAATTTTTTACATACTCAGCCGCGCAAAGCATGACTAGTTCATCAATTTTTCTATATCCGCACGCTAGTGACACGATCAATATGGCCGACGGAAGTGAAAATGACCTGGCCACAATCTGCAGATTATTATATGATACATTAGAGCCTATATCAAGCGATAGGGCTCGCTAGGCGGTGTGCAGTGGTTTTGCGTCAGACCACTCTGTAGTCGGCGTGACCACACGCAAGCTTGTGCCGCGCTCGATGACGTATAATGCACCAAGCGGCTGCGTATAAGCTGCAGCAGCGTAAAACGAAACAATGAGTGATAAGGTACTCAATTTTCACCGATTGCCATGGCGATACTAGGCTTACAACGGCTAATTGTGTAATAGCATAATTAACTTTTTTGAAGATCGAACGTTTTGATAAATTAATGTAAATAAAAATATGAGAGGATAATTAACGGGAGTGCAGAGGTTTATATTAACTCTTTCATTCATGGACGTGGTTAATATTTCTATCGAGAAGCGATGACGGCACTTAAGACTTTGATATAGGGAGTCTTGGCAAATATCCCAGTTTTTTTCACTTTCAGATACCGCAGTTCGATAAAAATTACGTCGTCAAGCCATATTGAAAATCTTTCACTATTTTACGGGAATGAATATTTTCTATAGTCGTAATTTTTAATATTAAATAAGAAAATTACGCTCCTAGTCGAGGGGTCACGACTAGGAATACATTAAAGTATTAATACCGCGGCGCAACGAGTAGCACTTGTACAACATGACACGTTGCTCACTCGTTCTAATAAAAAGTCAGTTACAGAAGGAGTACGTAATAAATGCACACGAGCTCCCATATTGCATCAAGCCCGAGCTCGATGACCATAAAAGTATAAAATACCTCCCTTACGTCAGGTTGTTCGCCGAAAAATCATTATAATACCTCATTCAAACGTACGTAGACTATAAAAAAGGCGCGCGTATTGCGTCACGGTGAAATATCTTTCATTGCACAAATGAGACTGCTACAGGATCGTCGGATATTACAGCCCCGGACCGAACGATCGTGTCCGTCGCATAAAAAAATGTAATCTATGTACCTTATATGCGACACAATAATATGACTGCAGTGCATATAGTATAGGTCCCAGCGATAATGCAGTATAGGTATCCAGCGATGTCGTTCCATATAAAAGCGCACGTGTGTGTGTGTGTGTGTGTGCAAGGAACTGGAGGTGGGGCCCCTTCCCTGGGAAATTCACACGCGGAGCTATACTTCGTGATCCACTCGACGCGCGCGCGAACGCCGAGCGAAAGTGAGTAGAAAGTGTGGCGGCGGCTGCAGTGTGTATACATGTGCATAGCATACAATATACATACACTGCAGACACAGAGAGAGTATCCGCATGCAGTTAATCAAAGTCAGAGCGCGTCTCGCTCGCTCGCTCGCGCCAGTTTTGCGGTGTGGATTTAATGGTGTGTTTATTATTATGTTATGTATTTAGCTCTTCCCTCGCGCGCGCAGGCGTCGGTGCAGCCGAAGATCTCTCTCTCTCATCCTAGCTACAGCTCTTGGGAGTAGCTCTCAAGAAGGAAGCAGCATAATTATCCAGCATGAGTCCTGCCTTTATTCATCGTCGGTTAATTTTATTTTTTTATTTTTTCATCCTTCCGCTTATTGATATATATTATATATTCTCTGTAGACGGGCGAATGGCGCCTTAAAACTTTTACTTTGGTGCCTTTTACGAGTCCAGCGTACGGCTCGCACTTTTTGCCTCGTCCTTTGTTTCGTCTGTGCAGCTGATCAGCTGTTTTTTACCGCGCACTTATTATTATAACCGCCACAGCGCGCCGATTCTTCTAACGAACAAATTGTTGGCTTTTCAATGATATAATTGACGCGGTTGCGGTGCGCGCGCCCCAAAGATTTTGCGCACTCGCATAATTTCGTTCTTTTTTTCTGCACGTTTTCTCGCGCGCAGCGATATTACGTATTAGATACAATGCGCTGCGGCACGCGAACTTTTCAATGTTCCAGGAGAAATTTAGCTCGCGAGCGCCTTTACATCAATTTCGATACGCTATTACTAACAACGAGTTACGTACACTTTAGATTGTCGAGTAGTTCCGCTTAGCTCCTTTGAAGTTTTTCTCCATTTTTTCCGAAAAACTATGAGCGTCGAAGAACTCGAGAAATTTCTAAACTATCGACCGCAGTGTAGCGAGTTGTTGAATCTTAGTTGACTTGACTGAGGAAAATACTATAGGAAAAATTGCTACGTTCTCGTGTTCTTTAGTTACTACGTTCATAGTAACACATCGCTCAAACGTAGTAATTTTCATGAGAATTTTTGAGTACATCTTTCGGTTACCACTAGGTAATTGTTTCTACAGTACTTTTCTCAGTGTACGTTGTTGACTATTTGTTTCTTTCGTTATATTCACGAACTGCGTCGCTTCTTGCTCCTACGTACATTTCTTAAAATTATAGTTTCTCTATACGTTTCTAAGCGCGCATTCGCGCCGTAGTTTTATTGACTTTACAACGCACATATACCTGGGATGTCACTGAATTTATAAACCATGCGCGCAGATATATCTAAAACTTAGTTTTGCTCGCGTGCGTCTCCTAGGTAGCACAGCTCTTGGGCTTTGAAAAAGCGTCCAAAGTCTCTCTCTATCCCAGCTCTCCATGACTACTAACTACTGCTGCGCATTTCAGTTGAAACTCGAAAGACGAGCTCGAAGAAGCTCGCCAAGCAAAAACACAGCATACAGACGCATATAATACGCCTGGAAACTTATGAAATCATAAACGAGATTCAAGCACGCGCTAATTTTCAACGAGTCGGTTTTATGTGCGAATGTATTCTACTCTTACGAGGATGAATAATTACAAGTTACTTTTCGAGTCTCTCGACGTTCGAAAAAAAGACAAAAGTAATTGTTACGTTTCAATTTGGCTAAAGCTCGAAAACGCATTAATCGATTCCTTGAGATAACCAGGCTATACCTTTCATTGAGAATATAAGCACGTGTATGCGTTTCCATGTAGCAGAAGCAATACGTCCGTGCCACAGCATTGCTGGTGTTACGAATTTGCCTCCGAGAGTTACATTATGTATTCATGATTGCTGCTTAGCTCTGTAACAAGTATCGATTCGACGAGCGATTACCTAATTAACGTTAATCGTCATCGCGTGCACTTAAACGTTTTGGGCGCAATTGGCCGCGCGTGTGCAGCTGTGAGAAACGATGACACGACTGGGCATACAAAACGACTTACCGCAACGAAAGTTAACGACTTTTACGTAAGTCCGATAAGTGCAGTGCATACGGATACAAACGAAAATCGTATGTGTACAGATCGCTACGTTATAGGTTATCGATCATTGAAAAATACCTCCAAGATATTGAATCATGTCGATCTATAGCTAATATCTCTCTCTTATATATAGGTGTGTTTAAAAGACATCGAGCAGCCGAGTTCTCACGAGAAATCTACCGACGCTTACGATTTTTATCTCTTCGGTTCCAGTACATTGACATTTTACCCCCGAGTGTATTTTATATATAAGTATACGCAGATAGGGAAGCGTAATAGTCACGACATGATTTCGATTTTTTCCAACACGCTGCATTCGCTGTTTTCTCAATTCAAATTGATTCAACTGAATATGAGCAGCATCAAAATTGAACAATTTTTTTTAGCCATTAGGTAAAATTAGCCGTACTTCAGCGCCAAGTAATGGCGTTTTAAATATTTTTTTCTCTTACATTTTTGAAACGTTTTATTCTAATATTTAAAAGAACAAGTAACAAATTTTCAAGCCTTCTCACCTGAAAATCACCTCTTTTGCTTCCGATTGATGAAGCTCTGTGATAGGCTTGAAAACGAGATTTTGAACCATTTGGTTTACATATATGTAAACTAGATAGAATTCTCCACAAATGTCCGTATGTGTGTGTGTGTGTGTATGTGCGTATGTCCGAAGCAAAATCTTGAAAATGTTACGGTGGATTGTATAAATTTCAATTGCATTCATTGTTGTTTGTAGTATCAATGAGTCCAGAAAAAGTTATTTCGCAATACACGGGTGAAAAAATTTTTTTTCGATTTTTTGAAATTTTTTTGTAAATTTGAAAATAGTATATTTCTCAACGGGTGCAGCTATACTCGTATATACTATATATACTATGTATATGCTATGCTATAATCCCTCGTTTTGCTAAAAAACCTATCTGCACCAGTTGATGATGCTATTTTTTCCTACGAGCCTAAAATTAGCGTCAAAGTTGCGTATTTTAGGTTAGAGTGGGAAAAAATTTTTTTTTATGAATTTTATAATTTTCAGAATGATTTCCTTGTTTTTATGAATGTATATTAGTTGAAATTAATTGAAGATTGGAAAAAATTATAATTATTTTGAGAATCTAAAAAAAAATTTTTTTTTGTGAAGTTTTGTATCGATTTTTGGGTTTTTTAGTATTAGGTTTTAGGTATATATTTTATTTATTAATAGTACAGTTAAAAAAAGACGGCGGAAGCCCTTTGCCACTGACTTGGCAGCGGTTTTTCATTATTCTCATGCTCTGTGATATAAATCGCTTTCGACTCGTGCTGCGTAACCCCTTGTTTTGTAAAAAAAATCATAATTCACTCGTGATACATAAATTAATCACAATCAAGGACATGAATTGAATTTGGTTTAATCATAATGGAGGACATGAAAATATAAAAAAACAATCAGTACTGTTTAAAATACGTTTTTCTGGTCTTAAACATATCGGTTTCTATAAAACGTAGTAACTTCAGCTAAATTTTTTCCAAATTCAAGAAACAATAATATGAGGCATAAGAAAGAGCAAGTCACAAATTTTCTGAGCGTCCCTAGACTAGACACGTATAAACAAACGCGTATGCATATACACACACCAACTGCCTTTTTTTTTTCTTTTAGTCATTTTATGCTTGAGTTTTTGCATCGGCGAGAGTCTCAGTCTTTTGCATACGTACAACACTTCTTTCTCCGGTTGGAAATGATACTACGAAGAGAAAGAAAAATTTGCCTGGGAGCCGAGGCAATTTGCTAACAGGCAGGCAGCTACGCATAGGGACAAACACAGACTATTAGGCATTTTTTCCGTACAAGTTTGACCGCGAGGGGGCAGACGTGTTTTGGGTATTCCTGTGTATTTAATATATCTATATACATTTGTGTACATATGTCTATAGATATACATAGATATATTAAATACGCAGGAATACCCAAAACACGTCTGCCCCCTCGCGGTCAAACTTGTACGGAAAAAATGCCTAATAGGTATACAGTGCATAGATTAAGCGAAAGTTTTGTTTTAGAATAGAAGTGTACAGATAATGTGAACCGCGCATGTATGGCTGCATCATGGCTCGCTTGTGCAGCTCGCACATATCGTAGCAATTACTTTACAGTCCAATTATTACAATGTGATCCGTATACATGCAGCAACACGCATTGGATGAAATACGCATTATGATCTAATTACTAGAGATTAATGTAATTTCACCTGATGTATTATATAGTTCGCGGATGTACGAAGCTATGTATTTAATTCTAGCTCGTGTACACGCCAAAATGATGATTTTTTAATAATAATTTTATAATTTTGTATAAGAATGGGTAAGTTACATGAAAGTGCAGAGAAAGTGAGCAAAAAAAAATTTGCGGAAATTGAGATTAATGACGCGGTATATTTTTAAACGCGCGTGGCCGCCAGCTCATGCATATTTAGTAGCGACAAAGCGAAGATTGCACCATGGAATGAGCGGTATCGTTTATCCGATAGTTTATCGTATCGGGAAAATCTGATCAACGTTGCAAAAAATAATACATTTTGCACGCACGTGTCAAATTAGTATTAACGAAGCAGTGTTTTTATATCTATATAGAGACCTAATTGAACGTTTGATCTTTAGGTAGGTATAAATTTTTTTCTTTTCTCTCGCCCCGCGAGATCAGAACCTGCGTTCTCCTCTCGTGAGCTTGTTGCTACACCGCAGTCAATGCGATGAGTGTGAGAAAATCCACGTGTTCTTCGACTTTTCTTTATTCTTCCAAAGTGGAGCTGCCTCCGTAACAGGCGACACATAATGGATTTGAAAGAGCTGTGTAGCCCATCTCATTTGAGTATTCATAATTTTTATTTAACATCTGAATTTATTTCAAGTTTACGCGCGTACTTTTTACGTGCTCGTTTCAAGCGATTAAATTTTAATTTCCATGAACATTTGGCTTTTTTGTCAGGCTTAATTTTCTCTTATTATCACCCCCCAAAACCTCTACGCGCATGTTCAAAAAGCTCCTAATTCTAGCAAAGTAACAACTCATTAGTCTTCGAGTCAAACTTAGCCTTACTTTAATAATGCAGCACATTAATTGCTCGTTATCACAGCTAATCGCGCGCTCCCCATATACCAGCGGATTGTATTAAATAGTAAAACCTTTAAAAGCTCCCTCGAGGATTTCTCTTAACTCGAAAATGTTATAATTAATGGTCTAAATTATTTGTTTTTCGAATTAGAATGCATTTTGACCAGGGTATTTAAAATGAGCAAATTTTAGATTAATTAATAATTCTCTCGACATATCTAACAGAAAACGAGAATTTAATTAAAGCGCGACCCATTTCATGATTTCATGTTAAACGTGTAATTTATTCATTAGATAATCTGACATGTTTTAAAAATAAATTAGATTGCTCTACTGATTTAATCGAAAATTCTACCTCAAATAATCAACTTGAAATAATTATTGATAAAAATGGTTTACACAGCAAAGAGATTCAACAGTATAAAAATTGAACCAAATTAATATAATATTCGTTGTTGAGGAAAAAATTTTTTGATGGAAATTGAAAATGGTGCATCGTTTTAATTTTACTATATTTTCTATAATAAACCATTATTCATTAATTCTGACCATTATTTTGTCATCATTCGAAATTAATCTAAAAATGTGATTAAATCGTACATTTTGATCAGTCACGTAATAAACTTTAATTTTCATATAGAACTTTTACGTAGCTATCTATCTTGCGGTCAATGATTCAAGTAACCTTGAAAATCGTTACTGAAAAAAACCAACTAGTCTCGAGACTGTACTCTATTACGGGCAACGACTATAAACAGCTGAAAGATTATGCAAGAACAAGCGGCGGTCTATCCTGTCTGCAGTTGTATAGACTAAAATCAATGGAGTTCCTATAAGTAGCGTATATATAATAAGTGAGAGGAAGGTGTGCTCGGGCGAACGAATCAACTGCTAAGGCTAGGCACACTTTCCACTTCCTGTCTATCTATGTGTTGCGAGCTACGTTCATGAATGCAAATGTAGCTGCAGCGGCGAGCTGGCGTAGGGAAATGCAGAGCACTGATCGTTGCGCTTGTTTTGCGGTCTCCGTAGCAGTGCGGGCCAGTCTCGATGGGAATGGCTAAATCGCCTTACCGACTTCTTTATTTCGTCCACGCTACGCTGAACTTGTTAAACTTGATTCAATTCAATGTTTCCTTCTCTACTTTGTGCTTTTACAAGGCTGGATAATTAATAAAATTAAATTGTATTACCGTTGAAAAAAAGAAAATAGTCTCGTCGCCTCGAGACCAGCTAAAAGACAAAGTTGCTAATGAAATTATAAGTGTCATCCACGAGTCATGCCTTCGAGTCGATGTAACAAGAAAAAAGTACAATGCTTTTTCACGTGGGTACATTTCTCGATCCATAAAGTTTTTTCCAGTGCCAAGTATTAGCTGTAGCTGCTCTCGATATACGAAAGTTCGAGGCTTGCCTGTAGATAAAAATTTCAGAGCTCACGCGGCGATAGTTTTTGCTCGTTAATTTTACGATCGACTTTGGCTTATAGTTTTTTTTTGTTATACTAGCGCAGCACACCTACGCACCGTTCATTTTTATGTATTCAAACGTAATTCTCGAAACAGCTGGACATTTTTATACTTTCTAAGCATAAACATACATATGGGGCATTTCACGTCAAGTCTCCAGCGGTGCGCGCGAGCGGCCTTATTAAGCCAAATTGCTCAATTTGTAATTCGTCAGAAAAGCATCCCAAATGCACCTAGAAAAAATATGAGCCACATAATTTCGATGGGAAATTACCTCAGCTTTCCGATGGTGAGATCAGATTTCCAAAAATTGTCCATTTTCCTCGAGAAAATTGCCGGAAAACCTTCAAAGTCGAATATCTCAAAAACTAAATTTTCCATCGAAATCATGGGGCTCATATCTTTTCTGATGCTTTTCTGACGAGTTACAAATTGACCAATTTGGCTTAATAAGGCCGCTCGCGCGCGCCGCCGGAGGCTTGGCGTGAAATGCCCCATATGTACGATCGAACAATAAATTGCGTTAATGGCATTATCTCAGTTTTTTGGTGAGCTCGCGTACACAAGGCCAGGTGTAGAGTATTCGCGTTGTCACGGCTGTTTATTGCAACGTTCTCTATCTTCATTCTTTCGCTCCATGATAAAGCTCGGCTTGACTCTTGTCGCATTCTCGCCCATGCCCATTACCGTTACACTTAAACGCTCGTGAAATTTTCTTCCCCTCTACCTCCCTTTGCCGAGTAATATATGCTTCTTTTTTTACTTTACAAATAATTGCTGCAACTGTAATTCAAATGAAATCGCAGAGTATACCCAGAAACGAGTTACATACGTGCACATAGTATATCTGTAACTGCTCGTTATTACACGTGTTTTTCTTATCGGTGCAATTACACGTTGTGTGCACGCGTACTCGTATATATATAAACACAAATAGTTGCCACCGCTTGATTTTTATATTCGGTCGGTTATGAGAAACGATTACTGCAGGTTGGCAATTTTCATAACAAGTCATAGCGACTACCCGTATGCCACGCGAGCGACTTGTTAAAATCCTGTTTCGACGCGTCTTTTGTAAGATGTATCTTTATACTTTGTTTCGGTACGAACAGCTCCGGTATATGCCTTCGCCCCGCCATCGCAGTCGTGCCATCGATACCGATGCAGGTTGCATTACAGTTATGTATTACCGAGCCATAGCAGAGAGAAATAAATTTACTCTTTTAATGGAATTTTTCCTTAAATATTGACTCTCCGAACGAAAAGAAGTTTATATTGTGTCTATCTCTGAGACGACGAGAGAAATTTCTTTTTAACGATCCGCACGCTCGTCGAGCTATTGCCGCCAAACAGCCACACGAAATTTATGTCACGGCCGCAGCCGCTTCGCCCGTAAATGTACGCGAATAATATATCATCTTCGGTGTACACTCGAGTTCTGATCAAAATGTAACTTTACAAAGTTTCAAAATAAATTATATACAGTCCTTGCATTTTACAACCCGAGTATTATGTCTGGCATGATATATACAGATATATCTCAAGTACGCGCGCAAGTCATTCAATGTAAAACAAAACTTTGGCTCGTTGGCGGCACCTGCGACCCGACACTCCAATGAGGGACGACTCTGTCAGTGTCTATATCAATTTTTGCGAATTTCTAAAATGTTGTATTCTTCAACTCGAGGAGATATCGTAGAGTTTCTGATCGAGCCTCGAGCACACTATTCGATACTGTTGGATAATAAATAGTTTGTAACGATACTATGTGAAACCTTATGTGTATAATATACCGATACGGTTGATGAACTTTCTTCGATTTTCTAGTATTTATATTTTGCTTCGACTGACATTTCTCGAAGTAAAAATAAAAGAAAAAGACTGACAAAGTTTTGCTGCGTTAGAATTCTTCTCGTGAAAATGTTAGAATGTTTTACTTTATTAACATTCATACATATATAAATAGAAATAATCATCTTTTTATAGAAAAAAGCTTTTATGTATAGGCAGGTGCTTTTTTTCTTCAGTAATTCCAATATCGCATTACCGATGCGCTTTCCACGACTCTGGAATTTCATGAACGATCTTCTTTTTAACGTCAAAATTTTCATTCTTCTAACAACACCAGTTTGTAATTAATGGATAATCAAAATCTTCTAAAGTATACGACAAATCTTCTAGTCGCGTAAAATCAAAGCAAAAATATATCGTAAATTGCATTAGAGATGACGCGATCAATGTTATTACTGTTGCAGTGAATTAATGAATAAATATCAATTGCTTTTCGACTTCTCATTCGAAAAAATGTAAAAAAATACATTCTTCTTTTTAACTTTTTATCTCTGAACTACAAAATGTGTACATACTCCATCGCACTAAAATAAATTACACAAGTGCAGTGCGGCAACATGACTTCCGTCTTCGAGCCATTAATTATTCCTCTACTTTCTTTCGCGATTTAACAATGTTTTTATCATTCAATCGTCGATTCTTGCTGTATAAACAGTAAAGGGAGAAATAAACGTTTATTCGTAAATTCATCGCAATAATTAATGACTTGATCGCTGCGCACATATTGGTGAGGTTAACGCGCGTTACGGCTACTCGTGATCGCCACTCCACCACCTATAACACTTCGTCACGCATAGGACACATTTATATAGCTATATTTACGGATATATATTATATATATTATAAATATAACGGGTAGCCTAGTTAAAAATAAAAAATAAAACAAATACTTTGAATCGAAACCGGAAAGCGTGCATTCACGATCGTGACAACGATGTGTTTGCAGTGATTATGCTGCTCTATATACAATGTACGTAATTTACAAAACGATTAAAAATTCTCTACTTATTACATTGAATTGAACAACTCAATAGCCATTGTGTTATTAAACTCACGCCGTACGCGAGGGAGAGCTAATCTTTTGTTCGTAATCGCGCAACGTAGCCTCGGCCAAAAATATAAGTACACAAAGTTCGAGAATATTATAAAGCGTATCGCGAAAGATATGCATCAATAAATTGTAATGAGACGTGGGATTTTTCCTAAGTTTAAAGCATCGATCGCATATGACTCCACGTAATATTAATTCCGATGTTTCGTTTTAGTAAACTAGTCGTATTATAAAGAAAATTTAGGAGAAAGAAAATAAACTTGCAAATATTCCGTCTGCCAAAATATAACAGGGCCGATTCGAGCTTTATATTACGTGTTTACGTTTCGCGTTGTGCAGAATACGGGTATTAATTTCCTCAATAACGCGTTTCTGAACGTACGGAAAATTCAGCATTGTGTATAATACAAGCATCGTATATTTGAACGTGATATAAACTCACAGTGCGTCATTCATCACAATTGGTAATTATTTATACATGCCTCGCTTTGCATCCGCGGCGCAGCAAAATTATCCCTCGATAACGATATTACGTGCGCTAAGTATACATCATTATATGCAAACACGTTTAATAACATGGCAGTATGAACGAAAAATCGAAGCGAAACCTCTTTTTCTTCGGCACGTGGATTTGCTTGCCATTATTATTGTTTACATTAGTGCACGCGCAGTCGCAGTATATTATTAAAATAGCTCGGAAGCTCCCTTACAGGCATAAATAAACGCGCATGCGTCATAGTTATTACTCGCAGAAAACAAGATAAGCTTGATAAATCCAGAAGACGGCTCGCGTCCTGTGTACTGCAGCATCCTCGAGGCTGGAAAATATCCAGGCGCATTGCACCTCTCGTGCGCTTATCGTCCTCTCGCAGCGTTATAACGAAACAACGCGTAACTCTTACCACCTATATACACTCGTGTATTCGGGCACAAATCGAGTTTGCCTATTAACACCCAAAACTTAAAAGCCCCGCACCTGTAAGCCTAATTACTTTTGTGCAGCCTGGCCTTCTCCTCCCCCAGGTCGGAAAAGCCACAAGCTCGTACTCGATGCGCTGCGATTTTGAGACTGCTGCAGTCGCACGCGACTATGCACGATGCGCGCTAAATAATGCATGATATAGGAGAGGAAAGTACTGCCTACGCGTACCTATATAGACGTACGCGCGTGAATTGTTTTGTTTTCACTCGAACGTACGAGAGGCATTTCGCCGGTAAAGTTTGGACAAATTTAGAAGCTGTTTCTCGCTGGATTAATTTGCATAGATTCTCGACTATAAAAACACGAAAATTCAACTTTTCCACTACGACGTATTTCCCCTCTAAACTTTTGACTACTCCGAGATTTTCGGGTTCGCGAGCTATTACTGCTCCTGTTGCCTCATTAGCCGTACACGCGTACAGCGCACAAGTGCTCGGCGAGCGCGAAACGACAATAGTCCTCTCTCTTTCTCTCTCTCTCTCTCTCTCTCTCTCTCTCTTACTCTCGTGCGGTGCACTTATACAGTACTTTGGTATACGCGTATCCACGTATAGAACAGTAACGATGATAATGTTACCCGGCTTGTCTCGACTGCAAAGCATATACACATATGTGAGCAAGAGGTAGGAGGAGAAGAAAGCCTTTCAAAGCCTAGAATACATGCTACGAACGCGTATACTGCTAGTATCTACAAGATGTACAGTAAATATATTGTACGATATACGCGAACGTCCGCAAGCTCTCCTGCACAACTTGGATAATGAATTTACGCTAGATGTATACGTGTATTCGCCTGCAGACGAGCGCGTATAACATAATGCACACAATAAAGCATTGCCTCGCACAAATCCTCACGCTTGAAATTCAAATTGTAAGGCTTGACGCAGCATCGGCGCAGTTATATACCTTCGCTACGTACCGCAATCGTATGCCGAACGTATAGTAACACAGTTGGCACTTTTCGCCTTTAAAATACTTTGCCTAGAGCTCGACAGTAAATTCGTACGGGTTATATATATCGAGAGCATATACGGCATGGGCTCGCCCTTGTGCGAACAACGCGCAGTATATAGCTCCTTGCGTGCTTACCACGAGTTTCAACTAGAAGATGAACAACGTCGCACAGAGGCAAAGTTGCGGGCGCGTTACACGTTACCGGCCCTGGCAGCGTCGTCGTACGTGTAAGAAAGTTTCTCAGCTATATATATCGGGGAGCGAGGAGCACCTCAAACCGCTCGCGCAATTATTTTCACGCAAGAGTGTAAACAAAATGACAACGAGTTAACTACGTGAAAATTGAGCAAATTCGTCCGTTTGAAGTCTCATTTCTCTATTCAGGGCAAGACGAAACACGAATGTTATCGTTGGAAACTAATGATTAAACATTTATAGAATATAATAATAACTTATAGTAATAATACATTTAAAGAGTTAATTCTATTTTCTTTATGTTTACAACTGCGTCCACGCTTTAAATCTCTTTTGCATCCATATATTTTTTTTTGCAGTTGTTACATTCATATTTTTTGAGGCCAAAGTGACCGTGTGAATAAGTATCATCAAAATAATTTTTTATTTGAACGTTTTCACGGATACGAATTTGTATGATTTGCCTTTTTTAAGACCTTCCAAGTACCTATGTACAACAATTAACTTTTCGTTGGTTGGCTCAAACAGTTATCGCGCGAGAATCGCATATTATATTTCCGCACAAGGCATAACCTAAAATTCTTTTTTTTTCTTTTACAACAGCTTTAGAAATCACAATTGCATCCCAGTAGATAACAAGCAATTCCATCGACAATCATCGCCCCAAAAGAAAAAAATAATACCATTTCCTGAACAATCTTCAGCTGAGCTTATGTAGAAAGTCGACTTTGCCATTCTGCTAATCCTCTCGTGGAATTTTGAAATCTCTCGCCTACATGGAGTTCATCGGAGCGTAACCAACACGAGTGCACGAGTAGTCGTCGTCGCATCGCGTCGTCTTTCTCTCTCTTTTTTCTTCTATGCACATACGTACACAGCTCGCGCGTGTGCTTTCAAACATTCGATTTTCTTATTCTCATGCTCTGCTATACGGGTAATAGTAGCAGCGTATAGTAGAAGCAGTACTATAGTAGTTATAGTGTCGTAGTACGTACGTACAGTTGAGCAGCCTATCTAGTTTTCGATCGCTCGTTATCTCGTTCAACTTGATGGATGTGCATATATGGTAGTCTATTCTTACGTGGTATAATAGAGTCAGTTAACCCGAATGCATAGATGCGCTGCTGCATCATTATTTTTCGGAATTTTGCGATCTTGACACTCGCGTATTGGTGTACTTTATGTATGAAAAAAATTGACATCTTTATTTAACAGCTGCGAATCGAATTCGTGATATCGAGTCATTGGCATTTATTCGACGTGAAAAAATGGCAGTTCTACTACGTAAAATGTTTGCCACGCTCAGTTATTCACACGTTTCCGTTCGATATATACACACGCGAGCGTGTCTGAATCGACGAGACTAATTTTTCCTTTGCATCGAGTTTCGAGATCGGATGTATTGTTCCAATAAACTTACGACGCATTGTTCTATTGGTAATGCCGTATTGTAGACGCAAGGAATATTGATCCTAATTTTTTGAGTACATAGTACATACCAGGATATTGTGAGTGATGAATATTTGATATTATTTCATTTTACTGATACGCCAAGAGATACTATTACTATTGACTATAATGTTTCACATTGGTACATTGACTTTAATCTTCCTTCAAGATCTCACTCTCTCATAAACTTATATGTAAACATTTTTGTCGGTTCTTTTAAAAAAATTGCAAATCAAATTATGTAGTGGACGAAAGTGGAGCGGTCGATAAAATGGCTTTATTAAGACCATCATAAATTAATTGACCAAAGTATAACGGGATATTAATAAACGATGATAAAGCCATGCAGTTGCACAATGAAGTAAGCAACTTATGTTATCTCACTGATTCTATACACCCGTAGCACTGGTATAATTCCATCAATAGCCAATCAACCTAATACGTATCTAATTTCATCGGCTGACGTACTCACCGCCACCCACGAAGCACGTATAATACCGAATTTTGCGGCATTGAAATATAATTCGAATATCGAAGGCTACTCTAATACCCTTGACGCGTCGACATTATTTTCACGTAATCGAAACAGCGAATGAAACACGTATCCCAAACTAATAAACTGCAAATTTTACTGCCTGTACATAGCCGCAAGCTCGTCGCCATTGATCGCCAAGATACATACTACTAAAGATAGAGAGAACGGTGAGGTGAAGGAGTTGAGCTGCTACTGCCATACGCACAATTATCCTCATAACTTGTCTTCTGCTAAAGGAGATGCGGTGCACGTGCAGCTGTCAGGATTGCTTCTCTCAGCTCTCTCTTACTCTCTCTCTCGATGCAATAAAGCCAAATTCGGCATACAACGCGTTGTTGATTGGTGCGCTTAAGCATCGCATACATACATATAAGGCCTCGACTGTTGCCTTTATAAATGCTCGTGCACATGTAATGCGTGCGCACACTGGAATCTTGTCAGGAATTATGCAACACATTTGCCGTATTCTATGCTGTTTCGGAAATTAGTGGATTTATCGATAAAAATGTATTCGCAATACACGTAATCATGTATCTATTATTTACTTGACGCTTTCTATTCGTTCAGCTATTTGATTATTCCGAATCACAGTCTAGTTTCAGCTCTATTGGAAATTCTCGCGCAATCGTAAAAATAATTTCAATCCTCTCCGCGATCGTTATTTTCAAATCTAATGGAGCGCGTACTAGTGGAGCATCCAACCAAATACATATTGCTATAAACTATCGAGCTACGCATAGACAAGTTGATGCAATAATATAAATAATTCAATTTTTGTACCGTAACAATACAACGGTTGTAAAATGCGAGCCATGAAAAATATTAACCACAGCCACTATAAACGCAAACCGTAAAAGAGAAACGCTGAGAGCTCTTAAAGCTCGTCAAAAAGCTTCGTTTGCACGCTTGGTAAATAATTCAGAAAAAAAAATTCTATGTGCTGCTTCGCGCGTGCTGACAGCATATATTGTGTGTGCAAATCTTTTTTCGGATTCATTAATGTTGAATCATTTCTGAATAAACTATTGTTTCCCTGTGAATTTGAAAACAATAAGTAGCTCGAAAGAAAACTTTTTCACAATGATAAAAATGAACTTGCTGTTTTGATTATACATTTAATCAAGGTTATGATTTTTATTTTTTACAGTTTTCATTCGGTACTCAAAGGAACAGAAGAGCTTTTGGAGAGATCAGCCAAATTATCAGGTATGAATCTGTAAAATTGTTATTCAAAGATCCAATCGTGCAGTGTATGTATTTAAAAAAGGACATAATCGCTGTACAATCGATGACGTATGACTGTATAGCACGCTAGCATTTACGAGCAAATCTTTTCACATAATACCAAGTATTCATCAGGATGTATGACTTTAGTATTTTTTTAATCAATTACTCATATTCAATTAAATGACCTTTTAAAAAACATATACTCGTGTACTATGGATCATACTATGGATGCGCCTGATTCTCAAAGGGCATTAAATGCATATTTCTTTGACAGCAAATCAATTGGTAAAGAATTAAGTCAATCTTTTACTAGCCCAATAATAGAAATTCATTGATGATTGTATAGTATGAGTAATTAGACAGTATACAATGAATGTATTATGGTCCATTATTAGTCATTAGTAAGAATAAACTTTTCTACCACTTTTATTATCATAAAGCCACTCGTTACTGTTCAACAATGCTTGCCCCTCTCAGTTAATAAAAGCAATTTAAATTATCATCAGATGAGAGCTTATAACACGTGTGCATAATTCAAGATTGGATAATGTAATTACAGCAAAAATATGTGTACAATGAATTTTATTCGAAATAACAACAAATATTCGAAATTTATTATCAAGTCAGCATTAATTTTGAATTATAATGATAACATGATATATAGGGCTTGCGTTGCTTCAGGTTAGCCACGTTTCCATATAAATAATTGAGATCACAATAGACTTCAATAAAATAAGAAACTACTTTTCGCACCTCAATGTAAAGTTAAGTTAAATTAAATGTGTTAAATGAAATTATAGTTATAGTGACGCAAAAATTGTTCACGATCGTTTGTTTTCTCGAACTAAATCGTAGCGTTTCGCGTACTAATTGAAGTCATAAAAATTTCAAGCAGTTCCGTTATGTAGGTTAAAGTATGTCTTTCGGATCGATAAACAATCCATAATACAGTCTATTATAGCTAGAAATCACAATCATGATCGCAATTAAGATCAATCTATAAGTATAATCCAGCACAGAGAATTGAGTATAAAAAAAAAATCACTCGGAACTGGAATATTTATCTTGCTTGAATCTTTCGACCTCCTAATCAGTCTTCTATCCATTTTTCTCGTCAATTGAATTGTTCTGGCAATCAAATACCAACAAAATTCATCTCCGCTGCTCGTGCACACATTCTCCTCCAATAGCTCACTACGTTCCATTTCATTTTTTACCTATTCTGCTTCCCATATGCCTTACAACTTTTGCGATTTTTTCTCCTAAACTTTATTTTCGTTTGGCACAAATAACCAAAAAAAAAAATTGGCTCTGTGGTTTCGAATGTAGGTTGGCGCTTCTCGCTCGCATTATATTTCGAATTTTTATATATGATTCGCGTGCAGAACTGTGTATATAACTCTAACGAGAAAAAACTTTTTGATCCAAGTGCTGCTGTTGCAATTTAAGAAAAGAATATCTTGCGTCGGGCGAATAAGCTACATTTTAAGTATAGAATCGCAGTTAGATTATCTTCCTTACTTTTTCATATAAATATACAGTAGAATCTCACCATAACGAACCTCTATATGGGCAAATCTAAAAAACGGTTTTGTTCTTGAAAATAGCAAATTTACAAGCCATCAAGGACTGTTATTACGGGTTCAGAAAGTAGCATTCAGAATTACGCCCAGCAAGACAGCATTTTTCAAAGTAAATGGTGTAAAACTCATTTTTATTTTATGATTCGATAGTCAATCAGTCTAGAAAAATATAGAACAAAAATTAATTTATATCCATAACTTTCATCCAAGACATTAACAAAATTGTGCGCCAACATTGCGAATAAATATGAAAATTTGAACAGTGAGCTTACAATTTAAAGCATGTTTTTAAAAAATGAAAGATACAACTTGAAAAAATATATCAAACATATTTTTTTGAAAAGTTTTGTTAATCCCAAACCTTGATATCTTTAAAATTGTTCGAGATACCATACTCACATTGAAGGATAACGCAAAAATTTAACATTTTAGGAAAGAAATGATTATGTCTCCATGTTTGAAAAATAGGAATAGTTATTTTTAAGCTTTGAATCTTTGAGCAATTATTAAAAAGTTATTTTAGAGGCATAATCAATATACACAAGAAAATTTTACAAAAATTAACTTATTTCCTGCATAGGTAACATATGCATTTTAGTATTTAATTTTGTGAATTCGATTGTTTTGATATTTATACAGTTATATGATTATTTAGATATCTCAAATATTCAAAAATGAATCTTTAGATGATAAAGCCTAGATTGAGATTGAAAAAGACTCTTCTAACTCATTTGTATTAGAGGCCAAAAGCAGTGAAATGAACGAAATGAAGTAAATTGTCATGAAAAGGCCGGTACCGTAATTTTTTCAGTCAATTTTAGTTGAGATTCAGATTCACAGATATACAAAATGATGTAAATGATAACGACAATTGAACTCAAAAAGGGCAGGGATCCGATTTTTAGTTTATGTTCTAGTAATTTTAAAGAATATTAATATTGGAACTAAAAATCCATTTTTAAATTTTATATAAAAAGTACTTTTTCATTTACGAACACAGCCACGCTGCTCAACGTAAAAAATGGTACATGAAAAAATTATTAAACAACAGATGGTATCTACAAGACATAAAAACAACATGAAATAAAGTCCACGATTAAAAAACTTGGGGATTTAATACAAGTAGTTGGTATAGAAAAATTGTGCGGGTGTAGTAGCAGGTGGGCAGAGCCCTTTAGAGTAGTCTTTAGTGTGCACGGTGATGGAAGCTCGGTCGTTTATATGGCTTTTATGTTCGGCTTCATATAAAGTAGGGCAACTGGTTATGCAGCTAGGAATGAACGCGAAAAGAGATGAGCCACTAGCCTGGTTAGTGACGAGTTTTATTTATTTTTTTAAATAACAAAGTTGAAAAAGATCACGAAATTACGACGATTGGTCCGAGAGCACAAGGTGTATTCAGTTCAGCCCAAAAAGGCTGCTAGTCCAGGCGTGATAGGTAAACATGTCGGTTTTGAGAAGGAGAGTTAATGGTCAATCGTTAAAAGTTATGTCTGAGTTGGCAAAACAAGGGAAGCATCTCGAAACCCAGGTACAATATAAAATTGTCTGTTCCCGTCCACGCGTACACGAGGATGACGACTTTTACGAAGTTAAAGTTGACATTGTAATGCTCGCGCTTATAAAAGTCGCACAAGTTGGAAAAAGTATATTTCTTTTCACACGTACGCGAAAATTCTTCGCTTTGCTCGCGCTGCTGCTGTATAGCCGACAGACACGTCACCGTCGGGACGGGGCATGTATCCCGCGCTCGAAAAAAAGAAGAAAAAAAAGAAGACTTTTGCACTACTTTATGAAAAAGGATTCTGTGTTGATTTACGACACACGACTGCTGCCATACTCGGGCTAAAATCTCGCTGGATTGCTTTTTCTCCCATACTTTTTATGCTAAGTAAAAAATCATGTGACAGAAAAGTACTCGGCTGAATCTCGGTACGGTTTCTTGTTACGCGTGAAATACGCAATGCACGTTATAGTAATTATTATCATTTCTTTCGTTCCTGCAACTACTTCTTCTTCTTGACTGTTTTTAATATAGTCGAGGGACGATTGTTTGTTGATACGAATTTGAGTCGTAAAGTATCTTTACAATTCCAATATACTTTACGAGTTTTGGAATAGGTAGAAAATACTGCCCGCAGGAAGTACGGAGCGCGCGAGTGCAGTTCCGACTATGTGTGCAATCGCACGGAGTAGTAGACGACGCTTTCAACCGGAAGTTAATCGCCAAAGTTTGCCTCTTTTTTCTTCTTCCACAATTCCAAATAAAGCAATGTCTCTCTTCTTTCGTTCGATTGTTTTTCTATCTCTCTTTTTTTCTCTCTCCTGAAAAATGAGGGTGAAACACTACGCGCAACAGAGCAGTTGCGCGAACGTCCGTGTGAGAAAGGAGTCAAGTTTAATACGAAGATTGACTCTTTTCACTCGACAAACTGGCGCAAACGATCGTAACTTTGCAAAGTACCGCTGTGGAGCGTGGGTCTGCAGCAACGTGTAAAGTCACACAGGACGCATATAAACGCAACGTCTCATCCCAGGCAATTTTCCTTCGCAAATATTTTTTTCTTTTTGTACCGTTGCTCGAGTAACGTCCTTTTTGTCACTCCTGCACGAGCTTGACAAACGCGTGGCGTGTGCGGTGTTTTTGCCAAAAGAAGGGACGTAGGGGGGCAACTACTGCTGCGGGTAACGATTTTTTTGCCTGCGATAAAAGAGTTGTGCGATGCTAGGTATTCACAGTCTCGCGCATACGCAGTTTTTATTTCCGGCAATTGACAACTTTTATTTTCAAATTTTTCACGGACAAAAGTGACATTTTAACCTGCGATGCGCAGGCACAGCGATTTCTTTTCAATCAATCGTAACTCATGTTTCTTTTTTGCTACCGCATGAGATTGAAAAAACGATATGAAATAAAATTTGACGTTGAATTGTCAGCAATTAGCAAAGTTACATGACAATAATCGTTTCAAATCTCATTATAAAAAGCGATTAGTAACGCAGAATATAATTCTAAACTAATTTGTGCTACTCTAGATCTTTAAATGAGTATATAATGAGTCTCTGCTTGCTCGACCGCCGTGACGAATGTCTTGACTTATGATTTAATCTAACTCAATTCATGGCTGTATAATTGATATACTAACCATGTATTTTTTCTTTGTAAAAATTTTGCACTGTTATGTTCATCGAAATTGAAATTTGAAATTAAACGAGTGGTTTTTTATTTTTTGTAATTTTCATATTTAAATGCCATCATTTCAGTGAAATAAGCGAATAATAAAAATGCACAGGAAAGCTGGGCAATCCTTTGTAAGTTTACGTATTCGATATTTTTATTTTATTTACAGTAACTTGTTCCATCTACACTTAATCATGGTCTTCTTTCTCCTTCTTAACTCATTTTCTTTGCTCGTTTCTCGTTCACTCGACTATTACTTCCTTTAGTGTCGCTTTTTTTACCTGAGCAAAAACTATAGTTTAATATTTTTAATATTATACGTACAATACTTGCATAAATAATAAATATTATGGATGTAGTAATAAAAATTATAAAGATAACCGCAGAGCGTTGCTGCGAACAGGCCTCTCATCTATTAGAAATTCAAATTCGATTTCGAACCAAACGATGCGAATTTTAATTTTCTCAAGAAGATAAGAAAAGGGAGATAATAATTAGAAAATTGTTTCAACTTTGTCGCGATCTAAGACATAGAGGTCGGGAGACAAAAGCCCTTTGAAAAGATGAAAAATGAATTGTTAACGGTTTTCTTAATTGTGTATGCCTCTCGGCTATGCACCTTTGTCGTTGACAATTTTTTTCAAGAAACTATTCAACAGCCGTTATCTGAGATTGAAACTCACAAAGCTAGATGCGCTAATCATTACATGAAAAATTGCTGGATTACTTGTTTTTACTCAAATATTTTAAAGATCAGTGACATTTAACGCAATATGTAATTTTTGGTTCTAATTGAGATCGCTCTTATACTTGAAGTTGATTAACAAAAAACCGATTTTTTCCATTAATCAACTTCTTTTTACAAGTCAATCGACAAAAGGATTAAGTAAAAATAAAACAAACGAATTGTGTGAAGGTTATCTCTTTGTTACTTTAACAAAACTAACAGTCAAAAAAAAATTAAAAAATACCAAGCATTATTGTTATTAATTTTCGTTAATGAATGAGTGAATGAATGAATTAATTAATTAATTAATTTCGTTTTGACTGTGAACTTTATTAAAGTAACAAACAGATAACCTTCACACAATTTGTTTATTTTATTTGACAAAAATGGTACGTAAAAATTTTATTTATACAAAAAGGATTAACCATACATCAATACAAAATCAGTACGAAAAGGAAGTTTTAATCAAAATGATCGCAGCATCGTCAGCAAAGTAATACTCAGAAGACGAAAAAAGGCGTTGCGCGCGCCTGCTGAGGAAAATTCAAACAGAAAAATGAAGGCATAAAATGAGGCCGAATAATATATTTGCCGGCAAAATCTCAAGGGACCTCTATACGGTATAGCGACGTACCAGAAGCAAAATGTGCACAAGGGGTACACAATACCTGTCCGGAAGGAAGTTCCTAGCCAGGACTTTACTGTCGCTGCTGTGGAGTTTCGTCGCCTGTTGCGGCATTCTTTTTCCGGAGACTTTTTTCGCTTCATCATACGTTTATACAGCAATGGCGGTACAGCAGCATACGTACCGGCAGACTAAACCTACCTTGTGGTCCATGCCATTTATGAGACTTTTTCAATGACCTAGCAGCAGCACTCGAGTGAGATTAAACTAGAATGACCAACAAGCTGCAGGGGCATAATAGTTTTCTCATGGCTTTTTACCCCTATCCAGCTCGTCTCTGACGGGTGAAGAATGACTCGCCGAGGATGTACGTGCTTGAATGCGGTAAAAATCATAAAAACATCCGTTTTCATTAGATATCGATCCCGAAAATAATTTTGAATTCGAAAATCTGAAACAAATCCTCAAATTTACTTTTCAAAAATCGGAAAAACACTACACAAGTTTTTTTTAGATTTTTCGGGTATTTCGAAAAAAATTAATGAAAATTTCATATGGGTGGCGATCTCTTTTATTATCTATACCATAGATATGTTCCCCTTTTTATATGAACTCAATATTTAAAATTTTTTATGTTTCAAGTTTTAGAGCCAATAACTCCGTATTTGTAACTAAAAGGTTTATTTTGTGCCTTTTTTTCTCAAGAAATCTTCAGAATCTGGTGTTATTATTTTGATAGCTCGACAAATAAAGAAAAGTATACGATATCAAAATTTCTGATGGATGATTCCAAAACTAGTTTGAAATTTCCAATCGGAAAAAACGGACACAATGTATTTTTCAACACCAAATATTTTCGAGACAAGTGTTCTCTATCTTAAGAATCAAATCCAATTAATAGCGTTGCTCTTATCAATAGGTTGAGAATCAAGCGCATAGTAATTAATTTTTTTAATAGCGATGAAAATTCGATAGTTTCACCAGGAATTCGTGACTACATTACTAAAAACAAAAAAAAAGTTAGAAAACGCTACTTAGCAGCGACAATACATGATCTATATAAAAAATTTTTGCACGAATCTGGAATTCAGATTAGTAAAACTATTTTTTATGGATTGAAACCATTTTATGTTGTAAAAAAAAATTTTTCCGCTAGAGATACGTGTTTATGTAAAACACATATAAATTTTAATTTACTCTTCCATAAACTTCGTTTGAATAATATTGAACGAAAAGAGCGTATCACTTTTTTTAAATAATCTAGTTTGCTCTGTAAACAATAAGAAATGTATGTTCAGAGAATGCGCTGAATGTTGCGACCGGAATTTATTTAATGATTTTTCACCTGATCGTACATTTTACCACTCCTGGATTACCGAAAAAGTGAGTCGTTTAGGTTCGAAGAACATTATGTATAATGTAAGCGTCACTTCGCGCAAAAAAATTTACTGCACAAATTCAAAATTATTACAAACTTTCAAAGACTTATTACCGACTTATACGAAACATGCTTTTTTGACTTCGAACCAATTTCAAACGCTACAAAAAATTAAAAATGAATTATGTTACGATCAAATTTTATTAGTGATGGATTTTTCTCAAAACTACATGTGTAAATATGCCAACGAAATACAAGGGGTTCATTTTGGGGGTCTAGAACGCAAGTATCTCTACAAACCGGTGGATTTTACTACAAAGATCGAAGTGATGAGATATGTTTTGAATCGTTCGTTACATTCTCAGATTGCTTGAGACATGATGCGGCGGCGGTTTGGGCACATTTACAGCCTATTCTAATGAGAATTGAAAATCATTTTTCACACATTAAAACTATATTTTTTCAAAGTGATGGCCCATCTGGGCAATATAAAAATAAATCTAATTTTTTTTTATTTAATTACTTTTCCAATCATTTTAATTTAAAATCATCGTCTTGGAATTATACCGCTGCCGGTCATGGCAAAAGTCCTGCTGACGGTGTAGGCGGATCAGTAAAAGAAATGTGTAATAGAGCTGTTTTGTACGGTGCAGATATTTTAAATGCCGAAGATATGTTCTTAATTGTACAATCAAAAAATTTAAAAACCATTAGTTATGTTATAACAGAAAACGATGTAAAAAATATTGATGAGATACTCCCAAATGATTTGAGACCTATTCGTTATACTAATGACGTTCATCAAGTAATTTGGCTACAGACTGATCCCAAAGAATTACATTTTCGTTGCGCCTCATGTATAGAATGTTTAAATAAAACCACTTGTAAATATAGTTTAATTTCATCACATTATATGTAAATAAAAAGTTAATTCGTATACATAATTAAAGGTAATGTCGTTTATATTTTTTATTTATTAATTACATAACATAATTAATTTTTACATACATTTCAATGTCAACGATGGTGATAGTACCCGTTTTTTTGTGGGCTTTTTGTGCCAAAAAGTCAAAAAAAAACGAGGAAAAAGTGAGAGATAAATTTCAAATGGTTTCAGAGAAAGCTCACAAAAATCGAATATTTACTATTTTAGCTCGAAAAAGTGTTTTTTCTATATAAATACGCTTGACTTTAAAGACGTTTTTTTGGCCATAAAATGCGTTTTTCGAAAAATCTAAGGTCACCATCGGAAAGAGCATGTAAAAATCTGTCAAAATACATGTGTCGATTATTTTTTCAAGGTCACTAGTAGTTTTACCAGCGAATTAGAAAAGTTTCGATCGGTGGATAATGGAGCGCGCGTTTTGCCTGCACTAATTATTTTTTCTCGGAACACAAATGCTTATAAAAAAATTAACTATTAAAATTTCGATTGTTTACGCATTTTTTTAGCTTCCTAAGACCTTCAAAAACAATACCCAATGTTCATAGTATGCGTCCAACGAAAAAAAATTGTTCCGTTTTTAGTCAGAAAATTTGAAACTAAATTCCGGAATTGCTCATATACGCGATATAAGAACTTGTACTGGCCCATAATGGCTCAAATAAAAATAAATTTTTGAAGCAAAAAAGAAAGACTAAAGAATTTTTTTTTAACGCTGCGTGGGCGAAACCCAAGTTTTCTAACCTTAAATCGTCAGAAAACCCTAGTTTCTCCCAAGCAGGGTTAAAAAATATCGTTTGCAACTAGTGCGCGAGGAATTTGACTCATCCAGGAGTGTCTGCTTGGCGCACTTGTTACAAAATATACTATTTTTTTAAATATAAAAATTATAGTTCTCACAAACATTAGCCGCGTTGAGCAAATTTTACTCCACTACTACTATTTTCTTTTAAATCGAAATAAAACTAAAACAATTGCTCCGTTTTGGGAGTGCCATTTTATGGGTGAAGTACTTAAAGCCATGTGCGCCTTCCGAATAGAAATAAGGACAAACTGTGACAATAAAGTCGAATAAATTTCAACTTTATATCTCGTAATTCCAACGAATTTTAAATTTCTCCGTTAATCGTTTCTAGGTATCCTTATCATTAGTCCAAAGTAATTTAAAAAGTTTGGTAGCATAAAAAAACGGTCATATATTTACCCTCTTAGCAGCTCAATTCAATTTGTCTTTAAGTATATCTCTCCCTAATTAAAAAGAATTTAATTCTATTCCTCAGCTCGTAATTTTTAATTTTATTCAGATTTACATTAGTAACATTATAGTTACACAGTTGAAACATTTGAAACGTGCAATTGGATTTAAATAATATTCAAAATTCATCGTTACTCGTGAGTATTTGGAACAGAAAGATAACTTAATTTAAATTAAAATGTATGACAAACATAATTAATCCATAAGAAATTTAGCGAGTTCAACGTGTACTTAAATTTACCGAAATTGTTTACGCTTTAAATGTAGGTACCATTTTCTCTTATCGTAACATCGTTTCAAAATTAATTTTAACATTAAATTCAATATTTTAAATGAATTGCGTGATTTGTTTATAACCTAAATCCTGTCAGTTTTTTTCAAGACTTTTTTACAAAGTACTTTGACCGATTTACAATTAGATACCCAAAAACAGTAAAATACATTGTATCAGTACTATAGAGCTTCTATGCTATATATTCTAGCTACCTATCGTAGGATTCCAAGTATGTTCGCATGACTCAATGCAGGTCTCATTTTGTTTGATGGACCATTGGCCTTGATCACATCGAAAAGCTTGACATAAAATCAATTTCAACTACTTGTAAATACAGTTGAGTTATATTTTTTTTATTAAAAATGAACAAAAATGAATAATATATTCTATTTAATTGTACATGCAAGTACTTAATGTTGATCTTATGCTCAGCTTTTAATTGCGATCATCGCCAATAGTCCATCTAACAATATGAGAATACATATAACTAAATTAAGTCATGCGAACACTTGGAATTTTACCATAATTTGCTTAAGTGTTAAATGGTTAAATTATTTTAAAATGGGATTTTGAAAAAGGCTGCTATACCTGTTATCCAAAAAAACTTTTTCACTTTTACAACGAAATACTGTACATAAAAACATTTAAGCTCCCTATAAATTTTAATCCGTAATGTATTTACAGTTTATCTACAAATTATTAATTCAAGTATTATTCCAATTACTCCAACACTAGATTTCAATCAGCGATTATTCAAAACATAAACTAAAATTATTGTCGATAAATAATGATTCATTCATTGAGTATTGATAAATCAACTGAACAAATAATTTTTACTCACTGTAGGAAAAATACGTCGGCCCCGGAAGAGCAGGACATTGTTAATAACTGTAACTCGAGAGCCAACTTATTGTCAGTGCACAATTTAATAATGCCAAAAATATACTGTACCGCAAAATTTTAATTTCATACCGTCTCAGCTGGATAACAGCGTAACGACTCTGTCAAGTGTTCGACACGACGACGACGTAGTTACGCGAAAGCTCTGGATCTTACAACTTACTTGCCGTTAATTGACCAACAAACCTGTCTATCTCTCTCTCTCTCTCTCTCTCTCTCTCTCTCTCTCTCTCTCTCTCTCTGTCGACTTTGCTCGCTTGCCATTGGTTATATCGAGCCAAACGTGAAATTACTAACTTGTATTATATATCGAAGCAAGTGCCGCTGCTTCGCTAAAACGCTCGCGTATAGATATACATTTTGTCAGGGGGTAAAATCCAATAAGTTGCCGCTAATTCGATCCATAAGTCACGTCGTTTTCAACGCCTCTCGACTCACTGGTACGTATGGCGAGGCTGAACTATACGCGCTTGTATAATATATACGGTGCATCGCATAAATTAGCACTCGAGCTTGCGCGACAGTCTATTAAGACGCCGAGCGAATTGCAGGTAGCGGCAGGCCTCGCACACACGTATATTCTAGATGTTTTCGGACTGATAATAATGCTTACTTGCCTCGTGCCCGAGAGACAATAAATGCGCGTCCACTAGCCGCTGCTATATGATTTACTCAGGAGAGTCGAGCATGCAGTTGAGCTTGCGAGCGCGACCTAATTTATCATATGTTTTGACGTGTACATTATATACATGCTCTACGCATCCGCATACTTAAATGAATGCACGTGAAATTGTCCTTTTGGCGGGCAGAGGCAGACCGTTGCGTACGTACTCTGGGTATTGTTGTTATTGTTGTTATTATTATCATTATAAGTACGTTGCGGAAGTACAATGGCCTTTTTGTGAGCGCAACTTGTGTTTCCGAAATTAAAATTGAATGTTGACAATAGCTGTGAGTATGACTTTTTTGCCTACCCTACAACATTACCCGTTAAGTCTGCTTATTCACTTTACGGTACGCTTACACAATTTACTCAGTGAACCGATAGATTCTTCACATCTCTTTTATATTCCACCGTCTAGTCGATAAAAGATGCACCGATACAAGGTAAAAAAAGCCCTCCCGCAGTTCCTTTGTAATAATATATTTTTTTTCCAACTATGTAGCTTCTTCTCTTTTAGCCGACTACTTCTGAAAAATTATTAAGTCGAGCTCTCTCGCGTGCAAGAGTTTAACTTTCCTGAAAGAGAGTAAAAGCCCAAGCTCGTGCACTCCAAAAGTTATGTGTATATGATGTACACCTTGCGAAAGGGATAAATATTTAATTCAGTCTTTTATGTAGCTTTATACGTTATGTGTATGCGTAGGGTAAAAAGAGTTTTAGGAAGCCACACGCGTGTATGAGAAATGAATTGCGCAATGTAAAGAGAAAAGTGAAAACGAATTCTCAAGGCGGTAGCGCCTCGGCGGTAATGAATTATTTTAATGAAGAAAAGTAGGTGTGGTTATAATTTAGGAAGTTTAAGTCAATAAAGCTCGTTTTTTGCTTCACCGAGCTTTTTCAGCTGCCCCTCCTTTAAGAAACTGCCCAAGTAAAATGGGTAATTTCCGCGGTGGCTTATGTAAGCTAGTAAGTTCCAAGAGATTTTTCAAAGCAAATTCATTGTCCCACTTATCATTTTTTCGGCTTTTGGGGTTCGCCACCGCCAACGTCGCTCCGAGGTTTTATTGGCGCGATTACGAGCTTTCAAAAACTTAAATTTATGTTTGTCTGAAAGTTTGGCGAGCGAATGTCGCTTACATATGCATATAATATATAATATACCTTGGCTTCCCGAGATTGATTGCATTTTATTTTTCTGTTGTTCAGCGTGGTGACGATTGTTGTCGAGGTAAAGTTATACCAATATCCAAAATCGATATGTGAAAGTTTTCTGCGCGAAAAACTTGTAAACATCGATGTATCAAAAATTGAGAAACAAGAAACGTACTTTTTGGAATCGCGAGTAGGCATGTATCGATGCAATATGTTTTTAAAGAAACTTGGATTATTTTCCGAAAACTCGGAGTGTTTTGAGAAATTTTAAACTTCATGGAAATAAATCTTTAGAAAACGAGTGCGATTTCTTTGATACAGGTACAGTCAGTCCTCACAATGTATAGAGACAAATCGTCCATTAACGAATTGCATAATTTACTCTTAGAATAAATCATCATTATGGAAATGACTCTGTATCGCGTACAAACAAATGAGACCTCCGGCACTGGCTTCTAAGTACTCTTACTCTATTCGCCGCAGACTCACATGACTCGAGAGAATGAGATGGAAAATGTGCAATGCCGCAGCATACTGCAACTGCGAGAGCTTTGCCGCTTTAATCGTAATAATATTCATGTATTCGCGCGCGGCGGTAGCTCGGCTGCTCTCCGCTCGATGACAATACAATTCAGCGCAATCTGAATACAATAATAATCATAATAACAATCGTCCAAGTGCCGAAGCTGGCGAGTTATATGTATGAACTCGTAAGCTCGCTCCTCGATTCTCACCTCGTCGGAAGCTGAACAAACACTTTATACTCTAGCTACGTACTAGCTGCTACGGCCGGCTAAGTTTCAGGGCGATTGTTTGAGGATACACACACACTGTATATACATACCGTACTCGTAGAATCGTAGAAAGCTGTATACTCTTTGGAAAGTGGACAATTGTTTTGGATGACGGCCAATTTGTTTCTCACCCAAGTTTTGCCTCGCTATTATAATGGAAAGATGTATTCCGTTGTGATACTGGCAACAGATTTGCGAGAAAAAAGGGCCTGTCGGCGGTATACACGAACTTGTCATAAACATATTTCGTCTTTGCGACTAATTAAATTTTGCGTGCAAGCGCCAGTGCGCATTAAAATTATCGTCCACGAATGGAAAAAGACGCTGGCTGGGTGCTATGTCTTATGGAAGCCGTACTACTACTGATACTACTTTTACTACTCCGAGCTCATGAGCTAGCAAAGAGATAAACGAGTGAGAAAAAGAGAAACTGCCGAGCGTGGATGTTGAAGTTCACATGTATTCTTGAGTTTTTTCATCAAGAGCTTTTTTAATTAGTAGCATTTGTTGCGTTTGCAAATGGCTGCTGTAATTAGCTCAGCAGAGCTCTCTGGAAATCCACGATGATGAGGGAGCACTTTTTACCCGCGGATGCTCGATGGACAGCCAGCGTGCAAGCTTAAAAACATACATTTTACATTTCTCCTGACTTACTATAATTTCAACTAAAATTGTATAAATCAGGGCTTAACTCGATATTCGGTTTCTCTTATTTTCTTTTGCCGTCGAGTTTAAATTTTAAAATTCCACCTTGGGGCACACAATGCAACTCTTGGCGCTACAGTTTGACTCGACTCGGAATATCGATCCGCGAGCTCTCACGAATTTGTGCGGCATTTGGCATATTTCGTGGGTTTCGTCTACACTGATCGCTTGTTTGTGTCTATGTGAGTTGGATTTTACCGTGTCGAATTAGTTTCAATGAACTTGTACGCGTACACAAGCGCTCACGCGAGCGCGGCTCGTCAATTTTACAAAATGAAAAATCGATTTTGGATGTAATTTCGTTCAGAATTTCCGGAATGCTTTCAATAATGCAAACGATCGGCACTTCTCGACGCAAAAAGTTTTATATTTAACTCGTGACAGGCTGAATATTCCCACGCTTGAGGGATCTCGAGCCTCGATGCAAGACGTCTTTTTTGCTGAATATTTTACGATATATTCACAACAAAATCGGGATAAATGGTTCATTTGTACAAGAATTGGAACTGTGCTAAATATTTTACGTATATTTCTGATGCACAATTATTATACGCCGCTTCGTTACACATACACAGAGCAAGAGAGCTCAAAGGTCGATTTTACGTTGATTAATGGACAGATCGTGTCGAGCTGCACGGCGCGCATCGTGACTCGCTGCGAGAGCTGTACAAATGAAATTTCGATCGTTAACATTTATAAACTCGATCGTTAGCCCAGCTACATTATGTAAACCCGAACGTAGCAAATATATACCGAATGGATTCGTTCGGCTTGATCTACAGCTTCAGTATACCTATGGCACAATTATATTCCATTCATTTGTATAAATTGTGCAACCGGATATGCCGAGAGAAAATTTTTCGAGAATACGAGAATTATGAAAAAAGTACTCGGAACTTTGTACATGTTATACTGGCCTCATCCAACGGGCTTCGCACGGCTCAAACTTACTCGTAATTGGAAAATTCATAAAATTTTTTAAATATGATGGATTTATAACATTGCACGTGAAATTGATATTAATTTTATTTGTTTCATGTTCATATAACTAAAAAATTATACTTTGGTAAAAATAATTATCATTTGATTAGGTTTAAAACGCAAATACGAAATAACCAAATTTAGAATTTCCTGCTCACTCCAAAACAAACTTCCCGAAATACAAGGTTCAATTGCAATTCGGGAAAGCTGTCTATACAAAACTACTCATGACTTTTTAAGAGAGGATATGCGTTTACGTGCTTAGAGAACTTTAAACTGCACCACGAGTCTTTTGCTACCAACCCAACGCATTATTGTTATTCAGATATGCTCAAGTTTTATGCTAATCCTACATATTCAAAATAAATGCTCGAGCGCGAATATAAATTCAATATGCTCGTGTGCTGCGTAAGCGCGATTGCTGTTTATTAAAATTCTGTTTACGCAATTGCTGTTGTGGCGGACTGCGGTGAACGATAATGGCCGAAACATTAGCCGAGAAAACAAACATGCACTTCTTTACTGCGCATTGCAGATCAAATTATGACGACGCCATCTTTTTAGCATATTCGATCGTTGTTCTAATAATCAAAGAAAAACACAAATAAAAATTCGTACTAACTCTAAGTGGGCTAATTTGCTTATTTAACTTGTGGTCCCAAATTCATGCAGGCTAATTGAGCATCTAGAGTAGAAGCAAAAGAAAAAAGGCACTACGCTCTCCAACAGAAAATTATTATTTCAAGTATATTTTATACATAAACTTGAACATCTTTTCTACTTGGGCTGTACGAAAAGTACTATACTTTGCGCAAGGCGAATTTGAAATATTGTCAATATCAGAAATCCCATATTAAATTAGTCAGTTTCGCTGTACTGCCGTTCGTCGAATTACCGTACATATTTAACTGCAATTCCAGATGTGAAAAACCTCAAAGTAATAATTCGCGATTGTTCCAACGAAATTACAATTCGTTACGTAGTGCCTTCTCGCTAGAATTTTCAAATTCTTATGCGAATGATGACGTATATCAATCCAATAGCGAGTGTTTCAATATTCATTGACTTTTGAATTTATTCCGAGCTCGCTCTTATAGTCGAGAATCACGAGTGATTTCCCACCTCTCTGCCGCTCCAACTTTGTAATAATAATAATAATATAATAATAATAATAATAATAATAATAATAATAATAATAATATAATAATAATAATAATAATAATAATAATAATAATATTAATAATAAGGATATCGTTGGATACGATATATTCAACGTGTAACGACGCAGCGACCTGGGCTAAGGGTATTTAAATGGCTACACGCTTTTCGCGGACTGTTACGCTCTATTTTACGTATTCCGCGTTCGAATACTCTCGTGCGCACGCGGCTGTCCCCATTAAAGTGCTTGGCTTCGCATTATATTCACGAAATCCGAAGTATTATTCGCAGCTCTGGTGCGCGCGCTCTCGCTCAAATATAATACATTTCGTGCGCAAAATATGAATTTCAACATTTCTCTGAGTTGAACGTGTGTTAAATGAGAATGTTCTTTTCTTTTTTAACCCATAAAGTCCATGTACACGCATCTGTGAGCTTTAAAATTACTAATATTTGAGGAAACTGACTCAGTGAATGGTCGATTTTCACAAATTTTATGAAAACAATTAGAAATATAAGTTTATGGTACACCTCACTTTCGTTGTCCAAATGTCATATAACAATGAAAAATATTATTATTGCTTGCATCTAAAGGTGATCATTTACTGGTTGATAGTGGTCAGTCGCTGGATAAAGTACTCTATAAATCCGAATCCCTAAATAAATATTTGAACCTAGTGAGCAGCGATTAAATTTATGGATTTACATTTTCATTTGGATGTTTCGAACAAGCTAAATCTCAACTCTGCGCTCGCGACCGTGCGTACATTCGTGCTTTTTTTTTAAAAAATTTTCAAATAAAGTTCGCACGCGGCACACGCCTGTACAATGTCAAATCTTGAAGATATGGCTTAGGCAAACACGGTGTTCAAAATCGAACGCGTAAGGTCGTGAGCATAAGTTGCGTAGCAGCGCATCAACCGCAGAAGCTTTGCTTCGTATACATACACTCCATCCATATCAAATGTCTTATCACCGCAAAAAAAAAGTTATCCTGTTTGCTCAAGCTGACTGAGTATTTTGCTCGTTTATACTCGTGGGTACTTTATGCGTAGGCAAAGGCGCACGTCTCATGCATAGATAGAGGCATAAAGTTTATCGCGTTTTCCAGCTATGAACACAGTTGTAAGACGCAAATTTTTATACTTACGTTGCTTATAACCTGTGTTTCATATTATATAATACATGAATATCCGCTTTCGGTCTTATTTTATTTCATTTGTTGCCTCCGCCCTCAGCTATTCGCTCATTTTTTGTTTAATCACCAACGAATGTATCTGCTATTTCGTGTAACTGATTCGTAACACGCGCTCGTATGAATAACTTACGAAGCCTTTACCTTTTTACGAGATTTTTCGCAAACGAATAAGGCAGCGCAATCGTTCAAACTCCCAGGCGTGAAATAGGAAACCTCAATATGGATTTTCTGTAATTCAATCAAAATATTGTAAAGAATTTTTAACTAAATATAAGCAATGATAATTGTAACCACAGAACCATTATTACTAATAAAAACTTTTTTTGTTTCAGAAGTCAGTACCGTACCTAATTGTATGACTCGGAAAAAACGATAAAAGTGAGTATCAATATTTATTTTTTTCATTTGAAAATAATTAGAAGTTTATTTCAAACACATTAGTTTGCTACGGTTGATTTTAAAATTTGTTCACAAAAGTATAATATTCATAACATTCGCGGCATTTCAATGCAAGTGGAAGTGTCTGTTATAAGTACATTTATTGCTCGCGAATCACCAAGTTAGTTTGAGATCCTACAAACTTCTCTGACTCGATGCCAAGCTAAATTGAGTATTTTTTACTACATACATAAGTGAGCCAACGACTTATTACTAAAATGCCAAAGTTTACACGCTGATTTATTCGTAGGAAGCGTAAATCATAAAATTCAAGCCGACAGTTCACTAATTAACCGTTTTGTGATTGCGTGAGTATATATAGAATGAATACACGTATATCTGCTGCTGCATGAATCCTGTATAAATCGTTTTTTGGTAATATTTCAAACGTATCAAAGCCAAGTAATTACAAGCAAATTTTAAAAATATGTGAAACCATACCGCGTTAATAATTGAGAAGAAAATAAGAATATTATAAGATAATCGAGGGATATAATTGGACGCAAGCCCATTGGCAGCCTCATCAAGCTCGACGATGGGCTCGTCGCGTGTACATCAAAGGCAAAGATCCCACTCTTGAAATACATCATTCCAGGCTTGAGCACGAGAAATTCTCATTTTCTCGGAGCAAGGGCAGCACACACAATACGGGCGTATTCCATGCGCATCGCGCTTAACTTGCAGCGGCAGCAGCAGTACATGCAAGTGTCATTAAGCAGTTAGGCTTACTGCTGCTTCTGCTACTTGTGTTTCCTCGCTTCAAAGAGGCACATACACGGCAAAGCAGTAAGGGTATTCAGCGAGTGTTGAAGCAGTAGAAAGCAGAGAGAAGCGCGCGTCGAAGCGAGTAAATTTATCGGTGCTTACCGTCATCGAATGTACCACAAGCGCATCAGCGGAAAAGCACGTGAAAGAAGATACTTTTTTCGGGATGGAACAGAAAAGCGCCGCAAAGCACTTGATTATAATTCTCATATTTTCCTCTGAGCTGATGGTCGCTCATGCATGCATAGGTACTCAAATTACAGACACATGCGTGCTTGACAATATTGGTGAAGAGTATTTGAACGTGAATAAGCAAAGCCAGTTTGTACTTGTACCGAATAAACGATTCAGTAGTGTGACTAGATTTCGATCAGCCGCATACCCCTCGCTAATTTCTTGTTCGCGAGTCATTCACGATCGTGAGTTTGAAACGTAATTTACGTCTCGCGAACTTCATTATTCTTTTCTCTTAATTCCTTCAAAAGCTTGTTAGGGGTCGTTTTTAATAAGAGACCAAGTAGTAATTTTATCTTTATATAAAGTCTACCGCGGTGGCTCGTGGCCGTCGCTTTCTCTTTCTCTCTCTCTCTCTCTCTCTCGCTCTCCTCTTCCTCGCAAAATACCTAGCCAGGCCATTGTTGCGACAATAGCCGCGAAAGCAAACGAAGCAGCCATTACCCAAGGCCCTCCGCCATTTCTTACTTCGCGATAGCTCGTGCACCTTAACTTTTTACCCCCTTCTCGCTCTCTCTCTCTCTCTCTCTCTCTCTCTCTCTCTACTACTGCAAAAGAAATCTACTTGGCAGTTTCGCCGACGCCCGCTGGTTTTCCGACTTTAACTGCATAGCTCGAATCTGGACCCGTCCGTAGCGCGGATGGATCTGGGAAAATTTTTTTCTTAAAAACAATGACAGGTGTTAGCATTAAATGATATATTAAGTTAAAAGTGTGAGTCTCTCGAGCTGCACACTTTTTTCAAAAGACGTACGAAACACTCGCTCGAGGATTTATGAACTATGGTCTCATGAAGTAGCGGTTATACGTAAATGTAATGCTGTGTGCTCTGTAGTTTAAAGAAACAAGTACTAGCGGGACAATAAATCAGAGAATCTCGCGGGGTGATTTGTCGACAGCAAGATTCACCTTTCCGTTCCTTTTTTCATCCGTACACAGTGCTTTCGGCCACTGCTTGAACTTTTCTTTCTCCCTCTCGTACACAAGAGAGAAGTGCCCGAGAAAATTTCTATTGTTGATCCGAGTATAATGGGCCGAGGTATTATATTATAGAGCGCCGCATACGCATGAGTGCACGTGCAGCTGAAATAACTACACTTTGCCCCTGCTCCTATGTGTGTTTATACCTGTATTCATATCCATGCGTGGTCGGAGAACCTTTGAGTTTTCCGTATGAATTCATAATTTGGAAGAGTTTGAAATACACTATGACGAACTTTTACCAAACAATTACTCAAACTTTAAGCACACCTGCCGCATACAAACATGCACGACAGTACAAATAATGATTGCTATAAGGTTATAGAACAATTAACAATTTTGACGAACCTTGACCAACGCACAATTTTTAAAGGAAATGTATAATTTACCTCGTGCTTTTCAATATTTTCAAAACTAATGCATAGAATGGCATTGATATAGTTGATTCATCAAATTTTTTCAACGTTTTTTTTCTCGTAAAATAGACACTTTTTCTCTTTTTTTTCGTGAAATAACGACCAGATGGAACAATTTTTCGATGAAAAATAAATTACCTGTTCGAGGTAGATTGAAATATCAATATCAATTATAACTAAAAAAATGTTGTATCAAATTATCAAACCTTTTTTACTCTTTTTTTGTGTATTTTACGTGTATAACACTTCACGCGTTTTTTCATATGCGTGTAGTTCGCTTTAAGCTCCAAACGTTGGCGGTGCGGAGATTGACACTTTACATCGAAGCATTTCCTTTCTCTCGTCACCGGGAATTTGATAAAATTGAATGAAAATCTATAGAGCCGAATGGGAACAGAATTTTTACCGTCGATCCCCTTCTTCTTTTTTCCCCGAGGATCAGGTACGCGCATGCGCAGGCTTGGTAATATTTAACACTGATCGTAAATCTGCTGGTATTTTTGTCAGGCTTGTATAAATATGCATAAAGAGGTTAGCTACCAGTCGCGTATATACCCGCACCGCCCGCTTATAATTATCGTTTCATGTTTTATAATCTCTGCCCTTCTCTCTTTCAGTTTTCTATACAGTGAGATACAAATTCCGCGTTGGCGCAAAAAGCTCGCCACGTCTCATTTATGTTATCATTGTATAGCACGGGTACAATCGGTCGAAAGCCGATATCGGAGCAATAGTGCAGTAAAATAATCGACGCATCGATATTACATTACACGCTTATACAGAATTTATGCAGTTATTGCATACACTTTTTCATACTCGCAAGTTGAATATGTGCAACGCGTGGTCGCGTACATGTAAAGTACAGGGCTGGCTTGTGCGAGCACAGACTACAGTAAACTTTATCGTTTTCGCGCTTGAACTCTACGAATTATTATCTCATGTATTGCGGCTATTCGCTTATATACATGTTCGCACGCTTATACATGGATAGTTTTACGCCTACGCACACCCGCGCAAACTCGAGTCGATGTTTATATATGCGTAAGCTTGTATATAATTTACGAATGATCATTATGCGAAAATAGAAGTAAACGCGCGTCGACCCAACTGCACGCATCGGCGCGCAATATAACAACCGTCTCTCTGCGTGGTGACCAGCGGAAAATAATTCCGCAAGGATTCGAGCCATGTGCGGTACATGAACAACTAGACAATGAACGCGCCTGTTTCGCTGCTGCCTCTCTGTGTCTATGTGTCTATGTGCGCGGCAAAAAGGAAGCTCATCCGTGCCAGCCGCTTAAAGTACAACACTAGGCGAGCTATGCTCATTCTCACGTGATATTATCTTGCACGTCGTACAGTGCGCGCGTGGCTTAATTCATTTCCCGTGCTGCACATGTCCATGCACGCGAGCTTGCGCACGAGCTTGCGCACTCTATTTTTGATTAAATTTTACTTGAAAGTTTTTTAGACGTAACGGATTCACGCGTGCGCCTACGTTAGTTTGCGAATTTTTCGAAACCTTATTTTGAGGTTAATTTGGAAAGCACACAATGTAAAAGTACAAATACAAGTCCAAGTTCGAAAATATTAAGGGTAAATCCAGCAAAAGTATTCAGCTAAAACAGCAAAATATTGTTACTGCTTCATCTGTCCACTTTCATTCCTGAAATTTTTTTCAGTTTTACACATGCTATGGAAGGCATCATTAGTGATGTGTAAAAGCCTGCTCACCTGCACGCTTGTGAGATTGAAGCTTTTTTCAGAGATCTCGTTATACATTTATTTAAGAGGAGGTAGTTCAGAATTGTGAGAAAAAAGAAGCACTTCTTTTCTGCGCCTTGCCCAGACCCTTTGTATCGATATAATGAAAAGACATTTTTTCACTATATATGCCTTCTCGTCCTTGCCAGAGATATTGCTCGCTAGTTTTTTATTCATAGAACATACATTCGTTATTCGAAAATATTACAATTTCAAGTGTGCTTCAGAAATTCCAACTTTTACTATCTAAAAATATATGTGCTTAGAATATAAATAATTTCTTAAGAAAAATGACGAAAAAAATATCAAAAAAGGAAAGTTTCTTCTACATGAATATTTGAGGTAATTAATAATTTTTGTGTTATAGCAATAGGTACTGTGGAAAAGTTCAGCATATACGAAAAGTTCATTTTCTTCTTTAATAAATAAATGTAGTCTTTTATAAGGCGTAAATCGAAGAATGCCCATAAATCCAGTCACCTGGTATCTTATGTACAAACTCGTCCATTTTAAATTTCATTTGTTTGTTTGCTTTTTTCAAATCTTATTTTTCTTGTACCTCCATCTTATATTTTTTCCTTTCTCAGTAAAAATAAATAAATAAAACAAAGTAAAACATTGTTTCTGGATCCAAAAAAGAAAAACAACAGCAACTGGTAATTTATCATGACCAAAAAGTATATAAACTCCATAGAGTCGTCTGAATGGTTATTTGAATCAGCAATATATCAGCACACAAATAGGAAAATGTAAACTCTCTTTCTCTTTCTTTCTCTCTGTGTCGGATAGAAAACCTTTAAAACACTCGTGGGAGTACTTTAGCCATTGCTGCTACTATATGTCGATATCTGAGTCGAAAAGGCGAAGTCGAATTTAAATTTAAAAGAAATAGTTTCCCTCTTTTCTCTTTTTTTATTCTCAGTACAACGAGTACAAAAAATAGATCTGATTTGACTTCTTTTTTATGTAATTTAAAAATCTTAGATACTTTTAAAGAAGCTTTACAAATTCTTGAAAAGGTTTCGAAGCCATGGTAAAAATGAAAGTTTTTAAAACATTTATCCAAAATGTTTAATGAATTTTTTTCTAAAACACTACATCAACGTCTTTATTTTATTAAACTCCTACATCTTTATTTAGAAATAGTATATTACGTGCCTAAGGAGCGAAAAACTGGAAAGCCTCAGAGCACGTGTAATTATCGTCCGAGGCGAAGCCGAGGCTGATAAACATGTGCTTTGAGGCTTTCTTTTTCGTTTCATAGGTCCGTATACTATTTTTAATGAATCCCCCAGCAGAAATTAACTTTTTCGTTTTGGCCGCTGGGACGAAAAAGGTTAGTTTCGGCCAGGGTAGCATGAAAAATATTTTGTTGAAATCTCAAAAAGCAAAGTTTTACAATTTTTATTCATAATTGGGTTAGGTTATTTACCTAAATCATAGATAAAAAAAATGTTTCTTCAGTTTTCATAAGCTCATTTATGTTAAAGTTTAACATTTATAATTAAAACAAAGACAATTTTTAGTTTATTTTTTCTTGTTTAAATGTTCAGCTCTTAACGATTGACGATTAAATCTCTTTCTCAAACTCGAACGTTGGAAAGAATAGCTTATTTTTCGAAAGACTGCGTACTCTCGGACAAATCGTCGTTATTTGTCGCTATCACATTCAGTTCTTATAGCAAAAAAAACAGACATCGTAGCCGTCGAGCAGCAGATCATCGCCTTCCTTTCATTCCTAGCACATGAAAAGCTGACCTAGATTACATAATGCCAAACATAAAGGGCAGAAACGACCGAGCTTTCATCGTCGCACACACAGAAGACTGCTCTGAAACTGGACATATTTTGCTGCTCTAGTCAGAATTTTTATACCACCAACTAGTACACGACTCTCATAGTTTCTTAAACTTATGCTTTTTACGGTATTATGCTGTTATGTAAATAATGTTGTGACGACAAGCACAAAAGGTACCTCGCAATATTTGGCTATGCTATGTGAACGAACTTGGACTCGGAGTACGCGAGCCATGACGATGAAACGCGATAGAAATGCGGTATGTGTTGGTGAGCAATCAATACAGTAAAAAAAGATAAAATAGAATATAAATTTGTGTAATAATTATATTTGTCCTCAAAAGCTCATGAGTCCAGTCAAAGTCTTTGACGTTAAGTTGGTACTTTCGCATTGCACTTTTCATTTTTCAATATTAGTATATTACTACACTTGAATTCTGCGAGGTCAATAAAGGGAAAAAATACCATAAAAGACATCTTCGGAAAACATCCAAATTTCCGCTATGTCCAGGATTACTGAGCGAACAGCGAGACAAGAGAAGATACTATAAGTAGTATTATCCAAGAGATGAAAAATCCTAGCCGAGCTGGCGCAACAGCTGTCGCGACGGCCGTCGCCGTTGCCTTTGCTGCGTAGTCGTCACGAGAGAGAGAGAGAGAGAGAGGACGAAGGGAGGGATTTTTTACCTCGTGACACATGGACGGTGTAAAATTCAGCTTCGAATTTATATCGAACGGGAGAGAGACATTACGTTTCGGCGCTCCGCTAGAGCATGCGCTGAATTCCTCTAGTTAAATACATATATACGAGGCAATGGAGCTGCTCTTGAAAAAACAAACCTTTGTCGTCATTTTTTCCCCGGTGAAAAGATTTAATAAAGCTCGAACGAACGAGTGAACGAAGTTGGCGAGCAAAAAAAACGAAGAAGAAACGCCGTAGGATCGTTGTTGGTAGAAAGCTCGAACTAGGCGAGTTTTTGCCTCGTCAAAGTAACTTCATCGACCCGCACAAGCTCCGCACGCGCGTTTGCAGCGAAACTTTTCCAAGTTTTCTCACGTGCTCGGACAATCGTTGAAGGCTTTGTCCTTGTACGGGACACAGGCTGGATATTTCACTCCGGAAAACGTCGTACTCACATATATATGTGGAAAAAGTACTCGGTCGCGATGGCTGGCCACGCAGTCCTCGATGATACATTTTCCTATTATATACTACCGCGCGGATTTTTCTATATACTTCCGCTTTTGAAAAACTGAAAAGGAAGGCCGAAGAAAGCAAAGAAGCACACAAAAAAGTTTTGTTGTGCGAGCTGAATCAATTGCCGGTGTGTCTTATACTGCGTTTTGTGCGATCGCGCGTGTG